>CM039674.1:151810837-153010837 GCA_022496015.1 Hordeum marinum
CCGCGAGTAGCTGCTCGTGGGAGATCACTATTTGTGGGAGATCGGCTACACGAGGAGGAGACGAATTGGTTGATCGACTACACGCATCACCAACTCTAATTCTGATGTGGTGACTGCGCGTCTAGTGGTAAACCTGACCCCGTGATCTATTTACAGCAGCATGTTCTTGCGTGCGCGGTAGAAAATTTTATCTGGCGCTAACATAGCATATTGTGTGTTCCAACAATTGTATCAGAGGCTTCGCTGTGTGGTGATAGATTCAGTGATTTTCATATGAGATATGTAGACCAGTTCAGGTACGGGTCGGTGAGATTGGCCATGCATGACATCATGGAAGGTTGGTTTTGTGATTTTGCTTTCGTGATCATGATGCAGAGGTTGTGAAATGAATTACCCCTACCGATCGGTTTCCGCCATCGGGGTAGATAGTGGAACATAAATCCAGATGCAACATGCGAAGATCAATGATATTGATCAAACTAGAACAAAGATCAACACCGTGGAAATATGATTTCCGCAATGCTGAAATCTATTGGAGCAAATAGAGTGAAACAGGCATAACTTTGCATACGGACTCCATTTTTGCTCCACGACTTGTCAAACTGAACAGCAACGAAAGATGCATTTGACTTTCAACTGCTTTGCCGTTTTCGGTGAATTTTTCAAGGTCAAAATCCTCTTGGAAAATAGAGTTTCGGATGGTTTTGTTTTTGGCGGTAGAACGTCTGAGTTGTTTTTGCAGGGAATGCTTCTGCTTTGGTATAGCCCATGAATGTTCTTGTAAATTATTAAATCTTGACCTACATGTCGTGAGTGCGGCAACCGGCTGGAGCCATATGGTTTTCCCATTATTGTATTAATGACCTGTGTGTCAACATGAGATTCCTTGTAATGTAATTTACTCTCATAGCTATTAGTTTGTAATAGCATAGTATCTTATGTAACACTTGGTAGTTGACACCATGTGTGGAGATGGAGATCACCACAAGGGAAACCATGCATGGAGATGGAGATCGCCATGTGCATGCAGCGCATGTGGGGATGGAGATCACCAAGCATTAATGAAAGGGGTTATACCATATCACACACATATATAAACTGCATGTGAAAGTTTATCCCTTTTATGCACCCTTCTTTTGCATGATAGATGTTTTAATTAGGGCGATCCCTCAAAGAATATCAAGTAAAATTGCCTCCCCAATTGCTGCACCATCACATGTTAAGTATTTTTAGTGGTGGGCCTATAAAATTAGGGTGTTGCTAATTCTCCTTAACGTGGTGTGTTTGTGTCGGACACTTACGAGTGAAGCATTGGTTAACATGTCATGGCTATCAAAACAGTTTTGGGCCTCGAGGCATAAGAGTTGGCATGGCATGAGATGTCCCCAACAAACATGAGTCATATAGATATGCGATTAGCAAGTGTTGCTTACCGAGTGATCTAGTTTTCTAGCGGTGATGCGAAAGCTCACTAGTTGACATGTGGATGTCAGATCTTGAATTGCTAAGAATCAACGGATCATGTTGATTTTAGTGGGAGTAATGTTCTTATTAAATTTTTTAATTTAAATTACTCTTTATGAATACATGTCTTAGCGTTTTGCATATTTTTGTTGTAGATCAATGGCACCACCTGCTCAACCTAGTTTTTCCTTGAAATAAATCCTAGAGAAGGATAAACTGAATGGAACAAACTTTACCGCCTGGTATAGAAATCTATAAATTGTTCTCAGGCATGATAAAAAGGAACATGTTCTAGAGGAACTCCTTCCAGAGGAACCTGCCAAGAATGCTAATGCCACGACGAAGAATGCCTACCAGAAACTCGTTGATGACTCAAACGAGATCAGTTATCTCATGTTGGCTTCTATGGAGCCCGATCTGCAGCAGTATTTCGAAAACATTGAGGCTTTCGATATGTCAAGAACCTCAAGAGCATGTTTCAGATGCAGGCAAGGACCTAAAGGTTCAACATTTGGTGATCCTTGATGTATTGTAAGCTGGAAGAGGGCGATCCACTGAGCCTGCATGTGATCAAGATGATCAGATACATGCAAGCTTTGGATCGGTTAGGCTTCCCACGTGGGGACTAATTGTCCATAGATACAATTCTGGCTTCTCTTCCGACTAGCTATGGGACGTTCATCTTGAACTTCCATATGAACGGCATGGAAAAGAAGCTCACTGAATTGCATGGGATGCTAATGGCAAAAGCAGGATATCAAGAAAGGCACGCATCAAGTGTTGATGGTGTAGAACACGGCAAAGATCAAGAAGAGTTGGTCCAAGAAAAACACTAAGGCAAAGGGCAAGGAGGCAACTACTACTATCGACACCGTGCCCAAGTACGAACCAAACACAGGGACCATTTGCTTTCACTGCAAGGAAACCGGTCACTCAAAGACGGACTGCAGCAAGTGGCTTTCCCAGATAGGCAAGAAGACTGGAAGCATGACTTCTTCTTAGGTACACTTGTTATACATGTTATAGACATTTTTCTTGCTGATATTTCTAGTAGCTCTTGGGTATATGATACTGGATTGGTTGTTCACATATGCAACTCGATGCAGGGGCTAAGAAGGACTAGGAATGTTGCAAGAGGAGAAGTTGACATACGCGTTCGTCGTGGGGGAAGAAAACCTATGGGATTTGAGGACCCCTTTCGGTTCGGTAGGGAGACGGGTATGCGCAAAGAGCAGGACGAACGAGCAGCATGGGGGATTTTTACCCAGGTTCGGGCCACCGAGAAGTGTAAAACCCTACTCCTGCTTTGTGTATTATGGGTGTTCTTGGGTTCTAACCACATGAGTGTTGTGTGGGTGATCCAGCACAGCGGCTACGCTTGTGAGCTAGAAGATTGGTCAGAAGATCCAAAAAGCTCCTCTACTGTAATGACATGGGCCTCCTTTTATATGAGTAAGGGGATCCCAACAGCGGCGTACAGTGCGTACACAAGGTGTACATAGCTACAATGCTATCATACCTAACACTAACGGTGCAAGACAGGCACATTTAATGCTCCATCTGGTGCCTGTGGCCGTCTATGGGATGAGATAGGACCCCGTCCCATCGGCACCACTTAGCCTCCTCCATCGTCGGCGCCTCGACACGTGCCCAGGTGGGGCGACACCTGGCCTCTGCACTGGCAGGATCTTGTTAGGGCTTCGCCTTGCCGGGGGCCTGAAGGCCATCTCGGCATAGTCTTGCCAGGGGTCTATCCTTTGGCCTTGATTGTTCGTTTGAATGTTCTCTTGATTTTCCTGTATCCGCATCTAGCAGTTCCCAGTAGGGCCTTGCCACCGGAGTGGCTACTACCACTCGTGCTGAGTAAGGGGCACTGGAGAACCCAAAACTCTAGTGCACCGATAGAAGCCCCGGGGCATGGGCCACACACGGTGCGAGGCATTGTTGGGATAGGCACAAATAGTGCACCGGCACGCATGGCAGGAGCCCGCGGTCGCAATCATTTCGCTTACTGGGCCTTCCCACGATGTGTGCAAGGTGCGCATCGTGGGATGCATGCATGTAGCGGTAATAATTATTTCAATTGTTGCGTCAGGACATTTCCGCCACGCGCGCCGCATGCATAGCAGGGAGCCGACAATGGGCGCCCGTGACTTAAAGTCTTGGCCGTGGTAGAAACTTTTGCGCCATGGATTGGAGCAACGGGACAGTTGTTGTTTGCCCCGTGATCGTGGGCGACACTATTGGAGGAGGTGGGCGGCGACTCTTGGAGCGAGGGAGAGCTAGCCCCCGCACTCCCCCCTATAAATTGAGGGGCAGCGAGGGCGATGCTCATCCATCCTTCCTTCCTCGTTGAGCACGAACCTCCAGAGGTCGCCCTTCCACCTCTTCCAAACCTTGAGTGATGCCCGCCCCTAGTCATGAATAGGGGGCGAGGGCGGTCACCGTCCTCTCTCCTAGGGGAGAAAGTCAAATAAAGATGTACTTAGGAAGAGGTGACATCTCGTGTAAATTTCACCCTATTTGAATGATCGTATGTTATTACCCTTGTGAGATTCCTCTTTGCATGGTGCTTTCCCTATGCTTTTTTGGAAGAAATCTTGCCGGCATGTGTAGCCCTATCATGAGCATTTCGAGGAGCGGGTCCTTAGTAGCCTGCTGGCGGTGCTACTGTCGGCAAGATACCTTGACGTTCTTGGCGTGACCACTTAAGCTGTTGAGTGGACTCGAAACAGAGTAAGGGCGTGAGCGCGGCCACTTGAGTCGTTGAGCGGACTCAAAATAGAGCAAGGGCGCGAGCACGACCACTTGAGCCGTTGAGCGGACTCGAAACAGATCAAGGGCGCGAGCGCATCCACTTAAGCCATTGAGCGGACTCGAAACAGAGCAAGGGCACCATTAATCACGACAAGGTTCCTTAGCATCCAGGTTTTCCATACAAAAGTCAAAATCGTTCAAGGAAAATAACTTCACATAAAAATTTACTTAGGGCTTAGCAACTTATCTTCCTGTCGTGGTACTTTTTTCGCTCCTTCCCACAAGATGCCAATTTGGGACGTCGCCGGTGTCCATACCATCTCTTCCCCTGGCAAACTTGCACGTGAGAGAACCTTCTGTCTTTTAAGAAAAAGAAAGAATAGAAAATAGAGATGTGGAACCTTGACGCTCCGTTAGTACTTGCTCGGAATAGGCGTAATGCAACATCTTGGATAAGCATGCGAAACAAGTAAACATGGAAATCAACAAGAGTTGCAGAGCGCTCGGTCTTATTCAGCTATGCACATGATCTATGCTTGTCTTTGTACAAAGGATCACATGCCTTGCCGACAATACTCGTACGAAAGGTGGTTGCTGGGAGGCCCGGCAACCGCGCCTTATGGGTAGAACTTACGAAGATGCTCGATATTCCAGGAGTTGCTCACCGGAATGCCATCTTCGGTTTCCAGGCGGACTGCGCCAGCTCTGGTGACACGTACTACCTGATAAGGGCCTTCCCACTTCGGCGTCAACTTTTTTGAATTCTTGGCCGACTAAACGCGCCGAAGAACAAGGTCGCCTTCCTCAAGGCTTCGGGCACAAACTTTGCGGCTATGATAGTGGCGCAAAGCTTGCTGGTAGCGTGCAACTCTCACAACAACCCGAAGATGGTCTTCCTCAAGGAGTGTCGCACCATCTTGTCGCAACTGCTCTTGCTCAAGCTCATCATAAGCAAGCACTCGAGGTGACCCATATATGAGTTCCGTGAGGAGAACTACTTCTGCCCCGTATACCAGGGAGAAGGGTATCTGGCCGGTGGCTCGATTTGGTGTCATTCTGATCGACCAAAGAACCACCGGCAGTTCATCAATCCAGCGCCTTCCGCACTTGTGTAGCTTGTCAAAAGTCCTTGCTTTAAGCCCTCGCAGCACTTCAACATTCGCCCTTTCCGCTTGGCCGTTGCTCCTTGGGTGAGCGACAGAAGCAAAACAGATTTTGCTACCAGGATCCTGGACATACTGCATGAAGGTGCGGCTTGTGAATTGCGTGCCATTGTTAGTGATGATCCTGTTGGGAACACCAAAGCGGTAGACTAGTCCTTTGAAGAACTTGACGACTGAATGTGTTTTCACCTTTCTAACTGCCTCCACTTCCAGCCACTTCATGAACTTGTCGATTGCAATGTACAAGTACTCGAAGCCCCCGGTAGCGCGGGGAAAGGGTCCCAAGATGTCGAGCCCCCAGACCGAAAATTGCCAGGAGAGAGGGATTGTTTGAAGATCTTGAGCTGGTTGATGTAGCTTCTTTGAATGGAACTGGCATGCTTCACACTTTGTTACTAGCGCAGTTGCATCCTAGAGGGCGGTGGGCCAAAAGAAACCTTGCCGGAATGCTTTACCGACCAGTGCTCTTGACCCTATGTGAGAGCCACACATGCCTCCATGTATCTATGCCAACAGCTCCAGTCCCTCCTCCCGAGGAACGCACTTCAATTTCACACTGTTTGGTCTCTTTCTGTACAGGACATCGTCCACAAACTGGTACATACTAGACTGATGGGCTACTTTCTCCGCTTCCTCTTGTTCCTCAGAGAGTCCTCCTATTTGGAGGAACTGAACAATGTGGTGTGCCCATGCCGGAGCCTGGGGCTCGACGGCAAGGACTAAAGGCATGTCTTCTGTCGCGGTAGTGTTTGTCTCTATAGCGAATACCTGAGGTTTTGCCGGAGCTTGTTGCTCCCCGGCAGGCTTGGCGTCGTTCCCGGCAACTTCCTCATCGACGGCTTCTGGGAGCTCTGCAAGGAAGTACTGTCCGGAGTTCAACTTTCTTATTTTATCTTGCTTTGTTGATGGTGCTACGGATGGCTGAGTTAGATTGAGCACAAAAGTTCCTGGTTCCACAGGTAACTTGAGGGCAGCGCGCTTTGATAGCTCATCGGCAATGATGTTCTCCGCATGAGGAACATGCTCTGTTTGTAGGCCATCAAAGCGCTCCTCCAGCTTTTCACTTCATCCACGTAAGCCTCCATCAATGGGCTCTGATAATCATTGTTGACTTGCTTGATGACAAGCTGTGAATCACCTCTGACGATGAGCTTTTTGATTCCAAGGTCTGCCGCAATCCTGAGACAGGCAAGCAGTCCTTCGTACTCTGTCGTATTGTTTGTCGATCTCTCCCGGGGAAAGTGAATCTGAATCACATACTTGAGGTGCTCTCCGGTGGGCGCGACAAGCAACCTGCCAGCACTGCCCCCTTGCAGGGAGAAATCCCCATCAAAATACATGACCCATTCTTGCTTAGTTTCCTTGCCGGGGAGAGCTGTTTCTTGGACCTCTTCATCTGGCGTTGGAGTCCGTTCTACAATGAATTCTGCCAGGGCTCTGCTCTGGATAGTTGAAGTGCTTTCAAACTTGGACCAAAGCTCGACAGCACCAAATCCCACTCCACAATCCTGCCAGTGGCATCTGGATTCCGCAGAATCCGTTGCAGCGGAAAGCGAGTGACGACGGTGATCTCATGTGCTTGGAATTAGTGGCGCAGCTTCCTCGAGGCCATAAGGAGACCGAAGAGCAGTTTTTGCACACCAGAGTATCTTGACCTAGCTTCCTGCAAGAAGGAACTGACAAGATAAACTAGGCGCTGCACCATCTTCTTCTTCTGCATTGCTTCGTTTGTCTGTACCGACCCTGTCTTGCTGGCATCAGGACCTGCCGGTGGAGTTCCTAGCTCATCACTTGGCGGTCTCGCCCCTGTCGTCGCCTCTTTGTCAGCTTCCCTCTGCGCCACCAGTGCAGCGCTAGCCACTTGATTCGTTGCCGCTAGATATAGCAGCAATGGTTCTTGTGGCATAGGTGCGACTAGCATTGGCGAAGAGGAGAGGTACTTCTTCAGATCCTATAGCGCTGCCTCCGCTTCTAGAGTCCATTTCATTGGGCCTGCCTTCTTCAAGATTTTGAAGAACAGTAGGGCGCGCTCAGTGGATTTTGAGATGAACCTGCTTAGAGCTGCGATGCAACCAGCAAGACAGCGTACATCCTTGACATGCTTTGGTGCTTCAATCTGCTCAATCGCCTTGATCTTGTGAGGGTTTTCTTCAATCCCATGCTGACACACAAACAACCTGAGAAGCTTGCTGGACGAAACGACAAACACGCACTTCTCGGGATTGAGCTTTAGGTTGATCTTGTGTAGATTAGCAAACATCTATTCTAGGTCTTGTATGAGTGTTGCCTTGTCCTTGGTTTTGACCACTATGTCTTCCATAGAAGCTTCCATATTCCTATGTAGCTGGGGTTCAAAACCGATCTGGACCGCTCTTGCAAATGTTGAACCAACACTTTTCAACCCGAAAGGCATTCACACGAAGCAGTATGTACCACATGGGGTGATAAATGCGGTCTTATCTTCGTCTTCCTTCGACATGAAGATCTGATGGTACCCTGAGTACGCATCGAGGAATGACAGCAAGTCACAGCCGATGATGGAGTCCACAATCTGGTCGATGCACGGCAAGGGAAAGGGATCTTTTGGACATGCTTTATTGAGATCTCTATAGCCAATACAAAGCCTCCATTTCCCATTTTCCTTGTGCACTACGACGGGATTGGCCAACCATGTTGGGTGGAGCACCCCTCTGACCAGACCTGCTGCTTCTAGTTTTCTAATTTCCTTGGCAATGAATTCTTGTCTGTCCAAGGCTTGCTTCCTCACCTTTTGCTTGACTGGTCGTGCATGAGGACAGATGGCAAGATGGTGCTCAATCACCTCCCTGGGAACACCGGGGACGTCAGACGGCTGCCATGCAAACACGTCGATATTTGGCCGCAGGAAGGCAACGAGTGTGCTTTCCTATTTTTCATCGAGGGTGGAACTTATGGTTAAAGTTCCCCCCGTGCCATCCTCCTTCACGGGCACCTTTTGGTCTCCTGTGGAGCTACCTTGGACTTCTTGTTGTTGCCGGTGGAGCTCTCTGGCACATCGTCAACAGGAGCGCAGCACTCCGAGGAGGTGCATTTGCTAGAATGTGCGCCAGAGGCCTTGCCGGTCTTCTTCCCCCCCGGAGCTTCAGTGGCAGGAGCAAGTGCCTTGGCGGCAGGTGCTGCAACTGCCTCCTGGTAGAGTTGGTCGGCACAGATGAGTGCACCTTTCTTGTCAGAGTTGATCATGATGACGCTCATTGACCCGGGCATCTTCAGCACATTGTAGGCGAAGTGGGTGGCCACCATGAACTTGGCCAACGCTGGGCGGCCAACAATACCGTTGTATGGCAATGAGATCTTGGCGACGTCAAAGAAGATCTTCTCTGTTCTGAAATTTATGTCACTACGAAACGTTACCGGTAGTGTGATCTTGCCCTTCGGCTGAGTCCTCCCTGAATTGCTCCCTTGGAATGTGCCTGTCGGCTCAAGATCTTCATCAGGGATTTGTAGCCTCTGGGCTGGCAAGATCAGGTTCAAGCTGGCCCCACTGTTGACTAGCATTTTTGTCACCTTGAGGTTGCGAATTGTTAGTGGAACCAACAATGGCAGACACCCGACCGTGGTTGTGCGATCAGGGTGATCCTCGGCGTCGAAAATGGTAGGAGTGTTGGACCACTTCAAAGGTTTCTGGGCACCGACAAATGGCTCCACCGCATTGACCTCACGCGCCCACTGTTTGAGTTGGCGGAGAGAGGAACGCGATGAGGCACCTCCCTCGATGCACATCATATCTGTAGCCTTCTGGAACTCATGCTCACTAGACGTGTCGTCCTCTTCATTGCAATCGTCATCTCCTCTTTCTTTGTCGCGGCCTCGAGCAGGCCTCTCCTTTTGTTGCTTGGCCTTGCCGTGGCGACCTGCTCGGTCGCTATGTTTCTTACCGGACCCTTCTGCACTGTTATGGGCTTTCTCCTTATCTCGTCTCACGTACTCAGCCTTCTGCTTCTCGACGAGTTGCTCGACCTGTCCGGAGTTTTGGAGGTCGTGGCCCTTGGTGCGATGGATCTTGCAGAACTGCTTGTCGGAGCCTTCCGTCTTGTCGACGGCCGCCAAGGCCTGACATGAGGTGCACTCGGCAACCTCCTTGCCTGGGGCTGTCAACCTTAGTTTTCTTAGTGGTGTCGACATTGCTGGATCCCTCGATGGCAAGCACCGTCTTACTCTTCTGCTTCTTGTTCTGCCTCCGGTTTTTCTTTGCCAGGGCGGTGTCGTCTTCGTCATCGGAGTTGACTCCAATGTCGGCTTCTTCGTCGAGGAGTCTCCTCCCTTCTTCGGCTCGGGCGCATCTATCGGCCAGAGCTTAAACTCGGCAACATCCCTGACTTTGTTCATCATCGGCTCTTCATGCATCCTACGGTTGCGCACGTTCTAGTGGAACACGCTAATAACAGCGGCAGGATGAACGTCCGGGATGTTGTGATGCACATGGCTGAACCTTTGAATGTACTTGTGCAAGGTTTCGCCTTCTTTCTGGGGAATGATGTGCAAGTCACTTTCTTGACCAGGATCTTGGTGGCCTCCGATAAAGGCACCGACAAACTCATGGCACAGGTCTGCCCAGGAGGTGATGGAATTCTCCGGCAGGTGCATCAACCACGACTTGACGTTGGGCCTGAGTACCAACGGGAAGTAGTTGGCGAGTATCTTGCGTCGCGAGCTCCGGCATCCTGGACCGCAATGGTATAGATGCTCAAGAACTCTGACGGGTGAGTCTTGCCGTCATATTTCTCCGAGACCTCTGGCTTGAACGTTCGGGAGTTGGGTCACTAGACTCGCTGCAACTCATGGGTAAACACTATATAACCCACCTCGTAAGGCAGGCTGACAGGATACCCTGGCATGGATTTTTCCACAGTGGGCCCCACGCGCTTATCAGATTGATAGCACGCTTCTCGCCGCCGCTCGATCGTAGTCCGAGCGTCTTCTTTGCTTCGCTCCCGAAGAACTTGAGGCTGATCGCGGCGAATCCTTGGATCAGACGACACCGTCGAGTAACCATCACAAGCGTCGGTCCAACGAGTCGGTGACCGGCATTGTTGCTGTGGAGGAGAGTACTCCATGGTTGCACCACCTCCGGTCTTCTCGCCACTGGCGCGAGATGGCTCGGTGGACCGAAACTTATCGGCGAGCCTGAGGAGGCTCTGAATGGTGGCTCTCCATTCGTCGAGCTTCTCCGCAAGAGGAGGGAAGTTCAGGAGCAGTTGTGCCCGCGCCATTTCTTCTTCCGACGTGGTCGGCAGCGAAGGGAACAAAGAGCGTGAGGTGCTCTGACTCCTAACCGTGTTAGAAGGAGCTCCGTCGCGGTCCCGCGATGGCACGCCACTCCCACTAGCATGCTGGCATGCATGCTGGTGCCGTGCATCTTGGGAGCGATGCGCAGGAGCTTTTCCATGGGGACATTGGGAACCACCCACACCATGGCGCTGCTCTTCGCGCGCATCCTGAGAAGGTCGCGGCGTACACAGCGGCGTGGGTGTCTTGGAGGCACCCTTCCGTCCCTGGAGTTCACCATACCGCCCGCAGGTGGTACAACTCCGTCCTGAGACCCAACAGCGCAGGGGTTTCCGCCGCCACCATGAGCGTCTCCGAGGCGGGCATCGCCACTTCCTTGGCCTTGATCATCGGAGTGCCGCGTGGGCACGGGGTCTCCACTCCCTCCGCCCGCGTCCACTCCGTTGCCCGCTTGGGCGACTATGGGCATGGCAGATGTGGAGGGCTCCACTGCCGTGAAAGCCTTCTTCTTAGGAGCCATGGCGATGGATGATGATGACGAAAGTGACGCGCTAATCGTTGGACCAGATTTACACAACCAATCCCCCTACCTGGCGTGCCAGAGATGTCATGGGGGATGAACACCTATGGGATCTAAGGACCCCTTTTGGTTCGGCAGGGAGACGGGTATGCGTGAAGAGCAGGATGAACGAGCAGCGCGGGGGATTTGTACCCAGGTTCGGGCCACCGAGAAGCGTAAAACCCTACTTCTACTATGTGTATTATGGGTGTTCTTGGGTTCTAGCCACAGGAGCGTTGTGTGGGTGATCGAGCACGGCGGCTATGCGTGCGAGCTAGAAGATTGGTCAGAAAATCCAAAAAGCTCCTCTAGTGTAACGCCTTGGGCCTCCTTTTATATGACTAAGGGGATCCCAACAGCGGCGTACAGTGCATACACGAGGTTTACAGAGCTACAGTGCTATCATCCCTAACACTGATGGTGTAAGACATGCACATTTAATGCTCCGTCTGGTGCCTCTGACCGTCTATGGGACGGGATAGGACCCCGTCCCATCGGCACCGCTTAGCCTCCTCCATCGCCGGCGCCTTGGCACATGCCCAGGTGGGGCGACACCTGGCCTCTGCACCGGCGGGATCTTGCCGGGGCTTCGCCTTGTCGGGGGCCTGAAGGCCTTCCCGGCATAGTCTTGCCAGGGTTCTATCCTTCGGCCTTGATTGTTCGTTTGAATGCTCTCTTGATTTTCCTGTATCTGCATCTAGCAGTTCCTAGTAGGGCCTTGCCGCCGGAGTGGCTACTACCGCCCGTGCACGAGTAAGGGGCACTGGAGAACCCAAAACTCTAGTGCACCGACAGGGTCGGAATAAAGCAAGAGTTTTTGCATTAGCCATCGACACCATGTAACTTAATTTACCTTGAGGATTTGTAATGGAACTCGATAATTGTTATTATGTTCCTGCATTAAGTCGAAACATTATTTTGGCCTCATGTTTGATGAGGCAAGGTTATGAATTCAGTATTAAGGACAATGGTTGTTCTATTTACTTGAATAAAATGTTTTATGGCTTTGCGCGTGTTCTGAATGGGTTATTTATATTAGATATTGAAGGTGAATCGGTCTATAACATAAATGTCGAGAGGCATAATCCTAACGAGATAAATCCGACTTACATCTGGCATTGTCGGCCAGGACACATTAGTCAAAAGCGCATGAAGAAGCTCCATGATGATGGAATTCTAACTTCATTTGATTTTGAATCATTTGAGACATGTGAGTCCTGCCTACTCGGCAAGATGACTAAGACTCCTTTTGCAAAGAGTTGAGAGAGGGCGTCTGAGCTATTGGAACTTATACATAGAGATGTATGTGGACGAATGAGCACAAAAGCTAGAGGTGGTTTCCAATACTTCGTGAATTTTTATCGATGACTTTAGTAGATATGGATATGTCTACTTGATGAGGCACACGTCAAAAACTTTTGAAAAGTTCAAGAAGTTTTAGAACGAAGTAGAAAATCAACTCGGCAAGACAATCAAGCTTCTACGATCCGATCGTGGCGACGAGTATATGAGCCAGGAGTTTGATGATCATCTGAAGAGCCATGGAATAGTTCCACAACTCACTCCTCAACGTACGCCACAAAGAAATGGTGTGTCGGAACGGAGGAATCAAACTTTGTTAGACATGGTCCGATCAATGATGAGTTAGTCAGATTTACGCTTGTCATTTGGGAGATACACTCCAGAAACCGCAGCTTTCACAGTAAACAGGGTACCATCAAAGTCCGTAGAAAAGACAGCATATGAGATATCGACATCAAAGAGTCATAATTTGTCTTTTCTAAATATTTGGGGTTATGAAGCATATGTCAAGCGACTTTAGTCAGACAAGCTCACACCCAAGACGGACAAGTGCATATTCGTGGGATATCCGAGGGAAACCTTGGGATATTACTTCTACAAGCGTGAAGAGGGCAAAGTGTTTGTCGCTTGACATGGAGTTTTCTTTGAGAAAGAGTTTCCCAATTGGAGGGCTAGTGGGAGGTCGGTCTGACTCGAAGAAATTCGAGAGCCACAGGGGGACGTTCCGACAAGTGATTCAATAACACCGGAGTTGGTCACGAAACCCGTTGTGGAATCGATGTCGGTTCCACATAGGTTAGAAAGGTTGCGCAATATGCATGGTTGCAATGTGTTGCTCTTGGAGAACAACGAACCGACCGCATATGCGGAAGCGATGGTGAGACCTGATTCCGAGTTATGGCTTGAGGCCACGAGATCCGAATTAAAGTCCATGGATGACAATCAAGTTTGGAACTTGGTTGATCCGCCAGATGGTGTTCGAGCCATTGAGTGCAAATGGATCTTTAAGAAAAAACTGATATGGATGGAAATGTTATAGTCCATAAGGCTCGACTTGTCACTAAAGGTTATCGACAAGTTCAAGGAGTTGACTACGGTGAGACTTATTCACCTGTAGTGATGCCTAAATCAATTCGGATCATTCTTGCTATAGCTGCATATTTCGACCATGAGATATGGTAGATGGATGTCAAAAAGGCTTTCCTTAATGGAAATTTAACTGAGGACGTGTATATGACAAATCCCGAGGGTTTTGTTGGTCCAAAGAATGCTGGCATGGTATGCAAGCTTCAGAGATCCATTTATGGATTGAGGCAAGCATCTCAGAATTGGAACATTCGTTTTAATGAAGCGGTCAAAGAGTTTGGCTTCATCAAGAGCGACTATGATCATTGTGTATTCAAGAAGGTCAATGGGAGCTCAGTTGCATTTCTGATCTTGTATGTGGATGACATATTGTTGATTGGAAATGATGTTCAAATGCTTGAATCTATCAAGGGCTCATTTAAAAATAGTTTTTTGATAAAAGACTTGGGAGAACCAGCTTATATTCTGGGAAGCAAGATCTATAGAGATAGATCGAGAAGGCTTATTGGATTAAGCCAAAGTACGTATATAGACAAGGTGTTGAAGCAGTTCAACATGAAATATGCCAAGAAAGGGTTCTTGCCCATGTCACATGGCATTAGTCTTAGCAAGACTCATAGTCCCTCGACTCCCGATGAGCGAAGACGCGTGGATGGGATTACGTATGTTTCGGTTGTCAGGTCCATCATGTATGCTATGGTATGTACTCGTCCTGATGTTAGCTTTGCTCTAAGCGTAGTAGGCAGATACCAGGCTGATCCAGGTGAGATTCACTGGACAGTGGTAAACAATATCCTTAAATACTTGAGAAGGACAAAGGATATGTTCCTAGTTTATGAAGGTGAGGATGAGCTCTTTGTAAAGAGTCACACTAATGCTAGTTTCCAAACCAATAGGGATGATAATCGATCACAATCTAGGTTTGTGTTCATTCTGAACGGAGGAGCAGTGAGTTGGAGGAGTGCCAACCAAGATACAGTAGCTGATTCTACAATGGAGGTTGAGTCCATTTCGGCTTCTGAAGCTGCAAAAGAAGGTGTTTGGGTGAAGAATTTTATTTCTGATCTTGTAGTAGTTCACGACTCATCCAATCCATTGGACCTCTATTGTGATAATAGTGGTGCCATCGCACAAGTCAAGGAACCACACACCCATCATAAAAACCAACACATAATCAGGCGTTTTAACCTTATTCACGACATTGTCAAGAGAGGTGATGTAAACATATGCAAGATACACATGGATGCAAATGTTGTTGATCCATTAACAAAGCCTCTCGTGCAGTCGATGCATGAGGTGCACATGAGGTCCATGGGCATATGATGCCTAGATGATCGACTCTAGTGCAAATGGGACACTGTTGGAAATATGCCCTAGAAGCAATCATGTGATGATTTCATTTCCTATGTATTCATGAGTATTTTGTTATCCTTGAACATCATCAGTGATATGTATCAATAAGTATGTGACTTATTTGTGAGACTATATATCATATGATGATTGTTCTAATAGTCCCTAGTTGTTAAGGTTATGCGGACACATATCCTTTACTAGTATACGATTCAGTTGATGGCTATGTTTCACAAGTCATGTGCATAGAGATGCTAATAGTATGGACTCAGGGATTGAGATCACCGAGTCGGACAGACCCACGTTGAGACACAGCGAGATAATGTCATCCGTTAGTCTCAAGTACAATGTATATGCCATGTCCTAGACTTGAGGTCATCGTATGTTCTCGGGATGTGGATCGACTTACTTAGGGTCTGTCAAACGCTACTCCGTAACTGGGTAGTTATAAAGGTAGCTTCCGGGTGAGTCGTGAGACATGCCGCGAGACATGGTTGACCAAGATGGGATTTGCCCCTCCGCGAGGAGAGATATTCTCTGGGCCCTCTCGAGTGATTAGATTCAGAAAGCATGGCCATGCGACATGGGTTAAGTGTTAACCCGGTTAGGGAATCTATAGCATGGTTTCGAGAAGAGATGTCGAGCTACCACAAGGGTGACAAGTACTCGCCTTGAGCTCGACAACCTATATCATGAGGCAAAAGGAATGTTGTATATGACACATTGCTAAGGTTCGTCTAACGACTTTGCGCACACATGGGAGTTGGCACATTCTGCTAGGAGCCGCTACCGACTATCGACTCGGGTCATGTCCATGTGTACTTGAACCTGGATGGTCGCACACTTAAGGGATTGCAGCCCGTTCAAATTGGATTGGAATGGAACATGGGACTAGACTCGTTGTGGGCCTCAAGTGTTGAGCCCACCTCAAAGGTCTATATAAAGGGGAGTGGGCGCACCTTTCAAGGTTGATACTTTTTCTCCCGTCGATAGCCACTTGCACTTTGCACGCCACCACGTCGTGCGATCGGGCGTAGCAGTCCGCCACCCGATGCTACCCCCATAGGTGTGGATACCTTGGAGGCATCGCATCTGCGGTGCTTGGACGAACCGTTCGAGGGATCCGAGAGGAGCTGCTCGTGGGAGATCACTATTTTTGGGAGATTGGCTACACGAGGAGGAGACGAATTGGCTGATCGACTACGCGGATCACCAACTCTACTTCCGCCACGGTGACTGTGCGTTTATTGGTAAACCCAATCCCGTGATCTATTTATAGCAGCATGTTCTTGGGTGCACGGTAGAAAATTTTATTTGGCTCTAGCGTAGTGTACCGCATGTTCCAACATGCCTATATGCACATGAACATTGCCGTGAATATCACATAACTATGCACTTTTCTATCAATTGCCCAACAGTAATTTGTTTACCCACCGCATCCTTACTTTCATGAGAGATGCCACTAGGAGCTATGGCCCCCCAGGTCTATTCACTTATAAGTTTACAAACTCTACAATACTTTCTTCCATTTATTTATTTTGGAATTTACAATTATCTACTACCAACCACACTACTTAAAAGCTTGCAAATAACAAGTCCAAGAGGATTAACAACCCTCTTGCCCATGTTGGGTGTAAGTTTTTGCTCTTTTGTGTGTAGTCGCTGAAGACGCGGTTTGCCGTGGGAACGAGCCTGACAGTAGATGGTAGGTGCACGAAGGGAGAGGGCAGAGTCCTAGCTGAGGGTGTACACACGGATGTATGAGTTCATGCCCCTCTCATGGAGGTAAAAGACCTACGTCTCGGTGCTTGGGAGCTTTATGTCGTGTGGAATGTTGAGATTACAATAGTTGCGAACCCTTGTGCAGGAGGGGAGGGTGGCTTATATAGAGTTCGCTGCCCCTCATAATTATCCCGCATCAAAGGGCCTGGTCATGGGGTTTAAAGTCTGCCGTTACAGGTAACGTACGTAATAAAAGCTACTAATGACCATTGAACCAGCGTCTGCCCGTTGGGCTCTTGATGATGGCTCCTGGTCTTCCGGCGTCGAGTGAAAGCAAGGTCTTCCGAGTGACACGCGACTGCCGAGTGATAGCGGGAGTCTTCGAGTGGATTACTGTCGAGTGACTTTGAACATCTCCAGGGATCCACTCGGAAGTTCATGCTTGATCTTCAAGTCATCCCATGTGGTGTCCTCAGGTAGGGTATGTGGGCCTTGCCTAGGACCCTACCCTAGGTACATATCCTCGTCATTAGCCCCCGAATGGATCGGGGTTTGAGTGGTGGAAGGAGGTATCAACGTAGACCTTGAGTTAGTGCATCAAATCCTCCGAATGACATTTGGGATTTCCATGGAACTTGCGTTGATTGAACTCTGAGCATTAGCGTTCATTCGGAATCGACACGCAAAATCTTCCGAATGATATTCGGGGCTTCAACGAAACTTGCGTCGATTGAATTCTTCTCCGCTCGCCCGGATCCATTCAACCTTAAAAGTGCCCGAGTGGATGTTTAGCATTTGTTTTGCTCCGAGTGAGCTGACAGTATCTTGGAAGGCAACGGGTCGGTCTGATAGACCCAGATTTTCCGGGATACAAAAATTTGGGAAGCGCGCACGCGGGCGCGATGATGATGCCACGATCAGGGCAAGTGGAGGCACGACGCCTCGATTTTCATGCCAGTCTTATCGCCACGTACCGGGCGCCGTCAGTGGTTGGCGTGCGCGGTAACCTCGCGGGTCCACTGGTCGGTGAGACACTCGGCAGTGTATAAAGCTTTCCGCGCTGTGGTTTGCAAAGTACTTCCGCCGGTTATTTCTCTCTTCTCCTCCGCCTCCTCTGCTCCCAGCGCCCCACTCCGATCTCCCTCGACGAGAGCCACCGTGCTGACGATGAAGAACACGGCGGAGAAGCTGGAGCGGGCAAAGAAGGGAGCTACGAAGCTCAAGGGCAAGAAGCCCTGACCGCGCGGTTCACCGCGCTGGTGGGTTGGATGCAGGGGGATTTTCTCCCCTCTGTAGTCACTCGCGAGGACATCGAGGGCCTCGTCTTCGATGGGCTCGTGGCGGATGGCGCTTGGAGGTTGCCGGGGGAGGAGTGCGAGCCGGAGCCACGCGACGGGGAGCGGATTCTTCTTCTCTCCCATGTCGAAAGAGGTTTTTCCATGCCTCCCCACCCGTTCTTTAGGGGCTTTCTGAACTTTTTCGGTGCTCAACTGCATCACCTCTCGCCAAATACCATCGCCTATCTGTCTGCATTCATCACTTTGTGCGAATGTTTCCTGGGCTGCTCTCCCCATTAGGGGTTGTTCAAGCACCTCTTCACGGTTAGATCCCAGACCGTGAAGAAAGCTCTCCCTGCCGATGGGAAGACTCATGTGCTCCAATTGTGTGGAGGCTTAGGGGTTCAGAAAAGAGCCTGTAGTTCCTTCCCTGCCATGACCTTTCCCGAGTCTGTTAGAGGTTGTCAATCGACTTGGTTCTATTGCAAAGATATTGCGTCACCCAATATGTCGACTGGCCTTCCCCCTATACACCCGACCGTCCCGTTGTTCCCCAATCTTTGAGGGTGACCGAAGAGGAGCATGTCCAAGTGGGTATCCTGGTCGAAGCTGTGGTGCAATTGATCCGAGGCGGAGTGACAGGAATGGATTTGCTTGAAACATTTCTCGGTCGACGTATCCAGCCGCTCCAGGCCAAAGACCACACCATGTGGCATTACGCGGGCCCAGAGGACACGACCAGGACGCATCCGGAGGAGGTTCCACGGAAAACTATCGAGCAGTGGCTTCATAGCATCACTGGAGCTTGCGACAATCCTCTGGGAGCCAAGAGGATCCGACCTTACTCGGCCGAAAACCCGCCGAAGAATCCGGTGAGTTGTGAGGCGTCGACTAATGTTGTACTATCGAGTGATACTTTGACTTATAAACTGATTTACTCTCTTGAATCATACAGGAGTGGACGAACATGCACTCGCCCGTTCCCAACAGGAACCATGTGGAAGATGGCATGGTGAGCGAGGGTGGCAGTGTGGACGGTGACGGTTCTTCTAACACCGAGGATGAATACGAGGACTCCGGTGAATAGGAAGAGGTTGAGTCGCCTCCCCGGCGCGAAGGTTGCACCAAGGCCCGCCAGGATCCGGCAGCTATTGAGGACAGGGCTCCGGGCCCTAGCGAGAAGAACCCGAAACGGAGCTGCCCTTCGACTGTTGAGTCGAGTGAAAGACTGGCCAAGCAACCCAAGCAAGCCATCACCAAGCCTCACAAAGCTCTGCCTCGCATGAGGGTGGTTGTACCTGTTGTCTCCACGTAAGTGTTTATTTCCAAAAAAATTCTGTTGACTGAAGTCTGGAGTTGTATTTGACCGAATGCTACTCAATCCGTCAGAGCTACTACATCTGTGACCTCGCCTCATCGGGATGGAGAGGAAACGATGGATGTTGACACTGCTGATGCTGCCACTTCTCATAGAGGTAAGAAAGTTGTTGGTTCGTCCGGATGGGACTCGACACATGTAGATGTTAAAACTGTCGGTTGTCATTGCAGAGGTCATTCAGGTGGAGGACGACGAGGAGCATCTGGACACTTCGCGCGCTCGTACCCGGAGGGCATCATCGGCGCAAGCGCTTCAGTGCTCGACTGCAGAGTCTTCCCAGGGGAGAGGTGGCTCGACACAACCCAGGGCTGAACCCGCAGCACCTCTGCCGCATGCTCCTCCAGCCATCTCGACCATTGTGACATCGACTCCAACTGGACCCCCTCAGATTGCTTTAGCTGCCCCAACAATCACGCCGACCCCACCTGTGACGGTCTTCTCTCTGCATCGCACCCCGGAAGATCAGACCGGAGCTGCGAAGGAAGCCATGATTCAGGCGGAGCAACTCATGCTGAGAACCAAGGAGGCGTTCGAGGCCAGCAAACTGGCTATTGACGTCAGTGCAGCCCTCCGCACCAATGACCGAGTAAGTTTGATTGTAAGTCCATTGTCGATTGAATTCCTGTCTTCTCTTGGCTGTTGTACACCCAGTGGATGATTGCTGTAGAATGTTTGAAATTTCTCCACTCGAATAGACCGGATCATAGTCGAGTAGGACTGGGACTGATAGTACGCGTGGTACTAGGGTCACTTGACATGTCGAGTGTATTTTCTGACGAGTTGCTCGATGGATCGAGAGTTAACTGTCTTAGTGGGGGCGCTCTTAGCGCACCCACTGGGTGTAGTCCCCGAGACCGCTGTCGAGTGCTTGCATCGGCAGGGGTCTTAGAGTCTGTTCTATACATGATACATTTCGTCTTGAATCACATCACTCCGTAGCTACCTTGCAGGTTTCATGGATATTATTGGCAAACCATGATATGACGCTGCATAAGGATAAACTACACTTCATAGAGTAGGGAGGTGTGTCACTCGATGGGTCGAGTGTCGTGATAGGGATGACCTTGTCAGGTGTATATTTTTTCTGATGAGTTACTCGACGGATCGAGAGTTAACCGTCTCAGTGGGGGCGCTCATAGCGCACCCACTGGGTGTAGTCCCTGAGACCGCTGTCGAGTGCTTGCATTGGCAAGGGTCTTAGAGTCTGTTGTATATAGGATACATTTCGTCTTGAATCACACCACTCCGTAGCTACCTTGCAGGTTTCATGGATATTATTGGCAAACCATGATATGACGTTGCATAAGGATAGACTGCACTTCATATAGTAGGGAGGTGCGTCACTCGACGGGTCGAGTGTCGTGACAGGGCTGACCTTGTCGAGTGTATATTTTTTCTGACGAGTTACTTGATGGATGGAGAGTTAACCGTCCCACTGGGTGTAGTCCTCGAGACCACTGTCAAGTGCTTGCATCGGTAGGGGTCTTAGTAGAGACAACCTTTGAATTTGTTTATGGCGCGCGGAGCGCTAGAGCCACTTGACATGTCGAGTGGACTTTCTGCATGAATTCTTCTAAGATGGTCATTCGCCGGCATTCGATACCCAGTCGACTGTTCCAAGCGTCACCCATCGATTGAATTCCTGTCTTGTGTTGATTCCAGAAGGCTTGTGAGCTTGGGGCGGAGTACAAGGACATGGAGGATGAAAGGAACCGGTTGCAGGTGGATCTGGCGGTTGCCAACAACGCTGTGGAGCGAGCGCGTGCTAAGATGAAGACTTTGGGAGGTAATTACTGCTGATTTTCTGCATTCTCCTCTTCACTCTTCATGTTTTGAACCGAGTGCTCTCACTTGAACAGGCGTACGCAATGAAAACCGTCGACTCCAAGCATGACTCAACAATGTTGTTTCTTTAGATTCCATGAAGAAGGTGCTAGAGGAGAAGGACAAGGCGCTTGCTGACGCTCAGCGAGTGGCCAAGGACAAGACTGAAGCTGCAGATCAGAAGCTGGAGGCCGCCAAGAAGCTAGAGGATGAGAACACCAAGCTGAAGCAAGAGCGTGCGGACCTTGTCAAGAAGGCCGAGCAACTAACCAAGAGGGGTAATGGCCTGGAGAAGCATCTAGGCGAATTCTCGAGGAAGATGTATCTTCTGCTCGATGGTGAGTATTTCTTGTCGACTGACACTTGGAAAAATTTTGAGGGTCGCAGTTCACCGATTTTCTTCCTATTTCCCCTTCTTCAACAGAATTCTGCCAGGACTTTGAAAAGGAAATAGAAGAGATTGAGCCCATGCTTGACCCTACCAAGTCGCCGGTTGCTGATGCAGTGGCGATGAACATGCTGCGGCTCAACTTTCGGATCTAGGGTGCCCAGGCCTACATCACTCGATTGAAGTCTGCCATGGAAAGAATCGACAAGGAGCTATGGCCTGAGGACACTCTTCAGCTTGACCTCAACTCCATGATGGCTCACCTGAACGAACTTCCCAGTCCAGTGCAAGCTTGGAAAAAATCTGCTGCTCATTGCGGGGCCGACATGGCGTTGTCACTCGTCAGGTTCCACTGTAGGGACGTGAGGGAGGAGAAGCTGACGAAGCTCTAGGTGGTAAACACAAAGAAACTCCAGTTCGAGGACTTCGTGGAAACTTTCATCGAGGCAGCTACCAAAATCGCTGACGGCATCGACCTGGACACTTTCGTCGAGCCCGCCAGTCCGTCCCCTGCTTAAAAAACTTGGGTCTTTTGGAAAAACAGTTAAATTTGCCTCGGTATGTCGAGTGGAACTGTATCCCCTAAAACTTCATTCAGGCCTTAGGCTTGAGCAGATTTGCTTCTGCACAAGACGTTTATCCGCGGTTTTACCTTTCGGATTTTACTCATGCTTTGGCTTTCAATCATTTGTTCGACTGATTTTGTTTTTAACTTAGGCGAAATGCTTTCGAAGCTAAGCCTCTGAGTGTGGGGATTACTCATCGCTCGGAGTATTATTGATCTTAGGCGAATGTCGATTCGCAGCTAAGTTGTCGAGTGAATGGATTACTATCCGCCTGACGAGGTTTTTAACTTAGACGAAACATGTTTCGCAGCTAAGTCCCCGAGCGTGAGGATTGCTCATTACCTGGAGTATTTTTGAACTTAGACGAATGTCGATTCATAGCTAAGTTGTCGAGTGAATGGATTACCATCCACTCGACGAGGTTTTTATCTTCGGCGAAACGTGTTTCACAGCTAAGCCCCCGAGTGTGAGGATTACTCATCACTCGGAATATTTTCAACTTGTGTGAATGTCGATTCACAATTAAGTTGTCGAGTGAATGGATTACCATCCACTCGACGAGGTTTTTAACTTAGGCGAAACGTGTTTCGCAGCTAAGCCCCCGAGTGTGAGGATTGCTCATCACTCGGAATATTTTGAACTTAGGCGAATGTCGATTCGCAACTAAGTTGTCGAGTGAATGGATTACCATCCACTCGACGAGGTTTTTCACTTAGGTGAAACGTGTTTCGCAGCTAAGCCCCTGAGTGTGAGGATTGCTCATCACTGGGAGTATATTATTTTTGAACCTAAGCAAAGACGGATTCGCAAATAGGTCATCGAGTGAATGGACTGCTATCCACCCACCATGGTTTTTAACTTAAACGAAACATGTTTCGCAGCTAAGCCCCCGAGTGTGAGGATTGCTCATCACTCGGAGTATCCCCAAGAATGTAACTGCATGATTGGAATTGACAAAGTATATATCGCAGAAACGTGAATTGCATTGACGAAGTATTCTTATTACATCAGAAAACTCTTGTCTCAAGTGTAAAAACGCCGGAGCAGATCTGCATTATAGGCCCGTGGCTCATCTATCTGTTTCATGAGATTATACAGGTGATAAGCTCCATTGTTTAGCACCTTAGTGACGACAAAAGGGCCTTCCCATGCAGGATCAAGCTTGTGAGGTCAGTGTTGATTCACCCAGAGCACCAAATCTCCCTCATGGAACGCTCGACTCTTAACATTCCTTGCATGGAAGCGCCGCAGGTCTTGCTGATAGGCAATGGTCCGGATCAGAGCCATCTCTTGCTCCTCCTCCAGAAGATCTACCCCATCCTGTCTGGCCTATTCAGCTTCAGCCTGAGAATATAGCTCCACTCGAGGAGAATTGTGGGCCAAGTCACTCGGCAACATGGCTTCAGCGCCATAGACAAGGAAGAAAGGAGTTTGTCCAGTCGACCGATTAGGCGTTGTCCTCAATCCCCACAAAACAGACGGCAGCTCAGTTACCCACGCACCGGCGGCATGATCCAAATCGCGCATGAGACAAAGCTTCAGACCTTGCAGAATGAGACCATTAGCCCATTCAACTTGCCCATTGGTTTGAGGATGTGCAACAGCAGCATAATCCACTCGGGTGCCTTGGGAGTTATAGAATCTCCTGAATTCTTCCGAGTCAAAATTAGTGCCGTTGTCCGTGATGATGTTGTGCGGAATGCCGTATCGGATAATGATCTACCTCATGAACGTGACCGTCGTATGGGAATTCAGCTTCTTGATGGGCTTGGCTTCAATCCACTTGGTGAATTTGTCGACCACTACCAACAAGTGGGTGAATCCTCCTTTTCCGGGTCGAAAGGGACCAACCATGTCGAGTCCCCAAACCGCAAACGGCCAGGCGAGAGGAATTGTCTTCAGAGTAGACGCCAGCTTGTGCGACAGATTTGCATAGAACTGGCAGCCCTCGCAGTGATCAACGATGTCCTTAGCCATCTCATTCGCTTGTGGCCAGTAAAAACCAACTCGGTATGCTTTAGCGATGACCGCCCTCGAAGACGCATGGTGGCCGCAAGTTCCCGGGTGAATTTTGTCTAGAATCATCCGACCTTCCTCGGGGGAAATGCAGCGCTGGGTGACACCAGTCACACTCTCTCTGAATAGATGATCTCCCATCACAGTGAAAGCCTTGGACCTGCGCACAATCTGTCGAGCCTCTGCTTCATCTTCAGGGAGCTCTTGTCTGAGGATATAGGCAATGTATGGCACAGTCTAGTCGGGAATGATAACCAGAATCTCCATGACCAGGTCAATCACAGCAGGAACATTGACTTCAGTCGAGTCAGAGGAGCTCAAAGCTTGTGGGGGCTCTTTGGTGAAGGGGTCCTCTTGAACCGAAGGAGTGTGCAAGTGCTCTAGAAACACACCGCTGGGGACAGGCCGTCGAGTGGACAGCTCATCGGACGCTTGATTTTTCAGTCGGGGAACGTGATGAAGTTCCAGGCCTTCAAATTTCTTCTCCAACTTCCGGACTGCATTGCAGTATCCAGTCATAGCAGGGTTTCTAACATCCCACTCTTTCATCACTTGATTCGCCACCAAATCTGAGTCGCCATAAACCATCAGGCACTTGACGCCGAGTGAGATAGCCATGCGCAACCCATACAAAAGTGCTTCATACTCTGCCTCATTGTGGGAGGAATCAAAGTGAATCTGCAAGACATAGTTGAGCTTGTCGCCTCTAGGGGATATCAAGATAACACCAGCACCGGACCCATTCAACATTTTGGAGCCCTCGAAGAACATTGTCCAATGCGTCGAGTGAACTTGGATGGGCTGTTGCTGTTCAGTCCACTCGGCCATGAAATCTGCCAATGCTTGGGACTTGATTGCTTTCTTGGCCTCGAACCTGATGTCAAAGTGTCCAAGCTCAATTTCCCATTTAGCCACTCGACCTGATGCGTCGCGATTATTGAAAATCTCGAACAAAGGAGCATCACTGACGACTGAAATCGAATGGTCCTGAAAATAATGCGCCACCTTGTTTGCTGATAGGTAAATACCATACACCAACTTCTGATAGTGTGGATATCTTTGCTTTGAGGGGGACACTACTTCCAAGACATAATAAACTGGCTGCTGGACTTTATAGGTTTTACCCTCCTCTTCTTGCTCGACAGTCAGCACTGTACTGACGACCTGATTTGTGGCCGTGATGTACAGGAGCAAGGGCTCTTTGCTGGCAGGAGCGGCAAGCATCGACTGGGTGGAGAGCGGGGCTTTGAGCTCAACAAATGCTGCTTCGGCTTCGGGAGTCCAGTCGAACATGTCGGACTTCTTCATCAACTAATATAAGGGCAGAGCCTTCTCACCAAGACGAGAAATGAATTGACTCAATGTTGTCAAGCAACCTGTGAGATTCTGAACGTCGTGCACTTGCACAGGAGTCTTCATACGGGTAATGGAGCTGATCTTCTCGGGATTGACATCAATTTCTCACACAGAAACGAGAAAACCGAGCAACTTGCTGCCAGAGACACCGAAGGTACATTTGGCCGGATTCAGCTTTATGTCGAATCACCTCAGATTGGCGAATGTCTCGGACAAGTCAGCCAGCAGGTCGGAACCTTTGCGGGACTTGACCACTATATCATCCATGTACGCCTCGACATTCCGAGGGATCTGGTCGAGTAAACATTTCTGAATCATGCGCATAAAAGTAGCGTCGGCATTCTTAAGACCAAAAGGCATGGTTATGTAGCAAAAGCACCCGAATGGGGTGACGAAGGCTGTCTTTATTTCGTCCGGGCCATACAGACGGATCTGATGGTACCCAAAATAAGCGTCCAAAAACGATAAACGCTCGCCCCCCGCTGTCGAGTCAACAATTTGATCTATGCAGGGGAGCGGAAAATGGTCTTTTGGGCACACCTTATTAAGATGTTTGAAGTCAATGCACATGCGCAATGACTTATCTTTCTTTGGCACCATCACAACATTCGAGAGCCACTCGGAGTGGTAAATCTCCCGAATGAACTTGGCTTGCAAGAGACGGGCCACTTCTTCTCCGATTGCCTTGCGCTTCTCCGCCGCTGATCGATGCAAATGCTCCCTGACGGGCTTGGCTTTCGGATCCACTCGCAGACGATGCTCAGCCAGCTCCCTGGGAATCCCCGGCATGTCAGAAGGCTTCCATGCAAAGATATTCCAGTTCTCACGGAGGGACTGGATGCGCTCGGCTTCCTATTTACTGTCGAGTGTTGTTGAGATATTCGTCGGGGTAGCAGTTGGATCTGTCGGGTGGATGTGCACCTTCTTCACCTCCCCTGCCGATTGAAATGCCGACTTGGAAGCCGACTTCTTTGAACGGAGCAAATCAGCAAGGTCAGTGGTTTTCTTGTACTCCTCGAGCTCGACCATGGCCATCTGTTGATTAGTGATCTTGGAGCCTTGCTGGAGGCACTCTTCGGCCCACTATCGATTGCCAGTGACCGTGATCATGCCCTTAGGGCCTGGCATTTTCAACTTGAGATACACGTAACATGGTCGGGCCATGAAACGTGCATAAGCGGGTCGACCTAAGATGGCGTGGTAAGCACTCTTGAAATCCATGACTTCAAATGTCAACTTTCTTTTCAGAAATTTTTGTCATCTTCGGATGTCACATCCAATGCTATCTGGCCGAGTGACTTGGCTTTCTTTCCTGGGATGACCCCATGAAACTGCATGCTGCTCTTGCTCAGACGGGACATCGGAATGCCCATCCCTTTCAGGGTATCCGCATAAAGAATGTTCAGGCCGCTGCCACCGTCCATGAGGACCTTTCTGAGCCGAGTCCCTTGCACCACCGGATCAACTACCAGAGCCTGCCGACTGGGAGTGACCACATGAGCAGGATGGTCTGTCTGGTCGAATGTGATAGCATATTGGGACCATTTGAGATAGGTGGGGTGTCTGGCACAACCATGTTGATTTCTCTATTGATGACTTTCAGACGACTCTTACTCTCGACATCAGCAAAGATCACCAGTGTAGCAGTGACATACGGGAATGTTTCCTTTTCCTCATCTTCATCTCCCTTTTTAGGAGATTTCTCACCCGACTGGTCTCCCTTGAATTGCTGGATAAGGGTTCGACACTGTCGAGTGGTGTGCTTGGGCAAAATCAGGTTGCCTTCTGCGTCTTTCCCCGTGTGAATCACACACGACTGATCCATGATATCAGTTCCTGACTAACCTTTCCACTTCTTGGGGGCATACTGAGCCTTGGCTTTGCCCTTGTTCTTCGACTGAGTCGCCAGCGCCGCTGCCTCTGCCGGAGCCGGGTCTTCAGCCTTCTGCTTCTGTTTCTGATTGTTGCCGCCGCCAGACTCGTTGGCGACAGCTCTTCCTTTGCCGCAATGGAGGCGGTCTTCTTCCTTGCCATTGGCGTACCGGGTGACAATTTCCATCATCTTGCCGAGTGAAATATCACCAGTGCACCCGAACTTCAGGTACAGCTCCATGTATCTCACACCGGCCTTGAAAGCACACACAGCCTGGTGTTCTGACACATTCTCCACCGTATGATGCAGGGTGGACCATCGCTGAATATAATCCCTTAAGGTTTCATTGGGCTTCTGGACGCAGTGTTGTAAGTCGACCAGACCTGACGGGCGCTTGCAGGTGCCCTCAAAGGTCCGGACAAACACTCAGGCAAGATCTTCCCAACAATGTATGTTGGAAGGAGCCAAACAATTCAACCACGCTCGAGCTGAACCATCCAACATGAGGGGCAGGTGCTTCATTGCAACATTGTCATTTCCTTCGCCAATCTGCATAGCCACTCAGTAATCATCTAACCAAGTCTCTGGCTTTGTTTCACCAGAAAACTTTCCGATCCCCGCCGCCATTCTGAAGTTGGGGGGAATCTCTGCAGAACGTATAGCTCTGCCAAAACACTTGGGACCAGACACCACAGCTGAGCTTCCACTCGGAACATCTCTATCGAGTCCTTCTCTGTAGGCTCTGCTCTTGTCGATCCACTTCTAAACAAGATAGGTGCGGGCGTCAAAGTCCGTGTCCCGCTCATCACCGAAGGAGCGCCTGTCGTCCTGGCGCCGGGGCGCGTATGGACCACTCTGCAGAGGAGTCGACACTCGACGGTGGTCTTCGCGGTGATGCTGATCTCTATCTTGCCCTTCACGAAAACCGCCGCCTCGACGACGCAAGGGCGATCCAGGGTTGTGTGTCGACTGAACGGTCTCTGCCTTGGGTGAATTGCTGTATACCATGTTACGGGACTGAGAAACTGCTGAATTCTGACACCATGCTGCATCCAACAACGCTCTGGTCTGTAATAGCCCTCTACCAGCCTCTGATCGGGATGGCTGAATGGAATCCGCTATCCTAGCAGCATCAACAACATTTAGCACAGGAGTTCGGTATATCTCAACGTCATCATGAGATCCAGTCAGAAACAGTTGTCGATGACGTCGACTGGGGCGTGGCGGGCACTGGCGAGTGCGCTCGTCAATCTCTGCCTGGAGCTCTTCTAGACGAACGCACGCACCTCCAAAGCTTGGGCCTCGGCGGTCGCGCCGACGATGGGAGTATGAAGAACCTCCTCGCTGTGACGCGACTGCTCTTTCGACGGACCTCCAGCCTCGCGCTTGCCACGGCCGAAGCCAGGCGGTGAACTCTGATGAGAGCCCGCCATCAAGACCTCCGCTGCAGGATCGCAGCTTTCGCACTCGGAAGGCACGTCGGACGGATCGGGATCCGCCTCGAACACACCGTGAAGGGACTCGGCGGGCTCGAGCGCTGCAATCTACAGAGAAGTTTGGCACGCCGCTGCGTGTTCAACCCAATGCTGAAGTCGTGGGCAGCCGGACCACTTGCGACTGCGAACAGTGAGAGGGGCCGACGCGTAAGGAGTCGACGGCTGACACAGCAACACGCCACAGGGACTCGCACGGAAATGCGCGGCCCCGCGGACCGGGAGCGCCTCGACATCGAAAGGCGCCTCCTGGAGCCATGCCGAATCGTTGGCGATGAAGGCGAGCTCTCCGAAATGGATCTCGTGGCCCGGAGCAAAAACACCGCCGGAAGACATGTTGAAGGATGAAAATCGCAACCTTGCCAGAAGTCACTTAGACGCCTGCCCCACGGTGGTCGCCAACTGTCATGGGAACGAGCCTGATAGTAGATGGTAGGGGTATGGAGGGAGAGGGCAGAGTCCTAGCTACGGCGAGGGTGTACACACGGATGTATGAGTTTAGGCCCCTCTCGTGGAGGTAACAGCCCTACGTCTCAGTGCTCGGGAGCTTTATGTCATGTGGAATGTTGAGATTACAATAGTTGCGAACCCTTGTGCAGGAGGGAAGGGGCGGCTTATATAGAGTTTGCTGCCCCTCATAATTATCCCGCATCAAAGGGCCTGGTCGTGGGGTTTAAAGTCTGTCATTACAGGTAACGTACGTAATAGAAGCTACTAATGACCATTGAACCAGCGTCTGCCCGTTGGGCTCTTGATGGATCCTGGTCTTCCGGCGTCGAGTGAAAGCAAGGTCTTCTGAGTGACACGCGACTGCCGAGTGATAGCGGGAGTCTCCAAGTGGATTACTGTCGAGTGACTTTGAACGTCTCCAGGGATCCACTCGGAAGTTTATGCTTGATCTTCAAGTCATCCCATGTGGTGTCCTTAGGTAGGGTATGTGGGCCTTGCCTAGGACCCTACCCTAGGTACATATCCTCGTCAGGGTTGGTTGTTACTCCTATTGGTTTGATGAACCTTGGTTCTCTACTAAGGGAAATACTTACCTATATTGTGCTACATCACCCTTTCTTCTTCACGGAAAACCAAACGCAGATCACAAGTATCAGGAAGGATTTCTAGCGTCGTTGCCGGGGAGTACCATCAACCTACTATCAAGTACCTTCACACAAATTATCAATTACCTTTCTATTTTTTTATTTGATTTTATATTTTGCTTTATTCATAAAAATCAAAAATACAAAAATTATCGTTGCTACTTACTAGTTTACTTCTTTGATTGTCATACTTACTAGTTTACTTGTCCTGCTTGTTACTTTGCTTGCACGGTCACCATGTCTCAAGATACTACTAAGTTGTGTGACTTCTCAAATACCAATAACAATGATTTTATTAGTACTCCTATAACACCCACCACTAGTGCAGAGTTTTATGTTATTAATAATACATTGCCGAATCTTGTCATGAAAGAACAATTTTCAAGAAGTCATAATGAGGATCTCCATGCTCATCTTAATACCTTTGTTGAATTGTTTATATGCAAAATAAAAAGGATATGGATAATGATTTGGTTAAATTAAAATTATTTCCTTTTTCACTACGAGATAAAGCTAAAGCTTGGTTTTCATCTTTACAATGTAATAGTATTGGAACATGGGATTAGTGTAAAGATGCTTTTATTGCCAAGTATGTTCCTCCTGCTCGAATCATCTACCTTAGAAATCAAATAATAAATTTTAAACAACATGATCATGAACATGTTGCACAAGCTCGGGAGAGGATGAAACTGATGATTAGAAATCGCCCTACGCATGGTTTAAACTTGTGGATGATTATCCAAAATTTCTATGCTAGACTAAACTTTGTGTCTAGAAATCTTCTAGATTATGCTACAGGTGCTACCTTCATGGAGATGACCTTAGGAGAGTACACCAAACTTCTGGACAACATCATGAGAAACTACTCTCATTGGCACACCGAAAAAAGCCCCAACTGGTAAGAAGGTAAACTCTGTCGAGGAAATCGCCACTTTGAGTGAAAAAGTGGATGCTCTTATGAATATGGCTGCGAATAAAAATACTCATGTTGATCCCACTGATGTGCCATTTTCAACCTTGATCGAGCAAAATAATGATGCTATTGACGTGAATTTTATCTCACAAAATAATTTCAACAACAATGCATATAGAGGAAATTTCAATGCTAGACTCTATCCCGGTAACTCATCTAATAATTATGGAAACTCTTATGGAGATCCTTCTACCAATAATAATAAGTTATCCTCTAATCTCGCGAACATCATTAAATAATTTATTAATTCTGAAAAAGTTTTCAATACCATGATAGAGGAAAAGTTGCATAAAATAGACGATTTGGCTCAACATGGTATCAGGGCCTAAGGTCTTGAGTTCAAGTCTTGGCGCTTGCAGTTTATTCAAAAATTGCTGCCGCCCCCTATGTATCCACGTATAGGCCTCATTTGTGAGAGGGGTGTTGAAGTTTATATGTGGATTACCTAGCCCTTTCCATTAGTTCAGACTTTTGGTTGCGTTGGCTAGTGCATGGATAAGATTGCTCTTGACGTGGAAACTCTTAAAAAAATCCACCAAAGCATGACTTTAATGCAATTATCAAATCTATCCAAATATAGCTGAATGAAAGTAGGGAGAGGACCGTCAAGTTGAAAGCTAAGCGGGAATTTGTAGAAAAGGCACTTTCACCCGGTTTTTACCGGAATCATGATGAAGATCTTAAAATGATTGGTACTTCTCCTATTGAATAATTGTTTACTAATCTGAAGATAAATGATAAAGGTATTGGATATGGGTCAACTCTATCTAGAGAGTGTCCCAATTGCTTGGAGGGTGATGATTCTAATGCTAAAACTGAAAGAAGTGGGTTTGGAGAGGTCAAAACTTTAGCTAGTGATGTGCCCACTATCGTGGATCACAAGGATTTTAAATATGATATTTTTTATTTATTAGAATGTATTTCCTTTCTACAATCCATTATTAGCTCACTCAATGCTTATGAACAAAATAAATCTTTTACTCAACACATAGTCGAAGCGATAATAAAAGCTTATGATAAGAAACTTGAGCTAGAAGTTTCTATTCCTAGAAAATTGCATGATGAATGGGAACCTACTATTAAAATAAGTATTAAAGAATATTAATCCAATGCCTTGTATGACCTTGGTGCTAGTGTTTCAACTATACCTAAATCTTTATGTGATGTGCTTGGTCTCACTAATATTCAAGATTGTTCCCTCAACTTGCATCTTGCAGATTCTACCATTAAGAAACATTTGGGTAGAATAAATGATGCACTTATTATTGAAAATAGAAATTATGTGCATGTAGATTTCATTGTCCTTGATATTGCATACAATCCTACTTGTCCAATAATACTTGGAAGACCTTTCTTATGGACTATAGGTGCAATTATTGACATGAAAGAGGGAAACATAAGGTTCCAATTTCCATTAAAAAAGGGATGGAACACTTCCCTAGAAAGAGAATAAAACCACCTTATGAATATATCATGAGGGCTACTTATGGATTGAGTGTCAAGGGTGACAACACTTGATCCTATGCATTACACCTAACTAGGGGCGTAAAACAATAACGCTAGTTGGGAGGCAACCCAATAGTTATCTTTAATTTTGCTTTTTTACTTTCTGTTTTTTATAACATGATTATTGCTACTGTAATGATTGTGTTTTGTGTTTAAATTAGAATTTGTGCCAAGTAAATCCTTTGGGATGACTTGCATGATAATTAGAATTGATACGGTGCAAAAACAGAAACTTAAGCGTCTAGTGAAGAATTTTTCTGATTTTACTGGAACGTTTTTTTGATCTGAAATTTTTACACGGTACTTCTATACAAATTCCTGACGTTTTCATAAATTTTCATAATTTTAAGAGATATAGAAGTATGGTTTATTTATAGATCATTACAGATTGTTCTATTTTGGCTTGCATAGTTTGCTTGTTTTGATGATGCCATGGATTGTATCGGGGGGTATACATCATGGAGAAGTTAGAATAAAGTACCTTATGCAATAATAAAATAATAATAAATATATAAAAATACCTAAAGTATTTGATATGTTTATTATACTAACAGATCTCAGGAAGTTTGTGTTGAGTTTTGTGTGCTCAAGTTTTCAAGTTTTGGGTGTTATCGCGATGGATGAATGAATAATGAGTGGCAAGAGCCTAAGATTGGGGATTCCCAAGGCACCCTAAGGTAATATTCTAGGAAGAATCGTATGTCTAATCTTGGGGATGCCCCGAAAGGCATCCCCTCTTTCGTCTCAATCCATTGGTATGTCACTTGGAGCTATATTTTTATTCATCACATGATATGAGTTTTACTTGGAGTGTCATTTGCTTTAGTTTGGTTTTTATTTTTACTTTACCACAATCATTGTTTGTTGGGAACACCTATTTGATATATGCACACTATCACCATGATTTTTTAGAATACTCTATGTGCTTCACTTATATCTTTTGTGCTTAGAAGTTGCTCTAGTACTTCGCTTATATCTGTTAGAGCATGGTGGCGTATAGATTTCATAGAAATAATTGCACTCTCGTTCTTCACTTATATTTGTTTGAGAGTTAATAAAGCGATGGTAATTTGCATGGGTTATAGTACCAATCCAAATATAATTGGTATTCAATGAGTGGACAATCAAAACTACGTGTAGCACATAAAAGAGAAATCGTGGTTAATGATATTAATGTGGTAATGTCAAAGATCATGAGTGCATGATCATTGGTTAATAAGAGTACCATGAATTAGAGGCTGCTAACTTGTTGTCATCCAATTTTTTTATGTCATGGTGATGATGTGCGAGCATACTTATTCCTTGTTGAAATCCTAGTGTTGTTTAAGTCGGGGGGTGATGGTTAATTCGTACCAACCTCCTCCCTAGGGGCATGCGAGTGGTTCTTTGCTTCGAGAGAGCTAAAAAATCTTGCAATAAGTATGTGATTTCTTTATGACAAATGTGAATCCATGGATATACGCACTCTCACCTCGAGATATTTGTTAGCCTCTTCGGTACCGCGCATTGCCCATTCTCACCTCGAGGATCGGTGCAACTTTCCTCGATGCATCCAAACCCCGTGACATGATACACTCTATTGCACATAAGCCTCATTATATCTACCTCAATACAGCCATCATACCTACCTATCATGGCATTTCCATAGCCATTCTAAGATATATTGCCATGCAACTTCCACCATCACATCATATGACTTATACTTCCACTGTTATATTGCTTTGCATGATTGTAAGATAGCTAGCATGATATTTACATGGCTTGTCTATTTTTCTGATAGTTTTTGCTACGCTAGATCATTGCACATCCTGGTACACTACCAGAGGCATTCATATAGAGTCATATCACCCTATCAGTTTTTCATATCGAGTTGTAAGTAAATAAAAGTGTGATGATCATCATTATTTAGGTCACTGTCTTAGTGATGAAAGGATGATGGAGACAACGATTCCCCCACAAGTCGACAAAAGACTTCGGACGAATAATAAAATAAAAAGGAAAAAATAAACGAAAAGAAATGAAAAGAAAGGAAAAAGAGGGAAAAGAAAAAAAAGAAAAAAAGAAAAAAATGAGAGAAAAGAGAGAAGTGACAATGCTACTACCTCTTATTCCACACTTGTGCCTCAAAGTGGCACCATGTTCTTCATATAGAGAGTCTCTTATTTTGTCACTTTCATATGCTAGTGGGAATTTTTCATTATAGAACTTGGCTTGTATATTCTGTTAACGAGCTTCCACAAATGCCTGAGGTCTTCATGAGCAAGAAAGTTAGATGCACACCCACTTAGCTTTAGTTGAGCTTTCATACACTAATAGCTCTGGTGCATCTATTGCATGGCAATCCCTACTCCTCGCATTGATATCTATTGATGGGCATCTCCATAGACCGTTGATACGCCCAGTTGATGCGAGCCTTTCTTCTCCACTTTCACCCCTTTGAAACCTAACAACATATTATATTCCACCTTTATGCTATATCCATGGTTCACGCTCATATATTACGCAAGTAATAAAAAGTTGAAGCATGTTAAAAAGTATGACCCAATTGCCTGACTTGACACCGTGGTGCTTAACATTTGTATTTATATGGTGAGGACGGATCCATGCTATATTCATATGATAAAATTAATAGGGGGTGAACATTCTTTGTGGATCGTATGCTTTGAAACTTGATTATTATGTTGCTTATGTTTAGAAGTATTACTATGTTAATGTTCATATATTCATCGTTTCTCAATGATCATACCTACAATAGATTACATGTTGGGTAGCATGTCACATCAAAAATTATGTTGTTATCATTTACCTACTCGAGGACGAGCAGGAATTAAGCTTGGGGATGATGATACGTCTCCAATGTATATATATTTATCGTTCCATGCTATAATATTATCATACTAGGATGCTTTTGGGTGTTTATTTACCAATTAATATTATTTTTGAGCACTAACCTATTAACCCGGCGCCCAGTGTTAGTTGTTGTTTTCTGCATGTTTTTGGCTTTTCAGATTTTTAGTACCAAACGAAGTCCAATTGCCACGAAAGTTTGACATGATCTTTTTGGGACCAAAATAAGACCTAGAAGCTTTGGGAGGAGACCATAGGCCTCATGAGGGAGGCACGAGGCAACTGGGCGCTGCCAGGGGGTAGGTCACGCCCTATTGGCTCATGCCGCCCCTCGGTTGCCTTCTGGTGCCCCTCTCTGCCCTGTAATATCACATATATTCCAAAAACCCTAGAGAGCGTCCCGAAACACTTTTTCCGCCGCCGCAAGTCTTTGTTCTACCGTGTGCCATCTGGATCGTGTTTCGATGCCCTACCAGAGGCCAGGGGGGTTGATCACGAAGGGCCTATACATCAGCCTTGCTGCTCCCATGGTGATGTGTGACTAGTTCCCCACAGACCTACGAGTCTGTAGATAATACCTAGATGGATATCTCTCTTTCTCTTGATCTTCTTTTTTTTAGACAATGATTATCGCATCTTCGCTTTGATCTATCAAATGTAATCCTTTTGTGCGATGCGTTTGTTGGGATCCGATGAATTGTGGGTTTATGTTTAGATTACTCATGAAAAATATTTGAGTCTTCTCTGAAATCTATTATGATTCTTATGTGCATGATCATCATAGCTTCATAAATCTCACCGATCTATTGATTTTCTTTGGCCAGTTAGATTGATCTATCTTTAGTGAGAGGGGTGTGTTGTAGTGGGTTCAATGTGACACGTTTCTATATCCCAGTAACAGAAGGGGACAAGGCACGTCTTTGTATTTTTGCCACTAAGAATAAAACTATGGGATTAGTTCATATTAATTGAATTCTCTTTGTCTACATCATGTCATTGTTCTCCAAGCATTACTCTATTTTACTTAATACTCTAGATGCATACTGGATACCGGTCGATGGGTGGAGTAATAGTAATAGGTACATGCAGGAGTCGACCTACTTGCTTATGGACGTGATGCCTATATACACATGATCATTGCTATGAATATCGCATAACTATGTGCTTTTATATCAATTGACTCTTGGGAAATTGATAGCAAAGCACATAATTATGTCATATTAACGGCAATGATCAAGTGTATATAGGCATCACGTCCATAAGCAAATAGGCCGACTCCTGCATGCACCTATTACTATTACTCCGCCCATCGACTGGTATCCAACATACATCTAGAGTTTTAAGTAAAATAGAGTAATGCTTGCAGAACAATGACATGGTGTAGACAAATAGAATTCAATTAATGTGAACTAACCCCATCGTTTTATCCTTACTAACAACAATACAAAGACGTATCTTGTCCCCTTTTGTCACCGGGATATAGAAACCCGTCAGATTGAACCCACTACGACACACCCCTCTCACTGAAGATAGATCAACCTACTTGGCCAAAGCAAATCAATAGATTAGAGAGATTTACAAAGCTATGATGATCATGCACATAAGAATCATAATATATTTTAGAGAAGACTCAAATATTTAATAAGTTGAACATAAACCCACAATTCATCGGATCGCAACAAACACACCGCACAAAAGGATTACATCAGATAGATTAAAGCGAAGGTGTGATGATCATTGTATTGAAGATCAAGAGAGAGAGAGATAGCCATCTAGGTACTAATACATAACCGTAGGTCTGTTGGGAACTACTCACACATCACCATGGGAGCAACAAGGATGATGTAGAGGCCCTCCGTGATCGATCCCCACTCCGGCAGGCCACCAGAACATGGCTCCAGATGGTCACACGGCATAACAAAGACTTGCGGTGGAGGAAAAAGTGTTTCAGGAGGCTCTCCAGGTTTGTTGGAATATGTGTGAATTTATAGGCGAGAGAGGGGCACCGGGAGGCAACCAAGGGGGACACGAGCCAACAGGGCGTGACCTACCCCCTGGTCGTGCCCAGTTGCCTCGTGCCTCCCTCTTGAGGCCGCTGGTCTCCTCCCGAAGCTTCTAGATCTTCTTTTGGTCCAAAAAAATCATATTAAAGTTTCGTAGCAATTGGACTTCATTTGGTACTGTAAACCTAAATAGCCAAAAACATGCAGAAAACAACAACTAACACTAGGCACCGGGTTAATAGGTTAGTGCTCAAAAATAATATTAATTGGTAAATAAACACCCAAAAGCGTCCTAGAATGATAATATAATAGCATGGAACAATAAAAAATTATAGATACGTTGGAGACGTATCACCCACTGTATGCTTACTTTCATGAGAGATGCCACTAGGGAAAACTGTGCCTCCCGGGTCTATTCACTTATAAATTTACAAATGCTACAATACCTTGATGCCATTTATTTATTTTCTATTTATTTTTCAATTTACAATTATCTACTACCAACCACACTACTTACAAGCTTGAAAATAATGAGTCCAAGGGGATTGACAACCCTCTTGCCCACTTTGGGTGCAAGTGTTTGCTCTTTTGTGTGTAGTCGTTGAAGATGGGGGTTGGTTGTTACTCCTATTTGTTTGATAAACCTTGGTTCTCTACTGAGGGAAACACTTACCTATATTGTGTTGCATCACCCGTTCCTCTTCACGGAAAACCCAACGCAGATCACAAGTATCATTGATATACATGCATGATTAGTTAGATCTGTTGTAAGACTTGCCGAGTACCTTTGTACTCATGTTTGCTTAATAAAATATTGCACAGGAGGCCCATGATCCATCTAGTGGGTTCTATCTAGACATTGACGACATGGAGTAGCTGGTATCCCAGCTATGACCTGGCCCCTCGTGAGGGGATTGTAGATAGTCAGGTCACGTGCCTTTTTATGCTTTCATTTGTCTGTACTCAGACAGCTTCCGCTTCCGCATGGCTTGTATGAATTTGTGTGTATGACTTGAGTGTAGGGTCATGTGACCCTTACCTATATGAAGCTATTATGCAAGGCTCTTTGATCCTTTTAAATAAATGATGTGTTGTAAAGTTTTGTTGTGATGCCATGTTGTATCTACGCATATCGTGCATGTTGTGCGTACGTGTGACGTGCATTGTTATGTGTGGGATTCGACACCTAGTTGTGTGCCTTTAGTAGCCCTATTTATAGGGAAATGCCTCTTTCTACTTCCACCGAGCCATGGCAGCTTGCTACTTCTCCAGACACATTGATTGACCGACATGTATCCTTCTTTGTTGTTGTGTCTGTCCCTACGGGGTAATGTCACGCGGTGTAATGGAGTCCATGTAGCCTGCTATGACTCGTCTACACGGAGTTGATGACAGAAATGTCACACGGTGTAATGGAGTCGGTGTAGCTTGTTATGACTCGTCTACACACGCTGATGATCCACACCTGCACTGATGGGTTATGTATGCATGTTCCTGTATGGATGTGCCACTTGGGTCTATAACTATGCATATCGACCCGGGTTCTCTGACGTATGATTGATAGCAACATATTCATATATGTCAGCCAAAAGAGGCAAATGGTCCCGGCCAAGGTAAGGTGACAGTCGTGGGGATTACCATGCGTGAGGTCGCAAAGTGATGTGATATGTTACAAGCTAGATTCACGTGACTTAGGATCGGGGTCCTGACATAACTATACTAGAAATTGCATTATTCCGCAATAGCATGTTCAAGAACAAAAACACGATCACTTCCTATCGCTGCACCTTAGACAGAGCAAAATAATGAGGGACCTTGACTGGCGGAGCAACTTTTTATTGAATTATAGGTGAAGAAATAACATGAGAGTTGTTGGACGAGCAACCAACGTTACAAGAAACAACAAGTACGAGTTGTGCAATGTATGAAACGACGAATAAAGAGAATCAGTCTGGCTCTATCGACCGAAAGGTTGTAGAACTGCAACTTTTGCTCCCACATTGCCTAAGCGGATGGGCAATTGGCAAGCATGTGAAGCACATCTTCCGGAGCAGCAGAACATAGGGAACATGAAGGATGGTGTGGCTAGCCCCTCTTTGCCAAGTTGCCCGCCGTCAGACACTTTCTCAGGATGGCAAGCCATGATAACTACTAAACTTGAGTGGCGCATCAAATGATGTGATTGAAATTTGTGTGTCTTGCTCCCTCGAATTGGATAGAGTATGTCGATGCTGTTGAGAACTAGCCAGTCAGCGTCCATCGGTAGAAGATGGAGTCTGGGAACCCTGAGAGATCGACCCCCTGGATATTCATCCGAAGAAGCTGGAGACACTGGTCACGACGGAAGACCGGGTGAGGACATATAAATAGGAGGAGGGAGGTAAAGAGACTGAACATAACTCCACCATCGACCACCGAAGAGTTGCACACCTTAGCTAACATAAATGGTCAGTAGAACAATAGCTTAACTCGTCAATTCGACGACGCACTTCAATCACACATGTGTCGTGGGATGACTCCACAACTACCACAAAACTCCATCATCCAAGGGAGACCGACCTCACAATGTCTCTTGCTATAAAAAAGGATTGGGCCACCTTGCTGCACCTTTATTACTATTATTACTTGTTACTTGATACGAATTGTCTTGCTATAAAACTATCTGTTACTACCACTTTCATTGCTTGGAGAGAATACCTTGCTAAAAACCACTTGTCATATCCTTCTGCTCCTCGTTGGTTCTGACACTCCTACTTAACGAAAGGACTATGATTGATCCCCTGTACTTGTGGGTCATCGATGCCTTGTGCAATGCACGATTACAAGTATGAACTAGATGTAAGAGCACTATGGTGGTGGAGATGGAGATGGCTATGAAGATGGAAATGGCGGCGGCTAGGGTTTGTGGATGATGATGAATAAGTTCTGATCGTTGCTCCCGGTGCTCTCTGTTGACATTTCAATGGGGTCCCCTTTATAAAAGTTGTTCACGTAGACGATCTGCCTCGAAATCCATGCTAAACGTGCGCTCATACGGGCGTGTGCACCCGTACGTTGTTTTGTCTTCACGCAGGTGCTTCCCGTTGATTCTTTCTTCCACCATTTTCTTACTTTCCTTTTCCACACGTGATTTCTTCCCTTTTTAGCCCATTTCCTGTGGAAAACGTTAAAGAGAGGATTTGTCAACTCCTTTGCATCTATTAGTCATTAGTAGCAATATCGAAGCAAATTTCTCTTTTTAATTGAAATATCTCAGTTTAAACAAGGGTGAAATGAGTATAAAAATATCATTCATCGGCATCCAGACGACACAAGTGGAGGAGCTCATGGCCTGGAAGCCCGATCTTGAGGCGAGGTTCTCCAAGATCTAGGAAGCCGTCGCGATGCTGCAGGGCGCGCCGGCTACGTCGGCGTCAGTGATAGTGGGTGGATTGATGACACCGAAACCCACTGATCTCGTTGCTTGCGACAACATCCACGGGACCGTTAGCCATGGTGATCTGCATCACCCATGGAGCAGGTTGTTAGGGGAGAATTCCTCCCTGACAACCACTCCGGCCAATAGTATGCCTGATTTCCACACCACACTCTCGCAACGCACCCTGAATTCCTTGTCCACATCCATTTTCACATCAGGGAAAATCATCACATGGATAGGACACACACCTCCATCTCTTAGTTCTCCTCAATTTTCGGGAGAGAACCAAAAATTTGGGAGACCATGTGATAGTAGTACTTTGCCATGTTTCGAATTCATGAATCGTACTTCATTCATATGTCCACCTTGCATTTCTCCAGAGTCATCCCTGTGTGGTTGTAGATAGTTCAGTCTAAAATAGGACCCTTAGATTGTGAGGCATTATTTGATCTCCTTTGCACACGTTTTCTCCATGATAGGCATCAACTACTGATCCAACAATTCTTTGCACCGTGTCAGTCATCTTTAGTGGCTAACTATATTGAGCAATTTGAAACGCTTATGAACCATTTGATACTTTGATGCTACTCATTCGTTGTATTTTTTGACGAGGTCTGTCGATGGGCTCCGTAGTGACATCCGTGTCATCGTCATGGTTAAAAGACCACCTGATTTGGACATAACGTGCATGTTAGCAATCCTTCAGGAGGAGGTATCAGACGGACAACGACACAAGTGTGTGGAATGTTCAGAGAGCTCATTGTATGCAGTACACGATCATCCATCAACTCCTCTTCTGCTACCGGCACCAGCAGCGCAGGCAGCAGGACCGGCTCCAACATGAGATGATCGCCACGGGGACTTAAAGTGCATGGGCCATGGGATTTGCAGCTAAAGTGACCGCCCTTCGCAACTTCCACCGTTCCAAGGGCTTTTGTTTAAAATGCGGGGACGTTGGGGGCATTATCACATTTGTCCCCCAACAGCAAAATTACATGTGATCGAAGAACTTATCGACCTCTTCAATATGGATGTGGATCTCTCCTCCGAAGATGCAGAAATAATGCAACATGATAGTACTGCCACAGATTAAGTTTGGCACCTATCTATTCATGATGCTACAAGTACAGAGGCACCCGGTTGTTTGCAAGTCCATGGTTGGCTGCAAGGCAAAGAAGTTTTGATGTTGGCGGACTCTGGAAGTTTAGCTTCATTCATCTCTCGGTAGTTACTACCCCTACTCCAAGGAGTGTGGGATATGATGAGGTCAATTAAAGTTTCTGTGGGCAATGGAGCTCAGTCACAGTGCACCAAAGAGGTTCTGAATTGACAATGCTACACACAGGGGCACACCTTCTCCACCAATTTCAAGGTGCTTCCTCTTGGATCATATGATTTCATACCGGTGATGGGCTGGCTATAGTACCATAGCCCGATGTTGATCGACTCGCCATGTCGATGAATGAAACTGAAAACAATGGCTACACCATAGTCCTTCAGGGAGTGGCTGCCAAACCTTCATCTTGTGCCCTATTGTCCAGTGTGCAACTCGACAGCGTCCACAAAAATGCAGCAATGGCATTCGTTGTCCAGTTGTGTTTCATTGAGGATGCAAGTCAGACCGTGATGCTGCAATCACAAGAATTACCAGCAAAAGTGGCACACTTACTGATGGAATTTGAGGGCATCTTTCCGGAACCAACACAACTACCCCCTGTTCATGAATGTGACCACAAAATACCATTGATGTAGGGGGATCAACCTGTCAACATGAGGCAATACACGCACAAGCATGAATTGAAGACGGAGATAGAGAGGCAAGTTAGGGAATTACTAAAAGTGGACACCATTCAAAAGAGGAGCAGTCCGTTCTCACTATCAATCATTCTTGTGAAAAAAAGACGACACGTGGCGTATGTGCATTGATTATCGCCGCCTCAACACTTTGAACATTATCAACAGATACCATGTTCCCATCATCAAGAAAATTATGGACGAATTAGCAGGCACATGTTAGTTCTCCAAATTGGATCTTAGAGCGAGATATCACCAAATGAGGCCCGCTCTGAGGGAAGAGCACAAAAGAGCATTCCAAACCCACCCGGGGCATTTCTATTACAAGGTCATCCCGTTTGGTTTGCAATAAGGACCAATAACCTTTCTCGGGACAATGAACACGACACTGCACCCAGGGCTTCGTGTATGCTTAATGGTTTTCTTTGATGGCATTATTGTGTTCAGTGCCTCATTTGCTCTCCATTTGCAACATCTATGTGAGGTATTTCAACTGCTACAAAAGGATTAATGGTACATCAACCGATCAAAGTGTGAGTTTGCTAAGCAAGAGTTGAACTACTTGGGCCACACAATCTCTGCATAAGGGATTGCCACGGGCAGAAGCAATATTTAGCAAGTCAAAGATTGGCCAGTTCCAGCAACATTGAAGGAGGTTCATGCCTTTCTTGGCCTGGCAAGATACTATCGACATTTCATTTGCCACTTTGGTATGATTGCTCGGCCCCTCACCGATCTCCTGCGCAAGAACAGACCGTTCCAATGGACATCAACTATAGGAGAGGAATTTGAAGCCCTGGAAACAACTCTAGTCACGGCGCCAACCTTAGCACCGGCAGACTTCACAAAACCATTCACTATCAAAATGGACGCCTGCGAATACGGAGTTCGATCAGTGCTACAACAAGAAGGGCACCACATAGCTTACCTGAGCAAGGCCCTTGTGCCCAGAACGAAAGGGTTGCCCACACACGAGAAAGAGTACATGGTGATGGTCCCTGGTAGTTAATCAATGGAGAGACTACATGCAATTCTCGGAATTCATCATCAAGACACGCCAAAACAGCTTGGTGCATCTCGAGGAACAACGCATGCATACCCCATGGTAGAAAAAGGCATTCACCAAAGTTCTAGGTCTCCAATATCGCATTTGCCATCGCAAGGGTTCAAAAAATAGTGCAGCGGACACACTATCTAGGCGCCCCATCAGTACCTAACAACAGGTCAATGCAATTTCGGTCTCTCAACCGACATGGCTCCGGGAACTGACCCAGGGGTACTCACATGATCCAAAAGCTCAACAACTGATTACTCATCTAGCTTTAGACCCTGTGGCTGGCAGTAAATTCACTTACGAGCATGGCATTATTCGATTTCGAGGAAGGGTGTGTCTAGGGAACAATGTCAAGATGCAAAACCAGATCATGTGTGGCTTCATGATAGTGACATCGATGGACACTCGGGGTTCCCTGCCACCTACAACAAAATCAAGAAACTCTTTGCATGGCCTGGAATGAAATCACATATCAAAACACACGTTCAAACATGTCAGATTTGCCAGCAAGCCAAACCTGATCACTCACCCTATCTAGGTCTACTTCAACCCTTGCTAGTAGCAAAACAATGTTGGGATATGGTCTCCCTGGGCTTCATCGAAGCCTGCCGACATTAGGAAGAGCCAATTGGATCCTTGTGGCGGTGGGCACTTTTTCCAAGTACGCTCACTTCTTGCCAGCTGCACATCCATACACAACCCTACAGATAGCTTAGTTATACGTTGACCAAGTGTACAAATTGCACAGGATGCCGAAAGCGTTGGTGTCAGACACAGATGCGGTATTTACCAGCAAAGTCTGGCAATCAATGTCTTGAAACCTATCCTCGTTGTTTTCTTTGGAGCACGCCGAGAACTTGGAGCAGATGGTTGTCGCTTGCAGAGTTCTAGTACAACTCGGCATTTCACTCCACCCTTGGCAAAACTGAAAGCACAATATGCTCCCTTGGTGGTTTTGATAATTCATGACAACATACGTTGTCCCTTGGACTAATACTTTTATCTAGTGTATTTCAAATAGAGTCCACAAAAAAGGTTGGCTAAGGAGTGTGAAGAGTATCGCCAAGAATAAGAAGGAGAAGGAATACCATTGGCAAAGCTTCAAGCAAGAGGACTCTAGATTTTACTTTGCGAGAAATCATTTTGAGTCCATAAGAAAGCCAGTACTATTCAAAGGGGGTAAGATACTATTGGTGAACAAAGATGGTCCACGTGCACAAGTGATAGTCACCAAAAACACCCACAAACTCTTCCACAAAAGTCTATCCAAGCCTATTATGAAAATCGGTGCAACCAACAATTCCCATTCGGTCCCACCGATTCCCCACTCGGACAGAACCCTGCCAAACCCTAGATCATCGGTGCAACCGATTCTGCTTCGGTGCCACTGAGTTCAGCTTGCCAACATTTTGTCACCTCGATTCAGAAAAATGGAAGTTCCGAGATTCTGGATTGGTGTCACCGAGTTGTGGTTTCTCACCGTTGGTCACCTTATCAGTACTGCCGATATTGGATTTTTGGAGATGCCTATATATACCCCTCCACCACCACTCACTCGAAAGAGAAGCACACACAACAGACCCCCACTTATCCCATCAGATTTTCTTAGAGAGAGCCACCAACGCCAAATCTGTGAGAGAGTGATTGAGTGTTGAGAAGTCTATCATCTTGAAGCACAAGAGCAAGGAGTTCATCGACATTATCGAGCCTATTACGTTTTGGAGGGTGGTGCCTCCTAGATTGGTTAGGTGTCACTTTGAAGCCTCCTACTTAGTGTTGTGGAGTGAACCAAGGAGTTTGTAAAGGCAAGGAGATCGCCTATTTTGTGAAGATCTACTCGAGTTAGGCTAGTCCTCCATGGACATAGGCCATCATGGTATAGACAAGGTTGCTTCTTCATGGAACCCTCCATGGGTAGATCCCTCCATGGACTCTCATGACCGATACCCTCCGTGGGTTGAAGTCTCCATAAACATGGACGTATGATAGCACCACCTATTGGAACCACGGGAAAAATCTTCGTGTCCCTCTTGCGTTTGATATCCCTTTCTCAACTCCTTGCTTCCATGTGCAATGTCTTTACTCTCCGCTGCTATACTTGATGACTTGCATGTGTAAGGCATGCTCGACTTGCTATATTGCTAAAATCTACCAACCATTAACTTTGGATATTGTGTAGATTTTAATTTATGCTTGTAGTCTATTCACCCCTCTAGACATACTCTTCTAGTGATCCCACAATTGGTATCAGAGCAAGGTCTCCATAACCTTGGTTTACTCACCTTTGGAGGAAGATGGATATGTCTAGTTGGAGAGTTTGAGTTGGAGAGTGCCTATTCTTGATGGAGATTACTATAGTCAATGAAAGGATGCTATGATTGATCTATTTAACAAATTCAATTTGAGCAAGTATATTGAAAATCCCTATGTGTTCCCCATCGATCCATTGCATCCCACATACGAAGAGGAAATTGACATGTTTGGTATCCTTAGAACTTTCAATCTTATCATTAGAGGTTTATCGACATTTGTGCTTACTCAATTGAAGAATTTTGAATGTGCTTATAATTTTTGGAATGATTTGGAGAAACGATATCCAAATTATTCATTAAGTAATTTTGATGAAATTCTTCATAAGACTGTTACTTTTCATGGAATTTAGTCTAGTGATCCAAACTTTGATAAATGCCTATTTGAGCTTCGTGATCTTATGCGTGCTAAAGGAGATGTCACTACCATTAGCAACATTGTTGTAGAAGCCATTCACATACATAAGCTTGAACATTGTCTTAGTCAAAATTCTAACGAATATCTTAGTTTCTATGACGAAGAGATTCTACCTAATGATGACAATGAAGAACATGGCTACTATGATGATGATGAGATGTTTGACATTAAATGTGCCAAGACGATGAAGTGCCTAAGTCTCATGGCGAACTTCAAGGATTACATGTCCGGTGGAAAAGAGTGGATTCTTGGCAGTGGATGCACCGATCACATGACTGGAGATAAAGACATGTTCCAAGAGATCACACCTAATCCAGGACCTCGGAGGTACATGATCTTTGGAGACAACTCTAAGGGTAAGGTACTTGGCCTTAGTAAGGTGGCCATATCTCATGATAGCTCCATTCAAAATGTCATGCTTGTCGAATCCCTTGGCTACAATATTCTTTTCATATCTAGACTAGTAGACTTCGATTTCAATGTGCTATTTACTAAAGTTGATTGCCAAGTGCTTCGTCATGATAATCATAAAACTGTCTTTACCGGTATTCGTAGAGGTGGTCTATACATTGTCGATTTCACTAAAAAGGCCCAACCTGTTACTTGTCTCATTGAAAAATCATCTAAAGGTTGGCTATGGCATAGAAGGCTAGGACGTGTAAGCATGCGCAATCTAGATAAGCTTATCAAGGGTGATAACATTCTTGGTGTTAAAGATGTTATCTTTGACAAAGATAGGCTTTGTAGTGCTTGTCAAGCTAGAAAGCAAGTAGGTGGAAATCATCCGGTCAGGAACATCATGACTACTAGGAGACCACTTGAGTTACTTCATATGGATGTTTTTGGTCCCAATGCTTACAAGAGTCTAGGTGAAAAATCTTATGGTCTATTTATAGTTGATGATTTTTCCAGATTTACGTGGGTATTCTTTCTTGATGATAAGTCACATGTACAAAAGATCTTCAAGAACTTTGCACGCAAAGCGCAAAATCAATTTGAAGTAAAGATCAAGAAGGTTCGAAGCGATAACTGATCGGAGTTGAAGAACACCCATGTGGATACCTTTCTTGATGAAGAAGGTATTTCACATGAGTTCTCGGCTACATACATGCCTCAACAAAATGGACTTGTTGATAGAAAGAACCAAACCCTCATTGAAATGTTAAGAACGATGCTTGGAGAATACAAGACGCCAAGACACTTTTCGGCAGAAGCCATGGAAACAGCATGTCATGCCACAAACCGACTCTACTTGCATAAGCTTCTCAATAAAATGGCATACGAGCTACTCACCGGTAACAAACCCCAAGTTGGATACTTTCGGGTATTCGGCTCTAAGTGCTACATTCTTGATAAGCATCGTCGTGCTAAATTTGCTCCCAAATCTCATGAAGGTTTCCTACTTGTTTACGGATCAAACTCTCACACCTACCGTGTCTACAACAACTTCACTCGAAAAGTTGAAGAGATGGTAGATGTGAAGTTTGATGAATCTAATGGTTCGCAAGTCAAACAATTTCCAAATGATGTAAAAGATAAAGATCCTTCGGGACGCTATCCAAGACTTGTCCATTGGTAAGATTTGTCCCAAGGAGGTGAGGGACGTACTTCATCAACCCAAGTGGAAGCTCCTACTTTGCATCAAGGTTATCGACAAAACAAAATGGAAGCATCCACAAGTGGTACAAGACAATATGAAGAGGAGGAGGAAATACATCATGAAGATCCACCACAACCTCCTTCACCACCACCTCAAGGATATGACACCTTCAACAACAACAAATATGAAGGAGATGATGAAGAAGAAGCTCCGCCATCCAACAAGCCAAACCTACCCCAAGTTCGAGCACAAGTGACCAAGAACCATCCTCTAAACCAAATCTTCAGTTACATACAAACCGGGAGAATCACTCGCTCTAAAACTCGCTTAGCTAATTTTCATGAGCATTACTCTTTCATCTCTAGCATTGAATCCTTGAAGGTTGAACAAGCTCTTGAAGACCCGGATTGGGTGAACGCTATGCATGAAGAGATTCAGAATTCGAAGTGTGGACACTCGTGGAGAATCCCAAGAACGAGAAAAATATCATCGATACAAAATGGGTGTTTTGAAACAAGCAAGATGAAGACGCTCAAGTTGTACGCAACAAGGCGCGTCTCGTAGCCCAAGGATACATGCAAGTCGAATGTATGGACTATGATGAGACATATGCCCCCGTTGCTAGACTTGAAGCTATTTGAATTCTTCTTGCTTATGCCAATCACCATGACATAACTCTTTACCAAATGGATATCAAAAGTGCCTTTGTAAATGGAGAAATAGAGGAGGAAGTCTATGTTAAACAACCCCTCAGATTTGTAAATCCTAAGAAACCTAACCATGTTTACAAACTTCACAAAGCTTTATATGGTCTTAAGCAAGCTCCTCGTGCTTTGTATAAATGTCTAACAAAGTTTCTTATTGAAAACGGTTTTGAAAATGGTAAAATTGACGCAACCTTATTCACAAAGAGAGTTAATGATGAATTATTCATGTGCCAAATTTATGTGGATGATATCATCTTTGGATCTACTAACCCACAATTTAGTGAGATATTTGGAAGGTTGATGTCAGAGAAGTATGATATGTCTATGATGTGTGAGATGAAATTATTTCTTGGTCTACAAATCAAGCAAAAAATAGAAGGTACGTTTATATCTCAAACCAAGTACACCAAGGACTTGATCAAGAAGTTCAACATGCAAGAGTGTAAAGGTATGAAAACTCCCATGCCCACTAGTGGACATGTTGATCTCACTAAGGAGGACTAAACGGTTGATCAAAAGGTTTATCGATCAATGATTGGTTCACTTTTATATCTATGTGCCTCCCGTCCCGATATTATGCTTAGTGTGTGCATTTGTGCCCGATATCAAGCTGCACCTAAAGAGTGTCATTTTTTGGCCGTGAAACGTATTGTGAGATACTTGATACATACACCAAACTTTGGCATTTCGTATCCCAAGGGGTCTTCCTTTAATATTGTTGGCTACTCTGATTCGGACTATGCCGGTGACAAGGTTGATAGAAAATCCACCTTGGGTACATGTCAATTTCTTGGTAGATCTCTTGTTTGTTGGTCCTCCAAGAAACAAAACTCGGTATCTCTATCTACTGCCGAAGCTGAGTATATTGTCACCGGATCATGTTGTGCGCAATTACTATGGATGACACAAACGCTTAAGGATTATGGAATTCATGTGAAAAATGTCCCATTACTTTGTGACAATGAAAGTGCTATTAAGATTGGTCATAATCTCATGCAACATTCTCAAACTAAGCATATTCAAGTTTGAAATCATTTCATTCGTGATCATGTTGCCAAATGAGACATTAATCTTAAGCATGTTCATACTAACAAGCAATTGGCCGATATCTTTACTAAGCCACTTGATGAAAAAGTATTTTTTCACTTGAGGAGTGAGTTGAACATCATTTATGCTTCAAACTTGAGCTAAGCTCACTCGGATGCATGCAAGGGGATGATCTTACTTAACCATTCCATGCTATTATTACCATGAATATCATGTATCTTGGAATTATATGCTCCCTTGTATTGTGTCTAACCCTTTTGTAGCTACTTGGAAGAACAACACTCCACAAGATTGCCATCAACTCATATCTTAAGCAATCTTGTCATGACCAAGTATCCACACCTCTCTTTGGTGATGAAAGGAAAAGACTACAAAACATATCCTTGACATATATTTGATGTGATCACAACTGTTAATTCTCAATTGGTATCAAGTCATTTAGATATATCATGTTCTTCCTTACGTGACTAACCTATGTAGGTGAAAAGTGAACGAAAACAAAAAGGATTGATCCCAACTCAAGATGAACTTCATCAACCTCGAGCATCGTCATTAAGTTCACCTACAAGCCACGTCATCAACATCACTCAAAGGTATGTACTCATATCCTTGATATAGCTTTACTCCGAGTCATGATATAAAGCAACCAAGTGATATGAATACACCAAAATGCTTAAACGAAAAATGGTAACCCCATTTCGAGCTTAACGATGAGTATGACCTATGATCAAGTATTCTTGCTTGACTCCTTAAGTCAATATACTCTAACATAGGTGACCTAGTAACCACCCATCATCTAGTCAAAAGAATTGAATGGAGAACTCTTCTTGTGTTGCTCTTTGACATCCTCATTCAACTCTAAACTAGATGAAAATTCATTGCAAATATTTTTGAAAATTCATTGCAAATATTTTTGAAAATTCATTGCAAATCCTTTGAGACATTCTAAAAAATTGCATTTGACAAAGTTGTCAAGTTTTTGTTTTCCAGCTCAGAGCCTCCGATCACAAAAACTCGGTCTCACCGATGACGCAGTTACATTGCAAAACCACATATCGGTGTTGCCAACACCTTTTTCCTCGGAGCCACCGACCTCTATGCATTTTGTCTGTTTTGGTCTTATAGTCAGTTCAATGATTCCAATGATTTAGGGGGAGAAACACCTAAGTAAATAATCTTCAACATTCAAGTATCCCTACATCAAAGGAGGATAAATCTTGAAACTTTCAGATCTTAAGGGGGAGAAAATTATTTTCAAGGAACCCTTGTCTCAAATGCTCCCGACTACCCTAAATCTCTAGGATCTCTTCCCACTCAATGATTCCTTTTATCTGTCCCTTGAGAGACCTTTTTGGAAATTAATGCCAAAGGGGGAGAAATACCAAGGCTTCAAAGCTTATACTAAAGGGATAGATAATCTCAAAGGAGGAGATATAATACTAAAGGGAGAAATATCTAAGCAATAAATGCTTCAGGGGGAGAGATGGTCATAAAAATAAGAAGTGTCAACTTAACAAGATAAAGGGGGAGAAATATCAAGGATCCCTTATCACAAAATCACTTCTTAAGGAGAAGAGAGAAGGATGAATAAAGAATGAATCTGATTAAATTTGATTCTCATATGTTTTAGACTTTTCTCATCCCTACCTACTCTCAATATTTACATGTTATGATTCAGGGAGAGATGAAAACTTTCAAATCCATACCTAGGGGAGAGAACTCTAAAATTTGATTCTCATATGTTTTCGACTTTTCTCAGCCCTACCTACTCTCAATATTTACATGTTATGATTCAGGGAGAGAGGAAAACTTTCAAATCCATATCTAGGGGAGAAAACTCTAAACTTATTTGGAGACATGTCATTCTTAAGAAATCATTCATTATATGTCTTCCATATCTTGGTACTCTTTGTTCCATTTGCATTTGCACTATCAGAATACGCTTGTGTTTCCTGACATAGTTTTCTCAAGTGTGTTCCTACTTTTAAATGCTCAAGGACCTCAAGGTAAGTATATGCATCATATTCTTGTTCAAGATGACCTCTTGCTTCTTGCACATATTGTTTGCAAGAGTGAATCTTGAACATGAAATCATTCCAATCATATACATTTGATGCATATTGCCAAGATATACATGACTTCTCATGTCCTTCCTACTATGTGTGTGTTCATGCATCCAAAAGAAACTATCCTTAAAATAGATTGCACACATCTAGGGGGAGCTTGTATTGGTCATGTATCCTTCAAACTCTTCACATATTTATGCATATCTTAAATTGAAGCTTTGATTGTATGTTGTCATCAATTACCAAAAAGGGGTAGATTAAAAGCACAATATGCTCCCTTGGTGGTTTTGATAATTCATGACAACATACATTGTCCTTTGGACTAATACTTTTATCTAGTGTATTTCAGATAGAGTCCATAGAGAAGTTTGGCTAAGGAGTGTGAAGAGTATCCCCAAGAATAATAAGGAGAAGGAATAGCATTGGCAAAGCTTCAAGTAAGAGGACTCTACATTTTACTTTATGAGAAATCATTTTGAGTCCATAGGAAAACCAATACTATTAAAAGGGGGTAAGGTATTGTTGGTGAAAAAAGATGCTCCACGTGCACAAGTGATAGTCACCAAAAACACCCACAAACTCTTCCACAAAAGTCTGTCCAAGCCTATCATGAAAATCGGTACAACCAACAATTCCCACTCGGTCCCATCGATTCCCGACTCAGACAGAACCATGCCAAACCCTAGATCATCCATGCAACCGATTCTGCTTCGATGCCACCGAGTTCAGCTTGCCAACATTCTGTTACCTCGATTCACAAAATCGGAAATTCTAAGATTTTAGATCGGCGTCACCGAATTGTGGTTTCTGACCGTTGGTCACCTTATCTGTACCGTCGAGATCTTTATATAGGTCTCACCGAGATTCAAAAGTTGCTACCTTTGGAGCAACTCGGTACCACCGAGATTTACATTTTGATGTCACCGAGTTGGTCACTTTAGGTGTAACGGTTGGATTTTTGGTGATGCCTATATATGCACCTCCACCACCACTCACTCGAAAGAGAAGCACTCAGAACAGATCCCCACTTATCCCATCAGATTTTTTGAGAGAGAGACACCTACTCATGTGTTGAGATCAAGCAATTCTATTCCGTCCTTATTAATCTTGATCTCTAGCCTCCCCAAGTTGCTTTCTACCCAATCAATCTCTTCCACCAAAGCCAAATCTGTAAGAGAGTGATTTAGTGTTGATGAGTATCATCTTGAAGCACAAGAGCAAGGAGTTCACCGACATTATCGAGCTTATTACCTTTTGGAGGGTGGTGCCTCCTAGATTGGTTAGGTGTCACTTGGGAGCCTCCTACTTCGTGTTGTGGAGTGAACCAAGGAGTTTGTAAAGGCAAGGAGATCGCCTACTTCGTGAACATCTACCAGAGTTAGGCTAGTCCTTCATGGACGTAGGCCATCATGGTATAGACAAAGTTGCTTCTACGTGGAACCCTCTATGGGTAGAGCCCTCCATAGACTCTCGCGACCGTTACCCTCCATGGGTTGAAGTCTCCATAAATGTGGACATACGATAGCACCATCTATCAAAACCACGAGAAAATTATTCATGTCCCTCATGCGTTTGATCTCCCTATCTGAACTCCTTACTTTCATGTGCAATGTCTTTACTTTCCGCTGCTATACTTGATGACTTGCATGTGTAGGGTGTGCTAGACTTGCTATATTGCTAAAATCTGCCAACCGTTAACTTTGGATATTGTGTAGATTTTAATTTGTGCTAGTAGTCTATTCACCCCCTCTAGACATACTCTTCTAGTGATCCCATAAAAACTCCATTCACGGAGGTCTATGCAGGGCCGGTCCTGAGATTTCGAGGGCCCGTGGCGAAACTTGAATACCGTACCATCAAATTTGTAGTTCATTTTCATGGATACAAATTCAGAAACATTGTTTTTTAACTAGTAATGTTTTTTTAACTAGTGACGTTGGTTTTACTGAAAGGAACTAGACACATACCTTTTCTAAATGGTGTGGTTATGGTGCGCTTCCTCTCGGCTAGGCGCGAGGGTGGTGATGGGGCGTTTTCGGTTAGAGCGCACATGATATCAAGCATTGATTGCAAGTAGCAGCCAGCGAGCTAGGGGCGCGGTCCCATAGGAGATCAAATAAAATTGTCCTTACTATCCACCGAACCAAATTATGTTTAGGCGCGGTGACAAAAATGAAATGAAATTTTGGTGGTGAAATCGATAGCATGCACAGAAAGTGAGAGGGCGTAAAATATATAATCATCTTATATGAACATATTTAGATCAAAGTAGCATCTGTCATGAAATAAAGTTTATAGAACACCATGGATTTATAACATGTAATCGACATTTAAAGAAAAGTAATATCAAAATTAATTTAGTAACCAATCAACAGGCAGGAATCAACATCTTAAAAATATAGTAGCAAACTAGAAATATAAATTATTATGATGCAACTGCTACAACACCTAGTTTCCTATGTTTTTGTTTGAGGTAGTGCTAGTAGTTTGCTAGGACTCCTTTCCCGCCGTTGCATGCAACGAGCACGTTAATACCCTTTTTTCATCTAAAAAGATCCTTATTTTTAGAAGGCAAACACGTCAATATTCGTATATTATTGGTCACTAATTCAATATTCTAGAAATTCGAAAATGGACCTGTGCGCACTTCCCTTACGCCACATGGTGTAGCCCAGCCACAACTCTTTTAGACAGAATCCCAACCTAGGACACATTTCGATGAAAGAGAGACAAGGCCCAAAGCCCAGATCGCTAAAGGATAACGTCTCAGCTTTCTTCTTCCTAGAGACGCGAAACACCTTTGAATGCTCTAATGGCGCCTCCAACCATCCCTGTCCAGCAGTTGGGAGTAGAGGTCCTCGCACATACCTAGGATGGGGGCCCCTTGGATTTGGGGGATCGGGGCGGCCGCCCCTCTCGCTCCCGTCAGGACCGGGCTTGGGTCTATGGTCAAGAACCAAGACAATTGGGCATCACCCAGATCATGCAGCCCCCACGCTGGAGCTTGATCAGTGGCTCGAGGAACGACAACAAATGCAAGACCTCTTGTGTCAACACTTGCCGCGAGCTAAATAAGTAATGAAGGATCAAACAGACAAGCACCGCTCTTGGCGGGAGTTCCAAGTGGGTGATCAGACATTTCGAAAGTTGCAGCCGTATATTCAGACATCCGTCGCTCATCGAGCAAACCACAAGCAAATTTTCAAATTCTTTGGCCCCTTTTGAGTGATCCGGCCATCAACGAAGTCACTTACGAGCTTCAACTTCCACCCAACTCATCCATCTTCCCAGTTTTTCATGTGTCGCAATTCGGCCACGCCCTGCTTCTAGGTACACGTGCTTCCTCTCATCTTTCTGCGGCTATGGACATCCCCAACACTCCTCTCAAGATCCTGGAAAGAAGATGGCATTGTGTCGCGCTCAAGGTGCGTGAACAAGGACTGGTGCGCTGGCACGACGAGGAAGCTACACCAGATACATGGGAGGACATCGATGACCTCAGGCACCGACTCCCGCGTGCTTCGACTTGCTGCCAAGTGAGTTCTGAAGAAGGAGGGGTGTCAACGACTTGACGACAGAAGCAACTCCAGCCCAAGCAACGGGAAAGGAGAAGGTCAAGCCCAACAGGCCCTGCAGAGAGAAAAGAAGCCCAACCACAATTTCTATGGCCCACAATGGGTCTCATGCATGTTTGAGCCCAAGGGCGTGTAAGCTAGTTGATATTTAGGGTGTGGCTATAGTAGGTGAGGCCATCCTGGCTGTAGCGCGTATCTGTTCTTCCCTATATTCCTTCTTCCTCCTTGGGACCACTTGTAATCGCCACCATATTCGATTCTTTCATCGATCTATGAGAGAGTAGCAGTGGGTACCTAACATTCAATCGGGTTGATTTTGTTTGGACCCGCACATCATCGACCCTTACGCACGAACGTGAACCACCCACCGATTCTTTGTTCGGAATCGATCTCAACCCGCAATGAACGAGGCACGTCGATCGAAAACAAGTGGTATCCTGTTCGTTCGTTAAGTTTGCAAGAAAGATTTGGTGTGTCATTTAAAATTTTCGTTTAAACTTTATAATTTGCTTATTATCACATTTGTTGTACTTGCTACTTGATCTAGAAGAACTGCAAGTCTGCAACAGAAGAGGAATTTCGCGATACCGCGAGGGGAGTATTGCTGTTTGCTGAGACGGCCGGCAGTTTTTTCTTTTAGAGGTTTGAGAGTTGAGACGGCCGGCAGTTGACGTTCACGTTCTCATAAAAAAATTGTCGGCACTCGTCACACCAACCTGAACGAACCTTTACTGAAGCGGCGGCACGGCGGCGCGGCCAAAACCCGCCGAATCCAGCTCGCCGCGGCGGTCGTCACCCTCCACCGCTCCGTCTCCGCGCGGCGACACCATTTAAACCTCGCCGCCTGCCGTCGCTTTTCCCCCTCCCAGATGCTTCCCCCAATCTCCACCATCCTGCCCACCTTTCCCCTTCCCCACCCCGCCTTCACAAAACCTAGCCTCCGTCACCACCTCCGCTCGCCCTCCCTCCTGGTAACCGCCTCCTCCGCGGCGGCGGGTTGGGCGTGCGGTATAGCGGGCCGTTGGATGGGCTCGGTTCGAGCCTCGCCTTCTGAGGCGGGGGGCTGGGCGGTGGCTGCGGCGGATAAGGAGGGGGTGGAGATGGAGCGGCTCGTGGCGGTGGCGCAGAGCGCGGCGGATGCAGCGGGGGAGGTGCTCAGGAAGTACTTCAGGCAGCGCTTCGAGATCATCGACAAGGAGGACCACAGTTCGTGCTCTCCTCCTCTCTACTTACAGGCATTTTTGAAGGGGCTGTAGCCAGCTGTTGATTGTTGGAGAGATGATAGTTTATCCTTTGTCCTCTTAATAATATTTTTTCTGATTCCTGTTTGCTTATATTTGAATCGGAAAATGAAAATTATCCACTGTTTTGTAATCTGGTGATAGGTTGGTTAGAATGGCTCATCCTTCTGTCCTCAAAACTTAGGTGACTACAAATGGCTTGTTATAGTTTTGACCTATGTATTATTTTTGTTTGTTGTAATAATATTTGTACATTGTTTTGCAAAAGAGAATATGCACTTGCAGAGGAAATCTGAATGTTGCTGTGAATAATGTACAAATTTTAGAACAGTTGAGCTGGACATTTATTTATTACTCAAATTAAAAGGTCGGATCTTGATCAGAGGCTCCATAACTATCTGTGGTCTTGAATTGGATTTACTGAAAATTTTCCAGGCCCCGTCACGATCGCTGATAGAGAAGCAGAAGAAGCAATGACGTCAGTCATACTGAAGAGCTTTCCTACTCATGCCGTGTGAGCTTGCACTCCCAATCCCAATATTCCAGCTCACTTTCAATGCACCTGCATGATAAATAATGCAACCTTTACTGGGTCATGCAGTTTCGGCGAGGAGAACGGTTGGAGGTGTGCGGAGAAGTCTGCTGACTATGTTTGGGTCTTGGACCCCATAGATGGAACAAAGAGCTTCATAACTGGTATTAAGATGTAACAGTGTGTAGGCCAACTTATTTCAGCTTAACCAACAATGGTGGATGCTGATTTGTTTTTCGCAGGCAAACCTCTTTTTGGTACACTTATTGCGCTTCTTCACAATGGAAAGCCGGTATGCTAATTTTCTCTTTCTCATATCAGTTCTTGTTTTTGTCCATTTTTTTTCACTACCACCTGAAGGAAACTGTATTGGATAGCAGTCTATCATATATAATTACATGTACCCAGTGAGTTAGCTTGATTTTGTTGATTCTGGCACCAAAGAATTACCGTTACATGATATTCGATGCAACCTGGAAAATATTTTTTGTTTTAATTTCAGCATATCATATACTATACTTGTATACTAAAGTCTCTTCTGGACATGTTGTCCAAGTGCGTCATATATGTTAGATATTTGTTCTATATTACTTTCCATTGACTATTCTTGTTTTATTTAGGTTATGGGCATTATTGATCAGCCAATCTTGAGAGAGAGATGGGTTGGGGTGGACGGGAAGAAAACTACCTTAAATGGACAAGAAATATCTGTCCGTCCTTGCAATGTACTGTCGCAAGCATACTTGTAGGTATATTATGTTTTAGTACATAGAAATAGTACATGACATTGCAATGTTGAATTATACGTCCTGTGTATAATAATCAGTGTTGGGCATGTGTCAGATATACGACAAGTCCACATCTCTTTGAAGGAGATGCTGAAGATGCATTCATTCGTGTACGAGACAAGGTACTTACCATGCTTGTAACTACATATGGTTGGCAAACTTGCACCATCAATGCCCCAGCTCACAAGCTTGCCGTTTTACTCGTTTTTTATGCAAGGTGAAAGTCCCATTGTATGGCTGTGATTGTTACGCTTATGCTCTCCTGGCTTCTGGGTTTGTGGATCTTGTTGTGGAATCTGGATTGAAGGTATATAACCAAATCTTGCCCGCTAGTCAGTTTTCAGCTTAAGTTTTCTTTGTATTTAAGTTGTGGTTCATTTTGTTAATCTCTCTTTGACCAGCCCAATATTATTCTGCCCATCATTCTTTCAAACTCATCAAATATACTCAAGTTATTTACTAAAACAATTTATTCTGTTATGAAGCCATATGATTTTCTCTCACTGGTACCGGTGATTGAAGGAGCTGGCGGCTCAATAACTGATTGGGAAGGGAACAAGCTCCACTGGCCTGTCTCTTCGGAATCTCGGCCAACAAGTATAATACTCAAGTCTTCTCATTGATTTCACCAAATTTTGCTTCAAAATTACTTCTATTCTGCATCCTTCATTTGTTTCTATTTCACATCCCTCAGTTTTTTCTACTTTGCATCCCTCCACTTAAGAAACCACAACACTATGTAAATATCGAGATTCAAAACTGGCACAGGCATCTCAGTCGAGCATATTTGCTGCTTCTGTTTGGCAGAAAACCAATGCTCCTGGTACCGAAGGTGTGATTCTTTCTCTTCATTTTGGTTCAGGTTTCAACGTGGTGGCAGCCGGAGATTCCCGTGTCCATGGGCAGGCCTTAGCAGCGTTGCGGTGGCGCTAGCCTGCAGCACGGGGCGGCTCCTGTTGTTCATTTAGAAGGCTGCAACTGTTATTCATCTATCCAATAAAACTGAGTCTGTACCCTTCCTCACTGGGTAAAGCAACTTGTCCACGGTGCACCCTTTACTCAATAATGATCAGTTATTTCTTGTGTGTTATGATCAGCCGTTATGTACTCAGTTACTCAAGTCATTGATGATCGCTGAGCGACTTGATTGCACCGTGTAGCTCTTCTATGTTTTCCTTTTATGAAAGGGATCTATAGTTCTTCTATGTGATGCTGGCTCGGTTACTAAAAAATCTCTTAAGCAGCGATTCTACCTGACTGATCTAAAACCAGCTGGATTTAGTTGCCAAATTGGGGCAGAGTACGTTATCTGCATTGAGAGGAATTAGCTATCATCTACGTCATGGAATGGAATATAAATAAGCAAGAACTGCAATGACAGTAATGGCATCTCTAGCTAATCCATCAAAGTTATACTCCCTCCATCTTGTCGCAAAAATGGATGTATCTAGAAGTATATTAGTTTTAGATACATTTATCCATTTTAGATACGTTTACCCATTTCGGCGACAAGTAATTCGGGATGAAGGAAGTATTTATGAAGAATTTTTTTTTGATTTAAAGAATTAAGCACTAGTTGATCCCTCGAACTTTTAATTTCTCAAAATTACTACTTCTCATCCCTCAAAATCCACACCTTTAGATCATGTTTCTCCAACAAGGGAAACTCTTGGCAAATTTAGGCAGACTGCTTGCTCCTCTCGGTCCTGTGTCGCCTGCACCCCTACCCTCCCAGACCATGTTCAAAGAACCTCGTGCATATTCCCAATCAATATTTTTTCGCTTGTGATTGCCATGGAAGCAAGGTATAATACAAATCTTGTTTTGTTTGCAGTTGACATGTGAACCCCGTTGCTCACAAAATTACAAACACGTAGAAAGGAGTCTCTTGCAGGACATGAATATGAATTGATTTCGTAAAGCTTAACATAAGCCAGATGCTCGACTACTGTTATAGATCATAGATTAGCTAGATGATGCATATCCCAAATCAAGTTTTAAATTAATATATCTTCAGATAAAGTTTGTATGCGAACATTCGAAAGAAAAGCAAAACTATCTTTTCAGAAATAAGTCTTAAGGGATTGGCTAGATGGACAAAAGTTTACAGGAATGATAAATCCGAATTGTTTGGGTCAAACGACCCAAACGTTTTCGATACCAACCTTAGTGACGGGAGGATGACAAGTTTAATTGACACTCACAGCAATTTTCGACAAAAAATACACTAAGCACGAAATTATCATGCTTGATAATTAAACTTGTTGTCATCGCGTCATTAAGATTGTCATAGAAAACATGCCATGGTCAAATCCTGAACATTCGAGATTTATCGGGTCCAAAGTTTAATCTCTCTCAAAAATACCCCCTCTATTGTCCCTGATTTAGAGCGAGCAGAGGAAGTAGGAATTAAAGGATAAAGGATAAGACGAGGGATCAATATGATTCGAGGGATAACAAAAACAGAATCTAAATCACCTGTTGTGTTGCCGGCTTGCTGCACAGCGGAAGAACAGTCGTTGGTTTCTCTGCAGTGACGAAGGAAACACCGAAACAGAACACAGAAATCCCAATCCCCGCCGCCGCCAAAGGCCCCAACCACGATGGTGCCAGGAACGGCGCCCAAGCCGGCGGCGCTGATGCCCGCGCAGCCGAAGAAGCCTCAGCACATGCTCGTGCTCGGCACCGGCTTCGTCGGCCGCTACGTCTCGGAGCGCCTCCTGTCACAGGGATGGTTAGTCCGCCGTCGCTCTCAGCCCCCTCCTCGCTCCGTTCTACCGCTTCTCTTTCTCTTTAACCGGCGTCGGCACAAATTGAGACCACTCCGTCGCTGTAGCTCTGGTTCCCCGACTCCCCCGATCGATGTCTCGAACTAGATTGGGTTCTGCCGCTGATGTAGCCATCTCCTCCTCCCCCGAATTCGGTCCTTGATTTCCGTCTGGATGAACGCAGGCGGGTGTCCGGGACGTGCACCAGTGCCGCCAAGAAGATGGAGCTCGAGTTGCTGGGCATGACTGCTTCCGTCTTCGATGCCACAACAAGCAAGTACGGCTTATTTCCTCTGTTCTCACTCTTCTTCTTTCAAGCATCGTTCGCTGCCGCGGAGCACTTAAAAAAATACGTAAATAATTCAACGAGCCGTCTGCCAATACTAACATGTACTCCCTCCGTTCCTAAATATAAGTCTTTTAAGAGATTTTACAAGTGGACTACATACGGAGCAAAATGAGTGAATCTACACTCTAAAGTATGTCTATATACATCCGTATATAGTTCTATAGTGGAAACTCTTAAAAGACTTATATTTAGGAACGGAGGGAGTATGAGTCTAGCTAAAAATGGTTGTAGGCTGAAAATACAGGAGCCACAAGCGTTTGACTATATAACTTTGCTGATGCAGGCCAAAATATTTGCTTAAAACTGCAGTGGAGTCAATCTTTGGAACTAATACTCCCTCCGTTTCAAAAATATAAGACCTTTTAGAGATTCTATTATGAACTACATACGGAGCAAAATGAGTGAATCTACACTCTAAAATATGTTTATATACATTCGTATGTAGTACATAATAAAATCTCTAAAAGGTCTTATATTTCGAAATGGAGGGAGTACTACATTTATATATGCAAATACTTCAGTCATGCCAGGTTGTTTAATCATTAGGGGAAGAAGGTCACTCCAAATTTTTGTGCTAGACTCCAATATATTTTCTTGAAATTTTATTATGACGATATATGATCCTTATCTCTTGTTGTTCGACCTGTGTCCCCTTGGGTCCTCTTACTCCTTTGTGTGGGTAACAGTGAATTTTGCTTCTCATATATGTGTCTTTTATGTCTACGGGCGATTCCCTTTTCTGATTACTTATGGCTGTCAATTCCAGCCTTGCAAATCTTCACGCTTTGCAAGATGCAACCCATTTGCTCATCTCCATTCCTCCCATCCCTGGGGTTGGTGATCCTGTACGTTGCCAGTTATCTGCTGTTCAAATTCAGTATGCTTCACTTGAATGCGATCCTGATTTGACTTCATGGTTATCCCTTATGCAGTTGCTTTCCTCACATGCCGACCTGCAAACAACACTGACTAGTGGTAATCTTCAATGGTTGTGTTACCTATCTTCAACAAGTAAGTTCAAACAATGTATGCACCTCTAATATGAAATAGTATGTTGGTTTGCGGTGAAATTGATTGACAGCATTTTGCTAGTTTCCATTTCAATGAATTATTTAATTTAGCAGTCAAATGAACTGCATTTCAGTGCAATAGTTTTTCTTGAGAACCGTTACTTGGTTTACACACTGCATTCATGTCAATGCACTAGAATAGAAGAACATCTCTATTTCTTCACTCTTGTTAGGTACGTTAGCCGGTTGGCTTAGACAACCGCCTTATAATTCTTGTTATTTCCCAGGTGTGTATGGAGATTGTGGTGGTGCATGGGTTGATGAGGAGTAAGAAACAGAATGTGTTGTGTGTGTTTTTGCAATACGTTTTTAAAAGTGCAGAAGAAACTGATGTATATGCAGTCATGTAGGGAATCCAAAGAGCGAGTCTTCCAAGTTAAGATATGCCGCTGAACAAGGATGGCTGGATCTTGTCGACGAGCTGGATCTATCGGCTTTTATACTTCGTTTGGGTGGAATATATGGGCCTGGAAGAAGGTTGAGATATGCTAATACTTCAATCCATTTTACTATTTTGATTTCTTGTCATATAACTAGTCAACTCTAGAAATGCAAGACTTGACAACTGATATGCTGATTCAAACCAATGTATTTGCACCTATGAAATTAAAGATTGTCAGCACTTGTATCATGACTGCTTTGGGTTTCATCAAATAAACCATCAAACAATATGATAGAGATGAGTGATTGGAAGATTTGTTCAAGGAGGCTGTTGATACATCCTGATATCATGTCTCTGAAAGCGTCAGTATGACGACTATTCTTGTTTCGTATTTGTGATGATCATTATTTGTTGTTGCAGTGCTTTGGACACCATAGCCAAGAGAAAATCTTCTTCAGGAAGACAGAAGTTGAGAGAGTCCAAACAGTACACTGCACGTATCCATGTGGCTGACATCTATCAGGCTATCCTGGCTAGCATGAGCATCAAATCTACAAGGTTTCTGTTTTCTCTTGCTTGCCTAAATCCTAATAACATGGTTCTCTGCAATTGCTCGGGTCTTCAGTTCAGATAGCATAGCTCAAATATGAGATTGCAACACCGAAAGTCCTCTTCATTTGTATTTCTCTCCTCGCTTAGCTCTATGAAATAGACATATTAGTGTGATCTTTAAACATCCTCACACATACTTACCGTGTGTTCAACTTCATATTTCAGTGTGACCATACATGCTGTAGTTATATTGGTTCTAGTCACATTTTGTAAACTTATGTTTTTAGTATGATAATCCAGAAAAATGACCATACATACGGAGACTGATAATTGATTTCTCATGAAATGCCAGGAAGATATACAATGTGGTGGATGATGACCCTGCCCCAAGATCTGAGGTCTTTGCATTTGCTCAGAGCTTGATAGAGAAAAGATACCCTGATCTCGCAGCGGATTCTGCAGGATCAAACAGTCAGAACAGAATTATAGCTGCTGAAAAACGGGTATCTAATGGTCGGTTGAAACAGGAACTGGGCGTTAGGCTTGCCCACCCATCTTATAGGTCAGGGCTACAGAGTATTCTTGATTCCTGGGTCGCCAAGTCCATTATTACGAGGGAAGTCAGTGATGTGTAGCCTGTGCATCGAGTGGCATTTCTTTTAATCCTTGCGTTGGATGATACAGTACAACGTGAACCTGTACACGATACCGCACGTTGTACCTGAAACTGAAGTTATGAACTATGATCCCAAGGAATATTTGGCCCATCCAAGCAAAAAAAAGAGGAATATTTTGCCCAACGTTGGAATAGTAGTGATGAAGATTAGAATAAAATCAGCTGCAAGATTAATGTGCATGTTCCACATTACCCATTCAGTAAGTAGGATGTTCATTGAGTAAGTAGATAGCGGAGTCCGTTGGACTACAAATACGAAGCAGCTGGCCAAATCTGAAAAAGTAAAACCAGAGACGGGAGCAATTACTGAGGGAAAATGAAAATAACCTAGAGCTAGCTAGCAATTCAGGAGTACATTTTAGTGATGGATTTGTAGGTTGGCGAGCTCCCTTGCAGCGCGTCTGGCCTCCCGGCGCTCCCCTCGCAGCAGGACCTCCTGGCGGTGGGCTTTAAGGCAGGCCGGCGAGCAGTGCTGCTCTAGATACGAGCCCACAAACTGGGCGCGGCGACGTCGACGCCATGTTCCTAAGCTAGGAGACCTAGGTCGTACTACTTCTCAGCACCGGCAGCAGCAGCTCCTCCTCCTCCTCGTCGCCGACCGGGTCGCCGAGGTAGCACTCCACGCGGTGGAACCACGGCTCGAAGCCCGTGCATCGGACGCAGTGCGCGCCTCCGTGCTCCTCGATGCGGAGAACGGCGCCGGCGATGCGCATGCCGTGGCCGTGGCCGTGGTGCGGGCAGGCGGCGGCGCAGAAGATCTTCTTGCACCCCGTGCAGTACGAGTCCCTGGGGAGCGGCGTGGCGTAGTCCTCCGCGGCGATGGCGCTGACCACGACGTCGGGCATCCACTCCGAGTCCCCGGGCTGGAACACCGGCCGGCCCGCGACGTCCGCGGAGATGACGGGGTGGAACGGCTCATGGTGGTGATGAGAGCCGCAGCAGTGGGAGCAGAAGGCGTGGAAGCAGTGATAGAACCACAAGATCGTGTAGGCTAGGATTCCGACAACAATAGCGATGGGTATTACCTTCTCGTGCACTTGAGGTGCTCCTGCCGTTGCACTTGAGGTGCTCCTGCCGTTGGTGATGATGGGATGGTGACGACGGCAATGACAAAAAGTTGGAGAGATGGTGGTGATGCTTCCCGTGAGCACCGCACTAATCCTAGATTGGAAGGGAGTGTGGATGGGGTTTTTGGCGGCGGCGAACTTCGTCATGCGTGTCTCGGCCCCTCACCTTTGTTGATATAGCGTGGGTCACAGGGTCCATCAACCATAAAAACGGGTTGGGCGCCCCCGATCAGGGGGCGTGGGTTAGGGGTCCGTTGGGCCGTTGGGCCCACACGGGAGAGATCCATCTAACATTCTTCCCCTTGATCTCAATTTTTACTTTTAACTTTATACTTTGTAGTTTATTTGTTTCATCACATATTGGTACATAGAGCATGTTTCATCGTCACAGCTTAATTGCCGATAGAATCATACAACTACAACATACATTTTGTTTAGAAACAAATTCTGTTTCTTTTGGGCCTCACATGATCCAGGAATCATAAGGCTTTCCCTTAAACCCATGCCGACTAAGTGTTCCTTGAACACATTGGGTGGTAAGCCTTTCGTAAGCGGATCCGCAAGCATATCCTTTGTCCTTATATGCTCAAGACTTATAGTGTGATCCTGGATTTTATCTTTCACAACATAATACTTTATCTCTATTATTTTGGCAACATTACTCGACTTGTTGTTGTGAGCGTAGAATACCGCGGGCTGGTTGTCACAGTACATCTTTAGTGGTTTGTGAATACAATCTACCACTTTCAAGTCGGGTATAAATTTCTTTAGCCATATCGCCTGCCTCGTGGCCTCGAAGCATGCTATGAATTCTGCATACATCATGGAGGATGCAACTATTGACTGTTTGGAGCTTTTCCACGAAATAGCTCCCCCAGCAAGAGTGAACACGTATCCTGATATGGATTTTCTATCATCTCTGTCCCTCGCAAAATCTGCGTCTGAATACCCTTTTATCTCTAGGGAATCATTTCTCATGTATGTTAGCATGTAGTCCTTTGTGTCTTGCGCATAACGCAATGCTTTCTTTACCATCTTCCAGTGCTCTATGCCTGGATTCTCTTGATATCTACCGAGTACCCCGGTGATAAAAGCTAAGTCAGGGCGAGTGCACACTTGTGTGCATACTGTAAGCTTCCAACAACCGAAGCATATGGTATTGCTTTCATTTGATCGATCTCGTACTGGTTCTTGGGACATTGGAATTTTCCAAAACTATCACCCTTGACATAGGAGCAGGTGTGGCTTTACTCGCATGCATATTATACTTTGTAAGAACCTTTTCTAAATATGCCTTCTGCGATAGTCCTAAGACTCCATTGTTCCTATCTCGATGAATTTCTATGCCCAAAACATATGATGCTTCACCAAGATCTGTGATATCAAAATTTGTGGATAAGAACTTCTTTGTTACTAGTAGTAGACTAACATCACTGCTAGCAACCATGATATCATCCACATACAAGATTAGGAAAATACATTTCCCATTTTTAAACCTTGCATCAATGCAATTATCCTCAATATTTTTTTTGAACCCAAAACTTTTAATGGTTTGATTAAACTTTAGATACCACAGTCTAGAGGCTTGCTTTAATCCATAAATAGATTTCTTCAGGCGGCATCCCATATTTTCCTTGCCTTCCATGATAAAACCCTTGAGTTGTTTCATGTAGACCTTTTCTTTTAAATCACCGTTCAAAAATGTCGTCTTGACATCCACTTGATGTAACTCTAAATCAAAACGAGCAACTAATGCCATTATGATTCTGAAGGAGTCCTTACATGAGACCGGGGGAAAGGTCTCATTGTAATCTATCCATTCTCTCTATGTAAATCCTTTCGCCACAAGTCGGACTTTATACTTTTCTACATTCCCATTAGGGTCATACTTAGTTTTGTAGACCCATTTACAACCTATTGTTTTGGCTCGTTTAGGAATTTCCTCTAAGTCCCAAACATCTTTGGAACTCATCGATTTCATTTCATCTTCCATTGCCTCTAGCCATTTTGATGAGTTAAGGCTTTTAATGGCTTCTTCATATGTAGTGGGATCACTTTCCATATGAACCATTTCTGTGTTATAAACTTTATAATCAGTAGAAATAGCTGATCTTCTTGTTCTATTAGATCTTCTAAGGGCCTCGGTTTCTGGCACATTCTGTGCCTCAACTTCTGGCACATCTTCTACTATTGGCTGTTGTACCTCCCTTTCATGCTTAACAATGGGTTCAGTCGGCTCCTGACGGACAGGTTCCGGGTCTACCCCCATAGTTGTCACGGGTGGAGTTGCAACTGGTAGTGAGAAAAATGACTCCTGAATCATTGGATTAGGTCCATGCACCCTATTCTCCTCAAGATCAATTTTCCGAACTACCAAGCTCCCCCTCATCATTTCGTCCTCTAAGAAGACTGCATGTCTTGTTTCTACAAACTTTGTATATCTGTCTGGACAGTAGAAACAAAATCCCTTTGATCTGTCTAGATAGCCAATGAAGTGGAAACTTACTATTTTGGGGTCTAACTTTGCAATGTTTGGATTAAACATTTTGGCCTCAGCGGGGCACCCCCACACCCTGAAGTGTGCTAGGGAGGGCACTCTTCCTGTCCATAGCTCGTACGGTGTTTTGGGCACCGACTTGCTTGGCCCTCTATTGAGAATGTGAATGGCGGTTTTAAGCGCCTCCATCCATAATCCCAATGGCAAAGTGGAGTAACTCATCATGCCGCGCACCATATCCATAAGTGTATGGTTGCGCCTTTCAGTTACTCCATTTTGTTGAGGCCCACCCGACATTGAATACTGGGCTACTATGCCAGTCTCCTATAAAAACTTTGCAAAAGGTCTAGGGACTTGGCCATATGGGGTGTGACGACCGTAGTACTCTCCCCCACGGTCGGACCTTACTATTTTTATTCTTTTATCATGCTGATTTTCAACTTCAGCGTTGAATATTTTAAATTTATCCAATGCTTCAGATCTTTCTTTGATTGGATAAATATAACCAAAACGAGAGTAATCGTCTGTGAATGTTATGAATGAGTCATATCCATCCACACTTTTCACCGGAAATAGTCCACAAATGTCAGTGTGGATAATTTGTAGTGTGCCTGTGCTATGGATTGCACCCTTTTTGATTTTTTTACATACTTTCCTTTAATGCAATCTATGCATTGTTATAAGTCAGAGAACTCTAACGGAGGAAGAATTTCACTTTTGACTAATCTTTCTATTCTCCCCCTGAAAATATGGCCCAAGCGACAGTGCCATAATTTCGATGAGTCGTCAGTTCTCTTTCTTTTCTTTTGTTCTTTGTTTGACGAGGAAGCATGCTCATTCACATTGGACACATAATGCACTTTTTCACTGAGCGATAATAGATAAAGATCATTGTGAAGTAAAGCAACACCCACATAAGAATTATTAAACCATATGGCACACTTGCCATGTCCAAAATAACATTCATATTTGTCTTTGTCCAAACAAGAAACACCAATTAAGTTTCTATGACATGAAGAAACATATAAGACATCTCTATGTAGAAGCTTCAACCCATCAGCTAACTCCAAGGAGATGACATCAACAACTTCAACTTCTGTTTGGACTCCATTTGCAACTTCAATGCATCTTTCGCTTCTTTGCATAGTCCTCATCGAATAGAATCCCTGTAAAGAATTTGCAACATGAACAGTTGCTCCTGAGTCAATCCACCAAGTAGATTTCGAAAACTATGTATACAAGGATTCATTTACAAAGGAAACGATGTCGTTACCTCTATTTGCCATTATTGACTTTAGCCAAGCAGGGCAATCCTTCTTGTAGTGCCCTATCTTCTTACAGTGGAGGCAAGTATCTTTGTCCACTGGAAAAGACTTTTGCTGATGCTGATGCTGATAGGGAGGTTTTCCATGTGGCTTTCAAGGGGAACCTTTGCTATCTTGATTGTAAATCTTTTTCTTATGATCCTTCACATAGTTGAGAGAACCACCATGTGAGGCTTTCAGTCTGTCCTCTTCTTGGACGCGCATGGCTATAGTCTTTTCTATGTTCCATTTTTCAGGTGACATGTTATTGTTGACAACAAATGTGTCAAACTTTTTAGGCAGTGAAGCCATAATCAGGTGGACCAGGAGCGCAGGTTTGAGCTCCAAGTCCACATCCATTGGCTTGAGCTTGGCTGCCATGTTGCTCATCTTGAGAATGTGCTCTCTAATGCCATGACCACCGCTAGTGTAGTTCTATGTTACGAGTTGCTTGAGCAACTAGGTGGCAGATATCTTTGAAGAACCAGTGAACAGACTCTTTATCTTTGTAAGAAACTTCCCAACGGAAGTGCACTCTGCAATTGAGCCCACAATGGCGTTCTCAATTGTATTCTTTATAAATGCCATACACTTTTTGTTGGTGGTTTTTGTTGTCGAGGGTGTATGACATCTCCAATGGAGCATAGTCCCTCCTCTTTTTGTCCCATGCAGCATCATCATCAGCGGCCTCTCTGACTGGCTCTGTAGGTCTGACCGGCTGTGGAGCGTCCACAACCCAGTCCACCTCAGCACAGACAAATGCTAGGTCAACTTTCTTCCTCCACTTAGTGTAGTTGTCACCTTTGAGTGTTGGAACATCTTTTAGGAAACTCATCAAGTGGTAGCCTCCTGAAATCACAATTTAAGTGAGATCATTATAACAACGATATGCATTAATCTAACGTTGGTCAAATTAAACATACAATTGTCTACACAATTAAATCTATATTACCGTTGGGCAAAAGTAGAAATAAAAGCATCTTTTAGAGCAATAATAAAATATGATCATGTCATTAACAATGTTGGTCATAAAAATAAGAGAATCATATTTATTTTAATAATCACTTTAATATGCTCTTTAAATTTAATTCTCTTTAAACTTTTATTTTCTTTGTAAAAGAGCACTGTTAATTATTTACGCAGCTGAAAACATGAATATAAAATTCATGAACTTTTTATTATTTACAGAAACTTTTCTTTGACCAAATAAAAATTCATGAACTTTATTATTTTCTTTATAAAATTCATGAACTTTTCTTTTTCTGAAAATTTTCTATTTTATTTTCAGAAACTTTTTTATTTTACCTTTTTATTTTCTAAAACAAACATTTCGTTGGATTTGTTTGAATAGAAAAAATTCTGAGCAAAATACTCTAAAATTGTATAGAAATTCATTAAAACTTGCTTATGGAAAAATAAACAGAAAAAACTGTTTCTGTGCGGCCTGGCCCACAGCCGGTCGAGCTGCATGGCTCATCTATCTTTTTTGGCCCAGCAGGCCCGAGCCACTCTCGTTGGATCCTGTGCCGTCTGATGCAGGAAACCCTCCATCCGACAGCAACGCGTCAGATCTGCCTGAACAAAACTAGCGGGCCGCTGGGTCGGGGGGAACCCTAGTTCCATCCCCCACACGCCGCTCTCCTCTCGCTCTCCCTTAGATCGGGCCATGGCCACGCTGACAGTGGGGAGAGGCCACGCCGGCCGCTGGCGACGGGGTGGAGCCACCACGCCGCGCGAGCCGCACGCGCCTCTTCTTTCCCCCTAGCCGCACGCGCCTCTCCTTTCTCCATGACTCTACACCCGCCGCCTCTATTCGGCTCTCTTGCCAGCGGAGGCTCCTCTAGCAGCCCCGTCACGCCGCCGGTGAGGCGGCGACAGCGTCAGACGCCCCCCGCGCCACGCTCTTCTCTCCCTTTTCCACTTTGCTTTCTCCACCACCCACACCCTTCTCTGCACGACGCGGATGATGATTGTGGAGAAGGTTCCGGTGGCGGCGCCATGGCCTTCCCTCTCGCCGGCTGCGTGTCCACCTCGCGGTGAGCGCGCCGCCGTCGAGCGGTTTGGTCGCGTGTTACTTTCGGATTTTGCCAATAACATATCAGCAGGCGCTTGCTTGGTAGCCACCTTATGATCAGTGGCCTCGTGCCTCACCTTCGATAGCTTAGCCTTGAGATTCTTGATCTTCGAGGCCACAACTGCGCTGAGTGATAACATGTTCATTTTTAGGATACAACCATAAAAATTCATCACTCATATACGGTAAATAAATACATCTATGGAGTTCGGACTTACCTTGCACATCGTCAAACTGCTTGTTGAGGCGGTTGAGCTCTTCTTCGAAGCTTTTTAGCTTCCGATTCATCTGTGCCAACTCCACAGTACTGGGGATTGTGGTCAATGGCATGTCCTAGATAACCATTCACACATGTCAGATTCCCAAGTTATTGCATTCTAAAATCCTCTGTCCGGATGTTTTTCACATTCCAACAAAGTCTTGTGGGCTGTAGCTAAATTCAAACAAGCAAAGAATTTTACTTCATATTCTTATCACATTCAACCCCAGAGTATGTAAATTGCATAACAAAAATACATATTTTAAAATTGGTGTCATACTACGTAAATTACCTTGAAGCCTGCTAGCAGGCTGCCAAAGGCTTCTTTCAATCCGATGTCAACGAATTGAATAATTTGGAGTGCCACGCCTAGGAGGGCACGATGCTCTTTCGCGATGGAGGATTCATTTAGACCCTCCTCCATCATGGCCGTCCACCTAGACTGAGTCTGCTCTCTTACAGGCGGCTCTCAGTGCGGCATTGTGGTTTCTCCCACTGGTGAAACTCGGGCAGGTGACTCCGAAACCTTCGGGGGTCCTAGTGCTAACTTTGGGAAAATCTTGGGTTGACCGAGCTCTCCCTCCTTGTGTGATAGGAGGGATTCACCCTCGTGTTCTTTGGCGGACGAGGTATTAACCCCGACTATAATATCGTCACTCCCACTCTCACCCCCTCAGTGGCTGGGGGAAGGGAGTTATGGGATGCACTCCCACTCTTCGCCAATGCGGCGGGCGAAGATTCTCCCTTCGAGTTTTGATCGGTAGGGAGCTCACGCATCAGTCTGCAATGAGGAAAAGGCACATATGTGAACTGTTATAAAAACCTTTAGAGGGGATAAAAATGTCAGATTAAGGCGAATTCGTTCCTTTGCGCCTGGGGTTTAACCCTAAGGTCCTTTGAGGGACAACCTCGAAATTCTTGGACTCCTCGTCAGAATCCATAATATCATCGAGCAAGGCCACCTTAGGCCTGCATGGTATTTTAGGGGAGAAAGCTGGGTCACCATCGCAGTCTTCGGACACCGCCCTCTTCTTGGAATGGGAAGAATCGCTCTCCTTCCCATCCTGCCTCGTCTCTCCTTCAAGAGTAGAGGGAGCGTGCGTCTCCTCGGATGTTGTGTCCGGGGGACCCTTTGATTGGAGACCCCCTTGGGCCTACTTCTTCTCCTCCCTCTTCTTCGGAGCTGCATATGGCTTTTCGTCCAAGATAGCTGCAAGTAGGGGCATCCGAGGATCCTCGAGCAGTGGAGCCGGGCAGTTGATCTGCTGGGATTTCACCAGCCAGATCTGTGAAGACGAGGAGGAAAGGGGATTAGAGGCTTCGAAAAGGGGGGAAAACCCGAACCCAAGCGAAAAGAATGTTACCGGTCCACGAGGGGTCGAGGCTTCCATGCCAAGGTCCTCCTCTTCTACTGGCCAGCTCTTTCACAGCTTGAACAACACCTTCCACAGTTTCTTGTGGGAGATGCGGAAGAACTCCCGCACGGTGACAGGGTCATCGGAACTGTATTCCCACATGGGAGCGGCCCGGTATTGACAGGAGAGTATGCGGTGGCGGAGCATGACTTGAAATACATTCAGAAGTTCAATATTCTTCTTCTCTGCCAGTGTGGAGATGCACCTTTGTAAGCTCTTCACCCCCATCGCACTCCCCCAATCGAGCCCCTTCTTCATCCATGATACTAGTCTTGTGGGAGGGCCAAATCTAAATTTGGGAGGTGCCTCCCATCCTTCTTCACGTGGTTCGGTGATGTACAACCACTCCCATTGCAAAACCTTGACGTTGTGTATAAAAGAACCGTCCAACCATTGAACTAAGGGGAGCTTGCTAATCATTACTCCCCCATAGCTGGCCTGCTTGCCACTAACAACTTTCGGTTTGATATTGAATATCTTCAACCACAGGCCGAAGTGGGGTTGAACCCGAAGAAAGGCTTCGCACAAAGTAACGAAGAAAGAAATATGCATAAAAGAATTCGGGGGAAGATCATGAAAATGTTGGAAATATGCCCTAGAGGAAATAATAAATTAGTTATTATCATATTTCCTTGTTCATGATAATCGTTTATTATCCATGCTAGAATTGTATTGATCGAAAACTCAGATACATGTGTGGACATATAGACAACACCATGTCCCTAGTATGCCTCTAATAGACTAGCTCATTAATAAAAGATGGTCAAGGTTTCTTGGCCATGGACATGCGATGTCATTTGATAAACGAGATTACATCATTAGGAGAATGATGTGATGGACAAGACCCAAACTATAAACATAGCATATGATCATGTCAGTTTATTGTTATAGTTTTCTGCATGTAAAGTATCTGTTCCTATGACCATGAGATCATGCAACTCACTGACACCGAAGGAGTACCTTGTGTGTATCAACTGTCACAACGTAGCTGGGTGACTATAAAGGTGCTCTAGAGGTATTCCCGAGGGTGTCTGTTGGGTTGGCATGGATCAAGACTGGGATTTGTTACTCCGTGTGACGGAGAGGTATCTCAGGGCCCACTCGATAATACAACATCACTATAAGCCTTGCAAACAACGTGACTAAAGAGTTAGCCATGAGATATTGTATTACGGAACGAGTAAAGAGACTTGCCGGTAACGAGATTGAACTAGGTATAGAGATACCGATGATCGTATCTCGGGCAAGTAACATACCGAAGGACAAAGGGAACAACATACGAGATTAACTGAATCCTTGACATAGAGGTTCAAACGATAAAGATCTTCATAGAATATGTAGGAACCAATATGGGCATCCAGGTCCCGCTATTGGTTATTGACCATAGATGTGTCTCGGTCATGTCTACATAGTTCTCGAACCCGCAGGGTCTGCACACTTAAGGTTCGGTGACGTTTCGGTAGTATAGAGTTATGTATGGTGGTGACCGAAGGTTGTTCGGAGTCCCGGATGAGATCCCGGATGTCACGAGGATCTCCAGAATGATATGGAGGTAAAGATTGATATATAGGAAGTCCTGTTTTGGTCACCGAAAAAGTTTCGGGCTCATCGGTAGTGTACCGGGAGGGTACCGGGGGACCATCGGGAGGGGTGTCTCGACCCAAGGGGCCACATGGGCTGTGGGAGGAGGCAAACCATCCCCTGGTGGGCTGGCCGAAGCACCACTAAAGGCCCATGCGGCTGGGGTGGAGAAACCCAAAGGTGGAAGAGGTGGAAAGTGTTTCCAAGTGGAGAGGAGGAATCCTACTCCTAGTAGGATTGGAGTAGGACTCCTCCACCTCCAATTTTGGACAAACCTTGAGGGTTTGAAGATGCCTCCTCCCCTCCCTCCCTCCCATATATACTAGAGGATTTAGAGGGGAAAGCTAACCCTAATTGCCACGTGCTCCCTCTACCTCTCCTCTAGATTGTAGTTTCTCCTCTAGATCGGTTTCAGTAGTGCTTAGGCGAAGCCCTGCTGGAATAGCTCCACCACCATCACCGCCATGCCTTCGCGCTACCGGAGAACTCATATACCTCTCCGCTCCCTCTTGCTGGATCAAGAAGGCGGAGATCGTCATCGAGCTGTACGTGTGCTGAACGCGGAGGTGCCGTCCGTTCGACGCTAGATCGGAAGTACCGTGATCAAGATTGCGAGACGATTCGCGATTTGGATAGTGATGGGATCGCGAGACGGATAGTGATTAGATCGTGAGATGGACCGTGATGCGATCGTGGGACACTCGGCGATTTGGATCGCAAAGCCGTTCGACTACATCAACCGCGTTTCTTAACGCTCCCCGCTTAGCGATCTACAAGGGTATGTAGATCCACTCTCCCTCTCATAGATGCTCATCACCATGGATAGATCTTGTGTGTGCGTAGGAATTTTTTTGTTTCCCATGCAACGTTCCCCAACAGTGGCATCATGAGCTAGGTCTATGTGTAGATGAGATCTCGAGTAGAAGACAAAGGAGTTTTTGGGCGTTAATGCTTAGATTGCTTCCTCCCTTGGTCGTGTTTTGGTTCAGCGGTATTGTGGGATGAAGCGGCCTGGACCAACCTTACTCGTACGCTTACGAGAGACCAGTTCCATCGACTGACGTGTAACTTCGTTGCACAAAGATGGATGGCAAGTGTCTGTTTCTCCTACTTTAGTTGGATCGGATTGGACAAAGTCGGTCCTTGAGAAGGTTGAAAAGCAACTTATGTATCACCGTTGTGGTTTTGCGTAGGTGAGAATTGTTCTTGCTAGATACCCATAGCAGCCACGTAAAATTTGCAACAACAATTAGAGGACGTCTAACTTGTTTTTGCAGGGTATGTTGTGATGTGATATGGCCAATTACATGATGAGATATATGTGATGTATGCGATGATCATGTATTGTATAGAATATCACGACTTGCATGTCGATGAGTACGACAACCGGCAGGAGCCATAGGGTTGTCTTTAATTATTGTACGACCCGCGTGTCAATCATTAAGGGCTATGTAATGCTTTACTTTATCGCTATGCGGTAGCAATAGTAGTAGAAGCATGGTGGGCGTGACAACCCCGATGGCGACACGTTGATGGAAATCAAGATGATGGAGATCATGGTGTCATGCCGATGACGATGGAGATCATGCCGGTGCTTTAAGGATGGAGATCAAAAGCACAAGTTCATGGCCATATCATGTCACTTATGATTTGCATGTGATATTAATCCTTTTATGCACCTTGTTTTGCTTAGGATGACGGTAGCATTATAAGGTGACCCCTCACTAAAATTTCAAGGTCAATTATGTTCTCCCCAAGTGTGCACCGTTGTGAAAGTTCGCCGTGTCGAGACACCACGTGATGGTCGGGTGTGATAGACTCTACATTCACATACAACAGGTGCAAGCCAGTGTTGCACGTGCAGAACACTCGGGTTAAACTTGACGACCCTAGCATGTACATACATGGCCTCGAAACACAAGAGACCAAAAGGTCGAACATGAGTCATATAGTAGATATGATCAACATGATGATGTTCACCATTGAAACCACCTCAACTCACGTGATGATCGGACTTGAGTTGGTGAAATTGGATCATGTATCACTCGAATGACCGGAGGGATGTCAATTTGAGTGGGAGTTCTTAAGTAATATGATTAATTGAATTCCTTATCATAAACATAGTCAGTAGTGTCTTTGCAAATTATGTTGCATCTCACACTGTAGCTCCCTTGAATTTTTATATGTTCCTAGAGAAATAGAGTTGAAAGTGTTGGAAATATGCCCTAGAGGCAATAAATAAATTGTTTATTATTATTTTTCCTTGTTCATTATAATCGTTTATTATCCATGCTATAATTGTATTGATTGGAAACACATTACATGTGTGGGTAAATAGACAACACTTGGTCCCTAGTATGCCTCTAGTGAACTAGCTCGTTAATCAAAGATGGACAGGTTTCCTAGCCATTGACATGTGATGTCATTTGATAACGGGATCACATCATTAGAAGAATCATGTGATGGACAAGACCCAAACTACAAAAGTAGCATATGATCGTGTCAGTTTATTGCTACTGTTTTCTGCATGTCAAGTATATGTTCCTATGACCATGAGATCATGCAACTCACTGACACCGGAGGAGTGTCTTGTGTGTATCAAACGTCGCAACGTAACTGGGTGACTATAAAGGTACTCTACAGGTATCTCCGAGGGTGTCTGTTGGGTTGACATGGATCAAGATTGGGATTTGTTACTCCGTGTGATGGAGGAGTATCTCAGGGCCCACTCGGTAATACAACATCACAATAAGCCTTGCAAGCAATGTGACTAAGTGTTAGTCACGGGATCTTGTATTACGTAAAGAGACTTCCTGGTAACGAGGTTGAACTAGGTATGAAGATACCGACAATCGAATCTCGGGCAAGTAACATACCGAAGAACAAAGGGAACATCATACGGGATTAACTGAATCCTTGACATAGAGGTTCGACCGATAAAGATCTTCGTAGAATACATAGGAACCAATATGGGCATCCAGGTCCCGCTATTGGTTATTGAATGTAGAGGTGTCTCGGTCATGTCTACATGGTTCTCGAACCCGCAGGGTCTGCACACTTAAGGTTTGGTGACGTTTCGGTAGTATAGAGTTATGTATGGTGGTGACCGAAGGTTGTTCGAAGTCCCAGATGAGATCCAGGACGTCACGAGGAGCTCCGGAATGGTCCGGAGGTAAAGATTCATTTATAGGAAGTCCTGTTTTGGTCGCCGGAAAAGTTTCGGGCTAATCGGTAGTGTACCGGGAGTGCCGGTAGTGTACCGGGAGACCATTGTGTAGCGACCCGACCTGAAAGGTCGAATCTCCGGTGTTTCCATACCATCCCAAGATCATGCTGGTACACACACGGTACATCAATGTATATATCAAGGGAAAATCACACAACATTATATTAATCGAAATCTCATATCGAGTCCTTTATTACAATAAAAATTACAATAAAGTGGCTGAAGGCCAACTCATGAGAATATCTAAATCTTGTGGAAGCGTCGAAGGTAGATGAGTCCATCTGACTCCAAGGGCATCTCACCGAGCGTAGAGCGTATCCTCACTCCTGGTCGGAAAAGTACTCTGCAACATGATACGTTGCAGCCGTGTAGGTCAGCATATGGAATATGCCGGCAAAGTCACAAGAGAGGGGTGAAAAGATAATCATCTGTTCTATATGCAATATGGCAGGTGGAGTAGTAAGTTTTTGCGTAAAGCCAAGTTTTTCCTACATCAAGAGAGGGCTAAGCAAAAATATTACTAAGTTGGTTGAATAATGAGATGGTTCCACCAACCAATTCTCATACCCAAATTGTTAATACCCACATCATCATATTAGTTGTGTTGAGAATTCCGAATGTCTCAGTTCCTTTGGCTCAAGTCGTCCATGACCGTGGCCACGGCTAATCGATTAGGTTTGAGTACTCTGCAGAGCTTTGCACACGTTCCCCACAAGATTTGGTCGCCTCCGTTTGATTTCTCGCACTTCAGGGTGTTTGAGAAACGGATGACCAAAACATGGTCTTCCAAAGGGTTTCCCTGCGACTCTGTCGGTGCCCATCCTTTCCTACCGTTCTTCTACATCTCGTAGCACCGCCTGTCCAGGGTCACCACGATATCCAACCAGGCCAGAGCCCATAATGACTTGTGGCTGTGCAGGTAAGCCTTGGGTCTTGAAGCACCCATCCATCTCTTTGTCCCTGGGTGGATCTTTCCGCATGAATACTGGCCATCTCCAGCAACACCTAGGCAAATCCACTGGTTTCTCCAGGGTGCCGTTCAACCATCATCCACTCAGAGGTATGTTGAAAACTCGGAGTCTTGAAGTCTTGATCATTATGTAGGTCTTGAAGTTATTACCTCACAACTCTCATGAATCACACATCCAACCCCGTCTACTAGTAGCATAGCAAAATGTAAAACAACGTTTCCCGGGGCCATAGTTCAAATTTAAAATTTAGAAGTACAGGGTGAAACTACATGAAAAATGTGAGCTATTGCAAAAAGAGTGAACTCAAAACACTAAACAGATTAAAATATATAAACAAAACAAAATCAGAAAACCTTCTGTTAACTAAAACAAAACAGAAAATAGAAAAAAATCTACTGAACGGTCAGTGCTACGTGGCAAGCGGTGGTTGGCTAAGAGGGCGAGCGCTGGGTGACTGCGAACGGTCGACCGATCCATAGGGGAAAATGATTCGCGAATAAAAACGATCTAATCTGGATCGTCAGATCCAGATCGAACGGGTGGGGGTGCTCACAGAGGATGAGGTCGCCGGCGAGGGGATCTCCGGCGGGTTCCGAGACGGCGAGGTCATCGGCGAGGAGCTCCGGTGGTCGAGGGCGACGATGGAGTGGTCCGGGCGACTACGGTTGACGTCTGGCGTCGAACGGTGAGGTCGGAGAGGCGCGAGGAGGTTCGAGGCGATGGCCACGAGCAATGGGAGCTCCGGTGGTGGCAGGGGCTCCGGCGAGGGTTTGCAGCGGCGTTCTGGCGACGGGAGAGAGGGGATTCAGGGGAAATGGAGAGAGGATGGGCAGCGCTACTTATAGGGTGTTCGGGGGGTGCGGGGGAGGAGAGAGGAGAGAGATCCGGGGAGGGGAGAAACTGCCGGCGAGGGTGGTCGGCGCGTGCGGGGAGGAGAGGGATGACCGCGCTGAGCGAACGGTCGATCGGGGTGGGACCCGCTGTCAGTGAGAGAGGGAGCGACGAAACCGCGTCGGTCAGCCGACTCGTAATAATTTCGCGAGTAACTGCCCGTGGGCCGGCCCGTTTAAATGCAAATCCGTTACTCTTTTTAATATCCAAAGCAGTAAAACGTCTTTAAAAGCATTCAAAACATTTTTAAATATAGGAGTATTATACATCAAAATTAACAGAATAATAAATTCCATTTATTGAACATTTTTATTCTGTCATTTGAAAAATTTGAAAAAAATATTATTATTAGAAATGGCCTATTTGCTTTTAAATCCTTTTGCAAATATTTTCAAAACAACCCCTGGTTTTTATTGTTCAAATAAATCACCAATTAGGTCCTGGTGTGGAGTGTCATGTTACTCCTCTCTTATTTGAACTTTTTACCAAGATTTCAAATAGGTGAAAGCAACACATTGAAAGTAGAAAGCGGGTTTCAGAAATTTAGAAGAAGCATTTCAACTAATACATACATGCAAGCAATGATGATGATAGATGCATAGCTATATATCATAACATTCCAAAATGGAATTTTGGGATGTTACAAACCTACCCACCTTAAGATGAATCTCGCCCTCGAGATTCGGGTTGGCTAGAAAATAGGTGCGGGTGGTCTCTACGAAGATCTTCTTCGCGTTCCCAGGTGGCTTCTTCCTCGGTGTGGTGACTCCACAAAACCTTACAGAACTTGATGATTCTGCTACGGGTAACTCTGTTGGCAGTCTCGAGGATTCTGATAGGCTTCTCCTCATAGGTCAGATCACTGTCAAGTTGTATGGCCTCTAGGGGCACTGTGTCTCTCAAGGGAATATCAGTCATCTCAGCGTGATATTTCTTCAGTTGGGACACATGGAACACATCATGAACTCCGGATAATCCTTCCGGCAATTCCAGTTTGTATGCAACTTCGCCTCTACGTTCAAGAATTTTGTAGGGGCCTACGAATCTGGGTGCTAACTTTCCTTTAACACCAAACCTTTTGATTCCTCGAAGTGGGGACACACGAAGATATGCCCGATCTCCCACTTCATACGTTACTTCCTTGCGTTTGCTGTCAGCATAACTCTTCTGTCGAGATTGAGCTATCTTGAGTCTGTCGCGAATCAGCTTGACTTTCTCTTCAGAATCTCGGATAAGGTCGGGACCAAAAAGTTGTCGGTCTCCAACACCATCCCACGTCAATGGTGTTCTGCACCTCCTTCCGTATAAGGCTTCGAAAGGGGCCATCTTCAGACTGGTCTGATAACTGTTGTTGTACGAGAATTCTGCGTAAGGTAAATTGTCATCCCAACTAGATCCATAATCTAGCGCACAAGCTCTCAACATGTCTTCCAGAATCTGGTTGACTCTCTCAGTCTGTCCATCGGTCTGCGGATGAAAAGCTGTACTGAACTCCAGTCTTGTACCCAAAGTTTCATGTAACTGATGCCAAAACATTGAGGTAAATTATGTTCCTCTATCTGACATGATACTCCTCGGAACTCCATGCAAACAGACGATCCTGGTCATATATATCTTGGCTAGCTTAGCGCTGGTATAGGTGGTTTTCACTGGAATGAAATGAGCCACCTTGGTCAAGCGATCGACCACTACCCAGATTGAATCCTAACCTGAACGGGTCCTGGGTAATCCTGTGATGAAGTCCATACCAAGCTTTTCCCATTTCCACTCGGGTATCGGCAAAGGTTGGAGTAACCCTGCTGGTTTCTGATGTTCGGACTTTACTCGCTGACAAACATCATATACTGCCACATGTTCTGCAATATCCTTCTTCATACCTGTCCACCAATAACTGTCCTTTAAATCCAGATACATCTTGGTGTTGCCTGGGTGTATCGAGTAAGGGGAATCATGGGCTTCTTGAAGTATCAACTTCCTGAGCTCTGGATCATTCGGCACAAAGATGCGGTTCTCAAACCACAGAGTTCCTTGCTCATCCTCACGAAAACCTTTAGCTTTTCCATTTTTCATTCTCTGCTTAATCTCGGCTATCTCCTTGTCCGATTTCTGGGCTTCTCGAATTCTTTCGGTCAAGGTGGACTGGATCTCCAATGTGGCAACACATCCGCTTGGAACTATCTCTAGCATGAGCTCTCTGAGATCATCGGCTAACTCTTGGGGTAATCCCCCCGCTGTGAGTGTGTTTACATAAGTTTTCCGACTCAAGGCATCGGCTACAACATTAGCCTTACCTGGATGGTAATGTAACCTCATGTCATAGTCCTTGATTAACTCTAACCATCTCCTCTGTCTGAGGTTCAACTCCTTCTGCGTGAAGATATATTTCAGGCTCTTATGGTCGGTGTATACATCACAACTATTTCCGATAAGGAAATGTCTCCAGGTCTTGAGTGCGTGCACTACGGCTGCTAGTTCCAAATCATGGGTGGCATAATTCAACTCATGAGGTCGTAGTTGTCTGGATGCATAAGCTACAACCTTTCCATCTTGCATGAGTACTCCTCCAAGTCCTTGACGTGAAGCATCACAATAAACCTGGAAGTCCTTCCGAATATTGGGCAAAATCAACACTGGGGCTGTGACCAAACGTTTCTTCAACTCCTGGAAACTGGCTTCACATTCCTCAGTCCAAATATACTTAGACTCTTTCTTCAACAACTCCATCATGGGCTTGGCAATCTTTGAGAAATTCTCAATGAATCTCCGGTAATATCCGGCAAGTCCGAGGAAACTGCGGATCTCCTTAACTGAGGTGGGTGATTTCCACTCGGTGACGGCTTCAACCTTAGCGGGGTCTATGGCTATTCCATCTCCGGAAATAACATGTCCAAGGAATCCGACTTCCGTCAGCCAAAATTCACATTTGCTGTACTTGGCATATAACTGATGCTCTCTCAGTTTCTCCAGAACTAAACGCAAATGTTCATTGTGTTCTTCCTCGTTCTTGGAGAATATCAATATGTCATCGATGAACACCACGACAAACTTGTCTAAATATTCCATAAACACCTTGTTCATCATATTCATGAAGTAGGCAGGAGCATTAGTCAAACCAAAGGACATGACAGTATACTCATACAAGCCATACCTTGTGGTGAAAGCTGTTTTGGGTATATCCTGTTCACGAATCTTCACTTGGTGATACCCTGATCGAAGATCGATCTTGGAGAATACTTTGGCACCTACTAGCTGATCAAACAAGTCATTAATCATCGGCAGAGGGTACTTGTTCTTGATAGTCACCTCGTTCAAGGCACGCTAATCGACTACCATTCTCAAGGTTTTATCCTTCTTCTCCACCAAAAGAACTGGGGCTCCCCAAGGTGAAGAACTTGGGCGAATATACCCTTTGTCCAATAAATCCTTAATTTGCTTCTTGATTTCCAACAAATCATTTGCGGGCATCCGATAGGGTCTCTTGGAAATTGGGGCTGTCCCTGGTTGTAGCTCTATTAGGAACTCAATCTCCCTATCTGGTGGCATGCCTGGTAATTCTTCCGGGAATACATCCGAAAAGTCTTTTACCACAGGTACTTCCTCCTGAACAACTCCTGTGAGTGAATTTAATCGAGCACTCATACGTGTGCGTCGGGATACATACTTAATCCTCTTGTTCTCCGGGGTGGTGAGTGAAACAGACTTGCTGGGGCAATCAAGATTTCCTTCATACTTGGTCATCCAATCCATGCCTAGGATTACATCCAATCCCTGGGATTCTAAGACGATGAGGTCGGTGGGGAAAACATGGTTTCCTATATGAAGTTTCAGGGCATGGCATCCTATCCCTGCCATCATCATACCTCCTGGGGAACTGACCTTAATGGGCTGACTAAGGGTTTTGGTGGGCAAACCATACTTATCCACAACTACCCTTGATATGAATGAATGAGTTGCACCGGAATCAAAAAGTACTGTAACTGGACGTGAATGCAATAAAAACTTACCAACCACAGTCTCGGGTTGATCATAGACTTCTTCCACGTCGAGGTGGTTCACCTGGGCACGAGGAAACGGATTTGGCTTCTTGGCTGTGGAGTTGCCGTTTCCATTTCCCTGCTTGCTCTGGGGACACTCAGTAGCATAGTGCCCTGTCTTTTGGCACTTGAAACAGGTGATGTGGCTCAGATCCTTCTGAGTAGGAGCGTGACGGTACTGGTTATTATTCCCATTCCCATTGTCAGTCTTGAAGTTGCCATGGTTGGGACGGGCATTCCCATTTCCTCCATGGTTGTCGCCTCCATGGTTGTGCACGACATGAGTGTGCCTTCCAAACTTACCGGTCCCTGATCCGGTATTCCCTGAGTACGGGGAGTAGCGGGGCTTCTGATGAGCTCCAGAGTTAAACTTCCCTTGAGTATACTTCCGCTTGCGGTTCTCAATTTGCTGCTGCTTTCCCTCCAAGATGAGGGCCTTGTCCACCAGCTCTTGGTAGTTATTGAAAGTAGCCACTACCAGCTGCATGCTCAACTCATCGTTGAGTCCTTCCAGAAACTTCTATTGCTTGGCCGCATCATCGGCCACGTCTCCTGGTGCATAACGTGCCAATGTGCTGAAGTCGTCCACGTACTGGGCCACAGAGCGATTTCCCTGGTGCAAGTTGCGAAACTCGCGCTTCTTCAGACTCATAGCTCCAGCTGAAACATGTGCGGTGCGGAAAGCTTGCTTGAACTGTTCCCAAGTTATATCAGCAATAGGATATGTGGTGGTGTAGTTCTCCCACCATGAATCTGCTGGTCCTTCCAGTTGATGTGCGGCAAAGCGCACTTTCTCAGCATCAGTACATCCAGCGGTGACGAGTTCTCTCTCCATCTTACGGAGCCAGTCATCTGCTACAATGGGCTCAGTGCTACTGGAGAAAGTTGGAGGGTTCAACCTTAGAAAACGGGTGAGATTGTCAGCCTGGGGTGGATGGTGGTGGTTGTTGTTCTGATTGTTGGTCTGATTCTGGATCAATAGCTGCATCAGTGCATTCTGCTGCTGAAGGAGTTGCGTGAGTTCCGGCGGGAAGGTGAAGTCGGACTCACGTCGTGGAGGCATCTTGCTGTTTTCAGAGGGGTGTGAATTAGAATAGAACAAGGGCCTAAAAGGAGAAATTCACTACCCATATGCAATGCAAAAAACATATCACACCAAACACTCATTCATTTATTCAATCAATGTCAAACATCGAGAATACAAGTCTCAATCAAACTACACATCGACCTACGCTCTTAACGTTGAAAATAAAAGATACATGGAGGGCATAACTAAAGTTTTCCTCAGAAGTACATGGTGACTGAGTCTCCTCCAGTGGTGCTCTCCTCATAGTCATTATCGTCGCTGATGAAAGGAGCCAAGTCTCCTTCAGGATGAAGATTTTCACCCATGTCCATCTGTTCCTCCAGAGTGGCGATGCGAGTATTCAGCTTGTCGATCCTCTCTAAGAAATCCTTCACCTCATACTCATGCTCGTACTCGGCTTCCCGTAAGTCAACTTCGAGGTCAATCTCGCGGTTCATCAGATTCTTGTTTGTCTTCGTATCAGCACGAACTCGAAGCTCCAGAGTCCTGATGTGCGTCTCCAGGGTCTGGATATATGACATGGTGGAGTCTCCAGTGGGGTTGGTGATGATGTTGCCATGGGCATCTCTGCGGCAAACCATGCTGAGTCCTGGTGAAATGGTTCCACCTCTGTATTCCTCCTGAATACGTCCGAGGGCACGATGAATGGCCATGTCTCTTCCAAGTATCCAGCTGGGTGCCACAAACTTGAAGTCGATGGGTTCCTTCCGATTCCCAAAGGTCTTCCCTGGGATGTGCACCTCGATCCTGTAGCATCCATCTTTTGGAAATGACATGATAGGAGTCCCGGTGATGCTCGACAAAGCAATCCTCACGTCCTTGACGATCCTCATCAGCTCCTTACCAAAAGGCATCGTTGCGTCAGGCTGGCAAAACTCCGTGATCATCACTGGGATGAAGGTGGCCATCTATAAATTTTGAAATAACCGGAGAGAAATCAGAAATGAGTAGATGAGAGTATAAGAATTTTAAAGACAAAGAGATACAATCCTAAGGCTTTCCAATCCTAGAGGTTACGTCCTACGGTCAGCGTGTGCTCTGATACCATTTCTGTAGCGACCCGACCTGAAAGGTCGAATCTCCGGTGTTTCCGTACCATCCCAAGATCATGCTGGTACACACACAGTACATCAATGTATATATCAAAGGAAAATCACACAGCATTATATTAATCGAAATCTCATATCGAGTCCTTTATTACAATAATAATCACAATAAAGTGGCTGAAGGCCAACTCATGAGAATATCTAAATCTTGCGGAAGCGTCGAAGGTAGATGAGTCCATCTGACTCCAAGGGCATCTCACCGAGCGTAGAGCGTATCCTCACTCCTGGTCGGAAAAGTACTCTGCAACATGATACGTTGCAGCCGTGTAGGTCAGCATATGGAATATGCCGGCAAAGTCACAAGAGAGGGGTGAAAAGATAATCATCTGTTCTATATGCAAATATGGCAGGTGGAGTAGTAAGTTTTTGCGTAAAGCCAAGTTTTTCCTACATCAAGAGAGGGCTAAGCAAAAATATTACTAAGTTGGTTGATTAATGAGATGGTTCCACCAACCAATTCTCATACCCAAATTGTTAATACCCACATCATCATATTAGTTGTGTTGAGAATTCCGAATGTTTTAGTTCCTTTGGCTCAAGTCGTCCATGACCGTGGCCACGGCTAATCGATTAGGTTTGAGTACTCTGCAGAGCTTTGCACACGTTCCCCACAAGATTTGGTCGCCTCCGTTTGATTTCTCGCACTTTAGGGTGTTTGAGAAACGAATGACCAAAACATGGTCTTCCAAAGGGTTTCCCTGCGACTCTGTCGGTGCCCATCCTTTCCTACCGTTCTTCTACATCTCGTAGCACCGCCTGTCCAGGGTCACCACGATATCCAACCAAGCCAGAGCCCATAATGACTTGTGGCTGTGCAGGCAAGCCTTGGGTCTTGAAGCACCCATCCATCTCTTTATGCCTGGGTGGATCTTTCCGCGTGAATACTGGCCATCTCCAGCAACACCTAGGCAAATCCACTGGTTTCTCCAGGGTGCCGTTCAACCATCATCCACCCAGAGGTATGTTGAAAACTCGGAGTCTTGAAGTCTTGATCATTATGTAGGTCTTGAAGTTATTACCTCACAACTCTCATGAATCACACATCCAACCCCGTTTACTAGTAGCATAGCAAAATGTAAAACAACGTTTCCCGGGGCCAAAGTGTCAAAGTGTTGAGGGGGGTACCTACCACATGATACTACAACCGTAACCAAGTATCCAACTAACCTATCTTGCATGCAATTGGGGAGATGGTAGAACTAATGCATATAAAACATGGGTAAAACATGATCAAAGTGACTTGCCTGATTGATGATCTTCGTACATGAGTGACTCTAAGTAACAAGCTTCGCACTCCGGATAATCTAACGAAGCAAACAAGAGCACTCAATAAGCATACAACAAAATATTGTAACTCACAACCATCAACCATGAACTAGTAACCAATCAAGACAAAACAATGCCTAAAAAAATCACAAGCAAGAAAACACACAAAGTTTTGTTTTCAAAAAGGTGATGGGTAAACCACTACTAACGTAACAAAACTATTTTGTAATAACAAAACAATAGTTGACAGCAATGAACAATGAAATATTTTATTAATAACAGAATTGAATTCAAATTAAGTTTGTTGGGAAAACTTTAGTAAAGTTCTTTTTTTAAAGTTTTGATAAACACTATGTGAAACAATTATATTTTTACTAACAAAAGAGCAAAACAAAACTTATTGTTTATTAGCAAAACATGTTCTTAACAGAAAAGAATTTACAAATAAACTTGTCGTAGAAAACAGAATTAAATTATATAAAACTTTGTTGAAAGAAACTATTATTAACTAGTTGTTTTAATCAAATTAAACCTATTTGAAAAGAAGTTGTGATTCCTATATTTACAAGGAAATAAACTAAACAATTTTATATTTCTATTAACAGTAAGTAAAACACTAAATTTTTAATCAACAGAACCTACTAAACAAATTAAAACTAAATCTAAATTAAACTAACTAAAACTAAGTAAATAAAACTATACTATAATACTAGGCAGATTCTGTTTATAGCTAGAACACTAATCAAAATCATCCTAAAAATGCTCAAACTAAACATGGTGATAGTCCTAACTAAGACCAAATAGTAGCAAAAAGATTCATATCAAAATATATTTTCAAACTCTAGTTATTAAGATTTGAATGTTTTGAGAAAATTTGATTAAATCCAAATTTTAAAGTTCAAATTTAAAATTTAGAAGTACAGGGTGAAACTACATGAAAAATGTGAGCTATTGCAAAAAGAATCAACTCAAAACACTAAACAGATTAAAAGATATAAACAAAACAAAATCAGAAAACCTTCTATTAATTAAAACAAAACAGAAAATAGAAAAAAATCTACCGAACGGTCAGTGCTACGTGGCAAGCGGTGGTTGGCTAAGAGGGCGAGCGCTGGGTGACTGCGAACGGTCGACCGATACATAGGGGAAAATGATTCGCGAATAAAAACGATCTAATCTGGATCGTCAGATCCAGATCGAACGGGTGGGGGTGCTCACAGAGGATGAGGTCGTCGGTGAGGGGATCTCCGGCGGGTTCCGAGACGGCGAGGTCATCGGCGAGGAGCTCCGGTGGTCGAGGGCGACGATGGAGTGGTCCGGGCGACTGCGGTTGACGTCCGGCGTCAAACGATGAGGTCGGAGAGGCGTGAGGAGGTCCGAGGCGATGGCCACGAGCAATGGGAGCTCCGGTGGTGGCAGGGGCTCCAGCGAGGGTTTGCAGCGGCGTTCTGGCGACGGGAGAGAGGGGATTCGCGGGAAATGGAGAGAGGATGGGCAGCGCTACTTATAGGGTGTTCGGGGGGTGTGGGGGAGGAGAGAGGAGAGAGATCCAGGGAGGGGAGAAACTGCCGGCGAGGGTGGTCGGCGCGTGCGGGGAGGAGGGGGATGACCGCGCTGAGCGAACGGTCGGTCGGGGTGGGACCCGCTGTTAGTGAGAGAGGGAGCGGCGAAAGCGCGTCGGTCGGCCGGCTCGTAATAATGTCGCGAGTAACTGCCCGTGGGCCGGCCCGTTTAAATGCAAATCCGTTACTCTTTTTAATATCTAGAGTAGTAAAACGTATTTAAAAGCATTCAAAACATTTTTAAATATAGGAGTATTATATATCAAAATTAACAGAATAATAAATGCCATTTATTGAACATTTTTATTCTGTCATTTGAACATTTTAAAATAATATTATTATCAGAAATGGCCTATTTGCTTTTAAATCCTTTTGCAAATATTTTCAAAACAACCCCTTGTTTTTATTGTTCAAATCAATCACCAATTAGGTCCTGGTGTGGAGTGTCATGTTACTCCTCTCTTATTTGAACTTTTTACCAAGATTTCAAATAGGTGAAAGCAACACATTGAAAGTAGAAAGCGGGTTTCAGAAATTTAGAAGAAGCATTTCAACTAATACATACATGCAAGCAATGATGATGATAGATGCATAGCTATATATCATAACATTCCAAAATGGAATTTTGGGATGTTACAAACCTACCCACCTTAAGATGAATCTCGCCCTCGAGATTCGGGTTGGCTAGAAAATAGGTGCGGGTGGTCTCTACGAAGATCTTCTTCGCGTTCCCAGGTGGCTTCTTCCTCGGTGTGGTGACTCCACAAAACCTTACAGAACTTGATGATTCTGCTACGGGTAACTCTGTTGGCAGTCTCGAGGATTCTGATAGGCTTCTCCTCATAGGTCAGATCACTGTCAAGTTGTATGGCCTCTAGGGGCACTGTGTCTCTCAAGGGAATATCAGTCATCTCAGCGTGATATTTCTTCAGTTAGGACACATGGAACACATCATGAACTCCGGATAATCCTTCCGGCAATTCCAGTTTGTATGCAACTTCGCCTCTACGTTCAAGAATTTTGTAGGGGCCTACGAATCTGGGTGCTAACTTTCCTTTAACACCAAACCTTTTGATTCCTCGAAGTGGGGACACACGAAGATATGCCCGATCTCCCACTTCATACGTTACTTCCTTGCGTTTGCTGTCAGCATAACTCTTCTGTCGAGATTGAGCTATCTTGAGTCTGTCGCGAATCAGCTTGACTTTCTCTTCAGAATCTCGGATAAGGTCGGGACCAAAAAGTTGTCGGTCTCCAACACCATCCCACGTCAATGGTGTTCTGCACCTCCTTCCGTATAAGGCTTCGAAAGGGGCCATCTTCAGACTGGTCTGATAACTGTTGTTGTACGAGAATTCTGCGTAAGGTAAATTGTCATCCCAACTAGATCCATAATCTAGCGCACAAGCTCTCAACATGTCTTCCAGAATCTGGTTGACTCTCTCAGTCTGTCCATCGGTCTGCGGATGAAAAGCTGTACTGAACTCCAGTCTTGTACCCAAAGTTTCATGTAACTGATGCCAAAACATTGAGGTAAATTATGTTCCTCTATCTGACATGATACTCCTCGGAACTCCATGCAAACAGACGATCCTGGTCATATATATCTTGGCTAGCTTAGCGCTGGTATAGGTGGTTTTCACTGGAATGAAATGAGCCACCTTGGTCAAGCGATCGACCACTACCCAGATTGAATCCTAACCTGAACGGGTCCTGGGTAATCCTGTGATGAAGTCCATACCAAGCTTTTCCCATTTCCACTCGGGTATCGGCAAAGGTTGGAGTAACCCTGCTGGTTTCTGATGTTCGGACTTTACTCGCTGACAAACATCATATACTGCCACATGTTCTGCAATATCCTTCTTCATACCTGTCCACCAATAACTGTCCTTTAAATCCAGATACATCTTGGTGTTGCCTGGGTGTATCGAGTAAGGGGAATCATGGGCTTCTTGAAGTATCAACTTCCTGAGCTCTGGATCATTCGGCACAAAGATGCGGTTCTCAAACCACAGAGTTCCTTGCTCATCCTCACGAAAACCTTTAGCTTTTCCATTTTTCATTCTCTGCTTAATCTCGGCTATCTCCTTGTCCGATTTCTGGGCTTCTCGAATTCTTTCGGTCAAGGTGGACTGGATCTCCAATGTGGCAACACATCCGCTTGGAACTATCTCTAGCATGAGCTCTCTGAGATCATCGGCTAACTCTTGGGGTAATCCCCCCGCTGTGAGTGTGTTTACATAAGTTTTCCGACTCAAGGCATCGGCTACAACATTAGCCTTACCTGGATGGTAATGTAACCTCATGTCATAGTCCTTGATTAACTCTAACCATCTCCTCTGTCTGAGGTTCAACTCCTTCTGCGTGAAGATATATTTCAGGCTCTTATGGTCGGTGTATACATCACAACTATTTCCGATAAGGAAATGTCTCCAGGTCTTGAGTGCGTGCACTACGGCTGCTAGTTCCAAATCATGGGTGGCATAATTCAACTCATGAGGTCGTAGTTGTCTGGATGCATAAGCTACAACCTTTCCATCTTGCATGAGTACTCCTCCAAGTCCTTGACGTGAAGCATCACAATAAACCTGGAAGTCCTTCCGAATATTGGGCAAAATCAACACTGGGGCTGTGACCAAACGTTTCTTCAACTCCTGGAAACTGGCTTCACATTCCTCAGTCCAAATATACTTAGACTCTTTCTTCAACAACTCCATCATGGGCTTGGCAATCTTTGAGAAATTCTCAATGAATCTCCGGTAATATCCGGCAAGTCCGAGGAAACTGCGGATCTCCTTAACTGAGGTGGGTGATTTCCACTCGGTGACGGCTTCAACCTTAGCGGGGTCTATGGCTATTCCATCTCCGGAAATAACATGTCCAAGGAATCCGACTTCCGTCAGCCAAAATTCACATTTGCTGTACTTGGCATATAACTGATGCTCTCTCAGTTTCTCCAGAACTAAACGCAAATGTTCATTGTGTTCTTCCTCGTTCTTGGAGAATATCAATATGTCATCGATGAACACCACGACAAACTTGTCTAAATATTCCATAAACACCTTGTTCATCATATTCATGAAGTAGGCAGGAGCATTAGTCAAACCAAAGGACATGACAGTATACTCATACAAGCCATACCTTGTGGTGAAAGCTGTTTTGGGTATATCCTGTTCACGAATCTTCACTTGGTGATACCCTGATCGAAGATCGATCTTGGAGAATACTTTGGCACCTACTAGCTGATCAAACAAGTCATTAATCATCGGCAGAGGGTACTTGTTCTTGATAGTCACCTCGTTCAAGGCACGCTAATCGACTACCATTCTCAAGGTTTTATCCTTCTTCTCCACCAAAAGAACTGGGGCTCCCCAAGGTGAAGAACTTGGGCGAATATACCCTTTGTCCAATAAATCCTTAATTTGCTTCTTGATTTCCAACAAATCATTTGCGGGCATCCGATAGGGTCTCTTGGAAATTGGGGCTGTCCCTGGTTGTAGCTCTATTAGGAACTCAATCTCCCTATCTGGTGGCATGCCTGGTAATTCTTCCGGGAATACATCCGAAAAGTCTTTTACCACAGGTACTTCCTCCTGAACAACTCCTGTGAGTGAATTTAATCGAGCACTCATACGTGTGCGTCGGGATACATACTTAATCCTCTTGTTCTCCGGGGTGGTGAGTGAAACAGACTTGCTGGGGCAATCAAGATTTCCTTCATACTTGGTCATCCAATCCATGCCTAGGATTACATCCAATCCCTGGGATTCTAAGACGATGAGGTCGGTGGGGAAAACATGGTTTCCTATATGAAGTTTCAGGGCATGGCATCCTATCCCTGCCATCATCATACCTCCTGGGGAACTGACCTTAATGGGCTGACTAAGGGTTTTGGTGGGCAAACCATACTTATCCACAACTACCCTTGATATGAATGAATGAGTTGCACCGGAATCAAAAAGTACTGTAACTGGACGTGAATGCAATAAAAACTTACCAACCACAGTCTCGGGTTGATCATAGACTTCTTCCACGTCGAGGTGGTTCACCTGGGCACGAGGAAACGGATTTGGCTTCTTGGCTGTGGAGTTGCCGTTTCCATTTCCCTGCTTGCTCTGGGGACACTCAGTAGCATAGTGCCCTGTCTTCTGGCACTTGAAACAGGTGATGTGGCTCAGATCCTTCTGAGTAGGAGCGTGACGGTACTGGTTATTATTCCCATTCCCATTGTCAGTCTTGAAGTTGCCATGGTTGGGACGGGCATTCCCATTTCCTCCATGGTTGTCGCCTCCATGGTTGTGCACGACATGAGTGTGCCTTCCAAACTTACCGGTCCCTGATCCGGTATTCCCTGAGTACGGGGAGTAGCGGGGCTTCTGATGAGCTCCAGAGTTAAACTTCCCTTGAGTATACTTCCGCTTGCGGTTCTCAATTTGCTGCTGCTTTCCCTCCAAGATGAGGGCCTTGTCCACCAGCTCTTGGTAGTTATTGAAAGTAGCCACTACCAGCTGCATGCTCAACTCATCGTTGAGTCCTTCCAGAAACTTCTATTGCTTGGCCGCATCATCGGCCACGTCTCCTGGTGCATAACGTGCCAATGTGCTGAAGTCGTCCACGTACTGGGCCACAGAGCGATTTCCCTGGTGCAAGTTGCGAAACTCGCGCTTCTTCAGACTCATAGCTCCAGCTGAAACATGTGCGGTGCGGAAAGCTTGCTTGAACTGTTCCCAAGTTATATCAGCAATAGGATATGTGGTGGTGTAGTTCTCCCACCATGAATCTGCTGGTCCTTCCAGTTGATGTGCGGCAAAGCGCACTTTCTCAGCATCAGTACATCCAGCGGTGACGAGTTCTCTCTCCATCTTACGGAGCCAGTCATCTGCTACAATGGGCTCAGTGCTACTGGAGAAAGTTGGAGGGTTCAACCTTAGAAAACGGGTGAGATTGTCAGCCTGGGGTGGATGGTGGTGGTTGTTGTTCTGATTGTTGGTCTGATTCTGGATCAATAGCTGCATCAGTGCATTCTGCTGCTGAAGGAGTTGCGTGAGTTCCGGCGGGAAGGTGAAGTCGGACTCACGTCGTGGAGGCATCTTGCTGTTTTCAGAGGGGTGTGAATTAGAATAGAACAAGGGCCTAAAAGGAGAAATTCACTACCCATATGCAATGCAAAAAACATATCACACCAAACACTCATTCATTTATTCAATCAATGTCAAACATCGAGAATACAAGTCTCAATCAAACTACACATCGACCTACGCTCTTAACGTTGAAAATAAAAGATACATGGAGGGCATAACTAAAGTTTTCCTCAGAAGTACATGGTGACTGAGTCTCCTCCAGTGGTGCTCTCCTCATAGTCATTATCGTCGCTGATGAAAGGAGCCAAGTCTCCTTCAGGATGAAGATTTTCACCCATGTCCATCTGTTCCTCCAGAGTGGCGATGCGAGTATTCAGCTTGTCGATCCTCTCTAAGAAATCCTTCACCTCATACTCATGCTCGTACTCGGCTTCCCGTAAGTCAACTTCGAGGTCAATCTCGCGGTTCATCAGATTCTTGTTTGTCTTCGTATCAGCACGAACTCGAAGCTCCAGAGTCCTGATGTGCGTCTCCAGGGTCTGGATATATGACATGGTGGAGTCTCCAGTGGGGTTGGTGATGATGTTGCCATGGGCATCTCTGCGGCAAACCATGCTGAGTCCTGGTGAAATGGTTCCACCTCTGTATTCCTCCTGAATACGTCCGAGGGCACGATGAATGGCCATGTCTCTTCCAAGTATCCAGCTGGGTGCCACAAACTTGAAGTCGATGGGTTCCTTCCGATTCCCAAAGGTCTTCCCTGGGATGTGCACCTCGATCCTGTAGCATCCATCTTTTGGAAATGACATGATAGGAGTCCCGGTGATGCTCGACAAAGCAATCCTCACGTCCTTGACGATCCTCATCAGCTCCTTACCAAAAGGCATCGTTGCGTCAGGCTGGCAAAACTCCGTGATCATCACTGGGATGAAGGTGGCCATCTATAAATTTTGAAATAACCGGAGAGAAATCAGAAATGAGTAGATGAGAGTATAAGAATTTTAAAGACAAAGAGATACAATCCTAAGGCTTTCCAATCCTAGAGGTTACGTCCTACGGTCAGCGTGTGCTCTGATACCATTTCTGTAGCGACCCGACCTGAAAGGTCGAATCTCCGGTGTTTCCGTACCATCCCAAGATCATGCTGGTACACACACAGTACATCAATGTATATATCAAAGGAAAATCACACAGCATTATATTAATCGAAATCTCATATCGAGTCCTTTATTACAATAATAATCACAATAAAGTGGCTGAAGGCCAACTCATGAGAATATCTAAATCTTGCGGAAGCGTCGAAGGTAGATGAGTCCATCTGACTCCAAGGGCATCTCACCGAGCGTAGAGCGTATCCTCACTCCTGGTCGGAAAAGTACTCTGCAACATGATACGTTGCAGCCGTGTAGGTCAGCATATGGAATATGCCGGCAAAGTCACAAGAGAGGGGTGAAAAGATAATCATCTGTTCTATATGCAAATATGGCAGGTGGAGTAGTAAGTTTTTGCGTAAAGCCAAGTTTTTCCTACATCAAGAGAGGGCTAAGCAAAAATATTACTAAGTTGGTTGATTAATGAGATGGTTCCACCAACCAATTCTCATACCCAAATTGTTAATACCCACATCATCATATTAGTTGTGTTGAGAATTCCGAATGTTTTAGTTCCTTTGGCTCAAGTCGTCCATGACCGTGGCCACGGCTAATCGATTAGGTTTGAGTACTCTGCAGAGCTTTGCACACGTTCCCCACAAGATTTGGTCGCCTCCGTTTGATTTCTCGCACTTTAGGGTGTTTGAGAAACGAATGACCAAAACATGGTCTTCCAAAGGGTTTCCCTGCGACTCTGTCGGTGCCCATCCTTTCCTACCGTTCTTCTACATCTCGTAGCACCGCCTGTCCAGGGTCACCACGATATCCAACCAAGCCAGAGCCCATAATGACTTGTGGCTGTGCAGGCAAGCCTTGGGTCTTGAAGCACCCATCCATCTCTTTATGCCTGGGTGGATCTTTCCGCGTGAATACTGGCCATCTCCAGCAACACCTAGGCAAATCCACTGGTTTCTCCAGGGTGCCGTTCAACCATCATCCACCCAGAGGTATGTTGAAAACTCGGAGTCTTGAAGTCTTGATCATTATGTAGGTCTTGAAGTTATTACCTCACAACTCTCATGAATCACACATCCAACCCCGTTTACTAGTAGCATAGCAAAATGTAAAACAACGTTTCCCGGGGCCAAAGTGTCAAAGTGTTGAGGGGGGTACCTACCACATGATACTACAACCGTAACCAAGTATCCAACTAACCTATCTTGCATGCAATTGGGGAGATGGTAGAACTAATGCATATAAAACATGGGTAAAACATGATCAAAGTGACTTGCCTGATTGATGATCTTCGTACATGAGTGACTCTAAGTAACAAGCTTCGCACTCCGGATAATCTAACGAAGCAAACAAGAGCACTCAATAAGCATACAACAAAATATTGTAACTCACAACCATCAACCATGAACTAGTAACCAATCAAGACAAAACAATGCCTAAAAAAATCACAAGCAAGAAAACACACAAAGTTTTGTTTTCAAAAAGGTGATGGGTAAACCACTACTAACGTAACAAAACTATTTTGTAATAACAAAACAATAGTTGACAGCAATGAACAATGAAATATTTTATTAATAACAGAATTGAATTCAAATTAAGTTTGTTGGGAAAACTTTAGTAAAGTTCTTTTTTTAAAGTTTTGATAAACACTATGTGAAACAATTATATTTTTACTAACAAAAGAGCAAAACAAAACTTATTGTTTATTAGCAAAACATGTTCTTAACAGAAAAGAATTTACAAATAAACTTGTCGTAGAAAACAGAATTAAATTATATAAAACTTTGTTGAAAGAAACTATTATTAACTAGTTGTTTTAATCAAATTAAACCTATTTGAAAAGAAGTTGTGATTCCTATATTTACAAGGAAATAAACTAAACAATTTTATATTTCTATTAACAGTAAGTAAAACACTAAATTTTTAATCAACAGAACCTACTAAACAAATTAAAACTAAATCTAAATTAAACTAACTAAAACTAAGTAAATAAAACTATACTATAATACTAGGCAGATTCTGTTTATAGCTAGAACACTAATCAAAATCATCCTAAAAATGCTCAAACTAAACATGGTGATAGTCCTAACTAAGACCAAATAGTAGCAAAAAGATTCATATCAAAATCTATTTTCAAACTCTAGTTATTAAGATTTGAATGTTTTGAGAAAATTTGATTAAATTCAAATTTTATAGTTCAAATTTAAAATTTAGAAGTACAGGGTGAAACTACATGAAAAATGTGAGCTATTGCAAAAAGAATCAACTCAAAACACTAAACAGATTAAAAGATATAAACAAAACAAAATCAGAAAACCTTCTGTTAATTAAAACAAAACAGAAAATAGAAAAAAATCTACCGAACGGTCAGTGCTACGTGGCAAGCGGTGGTTGGCTAAGAGGGCGAGCGCTGGGTGACTGCGAACGGTCGACCGATCCATAGGGGAAAATGATTCGCGAATAAAAACGATCTAATCTGGATCGTCAGATCCAGATCGAACGGGTGGGGGTGCTCACAGAGGATGAGGTCGTCGGTGAGGGGATCTCCGGCGGGTTCCGAGACGGCGAGGTCATCGGCGAGGAGCTCCGGTGGTCGAGGGCGACGATGGAGTGGTCCGGGCGACTGCGGTTGACGTCCGGCGTCGAACGGTGAGGTCGGAGAGGCGTGAGGAGGTCCGAGGCGATGGCCACGAGCAATGGGAGCTCCGGTGGTGGCAGGGGCTCCAGCGAGGGTTTGCAGCGGCGTTCTGGCGACGGGAGAGAGGGGATTCGCGGGAAATGGAGAGAGGATGGGCAGCGCTACTTATAGGGTGTTCGGGGGGTGTGGGGGAGGAGAGAGGAGAGAGATCCGGGGAGGGGAGAAACTGCCGGCGAGGGTGGTCAAATAAATCCTTTTGCATATATTTTCAAAACAACCCCTGGTTTTTATTGTTCAAATAAATCACCAATTAGGTCCTGGTGTGGAGTGTCATGTTACTCCTCTCTTATTTGAACTTTTTACCAAGATTTCAAATAGGTGAAAGCAACACATTGAAAGTAGAAAGGGGGTTTCAGAAATTTAGGAGAAGCATTTCAACTTATACATACATGCAAGCAATGCTGATGATAGATGCATAGCTATATATCATAATATTCCAAAATGGAATTTTGGGATGTTACACATTGGGAGGGGTATTTCGACCCAAGAGGCTACATGGGCTGTTGGAGAGTAAATACCAGCCCTTTGTGGGCTGGTGGAAGTCCCACACGAGGCCCATGCGGCTGGGAGGAAAAGCCCAAAGGGAAAAAGGTGGAAAAAGGCCAAAAAAGGAGGAATCCTAATCCTACTAGGATTGGAGGAGGAGTCCTCCTCTCCTCCCCACTTCGGCCGAACCAAAGGAGGCTTGGCCCTTGTGCCAAGTCCTCTCCTCCCTCCCTCTTATATATACCGGAGGTTTTAGGGTTTTTGCAAAGAATTTTCAGCCACGTGCTACCCGTTCCTCCAGTGCATAGTTTCTCCTCTAGATTGGATTTCTGCAGTGCTTAGGCGAAGCCCTGCCAGAATAGCTCCACCACCATCGTCGGAGCGCCGTCACGCTGCCGGAGAACTCTTCTTCCTCTCTGCTCGCTCTTGCTAGATCAAGACGGTGGAGATCATCATCAAGCTGTACGTGTGCTGAACGTGGAGGTGCCGTCCATTCGGCGCTAGATCCGAAGGACCGTGATCGAGTTCGTGGACGGATCATGATCAAGTTCGTGGGACTAATCGTGATTGGATCACGGGACGGATCGTGATTGGATCGCGGGACGCTCAGCGATTTGGATCTCGAAGACGTTCGACTACACCAACCGCATTTCTTAACGCTTCACGCTTAGTGATCTACAAGGGTATGTAGATCCACTCTCCCTCTCGTAGATGCTCATCACCATGGATAGGTCTTGCGTGAACGTAGGAAATTTTTTGTTTCCCATGCAACGTTCCCCAACATTGGCATCATGAGCTAGGTCTACTTGTAGATGAGATCTTGAGTAGAACACAAATAGTTTGTGGGCATTGATGCTTAGATTGCTTCCTCCCTTGGTCGTGTTTTGGTTCAGCGGTATTGTGAGATGAAGTGGCCCGGACCAACATTACTCGTACGATTACGAGAGACCGGTTCCCTCAAACGTAACTTGTTGCATAGATGGCTTGTGGGTGCCAGTTTCTCTCACTTTAGTTGGATTGGATTCGATGAAGGCGGTCCTTGAGAAGGTTGAAAAGTGACTAGTGTATCACCGTTGTGGTTTTTGCGTAGATGATAATTGTTCTTGCTAGATACCCATAGCAGCCACGTAAAACATGCAACAACAATTAGAGGACGTCTAACTTGTTTTTGCAGGGTATGTTGTGATGTGATATGACCAATTACATGATGTGATATATGTGATGTATGAGATGATCATGTGATCTATAGATTATCATGACTTGCATGTCGATGAGTACGACAACCGGCAGGAGCCATAGGGTTGTCTTTAATTATTGTATGACCTGCGTGTCAATCATTAAGCGCTATGTAATGCTTTACTCTATCGCTAAACGGTGGCAATAGTAGTAGAAGCATGTTGGGTGCGACAACCCCGATGGCGACACGTTGATGGAGATCAAGATGATGGAGATCATGGTGTCGTGCCGGTGACAATGGAGATCATGCCGGTGCTTTTAAGATGGAGATCAAAAGCACAAGTTCATGGCCATATCATGTCACTTATGATTTGCATGTGATCCTTTTATGCACCTTGTTTTGCTTAGGACGACTGTAGCATTATAAGGTGATCCCTCACTTAAATATCAAAATGAATTGTGTTCTCCTCGAGTGTGCACCGTTGCGAAAGTTTGTCGTGTCGAGACAACACGTGATGATCGGGTGTGATAGACTCTACGTTCACATATAATGGGTGCAAGCCAGTGTTGCACATGCAGAACACTCGGGTTAAACTTGACGAGCCTAGCATCTACATACATGGCCTCGGAACACAAGAGACCGAAAGGTCGAACATGAGTCATATAGTAGATATGATCAACATGATGATGTTCATCATTGAAGCCACCTCAACTCACGTGATGATCGGACTTGAGTTGGTGAATTTGGATCATGTGACACTCAGATGACCTGAGGGATGTCAATTTGAGCAGGAGCTTTAGTAATTTGATTAACTAAACTCATTATCTTGAACAATAGTCTAAGCAACCTTTGCATTTTATGTTGTAGATCAATGGCTCGCGCAGTAGCACCCCTGAATTTTAATGCGTTCCTAGAGAAAGCTAGGTTGAAAGTTGATGGAAGTAACTTTGTTGACTTGGCCCGTAATCTGAGGATTGTCCTCATGGCTTCCAGAAATCATATGTCCTTGATGCACCACTTGGTGACCAACCAGAAGACATGACCTCCGAAGACGTTAAGAACGCTTGGGAGGCACGTTCTGGAGATTACTCAATAGTTCAGTGTGCAATACTGTATGGCTTAGAACCGGGACTTCAAAGACGTTTTGAACGTCATGAGGCATATGAGATGTTCCAAGAATTGAAGTTTATCTTTCAGAAGAATGCCCAAATGGAGAGGTACGAGACCTCCGACCAGTTCTATGCTTGCAAGATGGAGGAGAACAGGTCTATCACTCAACATATACTCAGAATGGCTGGGTATGCGACTCGTCTAGCGGAGTTGGGAATTGCCCTTCCGCCAGAAGCGATCACTGACAGAGTTCTTCAATCGCTGCCACCTAGTTACAAGAGCTTTGTGATGAACTATAACATGCACGGGATGAACAAGTCAGTCGCCGAGCTGTTTGCGATGCTAAAAGTTGGTGAGTCTGAAATCCAGAAAGAACATCAAGTGTTGATGGTCAATAAAACCACTAGTTTCAAGAAGAATGGTAAGGGCAAGGGCAAGAAGGGTAAAACCAAGAAGGATGACAAAGCAATTGCTACTCCTGTAAAGAAGCCCAAGCATGGACCCAAGCCAGAAACTGAGTGCTTTCATTGCAAGGGAACTGGTCACTGGAAGCGGAACTGCCCCAAGTACCTGGCTGACAACAAGGCGGCCAATGACAAACAAGGTATATATGATATACATGTTATTGATGTGTACCTTACTAGCTCTCGTTGTAGTGCCTGGGTATTTGATACCGGTTCGGTTGCTCACATTTGCAACTCAAAACAAGAACTATGGAATAGACGAAGGCTGGCAAAGGATGAAGTGACGATGCGTGTGGGAAATGGTTCCATGGTTGATGTGATCGCCGTTGGCACGCTCTCTCTTCGATTACCATCGGGATTAGTGATGAACCTGAATAATTGTTATTTAGTGCCCGCGTTAAGCATGAACATTATATCTGGATCTTGTTTATTGTGAGACGGTTACTCATTTAAATCAGAGAATAAAGGTCGTTCTATTTATATGAGTGATATCTTTTATGGTCATGCACCCAATGTGAGGGGTTTATTCCTATTGAATCTTGATAGTGATGACACACATGTTCATAACATTGATGCCATAAGATGTAGAGTTGATAATGACAGTACCACTTTCTTGTGGTACTGCCGTTTAGGTCATATTGGTGTAAAATGCATGAGGAAGCTCCACACTGATGGACTTTTGGAGTCACTTGATTTTGAATCACTTGACACATGTGAACCATGCCTCATGGGCAAGATGACTAAAACGCCATTCTCTGGAACAATGGAACGGGCTTATGACTTATTGGAAATCATACATACTGATATGTGCGGTCCAATGAATGTTACAGCACATGGTGGATATCGTTATTTTCTCACCTTCACTCATGACTTAAGTAGATATGGGTATATTTACTTAATGAAACACAAGTCTGAAACGTTTGAAAAGTTCAAGCAATTTCAGAGTGAAGTTGAGAATCATCGTAACAAGAAGATTAAATTCTTGCGATCTGATCAAGGAGGCGAATATCTGAGTTATGAGTTTGGCAGTCACTTAAGACAATGTGGAAGTGTTTCACAGTTGACACCGCCCGGAATACCACAGCGTAATGGTGTGTGCGAACGTTGTAATCGGACCTTATTAGATATGGTGCGATCTATGATGTCTCTTGCTGATTTGCCACTCCCGTTTTGGGGTTATGCATTAGAGACAGCTGCATTCACTTTAAATAGGGCACCATCAAAATCTGTTGAGACGACACCATATGAACTATGGTTTGGCAAGAGGCCAAAGTTGTCGTTTCTTAAAGTTTGGGGATGTGATGCTTATGTCAAAAAGCTTCAGCCTGAAAAGCTGGAACCCAAAGCGGAGAAATGCGTCTTCATAGGATACCTGAAAGAGACAGTCGGGTATACCTTCTATCTTAGATCCGAAGGCAAAGTGTTTGTCGCTAAGAACGGGACATTTCTTGAGAAAGAGTTTCTCTCGAAAGAATTGAGTGGGAGGAAAATAGAGCTTGATGAGGTTATTGAACCTTTACTTCAACCAGAAAGTAGCGCAACGCAGAAAGATGTTTCTATGGAACCTACGACGGTAGAAGGGGAAGTTAATGATGATGATCATGAAGCTTCAGATCAAGCAGCTATTGAACCTCGTAGGTCGACAAGGCCGCGTACTACCCCTGAGTGGTACGGCAACCCTGTCTTGGAGGTCATGTTGTGGCAAACGGTTTTTCACAAGTTCAAGGAGTTGACTACGATGGGACCTTCTCACCCGTAGCGATGCTTAAGTCTGTCAGAATCATGTTGGCAATAGCTACTTATTTCGACTATGAAATTTGGCAGATGGATGTCAAAACAATGTTCCTCAACGGTTTCCTTGAGGAAGAGTTGTATATGATGCAACCAGAAGGTTTTGTCGATCTAGAGAATGCTGACAAAGTTTACAAACTCCAGCGATCCATTTATGGGCTGGTGCAAGCATCTCGGAGTTGGAATAAGCGTTTTGATGAGGTGATCAAAGCGTTTGAGTTTATACAAGTTTATGGAGAAGCTTGTATTTACAAGAAAGTGAGTGGGAGCTCTATAGCGTTTCTAGTATTATAAGTGGATGACATATTGCTAATTGGAAACAATATAGAAATGCTGGAAAGCGTGAAGGAATATTTGAACAAGAATTTTTCAATGAAGGACCTAGGAGAAGCTGCTTTCATATTAGGCATTAAGATCTATAGAGATAGATCGAGACGCTTAATAGCACTTTCACGGAGCACATACCTTGATAAAGTTTTGAAGAAGTTCAAAATGGATCAGTCCAAGAAGGGGTTCTTGCTTGTGTTACAAGGTGTGAAGTTGAGTAAGACTCAATGCCCAGTAACTGCAGAAGATAGAGAAAAGATGAGTGTCATCCCCTATGTTTCAACCATAGGTTCTATCATGTATGCAATGCTGTGCACAAGACCCGATGTCAGCCTTGCCATAAGTATGGCCAGAAGGTTTCAAACTGATCCTGGAATGGAGCACTAGGCAGCGGTCAAGAATATCCTTAAGTACCTGAACAGGACTAAGGAAATGTTTCTCGTTTATGGAGGTGATGAAGAGCTCGTCGTAAAGGGTTACATCGATGCAAGCTTTGACACTGATCCGGATGACTCTAAGTCACAAACCGGATACATCTTTATTCTTAACGGGGGAGCGGTAAGCTGGTGCAGTTCCAAGCAAAGCGTGGTAGCCGATTCTACATGCGAAGCGGAGTACATCGCAGCCTCGGAGGCAGCGAAGGAAGGTGTTTGAATGAAGCAGTTCATGACAAATCTTGGAGTAGTGCCCAGTGCACTGAATCCAATGAACGTGTTCTGTGACAACACTGGTGCCATTGCTCTGGCCAAGGAACCAAGGTTTCACAAGAGGACCAGACACATAAAGCGACGCTTCAACTCCATCTGCGATTACATCGAGGAGAAGGACATAAATATTTGCAAAGTGCACACAGATCTGAATGTTACAGACCCGTTGACTAAACCTCTTCCAAGGGCTAAACATGATCAACACCAGAACTGCATGGGTGTTCGATTCATTACAATGTAAATCACATAGTGATGTGAACTAGATTATTGACTCTAGTGCAAGTGGGAGACTGTTGGAAATATGCCCTAGAGGCAATAAATAAAGTGTTTATTATTATATTTCCTTGTTCATGATAATCGTTTATTATCCATGCTATAATTGTATTGATTGGAAACACATTACATGTGTGGGTAAATAGACAACACTTGGTCCCTAGTATGCCTCTAGTGAACTAGCTCATTAATCAAAGATGGTCAAGGTTTCCTAGCCATTGACATGTGATGTCATTTGATAATGGGATCATATCATTAGAAGAATGATGTGATGGACAAGACCCAAACTACAAACGTAGCATATGATCCTGTCAGTTTATTGCTACTGTTTTCTGCATGTCAAGTATATGTTCCTATGACCATGAGATCATGCAACTCACGGACACCGGAGGAGTGCCTTGTGTGTATTAAACGTTGGAACATAACTGGGTGACTATAAAGGTACTCTACAGGTATCTCCGAGGGTGTCTGTTGGGTTGACATGGATCAAGACTGGGATTTGTTACTCCATGTGACGGAGAGGTATCTCAGGGCCCAGTCGGTAATACAACATCACAATAAGCCTTGCAAGCAATGTGACTAAGTGTTACTCATGGGATCTTGTATTATGGAACGAGTAAAGAGACTTGCCGGTAACGAGGATGAACTAGGTATGAAGATACCGACGATCGAATCTCAGGCAAGTAACATACCAAAGAACGAAGGGAACATCATACGGGATTAACTGAATCCTTGACACAGAGGTTCGACCGATAAAGATCTTCGTAGAATATGTAGGAACCAACATGGGCATCCAGGTCCCGCTATTGGTTATTGACCATAGAGGTGTCTTGGTCATGTCTACATGGTTCTCGAACCCGCAGGGTCTGCACACTTAAGGTTTGGTGACGTTTCGGTAGTATAGAGTTATGTATGGTGGTGACCTAAGGTTGTTCGGAGTCTCGGATGAGATCCTAGACATCACGAGGAGCTCCGGAATGGTCCAGAGGTAAAGATTCATATATAGGAAGTCCTGTTTTGGTCGCGGAAAAAGTTTCGGGCTAATCGGTAGTGTACGGGGAGTGCCGGTAGTGTACCGGGAGACCATCGGGAGGGGTATTTCGACCCAAGAGGCTACATGGGCTGTGGGAGAGTAAATACCAGCCCTTTTTGGGCTGGTGGAAGTCCCACACAAGGCCCATGTGGCTAGGAGGAAAAGCCCAAAGGGAAAAAGGTGGAAAAAGGCCAAAAAAGAAGGAATCCTAGTCCTACTAGGATTGGAGGAGGAGTCCTCCTCTCCTCCCCACTTCGGCCGAACCAAAGGAGGCTTGGCCCTTGCGCCAAGTACTATGCTCCCTCCTCTTATATATACTAGAGGTTTTAGGGTTTTTGCAAAGAATTTTCAGCCACGTGCTACCCGTTCCTCCAATGCATAGTTTCTCCTATAGATCGGATTTCTGCAGTGCTTAGGTGAAGCCCTGCCGATATAGCTCCACCACCATCGCCGGAGCGCCGTCACGCTGCCGGAGAACTCTTCTTCCTCTTCACTCCCTCTTGCTATATCAAGACGGCGGAGATCGTCATCAAGCTGTACGTGTGCTGAACGCGGAGGTGTCGTCCGTTCGGCGCTAGATTGGAAGGACCGTGACCGAGTTCGCGGGACGGATCGTGATCAAGTTCGCGGGACGGATCGTGATTGGATCGCGGGACAAATTGTGATTGGATCGCGGGACGCTCGGCGATTTGGACCGCGAAGACGTTCGACTACACCAACCGCGTTTCTTAACGCTTCCCGCATAGCGATCTATAAGGGTATGTAGATCCACTCTCCCTCTCGTAGATGCTCATCACCATGGATAGGTCTTGTGTGAACGTAGGAATTTTTTGTTTCCTATGCAACGTTCCCCAACAGAAAGATGATGGTAGCAATATTGCGGACTGGGTTCAGGATCTAAGGATTGTCCTCATTGCTGCATAAAAGGCTTATGTCCTTAATGCACCACTCGGTGCGCCACCCCCTCTAGCGTCGTCTATAGATGTTGTGAACATCTGACAGGCATGTTCTGCCATTACAACTTAGAATTGAGTCTCCAAAACATTTTGAATTTCATGGAACATATGAGATGTTCTAAGAGCTGAAATTGGGGATCTCAGGCTCGTGCCCGTGTTGTGAGATATGAGATCTCCAACAGGATTCTTTGCCTGCAAGATGAAGGAGAATAGCTCAATCATTGAGCATGTGCTTAGATTGTCTGGGTAGCACAATCGCTTGAATAGAGTGGGAGTTAATATTCTAGATAAGATGGTGATTGATATAGTTCTCCAAGTCACTATCACTAAGCTACTAGAGCTTCTAATGAACTATAAAATGCCAGGGATGGAAATAATGACCCCTGAGCTGTTCGCGATGTTTGACACCGCGAAGGTAGATATCAAGAAGGAGCATCAAGTGTTGATAGTTAGTAAAACCACTAGTTTCGAAAAGGGAAAGGGTAAGGAGGGAAACTTCATGGATGGCAAGTCAGTTGCTGCTCCAATGAAGTAACCCAAAGTTGAACCCAAACCCGAGACTAAGTTCTTCTATTATGAGGAGAGCGGTCGCTGAAGCGGAAAAACCCTAGATACTTGGTAGATAAGAAGGATGGCAACGTCGACAGTAGTATATTTGATATATGTGTTATTGATGTGTACCTTGCTAGTACTCCTAGTAGCACCTGGGTATTGGATACCAATTCGGTTGCTAAATGTTAGTAACTCGAAATAAAAGCTATGGAATAAACGTAGACTAGCTAAGGGTGAGGTGACGATGTGTGTTGGAAATGTTTCCAAGGTTGATGTGATCAACATCGCACGCTCTCTCTACCTTCGGGATTAGTGACGTACCCAAATAAATGTTATTTGGTGTTTGCGTTAAGCATGAACATGATTAGATCGTGTTTATTGCAATGCGGTTATTCATTTAAGTTAGAGAATAATGGTTATTCTGTTTACATGAATAATACCTTCAATGGTCATGCACCCAATGATAATGGTTTGTTGAATCTTGATCGTAGTAATACACATGTTCATAACATTGATGCCAAAAGATACAAAGTTAATAATAATAGTACCACATACTTGTGGCACTGCCGCTAAATGTCATATTGGTCTAAAGCGCATGAAGAAACTCCATGTTGATGGATCTTTGGACTCATTCAATTTCGAATCGGTTGAGACATGCGAACCATGCCTCTTGGGCAAGATGACTAAGGACCCCATTTTCCGGTTTGATGGAGCAGGCAAGTGACTTATTGGAAATGGTACATGATGATGTATGCAATCCAATGAGTGTTGTAGCCTGCGGTGGATATCGTTATTTTCTTACCTTCATTGATGATTTGAGTAGATATAGTGTATATTTACTTAATGAAACACAAGTCTGAATCGTTTGAAAAGTTCAAGCAAAATCAGAGTGAAGTTTGAGATCATCGTGACAAGAAGATAAAATGTCTACGATATGATCGTGGAGGTGAATATCTGAGTTACGAGTTTGATATACAACTTAAGACAAAGTGGAAGCTATTTCACAACTCACACCACCTGGAACACCATAGTGTGATGGTGTGTCCAAACGTCGTAGTCGTGCTCTATTGGATATGGTCTGAACTATGATGTCTCTTATCGATTTGCCACTATCGTTTTGGGGTTATGCATTGGAGACAACTACATTCACTTTAAAAGGGGCACCATCTAAGTCCGTTGAGATGACACCGTATGAATTTTGGTTTGGCGGAAACCTAAGCTGTCATTTCTTAATGTTTGGGGCTGCGACGCTTATGTAAAAAAGGGTTTTCACCTAATGAGCTCAAACCCAAAGCGGACAAATGCATCTTCATAGAATACCCTAACTTAATAGTTGGGTAAACCTTCTATCTTAGATCCAAGCACAAAGTGTTGGTTGCTAAAACGGGTCCTTTCTCGAGAAAGAGTTTCTCTCGAAAGAATTGAGTGGGAGGAAGATAGAACTTGATGAGGTTGTTGAACCTTTGTTTCAACTAGAGAGTAGCGTAGCGCAGAGAGATGTTTCTGTGGAGACTACGTTAGTTGAACAGGAAGTTAATCATGATGATCATGAAGCTTCAGATCAAGTTACTATCGAACCTCGTAGGTAGACAAGGACCCATACTGCTCCTGAGTGGTACGACAACCCTGTCTTAGAGGTCATGTTGTTAGACAATGATGAATCTACGAGCTATGGAGAAGCGATGATGGGCTCGGATTCCGATAAATGGTTAGAGGCCATGAAATCTGAGAAAGAATCCATGTATGAAAACCAAGTATGGACTTTGGTAGACTTTCCCGTTGAATGGCAGGTCGTTGAGTACAAATGGACCTTTAAGATGAAGACAGACGCTAATGGTGAATGCCACCATTTATAAAGCTCGACTTGTCGCAAAGAAGTTTCCGACAAGTTCAAGGAGTTGACTGCGATGAGACTTTCTCACTCGTAGCGATGCTAAAGTCTGTTGGAATTATGTTAGCAGTTGCTATGTTTTTTCAATTATGAAATCTGGCAGATGAATGTCAAAACATCGTTTCCTTCCTTGAGGAAAGGTTGTATGAGATACAACTAGAAGGTTTTGTCAGTCCTAAGGATGCTAAAAGGTGTGCAAGCTCCAGTGATCCTTCTATGGACTGGAGCAACCATCTCGGAGTTGGAATATATGCTTTGATGAGGTGATCAAAGTTTTTGAGTCTATACAAAGTTTATGAGAAACTTGTATTTACAATAAAGTGAGTGGGAGCACTATAGAATTTCTGATAAGCATATGTGGATGACGTATTGTTGATCGGAAATGATGTGGAATTTCTGGAAAGCATAAACGGTTGTTTGAAAAGATTTTTTCAAAGGAAGACCTGGATAAAGCTACTTAACTGTTGGGCATCAAGATCTATAGAGATAGATCAAGACGTCTGATAAGACTTTCAATGAGTACATACCTTGACAAGATTTTGAAAGAGTTCAAAATGGATCAGTCAAAGAAAGAGTTCTTGCCTGATTTTTAAGGTTTGAAGTTGAGTCAGACTCAAAGCTCGACCATGACAAAATAAAGAGAAAGGACGAACATCGTCCCCTGTGCCTTAGCCATAGGCTCTATATAGTATGCCATGTTGTGTACTGCACCTGTGTGTGCCTTAAGTCTGTCAAGGGGTACAAGAGTAATCCAGGAGTGGATTACTGGACAAGGTCAAAATTATGCTTAGTTACCAGAGGACTACGGAGATGTTTCTCAATTATGGAGGTGATAAAGAGTTCGTCGTAAAGACTTATGTCGATGCAAGCTTTAACACCGATCCGGATGACTCTTAGTAGCAATCTGGATACATATAGTGGAGTAGCCATTTGGAATAGCTCCAAGTGGAGCGTGGTAGCAGTGTTTACAGTATGACATAGAGATTTACAAAGTACACACGGATCTGAATGTCGCAGACCCATTAACTAAAACCTCTTTCACATGCAAAACATGATCGAACCCCAGAACTCATTGGGTGTGAGATTCATAACAAATCACATAGCGATGTGAGCTAGATTATTGACTCTAGTGCAAGTGGGATACTATTGGAAATATGCCCTAGGCGCAATAATAAATTAGTTATTATCATATTTCCTTGTTCATGATAATATTTTATTATCCATGATAGAATTGTATTGATCGGAAACTCAGATACATGTGTGGATACATAGACAACACCATGTCCCTAGCATGCCTCTAATAGACTAGCTCGTTAATCAAAGATGGTCAAGGTTTCCTGGCCATGGACATGAGATGTCATTTGATAAACGGGATCACATCATTAGGAGAATGATGTGATGGACAAGACCCAAACTATAAACATAGCATATGATCGTGTCAGTTTATTGCTATAGTCTTCTTCATGTCAAGTATCTGTTCCTGTGACCATGAGATCATGCAACTCACTGACACCGGAGGAGTACCTTGTGTGTATCAACTATCGCAACGTAACTGGGTGACTATAAAGGTGCTCTACAGGTACCCCCGAGGGTGTCTGTTGGGTTGGCATGGATCAAGACTGGGATTTGTTACTCCGTGTGACGGAAAGGTATCTCAGGGCCCACTCGGTAATACAACATCACTATAAGCCTTGCAAGCAATGTGACTAAAGAGTTAGCCATGAGAGCTTGTATTACGGAACGAGTAAAGAGACTTGCCAGTAACGAGATTGAACTAGGTATAGAGATACTGATCGAATCTCGGGCAAGTAACATACCGAAGGACAAAGGGAACAACATACGAGATTAACTGAATCCTTGACATAGAGGTTCAAACAATAAAGATCTTCGTAGAATATGTAGGAATCAATATGGGAATCTAGGTCCTGCTATTGGTTATTGACCGTAGAGGTGTCTCGGTCATGTCTACATAGTTCTCGAACCCATAGGGTCTGCACACTTAAGGTTCGGTGACGTTTCAGTAGTATAGAGTTATGTATGGTGGTGACCGAAGGTTGTTCGGAGTCCCGGATGAGATCCCGTATGTCACGAGGATCTCCAGAATGGTATGGAGGTAAAGATTGATATATAGGAAGTCCTGTTTTGGTCACCGAAAAAGTTTCGGGCTCATCGGTAGTGTACCGGGACTGTTGGGAGGGTACCGGGGGACCATCGGGAGGGGTGTCTCGACCCAAGGGTCCACATGGGCTGTGGGAGGAGGCAAACCAGCCCTTGGTGGGCTGGCCGAAGCCCCACTAAAGTCCCATGCGGCTGGGGTGGAGAAACCCAATGGTGGAAGAGGTGGAGAGTGTTTCCAAGTGGAGAGGAGGAATCCTACTCCTAGTAGGATTGGAGTAGGACTCCTCCACCTCCAATTTAGGCCAAACCTTGAGGGTTTGAGGCTGCCTCCTCCCCTCTCTCCCTACTATATATACTAGAGGATTTAGAGGGGAAAGCTAACCCTAATTGCCACGTGCTCCCTCTACCTCTCCTCTAGATTGTAGTTTCTCTTCTAGATCGGTTTCATCAGTGCTTAGGCGAAGCCCTGCTAGAATAGCTCCACCACCATCGCCGCCGCGCCGTCGCACTACTGGAGAACTCATATACCTCTCCGCTCCCTCTTGGTGGATCAAGAAGGCAGAGATTGTCATCGAGCTATACCTGTGCTGAACGCGGAGGTGCCATCCGTTTGGCGTTAGATCGGAAGGACCGTGATAAAGATTGCGAGACGATTCGTGATTTGATCGCGGGACATATCGTGATGGGATCACGGGATAGATCATGATTGGATCACGAGATGGATCGTGATGGGATCGCGGGATGCTTGGAGATTTGGATCGCGAAGACATTCGACTACATCAACCGCGTTTCTTAACTCTTCCTGCTTAGCGATCTACAAGGGTATGTAGATCCACTCTCCCTCTCGTAGATGCTCATCACCATGGATAGATCTTGCGTGTGCGTAGGAATTTTTTGTTTCCCATGCAACTTTCCTCAATATAAAATCCATCCCATAGTAGAACATGATGCCCGTGACGAAGGGGTGGATGGGGAAGCCTAAGCCCAGGAGAAAGTGAGGAATGAAAACTGCCCTCTCACCTTCTCTAGGCGAGGGTATATGGCCTGGTTCTTCTCTGGGGCTCAATGGACGACGACCGCCAACAAGTAGCCAGCAAGATTCAGCTCCCTAATGTCCTTCTTGGTGACCAGGGAAACCTCCCACTTGCGCTTGGAGCCTGCTTTGGCCATGATCGAGTTGAGGAAGGGTTTGAGAGGTTTGGGAGGGATGAGGCTGGGAAGCTCTAAGCTCAGGAGGAAGATGGTGATGGAGAATCTGGAAGAGCGTACTAAAGGTCTTGGCAGATGTTTCCTTTTATAGGTCACTAAAATACCAAGAGTCCCCAAGATGCGCCATAGACCTTGCCACTTCCCATTAAATCGTGCTGTTATGCACTCATGGGATAACCCAAATCATAAACCATATCCCCAGAAAGGCGGGACACGATCTCCATATTAATGAGACATGTTGATTAAAAAAGAAAACTTCCTTGAACCACGATTCGAGCTTTTTTGGGGGGGGGGGGGGCGGTCAACAGTGGCGTACAAGTTGTGACCTTTTGGTAGAAAGTTGTCAGCAAAAGTCACTGTTTTTGCTTGGACAGTTGGCCTTCGAGGCTAAGTTACGTATTCGAAGTTCAGAAAATATTCAATGGCTTAACTAACGTCGGTAGAATTTGGACTCAAGGCAGAACTCGCCTCGTAAGCTGAAGAGTTTGGACACTCAAATGCTAAGGTGACACTGTGGCATTGGAGTCTAGTTTGGGGGCTACTGAGGGAGTCCGTGATTAAGGGTTCCTTGGGATGTCGACCTATCTCTGCGGACCAGACAGCGGGCCGCCTTGTGATTGCCAATGATGGTATGAACACCATAACCAAGACAAAATCTCTCAGGACGTGACGTGCACTCCAAGCACAAGACGCTGGATTCAGCATATTCCTTTTCTGATGTAACCAGCATTGTGTAACCCTAGAAACCCTTGGTGACAATATAAACCAGAGGGTTTTAGTCTATAGGGTAAGTTAATCTCATTACTCTAAGGGTTTAGACCACATCATACGATCTCGAGGTAGATCAACTCTGTACTCGATACCCCATATTCAATACAATCAAAGCAGGACGTAGGGTTTTACCTCCATTAAGAGGGCCCGAACCTGGGTAAATAACGTCTCCCTTGTCTCCTGTAACCTATCAATCCAAGATCCATAGTTCGGGACCCCCTATCCGATGTCACATCCCTAGCTAGCTTCTTAGGATATCATGTGTGTGCATCATATTTCATTTGTTTGCATCAACTTGAAATGGGGATTAAAAGAAACCCCAAACCCTCATTTGAACCAAACTAATTCAAAGTTTGTGAAAAACCAACAAATTCAAAATGCCCATCTAAAATGTCCCCTATGTCTCATAAATATGGACATGAATATATCAAGGGCCATCTTAAATATTTGAACATTATAGCAATTTAAGAATAAATAATAAAGCTTCTAAAAATGCCAAATAAAGCATTATCATTATTTAAGATTTCAAAATATCCTGAAACTTTTACAGAAGTTTGAAATATTCAAATTTAATGCTATAAAATATTTGGGATATTTATTAATTAGCAATTGTGCCTAAAAATAAATAAAACAAATAACAGAAAATAAAACAGAATCAAAATAAAGAAAAACAAAGAGGAAGCTCACCTAGGCCAAGGCCAGGCCGGCCCACCTAGCCTAGGGAGGTCGTCGTCCTCCTGGCAGCCAAGAGGACGGGCGTGTGGCTGCCGCGCGCGCACGGTCATGCCTCCATGCCAGCAGCTGCCTGCCTGCCTCCCCCTCGCCTGCGCGACAGGGATAAGCTCAGAGAGCCGTCCCCATTGCTCTCTCCCTCTCGCTCTTGCCCGTCTCTCTTCCTCTCCTCCTCTGTCACCATGGCCGCCGAAGCCCCGCCGCCATAGCACCATCGCTCCAGCCGCTCCCCTGCCTCGTTGAGTAGCTCCAGAGCTCTGCCTCGTCGCCCTCCTCCTCCTCAGCAAGCCTCGCCTCGCCGGAAGCCCCCCAGACGCCGCTCCGAGGTCGTCTTCAACCTTCGGCCTCGTTGATCACCGCCGCCGTTCTCCGTCCTTAGGCCGTCCCCGAGCTTGCTTCCAACGGCTCCGAGACTGCTGTGAGCTTCTGCTTCTTCCCCCTCTTTCCTCGGTCGATCCTACACTGTAGCCTTCGATTTCATCGAGGTCCGAAGTGCTCCGCCGCTCGAGCTCGACGCCGGCCATGCTCCGGTGCTCAAGAGGTCCTTTCGAGGCCGCCGTTGTGTTCATAGGACCGCGTAGGTGCTGTAGGAGCCGAGCTGCCGTCATGTTGCACGCTAGATCGATGAGCTCGAGGTTTGCCCGATTCCGGCAGCCGCTGACCTTAATGCCGACGCCGATTCCGACCACCCCAGCCTCTGGCATGGGGCTAGATCGACGCGCGCTCGAGCATAGGTTTTCCTAGTGCCCTCTGTCGTCCATTTGGTTGCCGGAGGAGGGGTTCCGACCCTCTCCACCGTCTCTAACGTCGCCGGCGAGTCAACCGGTGTTGACCACGGGGGTTTGACTCCAGGTCAACTGGCAAGTGGGCCCGACCTTTTTAATTAGAATTAGATTAAGAAAATTAATTAACTAAACTAATTATGTTAATGACCCACTAACCAGTGGGCCCCTATCCTAGCTAATTAGTAATTAGTGTTTAAATAATTCTGTTAGAGACTGGGTCACTGACCAGTGGGGCCCACTGGTCAGGTTTGACCTATCAACGTTCTGTTGACTAGCTGACGTCATAATGATGTCATGCTGATACAGTAATGACTTTTCTGAATTAAAATAATTCCAGAAACTATTTAAAACTTACAAAATACAGAGAAATTAATCTATAACTCAGATTGAAATAATTTATATATGAAAATTTATCAGAAAAATCCAATGAATCCAATGGTACTGTTATTCAAACTCACTTCAATTAACCTTGACAATAGTTGCATTAGCTCATCCATACATGCTGCCATGTCATGATCATGCATCATATTGTTGCACTTGTGTGTATTGATTGCTATTTATCTGCATTGCGGTTGGCCCTGCTTCTGAGGATACCTCCGAGTATTCCAACGAAGGAGAAAACCTTTCCGCTACTCAGCAAGGCAAGCAACCCCTTGATCATTCCGATAACATCCCATTCTCTCGCTCCTGCTCTTGTTTATTGCATTAGGACAAACATTCACTTGTCTGTCATACACGGTAGATGAACCTATTCTTTTGCATGACCTGTCATTGTCACAGCAAATAACTAAACCTTGCAACCTAGCATACCTGGTAGATGCTTGTGCCATGATGTGCTTTGCTTACTTTGCCTGCTATGCTTGCTATGCTTAGAGTTGTGTCAGGTCTGATTCGTCTGGATGATGAACTGAGTGAAACAATCTTCTTCTGATGTGATAAGCTTATGACGAACCCGATTTGGTAAAGGTAGCGATGAGAGGCTATGTAGGAGTACATAGCGGGTTGTCTCATTGGGACCGTTCTTAGGAACTGAGTTTCGTGTTTGTGATCCAAGGCTAGTTACTACCACACGTTGGGATACTTAATTGACCCTCTCGACTTATTAATCGCTTAGTCCTTGGTCCAGGAGTTGCAAGCAGTTGCTGGTGTTTATAGCATACTGGAGGCCGTGCGTAGCACTGACCCTAGGGGTGGGTTACGACGCGGTAGGCAGTGGCACGGTGTACCAAGGGTCACCCGAATGGCGGGCTTGGGAACGCTGCGCACATAGTTTGGGGCCATAGCGGAAACTTCGGCTGGACTTCCATGCGGGTTCAGTCTCAAATAGGCGATAGCCTGGACTAGAGGTCTTATGTGATTGACGGTCATGGCCGACTCCCTCGCTGGGCTTCCGCTTGAAGGTTTCCGAGGTGCATGGTTTTATGAGCACACAACGATAAGTGGTGAGAGCGTGTGTGAAGAAGTACACCCCTGCAGGGTATGAAACTATTCTAATAGTCGCGTCCTCGGATATGGACTACTTGGAAAGCTTATGCTGTTCATAGATAACCAAATGGATACCCATAAAAATATCAAGACAAGTGTGAGTACCGTGGATGGCACTTTCATAGAGGACGGAGGTGAATCCATGGTGGTGTATTGCTGTGGAGTTAGTGGACTCGTGTGCAATATCTAAAATCTTAACAAAGAGTTAAAATTGTGTAGTATAGGTTAGCCATGAGTCATAGCTGGCATTGCTGCATAAACTCCACCACTCCCCTTGTTGATACTTGAGCATGAATAGACTAGGTCTGGTTTAAAGACTTGCTGAGTATGTTTGTACTCACGTTTGCTTAATAAATGTTACAGATGAGACTCGAGACCCATCAGGTGGGTTCTATCTAGATGTCGACGATGCCGAATAGCCGGTGTCCCAGCTATGACCTTATGCCCTATGACAGGCTATAGATAGTCAGGCCATGTGCCTTTTTACCCTTTCATCTGTCTGTACTCAGACAACTTTATGCTTCCGCTTGGTTTGTCTGAACTTGCTTGTATGACTTGAGTGTCGGGTCATGTGACCCCTACCTGTAAGAACATATTATGCAAGGCTCTTCCGAGCCTCTTAAATAAAAGTTATGTTGATGTATGGTTATGTTGTGATGCCATAGCAGTATCTATGCATATCGGGCATGTTGTGCATACGTGTGACGTGCAACGGTATGTATGGGATCCGACACCTAGTCGTGTGCCTTTAGTAGTACTCTTTACGGGAAACTGCCTCTTTGTGCTTCCACCGAGCCCTGGTAGCTTGCTACTGCTCCGGACGCATTGATTGACTGGCATGTATCCTTCTTTGCTACTGTGTCTGTCCCTTCGAGGAAATGTCTCGCAGTGTAATTGAGTCCCTGTAGCCTGCTATGACTCGTCTACGTGTAGTGATGACATTTTTGTTCCATGGCGTAATGGAGTTCTTGTATCTTGCTATGACTTGTCTACACACGCTTGAGGCCGACACCTGCATTGCTGGGTTACATATGCCTGTTTCCGTACGGATGCGCCGCTTGGGTCCTATGACTAGTCATGTCGGCCCGGGTTCTCTGTCGTTTGATTGCCAGCGACATGTTCACATACGTGAGCCAAAAGAATCAAACGGTCCCGGCTAAGGTAAGGCTGCAGCCGTGGAGCTTACCGTGCGTGAGGCCGCAAAGTGATGTGATATGTTACAGTCTGGATTCATATGACTTAGGATCGGGGTCCCGACAGCGTTGGTATCAGAGCCTGACTAACTGTAGGACTACCAAGCCAAACCGGTCCAAGTTGAGTCTAGAAACACTATAGAAAAGTAGGGGAATTGATTGTGGAAGGGAACGTAAGGCTCTTTTACTCCTCTTCCCAAGTTATTCTATTCTGAGTCATTCTCATCTTTTCTACGAGGATAAGAACTAGGCTTCTCATCTATTGCTTAGGATGACGAGTTACTAACCATGGACTATTAGCTAGCTTGTTTGTAAGTGAATGTCGGTATTTGAGTATTGTTAGTGTGACAAACAGTTGGAGAAGAGATTTGAGTCTGGAAAGTCGAGTGGTTATGCTTTTCCAATCTTTTGCAGTTGTCTCAAAATCCTTTTTGAGCAATTACAACCATTATGCTGTCCAATTTCCGCTAGAGTCTCTAATGTCTTTGCATCATTCTCTGTTTCAGATGCCCCCTCGTCCCTCCCGTCAGGTGGTCTGTCTGACCAGGTGCATCGATGTACCGGGTCACACGGCCATGTTGGTTAGAGTTATGACGGAGGCTGGTTACCATTGGTACCCAGAGTACACAGTGGAGGAACAGTATCGAGATTTCAACTAGAGCCAGTATTTGTGTACTGTTAAGATATATCCTTCATATCCTGGAGCTGCAGAGCCGCTTCACTGGACTTATGGATTAGGTGTCACCATAGACATGGCAGTTCAGGAGTCCGCCTACACCATACTGACTATCATGAGGTTTCACCATGGTCTGCTTCAGAACACAGAGTTCTGTTATGTTCCTGCTTTCTGGGAGGAGAGGATAGCTATCTTAGCGCAGCCTACTATGATCATTCTCATGAGGACCCTAGGCTGCAGGTGACCGCTCAGATGTTGGAGAACAGGGATCATGATGCACGTGCCCTTCGCATGGAGCTATATGCTACCCGTGCACGTCTTTGGACAGCCCTGACGCAGCTAGCACCTGTCGTGCAGACAGGCTATGGAGATTTGGAGATGTTGAACCCATCGCGGACCCATCTGTCAGCACGCGTAGACTGGCCCGATGTTGGAGGCATCACTCCTCTTCGACGACCGCTGTTGCCACCAACAAGGGGACCAAGGCCACATCCGTGTCCTTATGGTTTCCAGGGATCACAGGCTAGAGTGTTTCCAGATCCTCACGTTCAGCTCCCGGGCCATGGGGGTAACCTATATGAGGCATTCTACGGTGATGCTTGAGTACGTGTATGTTAGTACTAGTATGGTAGTAGTCGTATCGCCACAGTCCTGCGTGTCTTGTGGGATATGACTAAGGTTGAGAGTTGAGTTCCGGAGGTGTAGATAGATAATGTATAGGAAGCTTGTAATGCCTCCGATGAGTTGTGTCATCTCTCCGTAGTTTATATTTCAGCTTGGGGTTGTACTGAACTATGTCATGGTGTGTATGAATCACGGTGTTCATATGGCAGTTGTTATTACCATGTTGATTGGGTGTTTACCCTGCATGCCATGTTGTCCAGTACATTCCTTATCTCATGTCTTAGAGTTGATGTCCTCTATGTCTAAGCTATGGGTTTGTTTTCCCAGGATGGTGGCAACTAGGAATAACCCCGTGCCTGCCCCCAAGCAGGGCGAGGGAAGCCAGCCAAGGCAAGAGAACCTGCCACACACGCCCTCTTTGGCAGAAGTGATGCTTGAAGCTGAACGGAACAAAAAGGAGACCAACAGGCTGTTGGAACAAATTGAGCAGAACACAGCGTGTGCTCCCCGCAATGATCACAATGATGGTGTGTCTCTTGGTGATTTCGTCAAGTTGTGCCCACCTAAGTATCATCATTCAGTCGACCCGCTCGACTCAGATGACTGGCTGACCAGCATGTCCCGCAAAATTTCGGCTGCCAATGTATCCGAGGCCAACAAGGTGACCTTTGCTACTTAATTTCTGGAAGGACCCGCCAATCTATGGTGGGAAAATTACGAAGCCATGCGCCCCGCAGGCCTCGCACCAACTTGGGCGGAATTCAGCGCGGCATTCCGTACCCATCACACCCCGAAAGGGATGATGGATCGCAAGAGAGAGGAGTTTTGTGCTTTCACCCAGGGCAGACTCTTAGTGGATGCCTATAGCCGTGAGTTCGGCAATCTTGCTCGTTATGCTCCGGAAGAAGTTTCAACTGATGCCAAGAAACATGCTAGGTTCCGCAAGGGACTTAGTCCTGAGCTCCGTCGAGATCTACGCCTGCATGAGTGCACAACCTTCCAGGCTCTCGTCAACAAGGCTATCAATGCCGAGACTGGACAGACTGACTACGAGGCAACTAGGAAGCACAACCGTGACTTCAGCCCCGCATCTGGCTTGGGCTCCAACAAACGCCAGGTGTGGGTGCCCAATGCAGCTCTGTCGCCAAGATACACCGCGAGGCTATCCTTCCAGGCGCCTCGCCCAGCTCAGCCCAACCCTCCAGCGAGGCCATTTGGAAGTCCTCTTGCCAATGCTGATCCCCGTGCCACCGTTGTCTGCTATAAATGTGGGGAACCAGGACACTACTCCCATGAGTGTCCTTAGAACAATGCTAAGCCGGCTCAACGTGGGAAGCCGGGAAAAGCCTTCTATGTGAAGCCAGCTCCTGCTCGTGGACGAGTGAACTATGTTCCTACCGAGGAATCCCTTGAGGATCCTGATGTTATCCTAGGTACGCTCCTTGTCAATAGTCATCCAACATCTGTTCTATTTGATACTGGGGCATCTCATTCATTCATCTCAGAAAGGTATGCACAGTTGCATAACATGTCTTTTTCTGATATGCCTACTCCTTTAGTAGTTCAGACTCCTGGTTCAAAATGGCAAACTTCTAGGGTGAGCCATGACAATGAGATTCTTGTGGATAGGCTTGTCTTCCTAGCATCCTTGATATTCCTCAAGTCTTCGGACATCAATATCATCTTAGGCATGGACTAGATGAAAGCTCACTATGCTAAGATTGATACTCATTCTAGGAATGTTTAACTTACACATCCATCGGGTGAGATAGTCAATGTCTCCACTCAAGCAACCAAGCACCAACTCTATTCTCTCAATGCTAGCCCTCTTCTAGAATTAGAAGATATTCCGGTAGTCCGTGACTTTCCGGATGTCTTTCCAGAAGAACTTCCAGGAATTCCACCTATCACAGATGTTGAGTTTGTGATAGAGCTCATTCCAGGGACTGTCCCATTAGCCAGAAGACCCTATAAGATGACACCCTTAGAACTAGCCGAACTTAAGATTCAACTCGATGAGGCTTTGAAGAAAGGTTTCATCCGTCCTAGTTATTCTCCTTGGGCTTGCCCTGTCCTCTTCGTCAAGAAGAAGGATGGATCGGATCGGATGGTGGTGGATTATCGGCCAGTGAATCTTGTCACCATAAAGAACAAGTATCCACTCCCCAGGATCAACGATTTGTATGATCAACTTGGTGGATCCTCTGTCTTTTCCAAAATGGATTTGAGATTGGGTTACCATCAAATCAGAATTAGGAACGGGGACATTCCAAAAACGGCTTTTGTTACTCGTTATGGCCAATACGAGTACACCGTCATGTCCTTTGGTTTAACCAATGCCCCAGCCACCTTCTCTCGCTTGATGAATTTGATCTTCATGGAGTATCTGGATAAATTCGTCGTGGTTTACCTCGACGATATACTCATCTACTCAAAGAACAAACAGGAACATGCCGAGCATCTAAGGCTGGTATTGATGAAACTTCGAGAGCACCGTCTGTACGCCAAATTCTCCAAGTGTGAATTTTGGTTGCCAGAAGTGACCTATGTAGGCCACGTAATCTCTGGTAAAGGTATTGCTTTCAATCCCGAGAGAGTTCAAGCCGTCCTTGATTGGACTCAACCTGAATCGGCTAAGCAAGTTCAGAGTTTCCTCGGCTTAGCGAGCTATTGTCGCCGCTTTGTCGAGAATTTCTCCAAGGTTGCGAAACCTCTGACTGAACTCCTCAAGAAAGATAAAAAGTTCGAGTGGACACCACAATGCGAGCACAGTTTTCAGGAGTTGAAAAGACGCCTGAGCTTTGCTCCCGTTCTGGTGCCACCAGATTTCTCTAAGGACTTTGTTATCTATTGCGATGCCTCGCGACAAGGATTAGGTTGCATTCTCATGGAAGATCGTCATGTGATTGCATACGCATCTCGACAGCTGCGTCCACATGAGGATAATTATCCAACACATGATCTTGAGCTTGCAGTTGTGGTCCATGCACTGAAAACGTGGCGACATTACCTTCTGGGTAATCATTGCGAAATTTACACTAATCACCAAAGTCTGAAATATATTTTCACCCAGTTGGATTTGAATCTCAGGCCAAGATGGTGGGTTGAGTTAATTACATATTATGACTTAGGGATAACTTACACCCCGGGGAAAGCCAATGTCATGGCTGATGCACTAAGTCGTAAGTCTTATTGTAACAACCTGATGTTACAACAAGGTCAACTACTTCTCTATGAGGAATTTCGGAAATTGAACCTTCACATTGTTCCTCAAGGATTCCTTTCCAACCTGGTGGCGAAACCTACTCTTAGGGATCAAATAGTAGCTGTCTAGAGGTATGATAAGGGTATATCTCGGATCAAGGAGAATATTGCTAGCGGAAACGCTAAAGATTTCTCCAAGGATGATGAGGGTGTTGTGTTCTTTCAGAACCGGTTGGTGGTTCCTAAGAGCACCCACTTAAGACAGCTGATCCTTAAGGAGGTTCATGATTCTCCTATCACAATTCATCCGAGTAGTACCAAGATGTATCAGGACCTACGCCAGAGGTTCTGGTGGACTAGGATGAAGAGAGAAATTGCTCAGTTTGTTGCTAATTGCGACGTTTGTCGTCGCGTTAAGGCAGAACATCAAAGGCCTGCTGACACCCTTCAACCTTTAGCTATTCCTGAATGGAAACGGTATAAGGTCGATATGGATTTCGTTACTGGATTTCCCAGGACTAAGAGAGGAAATAATGCTATCTTTGTGGTCATCGACCGCCTTTTCAAAGTGGCTCATTTTCTTCCTGTTCGGGAGAGTATAACTGCTAGCCAACTAGTGGAGTTATATGTTTCTCGAATAGTTTCTCTTCATGGTGTTCCATTGGAGATTAACTCAGACCGCGGAAGTATCTTTACTTCCCGATTTTGGGAAAGTTTCCAAACCGCTATGGGGACTCATCTATCCTTTAGCACTGCTTTCCACCCGCAATCAAGTGGTCAAGTTGAGCGAGTCAATAAAATCCTCGAAGACATGCTCCGAGCTTGTGTTATATCCTTCAGTATGAATTGGGAGAAATGTCTTCCATTTGCCGAATTTTCTTATAACAATAGTTATCAATCAAGCTTGGGCAAAGCCCCTTTTGAAGTTCTCTATGGACGAAGGTGTCGAACACCTCTTAACTGGTCATAAACCGGAGAGAGGCAACTCTTTGGCCCGGATATGATCCAGGATGCAGAGGAGCAAGTTCGCATTATTCGTGAAAAGTTGAAAACAACCCAATCTCATCAAAAGAGCCAATATGATCATCATCATAAGGCTGTGACCTATGAAGTTGACGAGAAGGCTTATCTTCGGGTTACACCTCTGAAGGGTACCCATCGATTCGGTATCAAGGGCAAGTTGGCTCCTCGTTACATTGGACCTTTTCACATTCTTGCTAAACGAGGAGAGGTTGCCTACCAATTGGAACTTCCGTCGCATCTTTCTAAGGCTCATGATGTCTTCCACGTCTCGCAACTCAAGCGTTGCTTCTCGGACCCTGTCCGTGAAGTAGACCATGAAGCCCTTGATCTCCAAGATAACCTTACATATCGAGAATACCCTGTTCGTATTCTTGATCAAGCTGAGCATACCACTCGGCGTCGGTACATCAAGTTTCTCAAGGTTCAGTGGTCACACCATTCTGAGAAGGAGGCCACATGGGAAAGAGAAGATCGTCTTCGACTAGAGTACCCCGTGCTCTTCCCGACGACTTCAAAATCTTGGGACGAGATTCTTTTGAGTGGGGGTGAGTTGTCACATCCCTAGCTAGCTTCTTAGGACATCATGTGTGTGCATCATATTTCATTTTTTTGCATCAACTTGAAATGGGGTTTAAAAGAAACCCCAAACCCTCATTTGAACCAAACTAATTCAAAGTTTGTAAAAAACCAACAAATTCAAAAATTCCATCTAAAATGTCCCCTATGTGTGATAAATATGGACATGAATATATCACGGGACATCTTAAATATTTGAACATTATAACAATTTAAAAATAAATAATAAAGCTTCTAAAAATGCCAAATAAAGCATTATCATTATTTCAGATTTCAAAATATCGTAAAACTTTTTACAGAAGTTTGAAATATTCAAATTTAATGCTATAAAATATTTGGGATATTTATTAATTAGCAATTGTGCCTAAAAATAAATAACACAAATAACAGAAAATAAAACAGAATAAAAAAATGAAAAAAGAGGTCTGAGTCATCCGTGGGTCCTTAGAATCCCAAGTACCTGAAACTTGCTGAGCCACAAGGTCTGAGTCGCCCAGGCATCTAACCCGGCTTAAATTCATCTCTTTAGCGACTCTCAAACCATGGAGCAAAGCTTCATACTCAGCAGCATTATTAGTACAGGGGAACATCAACCGGAGCACATAACAAAACTTATCACCTTTCGGGGAGGTGAGAACCACACCGGCACCAGACCCCTCAAGCTGTTTAGACCCGTCAAAATATATAGTCTAGTATGTGTTGTCCAGCTTCTCTTCAGGCGCCTGGCACTCTGTCCAATCATTTATGAAATCCACCAAGGCCTGAGACTTAATTGTTGTACGAGGGGTGTAATTGATGTTAAGAGGCCCCAACTCTAAAGCCCACTTGGCAATCCTTCCCGTGGCCTCTCTGTTCTGAATAATATCCCCCAACGGGGCAGAGCTTACTACAGTTATCGGATGGCCCAAAAAGTAGTGCTTCAGCTTACGATTAGCCATAAGACCCCGTATACCAGCTTCTGCCAATACGGATATCGCTGCTTGGACTCAGCCAAGACCTCACTGATGTAGTAAACATGCCTCCGAACGGGATACTCTTTCCCTACTTCCTTATGTTCAACAACAATTGCCACACTGACCGCCCGACTGTTAGCTGCTACATATAGGAGTAGCGGCTCTTTCTCAGCCGGAGCGGCTAATACTGACGGCTCAGTCAATTGCTTCTTAAGAGCTTCCAGCGCCTCTGCGGCTGCCTTGCTCCACTTAAACTTGTCCGTCTTCTTCATCATCTGATACAAGGGGATGGCTTTCTGCCCAAGCCGGCTTATGAACCGGCTCAGCGCCGCAATCCGGCCTGCAATACGCTGAACGTCATTGATGCATGTCGGCTCTCGCAAAGAGGTGATAGCCTTGATTTTATCCGGGTTAGCCTCGATGCCACGCTCAGAAACCAAGAACCCCAAAAGCTTTCCTGCGGGCACACCAAAGACACATTTTGCCGAGTTAAGCATCATTTTGTACACCCGGAGATTGTCCAAAGTTTCCTTCAGGTCCTCCAAGAGGGTTTCCTTCTTCCTAGACTTCACCACTATGTCATCCACATAAGCATGAACATTACGACCAATCTGGCTGTGGAGACAGTTCTGCACACACCGCTGGTAAGTCGCCTGGGCACTCTTGAGCCCAAAAGGCATGGAGACGTAGCAGAACGCCCCAAAAGGTGTGATAAACGATGTCTTCTCCTAGTCCTTGACTGCCATTTTGATCTGATGATACCCTGAATAAGCATCCAAAAAACACAAATTCTCACAACCAGCTGTTGCATCAATGATCTGATCAATGCGAGGGAGTGCAAAGGGATCAGCCGGACAAGCCTTGTTAAGGTTCGTGTAATCTATGCACATACGCCACGTACTATTCTTTTTAAGCACCAATACTGGATTAGCCAACCATTCCGGGTGAAAAACTTCCACTATGAACCCAGCAGCTAAGAGCCGGGCAACCTCCTCCCCAATAGCCTTGCGCCTCTCCTCATTGAACCGCCACAGGAACTGCTTGATCGGCTTAAACGTCGGATTCACATTAACATTGTGCTCAACGAACTCTCTCGGTACACCCGGGATGTCAGAAGGTTTCCATGCAAAGATGTCCCGATTCTCACGGATGAATTCGATGAGCACGCTTTCCTATTTGGGATCCATGTGAGCCCCGATGGTGAACTGCTTGGACGAGTCGCCCGGAGTAAAGTCCACTATTTTAGTATCATCCACTGAAAACTTGAGTGGCGGCTCTGCATCTGTATTTGGTTTCTTCAACGGGGTCATGTCCTCCAGGTCAATGTTCTCCTTATAGAACTTCAGCTCCTCTTGTGCACAGCTAGCCTCAGCATAAGCCGCATCACCTTGCTCACACTCAAGAGCCATTTTTCGATTGCCATGAACCGTAATCGTGTCATTTAGGCTGGGCATCTTAAGCTGCGAATAAACATAACAAGGCCTAGCCATGAACTTGGCGTAAGCCGGCCGCCCGAACAACGCATTATAAGGGCTCTTGATCTTGACCACCTCGAACCATAAGGTCTCCACCCTGTAATTATACTCATCGCCGAAAGCCACCTCCAAAGAGATTTTTCCCACTGGGTATGCCGACTTACCAGGCACCACGCCATGAAACACAGTAGAAGAAGTTTTGAGATCTTTGTCTAGCAACACCATCCGTCGGAAGGTGTCATAATACAAGATGTTGATACTGCTACCTCCGTCCATGAGCACTTTGTTTACTCCATAACCATGTATCTGAGGGGCCACCACCAGAGCAAGCCAGCCCGGGTCATCCACCCGTGGCGGGTGATCTTGCCTGCTCCACGTTATGTCATACTCTGACCACGGCAGGTACCGTGGGAGAGCCGGCGCGATCGTATTAACCGCTCGCCTCCGTAGCTTCTCATCTCGCTTGCTATTACCAGTCGTAAACACATGATACTGCCCCGAACTGAGCTGCTTCGGGTTACTCTGGAATCCAGATTGATTGCGCTCCTGCCGCTGATGCTGCTGCTGCTGCTGGTGGTTATTATGATTGTTGTTGCCAGGATGCTGTTGATGCTGCTGATTATTGTGTTGGTGTTGACCCGGATGACCTGCTCCTGAGCCGCCAGCACCAAAGCCGGCACCTGACCCGCTGTTGCCTGAACCGCCAGGCCCTGATCCGCCAGTCGGCCCACCGCCCTGATTATGAGGTGGTTGAAAGTGTTGATTCTTAAATCTATGCATGATAAAACAATCGCCCCACGCATGCGTTGCTGGTTTATCAGGTGTGCTGTGCTCTGGGCAGGGTTTCCTAAGCACCGCTTCCAAATTGAAAGGGGGCCTATTATCCCGCTGGTATGGCTTGTAACGCCCGTTCCCCTTAGGAACATTCGGCCCTTTGTGAGCATTTGCCACCAGCTCTGACCCGCCGCCAGCATTCCTCTGTCCGCTTTGATTCCCATTGTTCCCAAAACTCTTGCCTTGGTTGTTCTTCTTTCCCTGATTTGACTTCTCCTCATTCGAACCCGGATCTTTGGTGTTGTCTGAGTCGGCGTACTTCGTTAGAGCCGTCATGAGCTCTCCCATGTCTTGACACGTACGTTTAAGCCGGCCAAGCTTTTGCTTTAGCGGAACGAAATGGCATTTCTTCTCTAGAATGAGCACCGCTTGAGCCGCCGTGATCTGTTCCGACGAGTGAATGACGGTCGACACCCGCCGAACCCAATGATGAGCCGACTCATTCTCCTGCTGAACGCAATGATCCAAATCCACAATGGTCATAGGTTGCTTGCAAGTCCCTTGGAAATTTTTGATGAACTTTGCCCTCAATTCGGCCCAAGATCTTATAGTGTTGGGTGGTAAGCCCTTTAACCATGTGCGAGCCGGACCCTCGAGCATCATGATAAAATATTTTGCAAAAACAGCCTCACTGACGTCTAGCATCTCCATAGCTAGCTCATAGCTCTCGACCCAAGCCTCGGGAGGGAGATCCGCCGTGTAATTTGGAACCTTCTGAGGCCCCTTGAAATCCTTAGGCAACCTCTCGCTCCATAGAGCCGGAGTTAAGCATGGAACTCCCGCGGCTCTGGCGCTACCAACCGCTCCGGCCTCTGTCAACACTGAGGACCCAAGACCCGGGGGAACTATTGCTGCCTCTTGTTCTCGCCTGTTTCTTGCCCGGTCCACCAGGGCCGGTGCGTCTAGTCCCGCGCGTCCCCTTTGCCCATGATACGGGACACTGCTTGAAACCGCCGGTGACTCATAGCGCCGGCTGAAACATCGACTATGGAGAGGGGTGGAGTGGATCTGGCTCCGGCTGTGAGTATATTTCTCTTGTTGAGCCACGACCGTCTGTAAATATCCGATAGCGTTCCTCACCTCCTCCGCAAAGGGTGCCTCATCTAGGATAGGGATCGTTCCAAGCTGGGTGGCTGCTGCTACCATGTTCTCGGCCGGGTTAGAATAATGACCCGCCGGTGTCGTAAACCCTCCGAGTGGGGCCATGTGAGCCGCTGCTCACCCTTCCCCAGGGGCAGCCGCCGCTCTCCCAGAGCCGGGGGTGTTGAAGAGATTCCTCACCTCATAGCGCTCCGGCAGACCAGATTGATGCCTCCTGTGGTGCACAACCGCCGCTGAAAACTGTTCCAGGCCCAAACGGAAAGCGTCGGTCTTGAGCCGTGCTGCCTCTGCCTCCATCTGGGAGTTTAAATCAGTTAGCCTCTGACGCTGCTTGGCCATCCGGCCCTTGATCCTTGCGATCTCTGCGTTACGAGCCACCTGATTATCTAGTGTGACCTCTATAGCTAACAAGGCCTCAAGCTCATCCATCAACTCCACAAGGCCCTGAGCCGGCGGCTGGGGAGGGTTAGCTTCCGACCCGGCCGCCCCTGGCCCTGCCATGAATACCGCCGCGTGAGACGGCTGCTCCAGCTCATATGACTCACCGTGCTCTGACTCGGGGTGAGTGTCACCGTAGCCCCCAAGGCCACCATTGCTGAGCTGGTACACAGATTCAGTTTCCCCACTTGACGACTCATCATCGGAGTGCACGAGAGTCCCTTGAGATCCGGATGCTTCCAGACCCATCCCTTGAGTGAAGCCCACGAAGACATGCTCCTGAACCGGGTTAGCACGGGCAGGGCCTACCTTACGTGCGAGCTGGAGACGCCGAGCCGGCTCGACAATGTTGGTGCAGACGTCCGGCCCCGGTGTAGATCTGTCGATCTTCCTGATGAACACCTGGATCCCGCCGAACGGAACCCTGAAACCGTACTCCACGGAAGCAGCATCAAGCCCCCAGCCGGCATCGTCGATGTAGAGCCGGTCGCGGCGACTCTTGCTCATTCTCTCAACTACGTATCCTTCGAGCTCTGGAAGGGAGCCCTTTGAGAACTCAACACCGCTGAACGCGTGCCCCACGGTGGGCGCCAACTATCGTGGTTTTGTCACGGCAGATGTCCGGGTTACCAGACTTGAGTTCGGAGCCATCGCCATGGTAGTGGACTCAAAGGGGTTGGTCGAGACAAAGGACACATGTTTACCCAGGTTCGGCCCCTCAAGTCGAGGTAAAAGCCTACGTCCTGCTTGTGATGTATTGCTTGTTGTATCAATTACAAGGGGCTAGAAGCTTGACCTAGTTTTCGATCACCTGCCTCTAAGCCGCCCCGACTTTGCCTTTATATAAGAGGTCAGAACCGTCGGATCTTACAATTGTACAGTCGGATCATGTTTACATCTCCGAATCTATCTCTATCTTACTAGCCAGGACCATCCTTTGGTAGGTCTTGCGCATCCGGGTCTCTGTCATCCGGCCCACATCAAGAGTCGCCAATCATCTTGGGCCTCCAGCTGATATATGTCTTCGTGGGCCGGCTCATAACCAATGCTATCCACCGGAACCTTCCAGCCGGGTCATATCATGGGGTTATATCCCCAACACTAGCCCTACTATGTCACTAGGTGAGGACACCGCAAGATTGAACCCAAAACCAAGCACTTCTCCCATTGCAAGAATTACCAATCTACTTGGCCAAACCAAACCGATAACTTGAAGGGACTTACAAGGATATGAAATCATGCATATAAGAATCCAGAGGAGGTTCCAATAAGGTTCATGGATAATCTGAACATAAACTCACAATTCATCGGATCTTGACAAACACACCACAAAAGAGGATTACATCGGATAGATCTCCATGAAGATCATGAAGAACATGGTATTGAAGATCAAAGAGAGAGAAGAAGCCATCTAGATACTAGCTATGGACCCGTAGGTTTGTGGTGGACTACTCACGCATCATCGGAGGGGCAATAGAGTTGATGTAGGTGCCCTCCGTGATCGAAACCCCCTCCGGTAGATTACCGGAAAAGGCTCCAAGATTGGATCTCTCGGGAACGGAGGCTTCTGGCGGCGGAAAAGTATTTGTGTGGCTCGTTCTAATGTTGGGGGAATATTTGGGAATTTATAGGCCAAAGATTAGGGTTAGGAGACCTGCCGGGAGACGGCAAGCATGCTAGGCGCGGCCAGGGGGCGCCTAGCAGGCTTGTGACTCCTTGGCATGTTTCCTACCGTGCACTCCAAGCGTGGTTGATTTGTTTCCTTCCAGAAAACTTCCTTCCGAAGGTTTTATTCCGTTTGGACTCCGTTTAATATTCCATATCTGCAAAACTCAAAAACAAGGAAAAAACAGAAACCGGCACTAGGATCTAGATTAATAGGTTAGTCCCAAAAATAATATAAATATCATATTAGTGCATATAAAATATCCAAAACAAATAATATAATAGCATGCCATCATAAAAAATTATAGATACATTGAAGACGTATCAGTCCCCGCGGGGCTGCATCTACACTATTACAACAATGAGCCAAGGAGAGTCTCGCCATTGCCGTGAGAGGCTCGCCACTGCCGTCGTTGACCTCATCCTCGAAGGCATACCGCTTGATGAAGCCTACCACATTCTCCCTCGTAACCTCCTTAAGGCCTTCGCGGATCTCCACCCTGACGGGGGTCACTACCTGCCCAAAATCAAAGCGACTGTCGAGGTAGAGAATTTTGCTGAAGAGCCGCGTCGTCGCCTGGGTCAACAGGTCACGACATGCCTCCTTGATGGTGGCGTCCACTTCCAGCAGCTGCTTCTTGAGTTCGTCAAACTCGTCCTGGAGATTGCCTCGTTGGGCCGTGAGGTCCCTTTGCTCATCGAGAGTGGCCTGGGCAGCCGCCACCTTGCGCTCCTTCACCAATAGGCGCTCTCGCTCTGCCTCCTATGTAGACACCGAAGATGCGAGCTCGTGCTCCTAGCTCTCGGCGTTTGCCTCATGGGTGGCAACCTCCCTCTGGCGCCTTAGGGTGTGCTTGGTAGAGTGCATGGAGGGTGCATGAGCTCAAAAGTTCCCTCTTCGACCCACTTTTGGGTGTTTGGTAGCATGCACGGACTCTCCTAAGCATGCACGACCTCAGCCAAAATACCCTCTTAGCATGCATGAAGAGAGAACACCCCAACAGCCGTTCGCTGGTCAGCATGCATGAGCGAAGCGAGCGACAATGTGTTCCAAATAATGTTCAAGATTTCGAAAAAATAATTTAATTTCAAGAATATGTTTAGTATACCAAAAATTGTTCCAATTTTCAAAAAATGTCGAGATTTCAAAATTGGTTAAATTTTTTCAAAAGTGTCCAGATTTTCAAAATATGTTAAAATTTTCAAAAACATGCAGAAATTCAAATTTTGTTTAAATTTTTGAATTTTTTTTGGAATTTTATAGAATTTTGATTTTAAAAAATGTTCAGATTTGAATTATTACTTTTTAAAATAGCAATCTTTAAATTTTTATTTAAATTTTCAAAAAAACTCGGAATTTCAAAAAAAAAGATTTTCAAAAAAAATGTTATTTTTCCATGTTTCAAAAAATTGTTCACATTTTTGAAATGTCTTATTCATTTATTTGAAAGTACCGGTTGCTACAGTACCGTACGACATGTCTAAACCGATGCAAACTACCAAACAGAGTCTCAACTTAGCATGTCTTAGCACATACATCGCTACCAAACAATAGCAAATGCATGCACTCAGCATGTCTACACTTAGCATGCATCAGAGGAGAACAACCATGCTAGGTTGAGAATGCTACCAAACACACCCTTAGGACCTCCTCCTCGGGGTTCAGGAGCTCGACTTCACGGGACGTGAGATGGCTCTCACGGGCCTATGCGGCCTCCTCCCGCATTCTGAGCTAGTGCTCGTATGAAGCAGTGTTCTCTTGAAACATCTTCGCGTGGGCATTAGCCTCCTCCTGCTGCCTCTTGGCCTCCCGGGCATCTTCGAGGGCCTTTGTGAGGGGCACGTAGGCATCTTTGGCGAGCTGCTCGCACTTCACTTCGACCTCCTCGCCCTGCTAGCGGTCGAGCTTCGTCCCCTCATGAAGCTGGCTCCACCCCTCCGCCAGACGTTGCTGCTCCTCCGCGCAGAGCTACTTCTCCTTCCAAAGCTCGCCCTCGAGAGCATCGAGGGCATCCTGACGCAGCTGAGGGCCCCGCCCTAGGGAGCGGTGCTGCTCTCCCCTAGCGCTAGGACACAGCTTGCCCGGGCCTCCTCGTCACCCGCTGGCGCCATCATGTGAGAGGGCACGATCTCGATCCCTTTCGACAACTCCACGCTATCGCCCCCAGCAGGGGTCGCACCCGTCGTCTGGCACGAAGAGCTCATGATATGGCTGCCCCCGGTGCCGGTGGTGTTACCCCATCCCCTAGGGCCACCTAGGGTGCCTTGAGGGCTGGGCACCCGGGACCGTAAACGGTTCCCCTAGGGGCCGTGGGGACCTCCACCACAGTAGGTGCGGTGTGCTAGAAGAGGTCGGCATCTTTCTTCCCTTCTCCACTATCTCGACCCATGCGGCAGGGGCCACATCAGGGGGCTTCACTGTTGCAGGATTGGGAGACGTCGCCTCGCTCCGGGGGGTCGCCTCTACACGCCCCTGGGGAGCGCTTCTTGACTGTCGGCGGCCTTGCCCCCGACCTTGAGACGAAGCATGCCCTCCTTGCTGCCTCTCGCCTGTTTTTCCACCAGGTGCACCAGCACGGCGGGCGGGGCGTCCTTCAGGGGAGGGAGGGCCCCTTAACCTTGGTCTTATTCTTCTTGGTCTTATCCTTCTCCTCGGCGGACATCTCAGGATTCCTGCATGGGAAGAGACTCATTAGGGCCACAGTGGCCGAGAAGCAGGGGTCGAAAGGTGGGGTGGAGGATCTTACTCATCCTTGGGATACCAACGCCTCCTCTTTCGCTCCCTAGCGGTGGCGCCGCTACTGTTGTGTCCTTTGTGAAGCGCCCCCGAGCGGCCGCGTGAGGGTGCGGCATAGGTCTCATTGATGTCGGTGTGCGCGGTAGTCCCGTTTGTCCACACCCGTAGAGGCTCGTCATCCTCTATGGCTCCTTCTCCTCCTTCGCCTCTTGCCCGCCCGAGTTTGGCGGGCACGACACAAAACTCGTCCCCATCATCATCGTACTCACCAATCCGGAGCTGGTGGTGCGCCGGTGAGGGTGGCGGGGACGAGTCCACTGTACTCTCCTCCTCGGAGTCAGTGGTGTCATGGTCACCCAAGGCAGACTCCGTCTCTAAGGAATCCTCATGAAGATCCTCGTGCTCCTCAAGATCCGTTTGGATCAGGCCCCACTAGTCGAACTGGGGCATCACGTGACAAGCTCATCCTTGTTAGCCTACCAGTGCACCGGTCGAGCATCATAGGGCATCTCCTCTGCCTCCCCTGGGAATAAGACTTCCTAAGCTCCAACAATGTCTTCAGCCAAGAGGCTCCCCTGTGCCAGTCGGAGCTGGTCTTTGGCTCCGGCGATCTCTCACACCCATTGTGAGCGCTTATGTAGGGGCGCGATATGGTGGCTGAGGAATTCCTTGGCGACCATGCCCGCCATGACCCCGACCTCATACAACTCTGTCAGCCTTGTTAGGATCGGCCCCGGGGCAACGCCACTAAGCTTCTTGTGCTCCCAGCGAGGGATCTTCTCGGTCGGCTCTGTCAGGGCTGCCAGGAGAGGGTTGGTCCACAGGGCATCAACATAAACCCAATGCTACCTAAAGTTCTCCTCGTTCTTCAAGATCTTCATGTCAATGAATATCTTGCGAATCTCGTCATCGATACGGAAGGATGCACCTCTGGAGCGGTTGTTTCCCTAGGAGAAAACCCACATGTATAAAAAGTTTGGAAGAGCACCATTGATGACATCACTCTCAGGGAGGCCTCACAGAGGTACACGAAGAGAGCAATGAAGAGGATGGAGTTGGAGTGAAGGTGGAGAAGACGAATCTCGTAGTGCTCCAGTATGGTGAGGATCAGGAAGTCCGAGAAGGGAGGCACTAGCCCAGTGAAGAGCGAGTGAAAGAAGGGGGGACCACCATGGGCCCGAGGCTGTCTCGCGAGTGTGAGCCCGGCCAGATCTTTGTGGTGCTGCCTTCGTTGTGCGTGAATGCCACTAGAGGGAGTGCCCTCGCCAGCCCGCTCTCGACGGTGATGGTGAACGGCAGGAAGGCTGGGCCGAGCTCCGCCGCTGGGGCACTCTTGCTGGAGGAGGCCTCAGCGGATGTAGGCTTCTTGCCGGGAGCAATGGCAACGGAAAAGGATGGGAAGTTGGAGGATAAGGAACAAAGGAGCACTCGCGCATGGGACGAAGGTCGAGATGGGGATGGCGGAGCAATAATGTGGTTGCGCCTTGCGTGGGCAGGCTTTATCTCCAGGACAACGGTTCTGAGGTGTCGTGGGGAGCGGGGGCATCCTCCCTGGTAAAAGATGCCACGCGTCGCCTCTGGGCCCGACAACTCAATGGGCCCTTCATCGTTTCGTCCCTAACGGGCGGAACATGTGCGCCACGCGCCCAGGAGTTACTGTTGGCCCATTGGGAACCAGGGTACCACGACCTGTCTGCCGGTGGCCCTTAGGACGACACTTGGGCTGGCCCATAAAAGATGGCACTGCCCCGACCACTCCGAGGAGAGTCATCTCGCGAGGGGCAAGCCTCGTGAGCCCCCCTGCGAGGCCGCCTCACGAAGCAGGTCATACGGCATCAACTGCGGGGCTCCGCGCCCATCACGTGGATGACGTCCCGCTGTCAGGATAAGGACGATGGGGCATGGCTGAAGTAAGTTTCCATTCCGGTAATAAGGAAGAAGCGGCGTCTGCCTCGCCCAAAGCAAGTCCCAAAGCATTTCCTCTTTGGTGCAAGGAGATCAAGACAGATCGATGCGCCAGGAAGGTGGTCATCACCAAGACCACCAGCGCATTAGGATAATTACTTTATCAGTCGGAGACAACCTTTAGTCAGGATAATCCTGGGCGCCTGTCCTCCTCCGAATTTCCGCCCTGTGGCTACCCTTTCCCACTCATATTTTTAGGGAAGAGGACCAATGCACTCCAAGAGGGGCAGGTACGCTTCCATGTGAGGGGATCGAACCATTCTCCCCCACACCTTGTGTACCTCGAGCCACAAGCTCTCCATTAGAGTGCACTCCAACACAGGCAGCAGTTGGGTATTGCACCGCACGGTGACCCAAACCTGGGTAGCTCGTGCGTCCTGTCATGTTTAGTGTGAGTGAGTGTGCTTGTCATGATCTTGCCTTAGTTGTCATTGGGTCATAGGTTGCCAAGCAAAGCACCCCAGAGTTTGACCCCTAGTTCTTGGAGAAGTTTCTTGGACACAGATCCCAGACTCCAACGCCCACCATGCCATAACCAATATTTAGGTAAATGGGAAATTAGAAACTTTTAATATCGATACTCCTACGGACCAACAACCTTGCACTCACACCCTTTCACATTACCACATCAATATTATTAACCCAAGGTTTCTCTTTTATGTGCTACATGAAGGTTTTGATTATCTACTACTTGAATACCTATTATTTTTGGACTAGTCTTATAACCCATGCAAATTACCGTCACTATTTATTAACTCTCAAACAAATATAAGTGAAGAACGAGAGTGCAATAATTTCTATAAAATCTACATGTGAGAGTTCTCAAAAAGATATAAGTGAAGTACTAGAGCAACTGCTAAGCTCAAAAGATATAAGTGAAGCACATAGAGTATTCTAGCAAATCATTGTGAAGGTGTGTCTCTCTCAAATAGGTGTGTGCAACAAACAATGATTGTGGTAAACTAAAGCAAAAAAAGCAAACAACGCTCCAAGCAAAACTCATATCATGTGATGAATAAAAATATAGCTCCAAGTGACATACCCATGGATTGAGACAAAAGAGAGGATGCCTTCCGGGGAATCCCAAAGCTTAGACACTTGAGTCTTCATACAATATGACTTGGGGTGCCTTGGGAATCCCCAAGCTCAGGCTCTTGTCTCTCCTTATTCCCTCATCCATTGTGATAACGCACAAAACTTGAATACTTCAGCACACAAAACTCAACAAAACTTCATGGGATCCGTTAGTATAATAAATAGATCAAATACTTAGGTACCATTATAAATATATTCATATTTTCTTATTGCATAAGGTACTTTATTCTAACTTCTCCATAGATTATACCCCCAGATACAATCCATAGCATCATCAAACCAAGCAAACTATGCAAGCAAAAACATAATATGTCTAAAATAGAAGAGTCTCTAATGATCTGTAAAGAAATTATACTTATGTAACTACAAAAATTCTGAATAATTAGGAAAACCTGGGGACCTTTTATACAAATACTGTGTAATTTTTTTTGATAAAAAATACATTCCAATAAAATAAAATTAATTGTGCACTGGACGCTAAAGTTTCTTTTTTTGCACCGTATCAATTCTACTCATCATTCAAGTCATCCGAGAGGCTTTACTTGGCACAAAAACTAATTTAAACAAAAAATAATAATTATAGAGGAAATAATCATGTTATCACACACAAACAGAAAGTAACAACAAAAACCTAAGATAACTATTGGGTTGCCTTCCAACTAGCACTATTGTTTTACGCCCCTAGCTAGGCATAATGCATAGTATGAAGTGTCGTCATCTTTAACGTTGAGTCCATTACCCTTTCAAACATTGTTGTCTATTACACAAAGGGCATAAGGATGTTGTTCTAAAGAATCAAGACTCCTACTTTTATAACACAACATTACCATTGATTTTAGTAACAAGATTGAACAACCCTATAAAGTTGGACTCCAAGCTAGATCTAGTTTCTCTTATTAAAGTTTGACGATAACTTACTAGGATGTTTGGTTCAATGGTGTATATCTTGGGTTGTCCAAATATATTTTTCATCTTTTCGTAGGTGTCAAAAGCATTAGTCCCAAGGAAATCTTTTTCAAACACAGCATCCAAGACATGTCTACGGGCACAGATAGACCAACATAAAAACTTATAAGGGGCAATTAAATATAACACTTATGTTTGGCTCTCATTTGTATCCCAAATAATCTATCCCATGTTTATTTAAGGGACTTATCACCCAATAGCTTAAAATAAAAAATTCCAGAACCCTGTCCCAAATAAGGAGGAGAAGGCATGTCGGAGTAGAACTAGCCATAGCAACAAGCAAAGAAGAAAAGTAACAAAGATAAATATTTTTTATTTTTTATTTTTATAGCCAGAAAAATATACCAGAAAATAAAAATAGAACAAGTGAATGATAATTTATGCGAAGGTATTTGATAGTAAGTTGGTGATACTCCCCCGCAACAGCGCCAGAAATCCATCCTGGTACTTGTGATCTACGTTGGGTTTTCCCCCGACGAGGAGGGGATGACGTAGCATAGTATAGATAAGTATTTCCATCAATGAGAACCAAAGTTATCGAACTAATATGAGGACCACACAACTCCCATCTTCAGTGCCTGCACACAAAAGAGCAAACACTTTCACCCAACGCGGGCAAGAGGGTTGTCAATGCCCTTGAACTCGTTATTTGCAAACAAATGAATAGTGTAGATGATAGTTGATAATTATAAATTGCAAAATAAAAATAAAACAAATAAATGGTAGCAAGATAATAAGAGTGTTTGTAAATATATATAAGTGAATAGACCCGGTGACATAGTGTTTGCTAGAGGCTTCTCTCTTAAATAAAGCATATGGTGGGTAAAAAAATACTGTTGGGCAATTGATACAAAAGTGCATAGTTCTGCAACATTTATTCACGACAATGATCATGTGTATATAGGCATCACATCCATAAACAAGTAGACCGACTCCTGCCCGCATCTACTACTATTACTCCACTTCGAGAGCGCTTCTATGCTTGCCCCTCTAGGTATTAAGTTCATGCAAACAGAGTAATGCTTGGAGAATGATGATATGATGTAGACAAAGTAAACTCAACTAATATAAAGGAACCCCATCATTTTATCCTTAGTTGAAGCAATAAAAATATTTGTCTGGTCATTGCTACCTCTTGAGCTTGAGTTGGTTTTTCCTTGAAGAGGAAAGGGTGATGCAGCAAAGTAGATAGGTATTTTCCTTAGTTGTTGAGAACCAAGGTATCAATCAAGTAGGAGGAACAAGCAAGTCACCAATGGATGCACCTACACAAACAATCTAACTCTTGCACCCAACGCTATACAGTGGTTGTCAATCCCTTCATGATTATTTGCAAGGATTAGATCCGATAGAGATAGATGTAAACGAGAACGGAAAGTAATAGGTAAATAAATTGCAGCAAAGTATTTTTGGTTTATAAATCTTAAAATATATGATGGAAAGTAGAGCCGGGGCCATAGGTTTCAGTAGAGGCTTCTCTCTTGTAGGAAAATATCATGGTGGGTAAACAAATTACTGTCAAGCAATTCATAGAAAAGTGAATAATCATGTAGTTATCCAAGGCAATGATCATGCATATAGGCATCACGTCTGTGTCAAGTAGACCGAAATGATTCTGCATCTACTACTATTACTCCACACATCGGTCGACTCCTGCCTGCATCTAGAATATTAAGTTCATGAAGAACAGAGTAACACATTAAGAAAGATGACATGATGTAGGGGGATAAACTCAAGCAATATGATGAAAACCCCATCTTTTTACCCTTGATGGCAACAATACAATATGTGCCTCTCTACCCCTACTATGTCACAGGGTGAGGACAGCGCAAGATTGAACCCAAAACCAAGCACTGCTCCCATTGCAAGAATTACCAATCTAGTTGGCCAAACCAAACCAATAACTCGAAGAGACTTACAAGGATATGAAATCATGCATATAAGAATTTAGAGAAGATTCAAATAAGATTCATGGATAATCTGAACATAAACTCACAATTCATTACATCTTGACAAACACACCACAAAAGAGGATTACATCGGATAGATCCCCATGAAGATCATGAAGAACATGGTATTGAAGATCAAAGAGAGAGAATAAGCCATCTAGCTACTAGCTATGGACCCTTAGGTGTGTGGTGGACTACTCACGCATCATCAAAGGGGCAATGGAGTTGATGTATATGCCCTCCGTGATCGAAACCCCCTCCGATAGATTACCGGAAAAGGCTCCAAGATTTGATCTCTCGGGAACGGATGCTTATGGCGGCGAAAAAGTATTTGCGTGGCTCCTTCTGGTGTTGGAGGAATATTTGGGTATTTATAGGACGAAGAATAGGGTTAGGAGACCTGCCACGAGACGACAAGCCTGCCAGGCGCGGCCGGGGGGAGGGGGGGTGGCCATGCCTACCAGGCTTGTTATCTCTTGGTAGATCCCCTCGCGTGCACTCCAAGCCTGGTTGATTTGTTTCCTTCCAGAAAAATTCATTCCGAAGGTTTTATTCCGTTTGGACTCCATTTAATATTCCATATCTGCAAAACTCAAAAACAAGGAAAAAATAGAAACTAGTACTAGGATATAGATTAATAGGTTAGTCCCAAAAATAATATAAAATAGCATATTAATGCATATAAACCATCCAAAAGAGATAATATAATAGCATGACATCATCAAAAAATTATAGATACGTTGGAGACATATCAGTATCCCCAAGCTTAATTCCCGCTCGTCCTCAAGTAGGTAAATGATGAAAAAAAAAATTTCATGTGGAGAGCTACCTAACATATTTATCCACATAATATTCTCTATTGTGGCATGAATATTCAGATCCATAAGACTCAAAACAAAAGCTTAATATTGATATAAAAACAATAACATTTCAAGCATACTAGTAAAGCAATTGTATCTCTTCATAATATAATGGCAATAGATGTTGGGGAATGTCGCATGGGAAACAAAAAATTTCCTACGTTCACGCAAGACCTATCCATGGTGATGAGCACCTACGAGAGGGAGAGTGGATCTACATACCCTTGTAGATCGCTAAGCGGGAAGCGTTAAGAAACGCGGTTGGTGTAGTCGAACGTCTTCGCGATCCAAATCGCCGAGCATCCCGCGATGTCATCGAGATTCGTCCCACGATCCAATCATGATCCGTCCCATGAACTCATCACGATCCGTCCCAGGAACTCATCATGATCCATCCCGCGAACTCATCACGACCCATCTCGCGATCTTGATCACAGTCCTTCCGATCTAGCGCCGAACGGACGGCACCTCCGTGTTCAGCACACGTACGACTTGATGACGATCTCCGCCATCTTGATCCAGAAAGAGGTATTGGAGAGGAAGAAGAGTTCTCCGGCAGCGTGACGGCGCTCCGGCGATGGTGCTGGAGCTATTCCGCCAGGGCTTCACCTAAGCACTACAGAAATCCGATCTAGAGGAGAAACTATGCACTGGAGGAACGGGCAACACGTGGCTGAAAATTCTGTGCAAAAACCCTAAAACCTCCAGTATATATAAGAGGGAGGGAGGAGAGGACTTGGCGCAAGGTCCAAGCCTCCTTGGTTTGGCGAAGTGGGGAGGAGAGGAGGACTCTCCTCCAATCCTAGTAGGACTAGGATTCCTCATTTTTGGCATTTTCCCACCTTTTCCCCTTTGGGCTTTTCTTCCCTAGCCGCATGGGCCTTGTGCGGGACTTCCACCAGACCACAAAAGGCTGCTATTTATTCTCCCACAGCCCATGAAGCCTCTTGGGTCGAAATACCCCTCCCGATGGTCTCCCGGTACACTACAGGCACTCCCGGTACACTACCGATTAGCCCAAACTTTTCCGGCGACCAAAATAGGACTTCCTATATATGAATCTTTACCTATAGACCATTTCGGAGCTCCTCGTGACGTTCAGGATCTCATCCAGGACTCCGAACAACCTTCAGTCACCACCATACATAACTCTATACTACCAAAACGTCACCAAACCTTAAGTGTGCAGACCCTGCGGGTTCGAGAACTATGTAGACATGACCGAGACACCTCTATGGTCAATAACCAATAGCGGGACCTAGATGCCCATATTGTTTTCTACATATTCTATGAAGATGTTTATCAGTCAAACCTCTTTGTCAAGGATTCAGTTAATCCCGTATGATGTTCCCTTTGTTCTTCGGTATGTTACTTGCCCGAGATTCGATCATCGGTATCTCCATACCTAGTTCAACCGCGTTACCGGCAAGTCTCTTTACTCATTTCATAATACAAGATCCCATGACTAACACTTAGTCACATTGCTTTAAAGGCTTATTGTGATGTTGTATTACCGACTGGGCCCTAAGATACCTCTCTGTCACACGGAGTAACAAATCCTAGTCTTGATCCATCCCAACCCAACAGACATCCTCGGAGATACCTGTAGAGTACCTTTATAGTCACCAAGTTACGTTGCGACGTTTTATACACGCAAGGCAGTCCTCCGGTGTCAGTGAGTTGCGTGATCTCATGGTCATAGGAACAGATACTTGACATGCAGAAAACAACAGCAATAAACTGACACGATCATATGCTACGTTTGTAGTTTGGGTCTTGTCCATCACACCCTTCTCCTAATGATGTGATCCCATTATCAAATGACATCTCATGTACATGCCTAGGAAACCTTAACCATCTTTGATCAACGAGCTAGTCTATTGGAGGCATACTAGGGACATGGTTTTGTCTATGTATCCACACATGCATCTAAGTCTCCGATCAATACAATTACAGCATGGATAATAAACGATTATCATGAACAAAGAAATATGATAATAACTAATTTATTATTGCCTCTAGGGCATATTTCCAACAATAGAAAGTTATCCCTACAATATCATATGGTCTAGCTATGCTCCATCTTCCCCACACAAAGTATTTATATCATGCACAACCCCGATGAAAAGTCAAGCAATTGTTTTCACACCTTTATTTTCTCAAACTTTTTCAACTCTCAATCAATACATGAGCATGAGCCACGGATATATCACTATAGGTGGAATAGAATATGGTGGAGGTTGTCAAGGAAAGGGAGAAGATAGTCTCATATAAACTAGGCGTATCAACGGGCTATTGAGATGCCCATTAATAGATATCAATGTGAGTGAGTAGGGATTGCCATGCAATGGATGGACTAGAGCTATAAGTGCATGAAAGCTCAAGAGGAAACTAAGTGGGTGTGCATCCAACTTGCTTGCTCATGAAGACCTAGGGCAATTTGAGGAAGCCCATCATTGGAATGTACAAGCCAAGTTATATAAAGAAAAATTTCCACTAGTATATGAAAGTGACAAAATAGGAGACTCTCTATCATGAAGATCATGGTGGTACTTTGGCACAAGTGTGGAGAAAGATAGTAGCAACATACTTTCTCTCTTTTCTCTCATTTTTCTTTTCTTTTTCCTTTTTTGATCTTTTTTTGGTGGGCATCTAAGGCCTCTTTTTTGTTTGGGCTTCACCGGCCTCTTTTATTTTTTCATAAAGTCCGGAATCTCATCCCCACTTGTGAGGGAATCATAGCTTCCATCATCCTTTCCTCACATGGGACATGCTATAATAATGATAATCATGACAATTTTATTTACTTACAACTCAAAAGAAAAATTACAACTTGACACTATGACAAAATATGACTCTATATGCAATATGGAAGTGATGGTGCAATTAATAAAAGGAAACGGTGAAGTTGCATGGCAATATATATCTAAATGGCTATGGAAATGCCATAATAGGTAGGTATGGTGGCTGTTTTGAGCAAAGATATATGGTGGCTGTTTTGAGGAAGGATATATGGTGGCTATTTTGAGGAAGGTGTTTGTTGTACCGGCGAAAGTTGCAGGGTACTAGAGAGGCTAGCAAAGGTGGAATGGTGAGAGTGCGTATATTGCATGGACTCAACATTAGTCATAAAGAACTCACATACTTATTGCAAAAGTCTATTAGTAGATGAAGCAAAGTATTGACCGCATGCTCCGAGGAGAGGTTGGTAGGAGTTAACCATCGCACGCTCCCGACCCTCACACAAAGGTTGACAATCTAAAAACAAATCATGCTCCGACTTCCTTACATAATGGTTTACCATACGTGCGTGCTACGGGAATCACAAACCTTTACACAAGTATTTTTACCAAATCACAATTACTTCCTAACATGACTCTTAACATTACCATATTTATATCTCAATACTTTATGCAAGGAATCAAACTTCTCAAAAATACTCAATGCACTTAATATGGAAGTTTTTATTATATCCCTCTTGGATGCCTATCATATTAGGACTAAAATCATAACCTAGACCAATTACCATGCTGTTTAGAGACTCTCAAAATAATATAAGTGTGGTACGAGATTCCAATTATTTCTATAAAAGGCAAACACCACCGTGCTCTAAAAAATATAAGTGAAGCACATAGAGCAAAATTGCCTAACTCAAAAGATATAAGTGAAGCACGTAGAGTATTCTAATAAATTCATGATTCAGCATGTATCTCTCAAAATATGTGTGCAGCAAGGATGATTGTGACAAACTAATAATCAAAGACTCATACGATACAAGACGCTCCAAGCAAAACAAATACCATGTGGTGAATAAAAATATAGCCTCAAGTAAATTTACCGATGGATTGAAAACGAAAGAGGGGATGCCTTCCGGGGCATCCCCAAGATTAGGCACTTTTTCATCCTTGAATACGACTTGGGGTGCCTTGGTAATCCCCAAGATTAGGCTCTTGCCACTCCTTATTCCATAGTCCATCAAATCTTTACCCAAAACTTGAAAACTTCACAACACAAAACTTAACAGAAAACTCGTGAGATCCGTTAGTATAAGAAAATAAATCACCACTTTAGGTACTGTTGTGAAATCGTTATTTATTTATATTGGTGTTATACCTAATTTATTCTAACTTCTCCATGGTTCATACCCCATGATACAACCCGTAGATTCATCAAAATAGGCAAACAACTCAAAGAAAACAGAACTGTCAAAAACAGAAAAGTCTATAGAAATGTAAAAACTTCGTATACTTATGTAACTCAAACAATTCTTAATAATTAGGAGACCCTGGGAAATTTATACATAAATCATGTGTAAAAACTTCAGACTCATTCGACGCTCTGAAAAATTTAGAAAATTCCTGGACTGAGTGCAAAAGTTTCTGTTTTTCAGCAAGATCAAATCAACTACTACCATAGATCACCCAAAGGTTTTACTTGGATCAAACACTAATTAAAACACCAAAAAATAACAACACAAGTAATAATGTGGGAAACACTAAAAAACATAAGCAAAAACAGAACACAAAAATAAAATTGGGTTGCCTCTCAACAAGCGCTATTGTTTAACGCCCCTAGCTAGGCAAAACACAATAGATCTAGGTGTTGTCATCTTTGGTATGCAATCCAAAAGTAACTATCGTAATAGATTCATAAGGTAATCTTAGTTTATTTCTAGGAAATTGTTCTGTGCCTTTCCTTAATGGAAATTGAAATCATATGTTTCCTTCTTTCATGTCAATAATTGCACCAATCATTCTAAGGAAAGGTCTACCAAGAATAATATGACATGTAGGATTTCAATCTGTATCTAGAACAATGAAATCTACGGGCACATTATTCCTATTTGAAATAACAATAACATCATTAATCCTTCCCATAGGTTTCTTAATAGTGGAATCCGCAAGATGCAAATTCAAAGAGCAATCATCAAGATCATGGTAACCTAGCAGATCACATAAAGTTTCCGAAATCGTGGAAACACTAGCACCCAAGTCACAGAAAGCATGGCACTCATAATCTTTGATTTTAATATTAATATTAGGTTCCCACTCATCATGAAGCTTTCTAGGGATAGAAACTTCTAACTCAAGTTTTTCTTCAAAAAATTCATCATAGCGTCAACGATATGTTTAGTAAAAGCCTTATTTTAACTGTAAGCATGAGGATAATTCATCATGGATTGTAACAAGGAAATACAATAAATCAAAGAGAAACTATCATAATTAAAGTCCTTAAAATCCAATAGAGTGGGTTCATTTCTATTCAAAGTTTTGACCTCTTCTATCCCACTTTTATCAATCTTAGCATAAAGATCTATAGACTCCGAATCATTAGGATGCTCTTTAACTAAAGTTGACTTATCTCCATCCCCATATTTATTAAGATTCACATAGGAAATAAATATTTAATAGGAGTGACGTCAATCACTTTGAGATCTTCATGATTATTATCACAAGAACACACTTTTTCAAGCCATTTGCGCTTAGCACGACTCCTAGCGGTTCTTTCCTTACTGTCATCAATAGAAATTCTTATACCTTTTAAAGATTCATTAATATCAAGCTTGGGTGGAGTAGATCTAACTTTCAAAGAATCAATCTCAAGCGAAATTCTATCAACACTCCTAGCCAAATCATCAATCTTGAGCACTTTTTCTTTAATAGTAGCATTAAAAACCTTTTGTGAACCAATAAATTCTTTACCAATATTCTCAAGATCAGAGGGAATCTTATTATAATTTCCATAAGAATTGTGGTAGGAATACCATAATTATTAGAGGAATTACTAGGAAACGTCCTAGGGTTGAAATTACCTCTATACGCGTTATTACAAAAATTGTTCCTACCAACAAAATTCACATCCATAGATTCATTATTAATTCCAATCAAAGAAGACAAATGCATATCATTAGGATCAATAGGAGCACTCTTACTAGCAAACAATTTCATCAATTCATCCATGTTTTCACACAAAGTATTTATTTCTTCAATATCATGCACTTTTTTACTAGTAGCAGATCTTCGGTATGCCATTGAGAGTAGTTTTTCATCATATTATCTAGGAGTTTAGTAGCTTCTCCTAACGTGATTTCCATAAAAGTACCACCCGCTGCTGAATCTAAAAGATTCCTAGATGCAAAATTCAATCCCGCATAATTTTTTGTATAATCATCCATAAACTCAAACCATGTGCGGGACAATTCCTAATCATTAATTTCATCCTCTCCCAAGATTGTGCAACATGCTCATGATCAAGTTGCTTAAAATTCATTATATCGTTCCTAAGGGAGATGATCTTAGCAGGTGGAAACTACTTGGAGATAAAAGCATCTTTAAACTTATTCCATGATTCAATACTATTTTTAGGCAAAGATGAAAACCAAGTTTTAGCACGATCTTGTAGTGAGAATGGAAATAGCTTCAGTTTAACAATATCATTATCCACATCTTTCTTCTTTTGCATATCACACAACTCAATGAAAGAATTTAGATGGGATGCGACATCTTCACTAGGAAGGCTAGAAAATTGTTCTTCCATAACAAGATTAAGCAAGGCAGCATTGATTTCATAAGATTCCACACTAGTGGCGGGTGCAATCGGAGTACTAATAAAATCATTATTATTAGTATTGTAAAAGTCACACAACTTGATATTCTCAGACATCGTGACACAACAAGCAATCAAGCACGCAAGCAAACGAAAGAAGGGCGAATAAAAAGGCAAATCTTTTTGGTATTTTATGAAAACCGTTTTAGAAGTGGGGGAGAGGAAAATGAGAGGCAAATGGAAAATAATGTAAATGCAAGAGATGAGTTTGTGATGGGTACTTGGTAGGCTTGATGTGTATCCTCCCCGGCAACGGGGCCAGAAATCCTTCTTGCTACCTCTTGAGCTTGCGTTGGTTTTCCCTTGAAGAGGAAAGGGTGATGCAACGAACTAGATAAGTATTTCCCTTAGTTTTTATGAACCAAGGTATAAATACAGTAGGAGGAACAAGCAAGTCACCAATGGATGCACCTACACAAACAATCAAACTCTTGCACCCAACGCTATAAAGGGGTTTTCAATCCCTTCACGATTATTTGCAAGGATTAGCTCCGGTAGAGATAGATGTTAACGAGAACGGAAAGTAAAAAGTAAATAAATTGCAGAAAAGTATTTTTGGTATTTTTGGTTTGTATATCTGAAAATATATTATGGAAAGTAGACCCAGGGGCCATAGGTTTCACTAGAGGCTTCTCTCTTGAAGGAAAATATCATGGTGGGTAAACAAATTACTGTCAAGCAATTGCTAGAAAAGCGAATAATCATGTAGTTATCCAAGGCAATGATCATGCATATAGGCAGCATGTCCGTGTCAATTAGACCAAAATGATTCTGCATCTACTACTATTACTGCACACATCGACTGACTCCTACCTGCATCTAGAGTATTAAGTTCATGAAGAATAGAGTAACGCATTAAGAAAGATGACATGATGTAGAGGGATAAACTTAGGCAATATGATGAAAACCCCGTCTTGGTACCCATGATGGAAAAAATACAATACGTGCCTCACTACCCCTACTATGTCACTGGGTGAGGACACCGCAAGAGTGAACCCAAAACCAAGCACTTCTCCCGTTGCAAGAATTACCAATCTAGTTGGCCAAACCAAACCAATAACTCAAAGAGACTTACAAGGATATGAAATCATGCATATAAGAATTCATAGAAGACTCAAATAAGATTGATGGATAATCTGAACGTAAACTCACAATTCATAAGATCTTGACAAACAAACCACAAAAGAGGATTACATCGGATAGATCCCCATGAAGATCATGAAGAACTTGGTATTGAAGATCAAAGAGAGAGAAGGAGCCATCTAGCTACTAGCTATGGACCCGTACGTCTGTGGTGGACTACTCATGCATCATTGGAGGGGCAATGGAGTTGATGTAGATGCCCTCCTTGATCGAAACCCCCTCCGACAGATTATCGGAAAAGGCTCCAAGATTGGATCTCTCGGGAACGGAGGTTTCTTGCGGCGTAAAAGTATTCGCGTGGCTCCTTCAGGTGTTGGTGGAATATTTGTGTATTTATAGGATAGAGAATAGGGTTAGGAGACCTGCCAGGAGACGGCAAGCTAGCCAGGCGTGGCTAGGGGGGATGGCAGCGCCTACCAGGCTTGTCATCTCATGGTAGATCCCCTGGCGTGCACTCCAAGCCTGGCTGATTTTTTTCCTTCCAAAAAAATTCATTCCGAAGGTTTTATTCCATTTGGACTGTGTTTAATATTCCATATCTGCAAAACTCAAAACACGGAAAAAACATAAACTCGCACTAGGCTCTAGATTAATAGGTTAGTCCCCAAAAAGAATATAAAATAGCATATTAATGCATATAAAACATCCAAAATAGATAATATAATAGCATGACATCATAAAAAATTATAGATACATTGGAGACGTATCAATCCTCTACTTTGTCATTGGGATATAGAGCACCGTAATATTGAACCCACTACAACACACCCCTCTCATAGAAGATAAATGAATCTAGTTGGCCAAACTAAACTGACAGATCAGAGAGATTTACGAAGCTATGATCATCATGCAAATAAGAATCAAATAAGTATCCAGAGATGACTCAAATCTTTTATCATAAATAATCTCAATATAAACCCACAAGTCATCGGATCCCAACAAACACACCACAAAAGAAGATTACACTGGATAGATCACCGCGAAGATTGCGGTGAACTTTGTATTGAAGATCAAAGAGAGAGAATAAACCATCTAGGTACTAGATATGGACCTGTAGGTCAGTGGTGAAATACTCACACATCACCATGGGAGCAACAAGGATGATGAAGAGGACCTCCATGATCGATCCCCCTCCGGTAGGGCACCAAAAAAGGGCTCCGGATGAGATAGCGCCAGAACAGAGACTTGCAGTGATGGAAAAATTATTTCGGGAGCTACCCTAGGGTTTTTGGAATATATGTTAATTTATAGGCTAGTGTGCGGGGTCAGGAGAGCCCCCCTGGGGGCACAAGCTAACATGGCATGACCCCCCCCTAGGCGTGCCTTGTTGGCTTGTGGGGCCCTCGTGCGGCCTCTGGTCTTCTCCTAAAGCTTCCAGGTCTTCTTTCGGTCCAGAAAAAACATCAAGAAGTTTTGGGGCAATTGGACATCGTTTTGTACTGTAAACCTAAAAATCCAAAAACATGCAGAAAATGGCAACTGGCATTTGGCACTTGGGTGATGGGTTAGTGCTAAAAAATAATATGAATCAGCAAATAAATGCCCAAAAAGTATCCTAGAATGATAATATAATAGAATGGAACGATACAAAATTATAGATACATTGGAAACGTATCAATAGTTCTAGCGGACGAAAATCCCGGTAGTACTGCCGGAGCGGTACTACCATTCTGCTCGAGCGTTACTTCCTCTTAAAGCATGACCTGCAGGTGGGGGCAGAGGAAGTGGGTCGGTGATGTGAGCGCAGTATCACAGGAGCAGTACTTCTGCTCACAACCACCGCTCCACTTCTGATGTCAACACCAGAGAGCATTTACAAGCGGAGGTACAGATTTCCTATGACCCAAGTCCACCGACACAAAATTGTTAGAAAATAACTGTCTTCTCTTTATGCATCGAGGGGAAATAAATCATCTCGTGCTACCTGATAATATCTGAAATCTAGATGTGCACGGTTAGTCCACAAAGGGATTGTCATCAACCACCAAAACCACTTAGGAAAATCAAGCTCGAACAACAAGGCTAGGGTATACGTGTGCATGATTTTCTATAAGGGATTCCTCATTGAAAATCAACTACAATCCAAGAAAACATAGATTATGATCAAAGGTTCCACTTTCCTGTATTGATGATTCTTTAGTTTCACAATCTGATTAACACTTTTCCCCCTCCGTAACAATCTATTGCGAGTAAAGAGTGATCATGAACAACCATACACACTACTACAGGATGGTCCAAACACGAGACATCAATCAAAGACCCTTCGACAAAACTGTGTGTGATCCATCAATCGCAACCGGTATAGTTCAATCTCCGCCGCCAATGATGAAAACCATCCACGATGAAGGAACGAGCAAATAATGTTCAAAAAAAGTTGTGTGTGTCATGCATTGCATACAGTTTGTTCTTATGAACTATTTGTGATTATGGAAGATAACAAAAACGGTTAACAAACTATATACGTGTGCATAGTGAGGCATACAGTTCACTCAGACAAACTGTTTGCGCTGATCCAGCATAACACAAACGAGTTAGCCTAAGAAGGCGTATGTGATACCGGCAAACAGTTCATTCATCAGAATTGTGTGTAAAGACCAATAATAACCCAAACGGTCATCTTGACAACCATGTGTCTTGTGGGTACCCAGCAAACAGTTCATTCATCAGACATGTGTGGGAAGACCAATAATAACCCAAACGATTCATCCTAAACCTGTGTGTGTTTTGGGCACACGATTGCTGCTAATAATTGTATGAGATGTGATTTGCTCTGTTTGCACAACATCTATATGCTCTGTCTATTGAACACCAACATTATTGTTGCATAACCAACTTGAACATACAGCTCCATAAGTGACTACACGACACATGTATATTCCTCAATATAAATTTACAAGAAGTGGACGATCACCAAATCATACTGTTCTTCTCACGGCGGTTGCCAACACTGCTCTGCTTGTGGCTATCCCTTGCTGTTTGTAGGAAGGAGGCACTTCCTCATGTCAATGATCCTCCTATACATCTTGTAGCCGGTCTACGCGTCCTTGGCCGCATACTTGATGTGTTCTTCATCTAGTTCGTTCACACAGACTGCGTGCCAGGAAGTCTTGTCCTTATGGCACTCAGCCTTTATGTCTCTATAGTAGGGCTCGATGATGGCCACGATGAGGTCACCTAGGGAGTCCTTTTGCTCCTTCTTCTCACTACCCCACGCCATGTACTGACCTTGGATGTTGACAAGCTTCTGGCAGGACAAGCCCAAAGTCTTGAGCACCTTTACATCGTTGGTGGTGTCCACTGCTACGAACCTATAGTCGGGATGTTGAAAAACTTGGCAAAACGCTCGCAAGGCCTTGTGGCCAGGTAGTAATGGTAGACGAGAACGTGATGGTGCACACACAATTGGGTGACAGCAACTTTCTGATCATGCCCAGCATGACCGCCGGTGTACTCGAGGTCAAAGCCGACCACTTTCTACTTGTCATCCTCAGCAAGCACTGCTCCAACCTGTTGATGGAGTTCACCACCATGACTGGGTCGTTAGTGTACACCACCGTCAGGTTCGTCTTCCTGATGTGTGTGTCCACTTTGACAATAGTGGCGAACTGCCGCTCGGTGCCGGCAGCCGCCATTGGATCCACACGGGAAGGTTGAAGCGATGAAGAGATGTGCATCCTCTATCCATTATTTGCCATCATGGGTGTGCTTCTTGGGTTGTTTGGCGCGATCAGAAGGTGTAAGAGATGAAGGTAAGTTGCCGCATCAACTGCATGGCAATTTTGCAGCGCTTAACTGCATGGTGGCGCCGCGAGCAGCGCAACCACTTGCATATGGCTCCCCAAACGTGCCTAATTGTTCGCACGTGGACGCGAGCAGAGCGGTCGGTGCGCACGGATGCGAGCACAATGCACGAAGGCCACATCAACCACCTCATGCGTCCATTCATTCACGATGGTGCATACAGAACAACCGTTTGCTTTGTAATAAAATGCAAACAGTTGTTTATTATTAATCGTCTATGTACTTGTCATTTCTCCCACCTCCGTCCGGTCTTGTCACCGAATTGCCGCATGAGGATTCTAGTGCATGCCTAGGGAGCGCGCAAGTTTCCCGTCCGGCACATCGAAATGCCACAAACACCCAATGCTTCGGGAGCACACAACGTATCTTTTGGGTTTCCCATTCTCGTGCAACCGCGCATGAACGCGCGCAAGCTTCCCATTCCCGCGCATGAACATGTGCAAGCTTCCCATCCGTCTTGCCTTGGCTGCCTACTTTATAAACCCTCACGACTGGCCTCTCCACATCGCATTCATCCCCTCCCTGCCTGTAGCTTCCCAATTTTGTTGCTCCCCCAATCTCCAATGGCACCTGTCCGTCGTCGTTGCTCCGCTACCCCGCCAGAGGGCAGCTCCAGCTGGGAGGCTGCACCACACCGGTGGCGCGGTACCCGGAAGTGTGTAGTGCGTGTGGCATCCTTGTTGGTTGTGTGCAGTCACCCACCACACACTCCTCCACATTTGCTCGAAGGCAGCTGCTGCCGGCGACAGCCATTGCCTCCACCCCAACGTCGGTTGTCATTTCGCCACCCCACCAGCCGCCTCCTTGGCCGCCCCCACACCAGCGTACACCTTGGCAGCCACCCCACGGTCAGCCGCCGGGGCCATCACCCACTCCACCACCACGGCCCGAAGGCGGGAGGAGGAGGCCGCCGCCGAAGCACAGCCACTCGGCTTTTGCGTCAGTGACCTAGCACGCTGTTGGAAATATGCCCTAGAGGCATTGATAAATGGTTATTATTATATTTGCTTGTTCATGATAATCGTTTATTATCCATGCTATAATTTTATTGATTGGAAACACACTGCATGTGTGGATACATAGACAACACTGTGTCCCTAGTATGCCTCTAGTAGACTGGCTCGTTAATCAAAGATGGTCAAGGTTTCCTAGCCATAGACATAAGATGTCATTTGATAATGGGATCGCATCATTGGGAAAATGACGTGATGGACAAGACCCAAACTTAAACATATCATATGACCGTGTCAGTTTATTGCTAATTTTTCTACATGTCCAATATCTGTTCCTATGACCATGAGATCATGCAATTCACTAACACCGGAGGAGTACCTTGTGTGTATCAAACATCGCAACGTAATTGGGTGACTATAAAGATGCTCTATGGGTATTTGAAAGGGTGTCTATTGAGTGGGCATGGATCAAGACTGGGATTTGTTACTCCGTGTGACGGAGAGGTATCTCAGGGCCCACTTGGTAATACAACATCACAACAAGCCTCGCAAGCAATGTGACTAAAGTGTTAGCGACATGACTTGTATTACGGAATGAGTAAAGAGACTTGCCGGTAACGAGATTGAACTAGGTATAAACATACCGGCGATCGAATATGGGCAAGTAACATACTAACGGACAAAGGGAACAACATACGGGATCAACCAAATCCTTGACATAGAAGTTCAACCGATGAACATCTTCGTAGAATATGTAGGAACCAATATGGGCAACCACATCCTGCTATTGGTAATTGGCCGTAGAGGTGTCTCGGTCATGTCTACATAGTTCTCGAACCCACAGGGTATCCACACTTAACTTTCGGTGACATTTCGGTAGTATAGAGTTATGGTGGTGACCGAAGGTTGTTCAGAATCCCGGATGAGATTACGGACATCAAGAGGAGCTCCACAACAGTCTGGAGGTAAAGATTGATATATAGGAAGTCTCGTTTTGGTCACCGGAAAAGTTCCGGGTACTTCTGTAGTGTACTGGGAGTGCCGGGAGGGTTCCAGAGGACCACCGGGAGAGGCCACCTGCGCCGGGAATCCACATGGGTCTAAGGGGTGGTGCACCAGCCGTTAGTGGGCTGGGAAATCCAACCCCAAGAGGCCCATGCAGCTGGAGGAGGAGAGAAGGAAAAATCCCAAAGGTGGGAGGATTCCAAGTGGAATCCTGCTAGGAGTAGGATTGGAGGTGGACTCCTCCACTTCCTCTCCACTTCGGCTGAAGCCCTAGGGGAAACCCTAGGCGGCTGCATGCTCCCCACCCTCCTATATATACTGGAGGAATAGAACCCCCAAGGACACAAGTCCACATGCTAGTTCTCTATCCAGTTCCTCCAACATCTAGATTTGACGGTGCTTAGGCGAAGCCCTGCCGGAATAGTTCCACCACCACCGCCGCTGCGCCGTCGCGCTTCCGGAGAACTCATATACCTCTCCGCTCCCTCTTGCTAGATCAAGAAGGCGGAAATCCTCATTGAGATGTACGTGTGCTGAAGGTGGAGGTGTTGTTTGTTTCATGCTAGATCGGGACGGATCGTGATTGGATCGCGGGATGCTCGAAGATTTGGATCGCGAAGACGTTCGACTACATCAACCGCATTTCTTAACACTTCCCACTTAGTGATCTACAAGGGTATGTAGATCCACTCTCCCTCTCATAGATGCTCATCACCATGGATAGATCTTGCGTGTGTGTAGGAAATTTTTTGTTTCCCATGCAACGTTCCCCAACAGTGGCATCATGGTTGAAAGGAGCTTTATTATTGTTGAAGGGCGGCCTGAAGTTCATGTTACCGTTGCCACAGTTGTTCCCCATGCCGGTGTTCGCCACCAATTCTTACCTGCCATCAGGGTTCTTCCGCTTGCCCGGATTGCCGTTGCCAGCCCCGTTCTGCTATTGACTCTTGCCATTGTTCTTCTTACCCTGGGCCAATCTCTCATCATCGGAGCTCGGGTCCTTAGTGGTATCAGAATCGGCATATTTGGTGAGAGCCGTCATGAGCTCACCCATATCCTGAAAGGAACGCTTCAACCGCCCGAGCTTCTGCTTAAGTGGCGAAAAGTGACAGTTTTTCTCGAAAATCAATACCGCTTGAGACGCCGAAATATTCTCAGACGAGTGGATAACCGTCGAAACCCGCCGGACCCAATGGTGGGCCGACTAACCTTCCTGCTATACACAATGGTCAAGATCCATGATCTTCATAGGATGCTTGCACGTTGCCTTGAAGTTCGTTATAAAGCGCGCCTTCAACTCGTCCCAAGACGTGATGGTATTAGGAGGCAAACCCTTCAACCAAGTGTGAGCCGGTTCTTCCAACATCATGAAGTATTTCGCGCAAACTCCATGGCATGTTCATAGCTTTCAATCCAAGCCTCAAGGGGTAGATCAGCCGTGTAATTAGGCACCTTCCGTGGCCCTTTAAAATCCTTAGGCAAATGCTCATTCCATAAATACACCATGAGGCACGGCACACAACCTCCCCTGGATGAGGTGCTAGCACCCGCAGGGGCGGGAGGGTTTGTCGGTGCCGGCTCAGGAGTCACCGGGTAATCCGCCACCGGCATTGAACCTCGCTGATCCCGGCCCCTATCCATGATCTCCTAAACATCCCTTCTAGGTGTGTTAACATTGGGTGGGTTACGCCTTTGCTTGCTGCTGGAAAGCGTCGGCGACTCTATGCGCCGGCTGTAGCTACGACTGTGAACAGGCGTGGAGTGCACCCGACTCCGACTGTATGTATATTTTTCTTGCTGAGCCACTGCTGTCTATAAAAAATAATCGCGTTCCGTGCCTCTTCGGCAAACGACGTTCCTTTGGCAAAAGGGAGGGCGTCAAGCCTGGACGTTGCTGCCATCATATTTTCCACTAAGTTAGAGTAATGGCCAGGTGGTGTCACTAGGTGTTCCGGTGAGGTCCGATTCCTTCATGACGGGTCTGGCTGCCGCGACGCCTCTGCGGCCCAGGTTACCATCGGCAGCGTACTCGGCCCGGCTCCAGGAGTGTTGTAGAGGCTTCGAGGCATAATAAGGAGGCCGACCTGGGTCCTCCTCCACTGAATCTCCTCCGAAGCTCGCTGGTCAAAACTAAAACGGAGAGCCTCCGCCCTCAATCGTTTTGACTCAACGTTCATCTGAACCTGTAATGCATTGATATCCTCCTGAGCCTAAGCCATCTGTCCCTTGATCCGGACGATCTCTGCATTGTGCTTAGCTTGATTTCCAGCTGTTACTTCCGTGGCCATCAGGGCCGTTAACTCACCCATAGGTTCCAGCAAGACCTGAGCCGATAGCTTGGGAGGCTCGGCGTCGGGTGTGGCTGCCCCCACTACCGCATCAGATATCGTGTCGTTGAAAGCCGGTGTCGGGCCAGCCATAAATAAGGTGGCTCGGCTTGGCAGGTCGTAGAGCTTCGGAATACTGTCACCATCGGCATAGCCCCTAGCCCGCCATCATGAAGCTAGTAGATTGAGTCCGCATCTCTGCTGGAGGACCCCTCATCCGACAAAGCCAAGGTTTCCCCTCCTGATACGGAATCTTCCCTGCCTTGCGTGAAGCCAACGAAAACACTCTTCCGCCCAGGTTGAACACGGGCGGGTTGTGTGCGCCGGGACGGCTCGGCGAGGTTAGTGCAGTCGTTCGGCCCGGGTGTGGATCCACCGATTTTGCCAATGAACATGTGCACCTTGCCAAAGGGAACCTGGTACCCGTACTCGAGTGAGTCGGCCTCCGGTCCCCATCCTACATCGTCGATGTAGAGCTTACCGCGGCGACTCTTCGTCATCAAGCCAACAACGTATCCTTCGATCCTTGGGAGAGAGACCTTTGAGAACTCATCACCACCACGCGCTAGCCCCATGGTGGGTGCCAACCGTCGTGGTTTTATCACGGCAGATGTATGAAGACTTAGGTTCGAGGCCATCGCTAAGGCGGTGGACTCAAAGGGGTTGATCGAGACGAAAGACACGAGTTTACCCAGGTTTGGCCCCTTGAGAAGAGGTAAAAGCCTACGTCCTGCTTTGTGTTGTATTGATTGGAGTATCGATTACAAGGGAGCGTATTTTCTTGACATAGCTCTCGATCAATTGGTCTCTCTCCAAGCCGCCCTAGGGTCTCGCCGTTATATAGGAGGTCAAGGCCTTAGGTTACACGAGTCTCAAACCGACTCTTACATCGTATTCAATCCTGTCTCTAAGCCGCCCTACCTTCTTGGGCAAGCCGTCTCTAGGCGGCTCAACCGCCCAGTTCTCACACCATCTTCTATCTCCGAGCCTTCGTCTTGACCCATCTGGCAAGCCGTCACACGGCTCGGCCTTCATCAGCCGACCCACTCGATTAGCGAGCCGCCAGGTATGACCCGGTCCCTCCTGGGTGGGTCTTACCACGAGATTATATCCCCAACAATTTCAAAGTGAAGTTGAGAATCATCGTAACAAGAATATTAAGTTCCTATGATCTGACCGAGGAGGAGAATATCCGAGTTATCAGTTTGGCAGTCACTTAAGACAGTGTGGAATTGTTTCACAATTGACACCGCCTAGAACACCAGAGCGTAATGGTGTGTCTGCACGTTGTAATCGAACCTTATTAGATATGGTGCGTTCTGTGATGTCTCTTGCCGATATGCCACTATTGTTTTGGGGTTATGCATTAGGGACAACTGCATTCACTTTAAATAGGGCACCATTGAAATCCGTTGAGACGACGCCATATGAACTTTGGTTTGGCAAGAAGCCAAAGTTGTCGTTACTTAAATTTTGGGGATGTGATGCTTATGACAAAAAGCTTCAGCCTGAAAAGCTGGAAACCAAAGCGGAGAAATGTGTCTTCATAGGATACCCAAAAGAGACAGTTAGGTATACCTTCTATCTCAGATCTGAAGGCAAAGTGTTTGTCGCTAAGAATGGAACATTTATTCAGAAAGAGTTTCTCTTGAAAGAATTGAGTGGGAGGAAAATAGAACATTATTAGGTTATTGAACCTTTACTTCAACCAGAGAGTAGCGCAGTGCAGGAAAATATTTTTGTAGAGATTGCATCGGTTGAAGACGAAGTTAATGATGATGATCATGAAGCTTTAGATGAAGTTACTATTGAAATTCGTAGGTCGATTAGGGCGCGTGCTGCTCCCGAGTGGTACGAGAACCCTATCTTAGAGGTCATGTTGTTAGACAACGATGAACCTATGAGCTATGGAGAAGCGATGATGTGCCTGGATTCCGAGAAATGGTTAGAGGCCACGAAATCCGAAATGGGATCCATGTATGAAAACAAAGTATGGACTTTGGAAGTATTACCTGAAGGGCGGAAGGACATTCAGAACAAATGGATCTTTAAGAGGAAGACGGACACGGACAGTAATGTCACCGTCTATAAAGCTTGACTTGTGGCAAAGGGGTTTTCACAAGTTCAACGAGTTGACTACGATGAGACTTTCTCACCCGTAGCGATGTTTAAGTCCATCTGAATCATGTTAGCAATAGCTGCATTTTTCGACTATGAAATTTGGAAGATGGATGTCAAAACAGCGTTCCTTAACGGTTTCCTTAAGGAAGAGTTGTATATGATACAACCAGAAGGTTTTGTCGATCTAGAGAATGCTAACAAAGTTTGTAAACTCCAGCAATCCATTTATGGGCTGGTGCAAGCATCTCGAAGTTGGAGTCTGCGCTTTGATGAGGAGATCTAAGCGTTCGGGTTTATACAAGTTTACGGAGAAGCTTGTATTTACAAGAAAGAGAGTAGGAGCTCTATAGCGTCTCTGATAGTATATGTGGATGACATATTGCTGATTGGAAACGATATAGAAATGCTGGAAAGCGTGAAGGAATATTTGAACAAGAGTTTTTCAGTGAAGGACCTAGGAGAAGCTGCTTTCAAATTAGGCATTAAGATCTATAGAGATAGATCGAGACGCTTAATAGGACTTTCACAGAGCACATACCTTGACAAAGTTTTGAAGAAGTTCAAATGGATCAGTCCAAGAAGGGGTTCTTGCTTGTGTTGCAAGGTGTGAAGTTGAGTAAGACTCAATGCCCAGTGACTGGAGAAGATAGAGAAAAGATGAGTGTCATCCCCTATGCTTCATCCATAGGCTCTATTATGTATGCAATGATGTGCACAAGACCCGATGTCATCCTTGCCATAAGTTTGGCTGGAAGGTCAAAAAGTGATCCAGGAATGTAGCACTGGACAGCGGTCAAGAATAACCTTAAGTACCTAAAAAGGACTAAGGAAATGTTTCTTGTTTATGGAGGTGAACAAGAAATCTTCGTAAAGGGTTACGTCGATGCAAGCTTTAACACTGATCCAGATGACTCTAAGTCGCAAACTGGATACGTATTTATTCTCAATGGGGGAGCGGTAAGTTGGTGCAGTTCCACGCAGAGCATGGTAGCTGATTCTACATGCGAAGCGGAGTACATTGCAGCCAAGGAGGCAACAAAGGAAGGTGTTTGGATGAAGGAGTTCATGACAGATCTTGGAGTAGTGCCCACTGCACTGAATCCAATGGCTCTGTTCTGAAAGTGCATTATATCGACTAGAGGGGGGATGAATAGGCGATTTTTACAAATTCATCACTTGAGGAATTTCAACTTGAGTAATTTGAAATGTGATGAATAACTAGCAACGTATTAAGTACTCAAGTGCATGAGAAACCTAGCGACAACATAGTCATCATGATGAAATGAAACATGCACAGATTACAAGTAGCGTGATACAGGATAAGCATGGGAGGAACAAGGTAGCATGAAGAATTTGAGATGAGGAAATTGTGAAAGTCTTCAGTCAAATTCGTCAAACAGTAACACTAAATTTCATCAACAAGTATACGAGTAATAGAGGTGTTGAGTAAATAGAACTAGGTAGCTCGATGAAGACAATGGTTTGATGACCCAGTTCCAACTGATGTGATAGTCGTACGTCTGGTTTGGGGTGGCTTGGTATTTAAACCAGAGGACACACAGTCCCAGGACACATATTCCTACCGTATTCTCCTTGAGCTAAGGTCACAAAGTACTCTCCCAACACTCATGGTAAGTCTTCACGGTAGACTTCCAAAACACTCACAAACTGGTCACCCGTCGATCCACAATTGATTGCTGGATGCTCTAGACCAAGGTCACTCCATGATCCCCAATTGACTGGAGGATGCACTAGACCATGATGCCTAACCGTCTGGAGGATACACAGTCCTCAAAGGTAACAAGCATCGATTACACATATGAACAATCTCTTCAGTGATGCTCAATCACTTTGGGTTTGGTGGTTTGGATTTGGGTTTTTCCTCACTGGTGAATTTCTCTCAAAGTCCTCGGAGGATGGGTTGCTCTCAAATGACAAGTGTTAGTTCTCTCTCAGAGCAGCCACCCAACTAGGTCTATTTCTTAGTTCAACATCCCTCTTACTAACTGGAATACAAGAATTAGTAGATCTGTTCTGCCCAAAATGGGAATGGGCGCTAGGGTTATGAACTTAGTTCTTATGGGCGGTTTAAGAAAATACATTCCAATTACAAGAACTACTTTTTTATGGGGTACACTTTCTCTTTGTGGTATTCCACCTCTTGCTTGCTTCTGGTCCAAAGATGAAATCCTTAGTAATAGTTGGTTGTATTCGCCCTTTTTTGGAATAATAGCTTCCTTTACTGCAGGATTAACTGCCTTTTATATGTTTCGGGTATATTTACTTACATTTGGTGGGTATTTGCGTGTTGATTTTCAAAATTACAGTAGAACTAAAGAGAGTTCCTTGTATTCAATATCCTTATGGGGAAAAAGGATACCCAAAGGAGTGAATAGGGATTTCGTTTTATCAACAACGAAGAGTGGAGTTTCTTTTTTTCACAAAATATACCCAAAATTCAAGGTAATACAAGAAATAGGATAGGATCCTTTACTACGTCTTTTGGAGCTAAAAACACTTTTGCCTAGTGGTTGTGGGGGTGGCTATTTATAGCTAGGGTGCAACCTGGCATGATAAGACATAAATGCCCCCAATGATATGACCGTTATGTGGATAAGATGATTGGGGACAGCTGGCGCTAAGCACATCAACGGTCGGAATTTCAAACTATGAAAGTCGTCAGGCTTATCATGTTCCTCACTTGTAGGCAATTTGCACTAGCGAAATCCTAACTCCTCAGTCAGATCAATTTCATTAGAGACCAGAAGAACTTCGTCTCTGTCACTGAAGAACTTGATTGAACTGCAAGAGATTTCCAAAGGCTTCACTCGAAGGATTGGATAGGTTGAGGCCTTTGGAGTTGAGCATCAGTTGGAAATTTTCCTTAGTATTACCTCGGCCCCCTTTAATAGTATGGTGTTTCCTATGACTCACAAAAAGGAAATGAAACTACGAAAACATAAGTCTTGAAACTTCATAGTCCTCGTTCATATCTTCAAGGTCACACCAACTTCTTCATTTTCAAAGTCTTCAGAGAATACCAAAGTCTTCAACAAAGTCTTCAGTTGAAGACCTACATTCTTAGGGGTCGGTAATCTCTGAATATATCAAACTTCTCATCGACTTATAGAGCATGTGTACACTCACAAACACATTAGTTCCTTAACCTATAACTCTTCAATACACGAAAATCACTAAGGGGCACTAGATGCACTTACAATCTCCCCCTTTTTGGTGATTGATGACAAATAGGTTAAGTTTTCAACGGGGATAATAGTATAAGGTTTAAGTACTGAGCTTGAGGAATTTGATTGCAAGATATACAAGAACTCCCCGTGAAGATGTGCATATTTGAGGAATTTGCTTTGGACTGCAAATGCACATGGCAGGTAAAAGACATGGAGAACTCATCGTATATCTTGTAATTCATACATGCATTTGAACATATGATATGAAGAATTTGAAATGCATGATGAAAATGGTGTTTGACGAAATTCATCATGCATGCATTAAGGTGCTTGAGGAAATAAGCATGCATAAAGCAGTTCAAAAGAGCCAGACCACCATCAGACTTAAGTTTACAACTCAACCAACTAAAGCTTTAGAAGAGCAAGAGTTGTAACTTAAACAAAATCAACCCATATATAGAGACCCGCTGGAAGACTAACTCAAAATTTCTCCCCCTTTGTCATCGAAGACCAAAAGGGACGAAAAAGTGAGGACTAACGCCCCTTGAAGAATTTCATCTTGTTGGTGAGGAAGGAGCGCCAGTGGTGTTGGGGTCGTTTGTCGATGCAGGGTCTGCTGCAGTGTCGTCGATATCCTTAGCTTCATCCATCTCACACGATGAAGAATATGAACTTGTAACAAGTTAAGGAACTTGAACTTTCTTGAATTTCTTCTAAGGAGGATGAGACCAGTCAAAGTTTTGCTGAAATTCCATGTCTTTGAGTTCCTCAGGAGTCTTGAGATGCGCGATCGATGATTTCATGCACATAGTAGTGATTTTTCCTCACATAGTTCTGCGTCACAGTCATGTTATGAACAATGGAAGCAAATTGACACTTCACCCACTTGTGATCGCGATCAACCTTCTGATGAAGACTTATGAGCAGTTCACGATCAGTCATCACACGAGGGGCAGTCTCTCCACGCTTTTGTGCTGAGGCTTTTCCAGCAGAGTCTTGGGTAGCAATGTCATCATTGGTGGAGTAAGATGCAGCTTTGCGAAACTGACCATCCAATGGACGAGTACCTTCATCAATGACAGCTTTGCCTTTTCCTTCAACCGAGGCAATTGTGCTCTTTAGGACTTCAATCGGGGGGCAGAAAGCTGAAATGATTTTGGAAGTCAGCTTTGAAGGGAATTGAGGACCTTGATCTAATGAATTTCACGATCCAGGGAGCATAAGGCTTCAATTCAAATGGGGCTAATGCTGCATTGGCCAATGTCCTCATGAAGAAGTCGTGATAGTTGATGGGAATCCCATGAATGATGGTAAATAACATGTTCTTCATGATTCCCTCAACTTCTTCTTCATAGTTGTGACCCTTCTAAGGACAAAGGGTGTTGGTGAGGATGCAATAAACTGTCCTGGGTACATAGAGCAAATCCTTCACAAGGAAGGTTTCCTTTGAGGTTTTCCAGGCGCCAGCGGTTTCATCAGCACTTGCACCATATTGTCAGGCAGAGCAGGTTCATCAAACAGGTAATAGGCTTCTTCTGAGGGAATTGGAACTGGGACTAACCGAAGCAATTCAGAGGCTGGTGCAGCATAATGGGTTGATCCAGTCATCCAATCCAAGACCCATGAGTTGATGTCAGAAGCATCACTTGTGATGTGCAGAGTGGCATAGAATTGAAGAATGAGCTCTTCATTCCAATCGCAGATATCCACACAGAACGGAAGAATTTCTACATCGTGAAGAACTGCGAGCACCGGCGTGAAGGAAGGAATTGTTTCCATATCCGCATGAGGAATTTGATGGTGCTCAAGACTTTCTTATTGTCAAACAGTACTGATGCATAATAGTTCATCTGTGTAGGAGCCTAGAATCTGGTGCGACCGGCCCTAGCTGAGTGATATGGATTGGGTCAAGTGAAGAAAATGTGCTCATTGAAGAAATTGGTCCTGATGAGTTTGGGGCGCTTTGAGCCTTTGAATGGAATTCGTGGCTTTGGCTGAAGGTTTGGCTTGAAGCGGCCCACAGTCTCCTTAGGCATAGGAGGAACTTCTTTAGACTGAGGAATTTGCGCAGCAGGTTCCTCAGTGGCAGTTGGAGCAGCAATTTCATCAGCTGATGCAGCTGGGATCTCTTCAGTAGCAATGGTAGCAAAGTCATCAGATCCTGGTTCAAAATCTTCAGTCTGGGCTGGAGACTGAGGAATCTATGACAGAGGAGTGGTCATCGGGGAATTTGGGTGAGTAGCTTCCCAATATTCATCATTGATGACAGGGGTTGTGTTGCCAATGTCCACGTCCTCATCGATTTCTTCAATGCCGTCCTCTTCAGCAATCAACTGAGGCTAGGGCGATGATACCTGTGGAGTTGCTGCATTTGCTTCCATTTCAAGTTCTTCATCAATCTGCTGTGAGGTAGCAGCAGATTGATCCTTTTCTTCTTGATCATCATTTGGGATGACATAGTCAACACCAAATTGCACTATTGCATAAGCTGGCACGGTGCTGATAGGCATTGCATCAAACGGTTCTGTTGAAGAACTTGGTAGTGTCTTCAATCTCTTCACTGCCAAGGAATCTATCATTGATGCCTTTCTCTTTAGTGCCTTCTTCTTCGTAGCCTTGGTCTTCTTCGCTTCTGATGCAGAAGGAAGATTGATTGTCTTCACCCTTGATGATTTAGCTGTTTCTGTAGAGGGTGAAGGATGTACATTTTCTTCTGGTCCGACTGATGCAGTCGCCCTTGTGGTATCAATTTCCTCAGGTGCATCAAAAACTTTAGCTGGCTTGTCAGTTTCTTCAGGCACAATAGTGGAGGTTGTCCTGGTATGTTCTTCAGCAACCTGAGTTTCTTCAGCTGCGGGAGCAGTTTCATCAGCGGGCTGAGTAGATTCTTTAGCCTGAAGAATTTGTATTTGCAATTGATCTGCAACCCTTGAGTTATGGTCCTTAACAGTAGCCTGGGCTGCCCTGGCAAATCTCACTTTGGTGCCCTTCCATTTAGCATCATATTTGTATTGTTCCTCAGAGAGGCAGCGAATTTTAGACTAAACTGTGATGAGTTGATATGGAGTCAAATTCATCACGTTATTCCTCAGAAATTATTCTTTTCGAGCCATGTTCCTCTTAGCTCTTTGAGCTTGATCTCTTTTCCATTTTTCCTCAGCAATAAAGTGGGCGAGGACATGGTCCACACCAAGAGGCAGGTTCAGTTAGGAAAGTGGGGTGCTTGGATCCTCATGCCATATGTCAATGAAGTTGATGATCATCTTGGGATCCAACATGAGAGGACTTGGATCCTCATGCCATATGCCTTTGGCTATTGGAGCCTTTTGGTGACTTTCTCTAATGATTTCTTCCAAATTTTCATCATCAACCTCATCATCATCCTCAGATGTTGAGGGTACATTCATTATAGCGCTGCTAGTGTGAGGACTTGGTCTTTGACCTCACCTAGCAGTTTTCTTCAGTTTCAACATAGTAGGACTTGTTTAAGACTTTGCTTGAGTAGAGGGACTTGCAGAGACCCTTGAAGCAATTGAGTATCCCTCTGTCCTCTGACATGATGCTAGGTGCACAGGTGTTGAGGACTTTGCGGCAGTAGTAGAGGACTGAGCATCTACTGAACCAGTGGCTGAGGCTTTTGAAGACTTTGCTTGAGGAATCTGTAGTGGTGACTTTGACGTTGAAGACTGTGACTTCACAACAGATTTCTTCACAATTGATTTCCTTGGAGCACTTGCATAGGCTCCAGAAGCAGCAGCAGCAGCACCAGAGTCTTCGTTGAATTTCTTCACAGCCTTTTTTGCTTTCTTAGCCAGCTTGGCTTGCTGTTTTTCCCATTCATGAGGAAAGTCATTACCAGTCTTGAGACTAGTGGGATCAACTGTTTGATTTGGAGCCAAGGGTGGCCTGCTGCAAGGGGGTTTAACTACGAATTTCATCATATACTTGGGAGTGACATAGCAATATTCTTTCCACTCCTTTGCCCATCTCCTCTCAATTTTATGTAAGCGGATCTTTCTCTGCTTTGTTGTTTCTTTGCCATGAATTTCTTCATCTGGCATGCAATATTCCTCATACAGGTCATCAGGTATCTCAAAAGCAGTCTGCACATCAGGTTTCTTTCCACCTTTTTGTGGCTTCTTCCCATCAGCCATTTTCTTCGGCTGAGGATTCTGAACTCCTGAAGATTCTCAAGAAGTGCACAATTTTTCCTCAAGAAACGCTGCAAATGAGTTAAGTTGATGAGAACCTAATGATTCATCAGCGGACATGTTTGTACCTGTGAAGAAAGTATAGGTGTGAGGAATTTGAAGAGGTCATATGCATTCTCAGAAGTTTTTCAATAACATCAAGTGTGAGGAATTTGACCATGGGTGTGTTGAGAATTTTCACTAAGTGTTCTTTGTCTTAGGTTCCAGAGTTGTGCAAATTTTGAGGATCCACACAATTGAGGAATCTTGAAGAAAATCATAACTTAGGGAAAAACATCAAGTGTATGAACATGTAAGGTGCTTTAGAATGAGATCCTTGAAGAATAAACACCTTTGAGAAAATTGAGGAAAACTTGAAGATCAAACAAGGGCAGTAAAAATAGATATTATTTACCCTGATGAAGAACACGACGACCGTGAGAAGAAATCGAGGAAGTTCGTCCGTCCAGATCTCCCACGCCCTAGCTTGGCAGAGGGAGACAACTATAGCGGCGGCGGGGTGAAGACTTCCGCAGCCGATGTGAGTACGACGACATCAAGGTTGAGGCAGTGAAGCTCTTCCACACCGGCGGCGATGACTTTATCGGTGGCGCTAGGTTTGAGCTCGGGAGAGAGTAGAAGTGAGGAGTAACCGAGCATAATGAAAGGGAAGGGGTATTTATAGCGGAGGTGAAAACCAATCTGTCCGAAGATTTTGGACCAGATTGCCCCTGACCCTTGCTCTCCACACGACATGTTCACCCATGTACTCAGAGGTGGCGATAGTGGGGGATCGTGGGTTATCCAGTCGTGGGAATCTGAACAGTTTGAGCAGGAGACGCCGAAAATTTTGACAGTAAAACTTTTAAAGTTTACGTTTACAAATTCTTCAGCTGTCAAGAACACAGTGAAGACTTTGAACGAGTTTCAAAGTAGAACAAATATGAAGAATTTGTGAACAGACTGGGATGAGTTTAGCATAGAGGGGGAAAGGGTCCGATCACATTCACTTAGATGAAAATCTACTTGAAGAATTAGCGATAAGTGAATGCTGTTGAGGACATTGAAAACTCAAATATATATGTATGTAGTCAATGAAGAACATGAGTTTCATACTTTCAAGAATTTGAAAAGTTGAGGAATTTGCAAACTTGAGGAATTTGAAAATTTGAAGAATTTGCAAAATGAGGAAAAACTCAACTCTGAAGAATTTCAACTATGGTTGGTGGCATGACCCATTGTATAAGAATGATGACTTCAAACACCGTGTGCAATTGTCATAGGGTTCTGAGAATCAAATTCTTCATTAATTTCTTCACACATAGAGGGTTATTCTTCATTGATTGAAGAAAAACGTTACTTCGTGTGTTGCACATCTAAGTCATCAATTTTGCATGAGTGTTAGGATGTGTGTCCTTTTTCAAGGAACAATCGAAGATTCTAAGATATTAAGCTCACACCACAACTTGCAAAATCTCTTTTCATCCAAGGGCTTTGTGAAGATATCGTCCAGTTGTTCTTCAGTAGGGATGTGGTCGATGGAGATGTTGCCCTTGAGTACATGATCTCGAAGAAAGTAATGAGGAATCTGGATGTGCTTGGTCTTGGAATGATGAACTGGGTTGTAAGCAACCTTGATGGAACTCTCGTTGTCGCACTAGAGAGACACACTCTTCAACTTGATGCCATAGTCCTTGAGGGTTTGCTTCATCCATAGCAACTGAGTGCAACATGAACCAACAACAATGTATTCAGCTTCAACAGTAGATAGTGACACACAATTCTGCTTCTTCGAGGACAGATAGACTAAGGATCGTCTAAGGAAATGACATGTGCCTGAGGTTGACTTGCGATCCACACGATCTCCAGCATAGTCAGCATCAGAGTATCCGACGAGGTGAAGATTTGAGCCCTTGGTATACCATAATCCAAGCGTTGGTGTGTGAGCTAAGTAAGACTATGTTTCACAACCTTATGGTGTGATTCCTTCGGTGTTGCTTGGAATCAGGCAGACATGCAAACACTCAGCATAATATCAGGCCTAGATGCACATAGATATAATAATGAGCCAATCATGGAGCGATATACCTTCTGATCGAAATCTTTACCATTTTCGTCAGTGCAGAGGTGGCCTTTTGAAGGCATTGGAGTTTTGATGCCTTTGCAATCTTGCATGTCGAATTTCCTCAACACATCCTTGAGGTATTTCTCTTGAGATTTTAAGATGCCATTGTCTTGCTGACGAATTTGAAGACCTAAGAAGAATTTCAACTCTCCCATCATAGACATTTGATATTCTTCACTCATCATATAGGCAAATTCATCACTATAACGTTTGTCAGTAAAACCAAAGATAATATCGTCTACGTGGCGTATGAACAGTTCATTGTCATAGGATTTTGTGAAAAGATTTGGGTCGAGTGAACCGGGTTTGAAGCCTTTATTCATGAGGAACTCCTTCATAGTGTCGTACCACGCCCGAGGGGCCTTCTTGAGGCCATAGATCGCCTTGTTGAGTCTGAAGACTTTGTCAGGATGCTTAGGGTCTTCAAAACCTGGGGGTTGAGCAACATATACTTCTTCATCAAGCTTACCATTGAGGAATGCACTTTTCACATCCATTTGATATAGATTATATCATGATGGTTAGCATAAGAAAGCACTATGCGAATAGCTTCATGTCTAGCAACAGGTGCAACGGTTTCACCAAAGTCAATTCCTTCAACCTGTGTGTAGCCTTGAGCTACAAGACGAGCCTTATTTCTTACCACAAGGCCATTTTCATATTTCTTGTTGTGGTAGATCCACTTGGTTCCTATGATGTATGCTTGCGAGGATCTGGCCGCTTGACAAGTTCCCACACGTTGTTGAGCTTGAATTGATGCAATTCCTCTTGCATAGCTTGAACCCACTCAGGCTCCTTGAATGCTTTATCAACTTTGGTGGGCTCTATGATAGAGACAAAAGCAAAGTTCCCACAAAAGTTAGTCAAATGTGAAGCTCTTGAGTGAGTGAGGGGACCTGGTGCATTGATGTCATTGATATTTTGTCAATGTGCACTTCATTTGCATCTCTTGGGTGAGCTGGTTAACGTGGCTGAGGATTTTCTTCATCACCATTTTCTTCAGGTGTATCAACATGAATGTCTTCATTCGTTGGAATGACTTCCTCAGTGGGTATGACGTCTTCAGTAGCCTTTAGCTTAATGGATTCCTCAGGAGACTGCTCATCTAGCACAGAAGGCAGGTGCTCTCTTTGCGAGCCGTCAGTTTCATCGAACTGCACATCTACAGTTTCAACAACCTTGTGGTGGTAGGTGTTGAAGACTCTGTAGGTGTGTGAGTCCTTTTCGTAACCAAGCATAAAACCTTCATGTGCTTTTGGTGCAAATTTAAAACTATGGTGAGGATCTCTAATCCAACATTTTGCAATGAAGACTTTGATATAAATTACATTGGGTTTCTTACCAGTCATAAGTTCATATGAAGTCTTCCTATAGAATTTGTGAAGATATACCCTGTTGATGATGTGGCATGCAGTATTAATTGCCTCAAGCCAGAAGCGACGAGGAGTCTTGTATTCATCAATCATGGTGCAAGCCATCTCAAGAAGAGTCCTATTCTTGCGCTCCACGACGCCGTTCTGGTGAGGAGTATATGGGGCAGATAACTCATGAGTAATACCAAGTTCATCAAGATATTCATCAAGATTGGTGTTCTTGAACTTAGTCCCATTATCACTCCTGATATGCTTGATATTGACCCCAAAGTTCGTGGAGGCTCTTGAAGCAAATCGTCTGAAGACATCCTGCACTTCAGACTTGTACAGAATAATATGCACCCAAGTGTAACGAGATTAATCATCAACAATGACAAAGCCATACAAACTTGAAGAATTTGTTAGTGTGGAGTAATGAGTGGGGCCAAAGAGATCCATGTGAAGCAATTCAAAGGGTCGAGTCATGGTCATGATTGTCTTTGAAGGATGCTTGGATCTGGTCATCTTCCCAGACTCACATGCACCACAAAGGTGGTCCTTGAGGAATTTGACACCTTCAATGCCTATGACATGCTTTTTCTTCACAAGTGTGTGCTTGTTCCTCATACTAGCATGTCCAAGTCGTCGATGCCACAACCAGCCTTCTGTGGACTTTGCAAGTAGGCATGTGGCAGGCTGAGGACATGTAGAGAAATCAACAATATACAAGCCTCCTCTCCTAAAGCATTTGAAGACTTTGGAATTGTCAGATTCCATGATGAAAACACAACGATATTTTCCAAATACAACAACCATATCAAGATCACAAAGCACTAAGACAAACATAAGGTTGAACCCGAGGGATTCGACTAACATCACCTTATCCATGGTTTGGTCCTTTGAGATTGCAACCTTACCTAGAACAAATACCTTGCTTTTTTCCTTTGTCTGCGTAGGTGATATGCTTCAGATGAGATGGAGCAAGTGGCAAATTCATCAGTAGATTCTTGTCACTAGTCATGTGGTTTGTGCATCCACTATCGAGGACCCACTCAGTAGCTTTTGGAGGTTCATCCTGCAGATGAATTAATACAACTTACGAACTCATATGCTTCACAGTGAAGAATATGACATCAATTTCATCAGACAGAATTTCATCGCACAAGATATTAAGCAAGTAGTGTGAGGATGTGAGAAATGAGGAATTCATTTCTACATGGTTAACTTGCGTCCTTTCAAGCATTTCCTCAGGTCTCCAGCAAATTCATCAGATGTTCAAGTTCATCTGGAGACCAGACCCTGCATAAGAAATAGTTCAATTCCTTCACCACCCACATCCGGAGGGGTGGCAAAGAGTTCATCATTCTGCGAGCACCATATGAGAAGGGAGGCACTAAAGCTAGTGCGCTTTGTTTTACAGGTCGCAGGTTAGAATACTGATATGAATAAGCAAAGAAATTCTCCGAGGACTTATGAACATAATGATTTGAAGAATAATCCACATATTCAGAACTCTTAGATTTTCCCTGCGAAACAGAGGCATTAGCATGAGAATGATATTTTTGACCATTTGAGGAATTTGGTCCAGGTGAAGACTTTGGTCCATACGAGGAATTTGATCTGGGGTTCATATTCTTCATGAGTGGTGTCGTGAGGACATTCACTTGAAGATTTTGTAGGTAGCTCTTGGGAACCCAGATTTTCTTCATAGGAGAACCGTTCCTGCAGTTAGTCCAACAAATCTGGCAAATACTTCACCTTTCTGATTTTGGAAGAATTTGTAGTTGGAGTCAAGTGACTCATCAGAGGAATATGAATTTTCACAAGTAAAGCTAGATAAAGTGGATGGATCTACAGGAGGTCCTTTTGCAGCAACCCATGAGGTTTTGTGGTACTGCTTAGGTGTCCAGTTGGATCCATCAGCGTTGAGTTTCCTCTCAAAGGAAATACATGTTGGAAATATTCCCTAGAGGCAATAATAAATTAGTTATTATCATATTTCCGTGTTCATGATAATCGTTTATTATCCATGCTATAATTGTATTGATCGGAGACTTAGATGCATGTGTGGATACATAGACAAAACCATGTCCCTAGTATGCCTCTAATAGACTAGCTCGGTGATCAAACATGGTTAAGGTTTCCTAGCCATGGACATGAGATGTCATTTGATAACGGAATCACATCATTAGGAGAATGATGTAATGGACAAGACCCAAACTACAAACGTAGCATATGATCGTGTCAGTTTATTGCTACTGTTTTTTGGATGTCAAGTATATGTTTCTATGACCATGAGATCATGCAACTCACGGACACCAGAAGAGTGCCTTGTGTGTATCAAATGTCACAACGTAACTGGGTGACTATAAAGGTGCTCTACAGGTATGTCCAAGGGTGTCTATTGGGTTGGCATGGATCAAGACTGGGATTTGTTACTCCGTGTGACGGAGAGGTATGTCAGGGCCCACTCGGTAATACAACATCACAATAAGCCTTGCAAGCAATGTGACTAAGTGTTAGTCACGGGATCTTGTATTACGAAACGAGTAAAGAGACCTGCCGGTAACGAGGTTGAACTAGGTATGGAAATACCGACAATCGAATCTCAGGCAAGTAACATACCGAAGAACAAAGGGAACATCATACGAGATTAACTTAATCCTTGACATAGAGGTTCGATCGATAAAGATCTTCGTAGAATATGTAGGAACCAATATAGACATCCAGGTCCCGCTATTGGTTATTGACCGTAGAGGTGTCTCGGTCATGTCTACATAGTTCTCGAACCCGCAGGGTCTACACACCTAAGGTTTGGTGACGTTTCGGTAGTATAGAGTTATGTATGGTGGTGACCAAAGGTTGTTAGGAGTCCCAGATGATATCCCAGACATCACGAGGAGCTCCATAATGGTCCGGAGGTAAAGATTGATATATAGGAAGTCCTATTTTGGTCGTCGGAAAAGTTTCGGGCTCATCGATAGTGTACCGGGAGTGCAGGTAGTGTACCGGGAGACCATCAGGAGGGCTCTTTCGACCCAAGAGGATACATGGGCTGTGGAAGAGTGAATACCAGCCCTTAGTGGGCTGGTGGAAGTCCCACACAAGGCCCATGCGGCTGGGAGAGAAAACCCAAAGTGAAAAAGGTGGAAAAAAGGCAAAATATGGAGGAATCCTAGTCCTACTAGGATTGGAGGAAGAGTCCTCCTATCCTCCTTGATTTGGCTGAACCAAGGGCTGGTCCTTTCAGGGCCAAGCCTCCTCCTCTCTTCCTCCTATATATACTGGAGGTTTTAGTGTTTTTGGCACGAGATTTTCAGCCACGTGCTACCCGTTCCTCTAGTGCATAGTTTCTCCTCTAGATCGGTTTTCTGCAGTGCTTAGGCGAAGCTCTGTCGGAATTGCTCCACCACCATCGCCGCGGTGCCGTCATGCTGCCGGAGAACTCATCTAACTCTCCGCTCCCTTTTGCTGGATCAAGAAGGCGGAGATCATCATCAAGATGTACGTGTGCTGAACGTGGAGGTGTCGTCTGTTCGGCGCTAGATTGGAAGGACCGTGATCAAGATTGCGAGACGGATCGTGATGAGATCGCGGGACGGATCATGATGAGTTCGCGGGACAGATCGTGATTGGATCATGGGACGGATCAAGATGAGATCGTGGGACGCTCAGCGATTTGGATCGCGAAGACGTTCGACTACACCAACCGCGTTTCTTAATGCTTCCCGCTTAGCGATCTACAAGGGTATGTAGATCCACTCTCCCTCTCGTAGATGCTAGTCACCATGGATAGATCTTGCATGTGCGTAGGAAATTTTTTGTTTCCCATGCAACGTTCCCCATCAGTGGTATCAGATCTAGGTCTATGTGTAGATGAGATCTCGAGTAGAACACAAAGAGTTTGTGGGCGTTGATGCTTAGATTGCTTCCTCCCTTGGTCGTGTTTTGGTTCAGCGGTATTGTGGGATGAAGCGGCCCGGACCAACATTACTCGTACGCTTACGAGAAACCGATTCCCTCAAATGCAACTTGTTGCAAAAGATGGCTGGTGGGTGGCAGTTTCTCCTACTTTAGTTGGATCGGATTTGACAAAGGCGGTCCTTGAGAAGGTTGAAAAACAACTTATGTATCACCATTGTGGTTTATGCATAGGTGAGAATTGTCCTTGCTAGATACGTGTAGCAGCCACGTAAAACATGCAAAAACAATTAGAGGACGTCTAACTTGTTTTTGCAGGGTATGTTGTGATGTGATGTGGCCAATAACATGATGTGATATATGTGATGTATGAGATGATCATGTGTTGTATAGAATATCACAACTTGCATGTCGATGAGTACGGCAACCGGCAGGAGCCATAGGGTTGTCTTTAATTACTGTATCACCTGCGTGTCAATCATTAAGCGCTATGTAATGCTTTACTTTATTGCTAAATGGTAGCAATAGTAGTAAAGGCATGATGGGCGAGACAACCCCGATGGCGACACGTTGATGGAGATCAAGATGATGGAGATCATGGTGTCGTGCTGGTGACGATGGAGATCATGCCGGTGCTTTCAAGATGGAGATCAAAAGCACAAGTTCATGGCCATATCATGTCACTTATGATTTGCATGTGATGTTAATCCTTTTATGCACCTTGTTTTGCTTAGGACGATAGTAGCATTATAAGGTGATCCCTCACTTAATTTCAAGATAAATTGTGTTCTCCCCGAGTGTGCACCATTGCAAAAGTTCGTCGTGTCGAGACACCGCGTGATGATCGGGTGTGATACACTCTACGTTCACATACAACGGGTGCAAGCCAGTGTTGCACATGCAGAACACTCAGGTTAAACTTGACGAGCCTAGCATGTACAGACATTGCCTCGGAACACACGAGACCGAAAGGTCGAACATGAGTCATATAGTAGATATGATCAATATGATGATGTTCACCATTGAAACCACCTCAACTCACGTGATGATCGTACTTGAGTTGGTGAATTTGGATCATGTATCACTCGAATGACCGGAGGGATGTCAATTTGAGTGGGAGTTCTTAAGTAATATGATTAATTGAACTCATTATCATGAACATAGTTAGTAGTGTCTTTGCAAAATTATGTTGTAGATAACTAGCTCACGATGTAGCTCCCTTGAATTTTTATATGTTCCTAGAGAAATAGAGTTGAAAGATGATGGTAGCCATATTGCGGACTGGGTCCGTGATCTGAGGATTGTCCTCATTGCTGCACAGAAGGCTTATGTCCTTAATGCACCGCTCGGTGCACCAACCCCTCTAGCGTCGTATGTAGATGTTGTGAACATCTGACAGGCACGTTCTGATGACTACTTGATGGTTTAGTGCGTCATGCATTACAGCTTAGAATTGAGGCTCCGAAAGTTTTTGAACGTCACGGAACATATGAGATGTTCTAAGAGCTGAAATTAGGATCTCAGGCTCATGCCCGTGTTGCGAGATATGAGATCTCCAACAAGATTCTTTGCCTGCAAGATGTAGGAGAATATCTCAATCATTGAGCATGTGCTTAGATTGTCTGGGTACTACAATCGCTTGAATCGAGTGGGAGTTGATCTTCCAGATAAGATAGTGATTGATATAGTCCTCCAAGTCACTTTCACTAAGCTACTAGAACTTGGTGATGAACTATAAAACGCCAGGGATAGAAATATTGATCCCTGAGCTATTCGCGATGTTTGACATCGTGAAGGTAGAAATCAAGATGGAGCGTCAAGTGTTGATGGTTAGTCAAACCACTAGTTTCGAGAAGGGCAGGAGCAAGGAGGGAAACTTTATGGATAGCAAGTGAGTTGCTGCTCCAGTGAAGCAACCCAAAGTTGAACCCAAACCCGAGACTAAGTGCTTCGATTATGAGGAGAGCAGTCGCTGAAGCGGAACGACCCTAGATACTTGGTAGATAAGAAGGCTGGCAACGTCGACAGAAGTATATTTGATATACGTGTTATTGATGTGTACCTTGCTAGTACTCCTAGTAGCACCTGGGTATTGCATACTGGTTCGGTTGCTAAATATTAGTAACTCGAAATAAAATCTACGGAATAAATGGAGAACTAGCTAAGGGTGAGGTGACAATGTGTGTTGGAAATGTTTCCAAGGTTGATGTGATCAACATCGCATGCTCTCTCTACCTTCGGGATTAGTGACGAACCTAAATAAATGTTATTTGGTGTTTTGCGTTAAGCATGAACGTGATTTGATCGTGTTTATTGCAAGACAGTTATTCATTTAAGTTAGAGAATAATGGTTATTCTGTTTACATGAATAATACCTTCAATGGTCATGCACCCAGTGAGGATGGTTTGTTGAATCTTGATCGTAGTAATACACATGTTCATAACATTGATGCCAAAAGATACAAAGTTAATAATAATAGTACCACATACTTGTGGCACTGCCGCTAAATGTCATATTGGTATAAAACGCATGAAGAAACTCCATGCTGATGGATCTTTGGACTCATTCGATTTCAAATCGGTTGAGACATGCGAACCATGCCTCTTGGGCAAGATGACTAAGGACCCCGTTTTCCGGTTTGATGGAGCGGGCAAGTGATTTATTGGAAATGATACATGTTGATGTATGCAATCCAATGAGTCTTATAGAGTGCGATGGATATCGTTATTTCTTACCTTCACTGATGATTTGAGTAGATATAGTGTATATTTACTTAATGAAACACAAGTCTGAATCGTTTGAAAAGTTCAAGCAAATTCATAGTGAAGTTTAAGATCATCATGACAAGTAGATAAAAATGTCTGCGATATGATCGTGGAGGTGAATACCGGAGATACGAGTTTGGCATACAACTTTAGACAATGTGAAAGTTGTTTCACAGCTCACGCCACCTGGAACACCATAGTGTGATGGTGTGTCCGAACGTCATAGTCATGCTCTATTAGATATGGTGCTTGCTATGATGTCTCTTATCGTTTTGCTACTATAGTTTTGGGGTTATGCATTAGAGACAACTTCATTCACTTTACATAGGGCACCATCTAAATCCATTGAGATGACACTGTGTGAATTATGGTTTGGTAGAAACCTAAGCTGTCATTTCTTGATGTTTGGGGCTGCGACGCTTGTGTGGAAAAATGTTTTCACCTAATGAGCTCGAACCCAAAGCGGACAAATGCATCTTCATAGAATACCCTAAGAATAGTTGGGTGAACCTTCTATCTCAGATCCAAGCATAAAATGTTTGTTGCTAATTCTAGGTCTTTTCTCGAGGAAAAGTTTCTCTCGTAAGAAGTGAGTGGGAGGAAGACAGAACTTGATAAGGTTGTTGAACCTTCGTTTCAACCAGAGAGTAGCGTAGCGCAGGAAGATGTTTCTGTGAAGCCTATGTTAGTTGAAGAGGAAGTTAATGATGATGATCATGAAGCTTTGGATCAAGTTACTATCAAACCTCGTAGGTCAACAAGGACGTGTAGTGCTCCTGAGTGGTACGACAACCCTGCCTTAGAGGTCATGTTGTTGGACAACGATGAACCTACGAGCTATGGAGAAGCGATGATGGGCCCGGAATCCGACAAATGGTTATAGGCCATGAAATCCGAGAAAGGATCCATGAAAACCAAGTATAGACATTAATGGACTTGATTGTTGGACGGCAGGTCATTGAGTACAAATGGATCTTTAAAATGAAGACAGACGCTGATGGTGAATGTCACCATTTATAAAGCTCGACTTGTCGCAAAGAAGTTTCCGGCAAGTTCAAGGAGTTGACTGCGATGAGACTTTCTTACTCGTAATGATGCTAAAGTCTGTTGGAATTATGTTAGCAATTTCTGCATTTTTCAATTATGAAATCTGGCAAATGGATGCCAAAACATCGTTTCCTTGCTTAAGGAAAGGTTGCATGAGATACAACCAGAAGGTTTTGTCAGTCCTAAGGATGCTAAAAGGTGTGCAAGTTTCAGTGATCCTTCTATGAACTGAAGCAAGCATCTTGGAGTTGGAATATACACTTTGATGAGGTGATCAAAGTTTTTTGAGTCTATACAAAGTTAATGAGAAACTTGTATTTACAATAAAGTGAGTGGGAGCACTATAGAGTTTCTGGTAAGCATATGTGGTTGACATATTGTTGGTCGGAAATGATGTAGAATTTCTGGAAAGTATAAACGGTTGTTTGAAAAGTGTTTTTCAAAGGAAGACCTGGATAAAGCTACCTAATTGTTCAGCATCAAGATCTATAGAGATAGATCAAGATGCTTGATGAGACTTTCAATGAGTACATACCTTGACAAGATTTTGAAAGAGTTCAAAATGGATCAATCAGAGAAAGAGTTCTCGCCTGATTTGTAAGGTGTGAAGTTGAGTAAGACTCAATGCCCAGTGACTGCAAAAGATAGAGAAAAGATGAATGTCATCCCCTATACTTCAGCCATAGGCTCTATCATGTATGCAATGTTGTGCACAAGACCCGATGTCAGCCTTGCCATAAGTATGGCCGGAAGGTTTCAAGGTGATCCTGGAATGGAGCACTGGACAGCGGTCAAGATTATCCTTAGTAACTAAAAGACTAAGGAGATGTTTCTTGATTATGGAGGTGATAAAGAGTTCGTCGTAAAGAGTTACGTCGATGCAAGCTTTAACACCAATCCGGATGACTCGTAGTAGCAATCTGGATACGTATAGTAGAGCAGCCATTCGGAATAGTACCAAGTGGAGTGTGGTAGCAGTGTTTATGGTTTGACATAGAGATTTGCAAAGTACACACGGATCTGAATGTCGCAGACCCGTTGACTATAAGACCTCTCTCACATGCAAAGCATGATCGAGCCCCAGAACTCATTGGGTGTTAGATTCATAACAATGCGAATCACATGGTGATGTGAACTAGATTATTGACTCTAGTGCAAGTGGGAGACTGTTGGAAATATTCCCTAGAGGCAATAATAAATTAGTTATTATCATATTTCCTTGTTCATGATAATCGTTTATTATCCATGCTATAATTGTATTGATCAGAGACTTAGATGCATGTGTGGATACATAGACAAAACCATGTCCCTAGTATGCCTCTAATAGACTAGCTCATTGATCAAAGATGGTTAAGGTTTCCTAGCCATGGACATGAGATGTCATTTGATAACGGGATCACATCACTAGGAGAATGATGTCATGGACAAGACCCAAACTACAAACGTAGCATATGATCATGTCAGTTTATTGCTACTTTTTTCTACATGTCAAGTATATGTTTCTATGACCATGAGATCATGCAACTCACGGACACCGGAAGAGTACCTTGTGTCTATCAAACATCACAACGTAACTGGGTGACTATAAAGGTGCTCTACAGGTATCTCCAAGGGTGTTTGTTGGGTTGGCATGGATCAAGTCTGGGATTTGTTACTCCGTCTGACGGAGAGGTATCTCAGGGCCCACTCGGTAATACAACATCACAGTAAGCCTTACAAGCAATGTGACTAAGTGTTAGTCATGGGATCTTGTATTACGGAACGAGTAAAGAGACTTGCCGGTAACGAGGTTCAACTAGGTATGGAGATACCGACGATCGAATCTCGGGCAAGTAACATATCAAAGAACAAAGGGAACATCATACAGAATTAACTAAATCCTTGACACAGAGGTTCGACCGATAAAGATCTACATAGAATATGTAGGAACCAATATGGACATTCAGGTCCCTCGATTGGTTATTGACCGTAGAGGTGTCTCGGTCATGTCCACATAGTTCTCGAACCCGCAGGGTCTGCACACTTAAGGTTTGGTGACGTTTCGGTAGTATAGAGTTATGTATGGTGGTGACCGAAGGTTGTTTGGAGTCCCGGATGAGATCCCGTACGTCATGAGGAGCTTCGGAATTGTTCGGAGGTAAATATTGATATATAGGAAGTCCTATTTTGGTCACCGGAAAAGTTTCGGGCTCATCGGTAGTGTACCGAGAGTATCGGTAGTGTACCGGGAGACCATCGGGAGGGGTATTTCGACCCAAAAGGCTACGTGGGCTGTATGAGATTTTCAGCCACGTGCTCCACCACAATCGCCGTGGCGCCGTCATGCTGCCGGAGATCTCATCTACCTCTCTGCTCCCTCTTTCTGGATCAAGAAGGTGGAGATCGTCATCGAGTTGTACGTGTGCTGAACGTGGAGATGCTGTCCGTTCGGTGCTAGATCGGAAGAACCGTGAGGAATATTGCGAGATGTATCGTGATGAGATCGCATGACGGATCGTGATGAGTTTGCGGGATGGATCGTGATTGGATCGCAGGACGGATCGTTATGAGATCGCGGGACGCTCGTCGATGTGGATCGTGAAGACGTTCGACTACACCAACCGCGTTTCTTAACGCTTCCCGCTTAGTGATCTACAAGGGTATGTAGATCCACTCTCCCTCTTGTAGATGCTCATCACCATGGATAGATCTTGCGTGTGTTTAGGAAATTTTTTGTTTCCCATGCAACGTTCCCCATCAATACCCTCTTTCCTAGGGTTCCTGTTTAGAATCTAATTTTTGAGGACATAGCAAAGGCTTTGATGCCCTTTGAGACTTTTGTACATTCCTGTCACATACAATTCCTTCAACCCTGCATTTTCGTCAGTGATACTTGTGGTACCTCAAATGAGGAATTTGTGACCACTAGAATTGTTCAAGAATTTGTAGCAATAGAAGAATTTGAACATTCAGTTGAAGAATTAGCAGTTCCACGTTTGATACATTTCAAACAAGGTGGAACAAATTCTTCCTGAGCGGTACTGATCTGTTGAGCCAGTAAGTGTTGGGGAACGTTGCATGGGAAACAAAAAATTTCCTATGCACACACAAGATCTATCCATGGTGATGAGCATCTACAAGAGGGAGAGTGGATCTACATATACTTGTAGATCGCTAAGCAGGAACCGTTAAGAAACGCGGTTAGTGTAGTCGAACGTCTTTGCGATCCAAATCGCCGAGCGTCCCACGATCTCATCACGATCTGTCCCGCGATCCAATCATGATTCGTCCCACGATCCAATCATGATCCGTCCCGCGATCTCATCATGATTCGTCCCACGATCCAATCATGATCCGTCCCGCGATCTCATCATGATTCGTCCCACGATCCAATCACAAATAGTCTCGTGATCTTGATCACGGTCCTTTCGATCTAGCACCGAACGGACGGCACCTCCGCGTTCAGCACACGCACAGCTCGATGACGATCTCCGTCTTCTTGATCCAGAAAGACGGAGCAGAGAGGTAGACGAATTCTCTGTCAGCGCGACGGCATTGCGGTGATGGTGGTGGAGTAATTCCAGCAGGGCTTTGCCTAAGCACTGTTGAAACCGATCTACAGGAGAAACTACAGACTAGAGGAGAGGGTAGCACGTGGCTGAAAATCTATGTGCAAAACCCTAAAACCTCTAGTATATATAGGAGGAGGAGAGGAGGAGGCTTGGAGCAAGGGCCAGCCCTAGGAGGCTTCGGCCGAAGTGGAGAGGAGGAGGAGTCCTCCTCCACTCCTAGTAGGATTAGGACTCCCTTCTTATTTCCACCTTTTTCCCTTTTTCCACCTTTTTCTCTTTGGAATTTCTTCCCAGTCGCATGGGACTTTTGTGGGACTTCGAGCAGCCCACTAAGGGCTGGTATTCATCCTCCCAGAGCGCATGTAGGCTCTTGGGTCTAAATACACCTCCCGATGGTCCCCCGGTACCCTCCCGGCACTGCCGGTACACTACCGATGAGCCTGGAACTTTTCCGGTGACCAAAACAGGACTTCCTATATATGAATCTTTACCTCCGGACCATTTCGCAGCTCCTCATGATGTCCGGGATCTCATCCGGGACTCCGAACAACCTTCGGTAACCACCATGCATAACTCTATACTACCGAAACATCACTGAACCTTAAGTGTGCAGACCCTGCGGGTTCGAGAACTATGTAGACATGACCGAGACACCTCTACGGTCAATAACCAATAGCAGGACCTGGATGCCCATATTGGTTCCTACATATTCTATGAAGATCTTTATCGGTCAAACCTCTTTGTCAAGGATTCAGTTAATCCCATATGATGTTCCCTTTGTTCTTCGGTACATTACTTGCCCAAGATTCGATCGTCGGTACCTCCATACCTAGTTCAATCTCGTTACCAGCAAGTCACTTTACTCATTCTGTAATACAAGACCCCGTGGCTAACACCTAGTCACATTGCTTGCAAGGCTTATTGTGATGTTGTATTACCGAGTGCGCCCTGAGATACTTCTCCGTCACACGGAGTAACAAATCCCAGTCTTGATCCATGCCAACCCAACAAACACCCTCGGAGATACCCGTAGAGCACCTTTATAGTCACGCAGTTATGTTGCGACGTTTGATACACACAAGGTACTCCTCCGGTGTCAGTGAGTTGTATGATCTCCATGGTCATAGGAACAGATACTTGCCATGCAGAAAACTATAGCAATAAACTTACACGATCATATGCTACGTTTGTAATTTGGGTCTTGTCCATCACATCATTCTCCTAATGATGTGATCCCGTTATCAAATGATATCTCATGTCCATGACTAGGAAACCATAGCCAGCTTTGATCAACGAGCTAGTCTATTAGAGGCATACTAGGGACATGGTGTTGTCTATGTATCCACACATGTATCTGAGTTTCCAATTAATACAATTATAGCATGCATAATAAACGATTATCATGAACAAGGAAATATGATAATAACCAATTTTTTATTGCCTCTAGGGCATATTTCCAACAGTCGCCCACTTGCACTAGAGTCAATAATCTAGTTCACATCACCATGTGATTTGCATTGTTATGAATCTAACACCCAAGGAGTTCTGGGGCTCGATCATGCTTTGCATGTAAGAGAGGTCTTTTAGTCAACGGGTCTGCGACACTCAAATCCGTGTGTACTTTGAAAATCTCTATGTCATACTGTAAACACTGCTACCACGCTCCACTTGGAGCTATTCCAAATGGCTACTCCACTATACGTATCCAGATTGCTACTAAGAGTCATCCGGATTGGTGTTAAAGCTCGCATCGACGTAACTCTTTACGACGAACAATTTATCACCTCCATAATCGAGTTGCATCGACGTAACTCTTTACGACGAACTCTTTATCACTTCCATAATCGAGAAACATCTCCTTAGTCCTCTGGTTACTAAGGATAATTTTGTCCGTTGTCCAGTGATCCACTCCTGGATCACTCTTGTACCCCTTGATAGACTCATGACAAGACACACACAAGTGCGGTACACATCATGGCATACTATATAGAGCCTATGGCTAAGGCATAGGGGACAATGTTCATCCTTTTTCTTTCTTCTGCCATGGTCGATCTTTCAGTCTCACTCAACTTCACACCTTACAAATCAGGCAAGAACTCTTTCTTTGACTGATCCATTTTGAACTCTTTCATAATCTTTTCAAGGTATGTACTCATTGAAAATCTTATCAGACGTCTTGATCTATCTCTATAGATCTCGATGCCCAACAATTAATTAGCTTTAGCCAGGTCTTCCTTTGAAAAACTCTTTTCAAACAGCCCTTTATGCGTTCCAGAAATTCTACATTATTTCTGATCAACAATATGTCAACCACATATACTTATCAGAAATTCTATAGTGCTCCCACTCACTTTATTGTAAATACAAGTTTCTCATAAACTTTGTATAGACTCAAAAACTTTGATCACCTCATCAAAGCGTATATTCCAACTCCGAGATGCTTGCTCCAGTCCATAGAAGGATCACTGGAGCTTGCACACCTTTCAGCATCCTTAGGACTGACAAAACCTTCTGGTTGTATCACATACAATCTTTCCTCAAGTAAACCGTTAAGGAAACGATATTTTGACATCCATCTGCCAGATTTCATAATTGAAAAATGCAGCAACTTCTAAAATAATTCCAACAAACTTTAGCATTGCTACGAGTGAGAAAGTCTCATCGCAGTCAACTCCTTGAACTTGTCGGAAACTTGTTTGCGACAAGTCGAGCTTTATAAATGGTGACATTTACCATCAACGCCTGTCTTCATCTTAAAGGTCCATTTTTACTCGATGACCTGCCGTCCAACGAGCAAGTCTACCAAAGTCTATACTTGGTTTTCATACATGGATCCTTTCTCGGATTTCATGGCCTCTAACCAATTTTCGGAATCTGGGCCCATCATCGCTTCTCCATAGCTCGCAGGTTCATCGTTGTCCAACAACATGACCTCCAAGATAGGGTTGTCGTACCATTCAGGAGCAGTACGCGTCCTGTTGACCTACGAGGTGTGATAGTAACTTGATACGAAGCTTCATGATCATCATCATTAACTTCCTCTTCAACTGACGTAGGCTTCACAGAAACATCTTTCTGCTCTGCGCTACTATCTGGTTGAACTAAGGTTCAACAACCTCATCAAGTTCTATCTTCCTCCCAGTCAATTCTTTCAAGAGAAACTCTTTCTCGAGAAAGGACATAGTTTTAGCAACAAACACTTTGTACTCGGATCTGAGATAGAAGGTATAGCCAATTGTTTCTAGGGTATTCTATGAAGTTGCATTTTTCCGCTTTGGGTTCGAGCTTATCAGACATAAGTGTAGCATTCCCAAACTCTAAGAAATGAGAGCTTACGTTTCTGCCAAACCATATGGTCTAAGCTAAATGGACTTAGATGGTGCCCTATTTAAAGTGAATGTAGTTGTATCTAATGCATAACCCCAAAAAAATAGTGGCAAAACAATAAGAGACATCATAGTATGCACCATATCCAATATAGCACGACTATGACGTTCGAACACACCATCAGACTATGGTGTTCCAGGTGGCATGAATTTTGAAACAACTTTCACATTGTCCAAACTTGTATGCCAAACTCGTACTCAGATATTCACCTCCACGAACATATCGCAGACATTTTTATGTTCTCGTCACAATGATATTAAACTTCACTCTGAATTTTCTTGAACTTTTCAAACGATTCAGACTTGTGTTTCATTGAGTAAATATACACTATATCTACTCAAATCATCAGTGAAGGTAAGAAAATAATGATATCCACCGCACGCTACAAGACTCATTGGATTGCATACATCAACGTGTATCATTTCCAATAAATCAATTGCCCGCTCCATCAAACCGGAAAATGGGGTCCTTAGTCATCTTGCCCAAGAGGCATGGTTCGCATGTCTCAACCGATTCGGAATAATGAGTCCAAAGATCCATCAACATGGAGTTTCTTCATGCGATTTATACCAATATGACATTTAGCGACAGTGCCACTAGTATGTGGTACTATCATTATTAACTTTGTATCTTTTGGCATCAATGTTATGAACATGTGTATTACTACGATAAAGATTCAACAAACCATTCTCATTGGGTGCATGACCATTGATGGTATTATTCAAGTAAACAAGATAACCATTATTCTCTAACTTAAATGAATAACCGTGTTGCAATAAACACGATCTAATCATGTTCATGCTTAACGCAAACACCAAATAACATTTATTTAGGTTTGTCACTAATCCCAAAGGTAGAGAGAGCATGCGATGTTGATCACATCAACCTTGGAAACATTTCCAACACACATCGTCACCTCACACTTAGCTAGTCTCCGTTTATTCCGTAGCTTTTACTTTGATTTACTAACATTTAGCAACTGAACCAGTATCCAATACCCAGGTGCTACTACGAGTACTAGCAATGTACACATCAATAACACATATATCAAATATACTTCTGTCGACGTTGCCAGCCTTCTTATCTACCAAGTATCTAGAGTTGTTCCGCTTCAGCGACCGCTCTCCTCATAATAGAAACACTTAGTCTCGGGTTTGGGTTCAACTTTGGGTTGCTTCACTGGAGCAGCAATTAACTTGCCATCCATGAAGTTTCCCTCCTTTCCCTTGCCCTTCTCGAAACTAGTGGTTTTACTAACCATCAACATTTGATGCTCCTTCTTGATTTCTACCTTTGCGGTGTCAAACATCGTGAATAGCTCAGGGATAATCATTTCCATCCCTGGCATAATTATAGTTCATCACGAAGTTCTAGTAGCTTAGTGATAGTGACTCAAAGAACTATATCAATCACTATCTTATCTGGAAGATCAATTCCCTCTCGATTCAACCGATTATAGCACCCAGACAATCTGAGCACATGCTCAACGATTGAGCTATTCTACTTCATCTTACAGGCAAAGAATCTTGTTGGAGATATAATATCTCCCAACACGGGCACGAGCCTGAGATCCCAATTTCAGCTTTTAGAACATCTCATATGTTCCGTGACGTTCAAAACATTTTGGAGACTCAATTCTATGCCTTAATGCATGACCCATAAAACTATCAAGTAGTCATCGGAACGTGTCTGTCAGATGTTCCCAACATCTACAAACGACGCTAGAGGGGGTGGCGCACCGAGCAGTGCATTAAGGACATAATCCTTCTGTGCAGCAATGAGGACAATCCTCGGATCACGGACCCAGTCTACAATATTGCAACCATTATCTTTCAACTCTATTTCTCTAGGAACATATAAAAATTTAAGGGAGCTACATTATGAGCTAGTAATCTACAACATAATTTGCAAAGACACTACTGACTATGTTCATGATAATGAGTTCAATTAATCATATTACTTAAGAACTCCCACTCAAATAGACATCCCTCCGGTCATTTGAGTGATACATGATCCAAATTCACCAACTCAAGTCCGATCATCATGTGAGTTGAGGTGGTTTCAATGGTGAACATCATCATGTTGATCATATCTACTATATGACTCATGTTTGACCTTTCGGTCTCTTGTGTTCCGAGGCCATGTTTGTACATTCTAGGCTCGTCAAGTTTAACCCGAGTGTTCTGCATGTGCAACACTGGCTTGCACCTGTTGTATGTGAATGTAGAGTCTATCACACCCGATCATCACATGGTGTCTCGACACAACGAACTTTCGCAACGGTGCACACTCGGGGAAAACACAATTGATCTTGAAATTTAAGTGAGGGATCACCTTATAATTCTACCGTCGTCCTAAGCAAAACAAGGTGCATAAAAGGATTAACATCACATGTAAATCATAAGTGACATGATATGGCCATGAACTTGTGCTTTTGATCTCCATCTTGAAAGCACCGGCATGATCTCCATCATCACCGGCATGACACCGTGATCTCCATCATCTTGATCTCCATCAATGTGTCGCCATCAGGGTTGTCGTGCCCATCATGCTTCTACTACTATTGCTACCATTTATCAATAAAGTAAAGCATTACATAGCACTTAATGATTGACACGCGGGTCATACAATAATTAAAGACAACCCTATGGCTCTTGCCGGTTGCGTTACTCATCGACATGCAAGTCTTGATATTCTATACAACACATGATCATCTCATACATCACATATATCTCATCATGTATTGGCCATATCACATCAGAAAATACCCTGCAAAAACAAGTTAGACGTCCTCTAATTGTTGTTGCATGTTTTACATGGCTGCTACAGGTATCTAGCAAGAATAATTCTCACCTACGCAAAACCACAACGATGATACATAAGTTGCTTTTCAACCTTCTCAAGGAACGCCTTTGTCGAATCCGATCCAACTAAAGTAGGAGAAACAGACACCCGCTAGCCATCTTTATGCAATGAAGTTACAGGTTAGTCGATGGAACCGGTCTCTCATAAGCATACGAGTAAGGTTGGTCCGGGCCGCTTCATCCCACAATACCGCTGAACCAAAACACGACCAAGGGAGGAAGCAATCTAAGCATCAACGCTCACAAACTCTTTGTGTTCTACTCGAGATCTCATCTACACATAGACCTAGCTCATGATGCCACTGTTGGGGAACGTTGCATGGGAAAAATAATAATTTCTACGCACACGCAAGATCTATCCATGGTGATGAGCATCTACAAGACAGAGAGTGGATCTACATACCCTTGTAGATTGCTAAGCGGGAAGCGTTAAGAAACGCGGTTGGTGTAGTCGAACGTCTTCGCGATCCAAATTGCCGAGCGTCCCGTGATCTCATCACGATTCGTCCTGCGATCTCATCACAATTCGTTCCGCGATCCAATCAAGAATCGTCTCGCGGTCTTGATCACGGTCCTTCCGATCTAGCGTCGAATGGAGGACACCTTCGCGTTCAGCACACGTATAGCTCGATGACGATCTCCGCCTTTTTGATCCAGCAATAGGCAGCGGAGAGGTAGACGAGTTCTCCGGCAGCGCGATGGCGTTGCAGCGATGGTGATGCAGTAATTCCAGCAGGGATTCACCTAAGCACTGCTGAAACCGATCTAGAGGAGAAACTACGGACTAGAGGAGAGAGTAGCACGTGGCTGAAAATATATGTGCAAAACCCTAAAACCTCTAGTATATATAGGAGGAGGAGAGGAGGAGGCTTGGCGCAAGGGCCAGCCCCAGGAGGCTTCGGCCGAAGTGGAGAGGAGGAGTCCTCCTCCTCCACTCTTAGTAGGACTAGGACTCCTTCCTTATTTCCACCTTTTTGCCTTTTTCCACCTTTTTCTCTTTGGAATTTCTTCCTAGACGCATGGGCCTTCTGTGGGACTTTCCCATCCCACTAAGGGCTGGTATTCATCCTCCCACTGCCCATGTAGCCTCTTGGGTCGAAATACACCTCCCGATGGTTCCCCGGTACCCTCCCAACACTCCCGATACACTACCGATGAGCCCGGAACTTTTCCGATGACGAAAACAGGACTTCCTATATATCAATCTTTACCTCCGGACCATTTCAGAGCTCCTCGTGACGTCCAGGATCTAGTACGGGATTCCAAACAACCTTCGGTAACCACCATGCATAACTCTATACTACCGAAACGTTACTGAACCTTAAGTGTGCAGACCCTGCGGGTTCGAGAACTATGTAGACATGACCGAGACACCTCTATGATCAATAACGAATAGCGGGACCTGGATGCCCATATTTCTTCCTACATATTCCATGAAGATCTTTATCGGTCGAACCTCTATGTTAAGGATTCAGTTAATCCTATATGATGTTCCCTTTGTTCTTCGGTATGTTACTTGCCCAAGATTCGATCGTCGGTATCTCCAGACCTAGTTCAATATCGTTACCGGCAAGTATCTTTACTCGTTTCGTAATACAAGATCCCGTGGATAACACTTAGTCACATTGCTTGCAAGGCTTATTGTGATGTTGTATTACCGAGTGCGCCCTGAGATACCTCTCCGTCACACGGAGTAACAAATCCCAGTCTTGATCCATGACAACCCAACAGACACGCTCGAAGATACCCGTAGAGTGCCTTTATAGTCACCCAGTTATGTTGCGACGTTTGATACACACAAGGTACTCCTCCGGTGTCAGTGAGTTGTATGATCTCATGGTCATAGGAACAGATACTTGCCATGCAGAAAACTGTAGCAATAAATGAGCTAGTCTATTAGAGGCATACTAGGGACATGGTGTTGTCTATGTATCCACACATGTATCCGAGTTTCCGATTAATACAATTATAGCATCGATAATAAACTATTATCATGAACAAGGAAATATGATAATAACAAATTTATTATTTCCTCTAGGGCATATTTCCAACATAAGGAATCGTTTTCCCTTTGGAGATCCTCATGTGACACCCTTAGTTTCTCAAGATCTTGCTTTCTATGAAGAAATTCATAAGAAAGCTTCTCATGATCGGCTAAGAGAGCGTTATGATGACTCTGAAGGTTATCATACTTTGTCTGAAGACTTTTGAGATCGTCAGACAGAGTTTGAGTCCAATCCACTTCCTCATTCAACAGATCATCGCTTTTTTCTAGCATTTTCTGAAGCTTTTCAATTGCACTTTGTTGCCTAGTAGCAATATTAGCAAGTTTGGCATAGCTAGGTTTCACACATTCATCAGATTCACCATCGCTTGATTCAAAGGAGGAGTGATGCTTATGTACCTTGGAACCTTTAGCCATGAAGCAATAGGTGGGAGCATAATCATCATTGCTAACGTTAGAGTCGTTGGAGTATTAATTTTCTTCATCGTTGAAGATGGACTTGCTGACGAAAGGAGTAGCGAGGGCAAGGCTAGCAACACCAGATTTAGATTCCACCTCAGATTCTTCCTCTTCTTCACATTCTTCAGATTCTTCTTCTGAGTCCATTTCCTTGCCAATGAAAAACTAAGCCTTTCTAGAACCATTCTTCTTGTGCATTGAGGACTTTGAAGATGAGAACTTTGATGATTTCTTCTTTTTCTTCGAGTCATCAGAACTGTCGTCCTTGTACTTCTTCTACTTCTTCCTTGATTCTTTTTCCCAGAGAGGACAGTCAGAGATGAAGTGACCAGATTTCTTGCATTTGTGACAAGTTCTTTTCTTGTAGTCATCTGAGGAATCTGTTTCCTCAAACACTTTTTGATGACTTTCCAAATCCACCTCTCCTTGAGAACTTCTGGAATTTCCTCACAAGCATTGCTAGCTCCTGACCCAGTTCTTCAGGATCAGCAAGGCTACTATCAGAATCTTCGCCTTCGGATGAGGAAATTGCTTTTGCCTTCAGAGCACGAGACCTTCCATAGCTTGGACCGTATAGGTCTCTCTTCTCAGCTTGTTGGAATTCATGAGTATTGAGTCTCTCAAGAATATCAACAAGATCAAGTGACTTGTAGTCTCCACGTTCTTGAATCATCAAGGCCAGAGTATCGGATGTGGAATCAACAGATCTTAGCAGTTTCTTCATTACTTCGTGGTCGGTGATATCAGAAGCACCCAGTGCTTGAAGCTCATTGGAGATATCAGTGAGACGATCAAAAGTTTGCTGAACATTTTCATTGTCGAGTCTCTTGAAGCGGTTGAAGAGATTGCGAAGAGCATCAACACGAGAGTCATGTTGAGTGGAAACACCTTCGTTAACTTTGGACTGCCTATCCCAGATAAGCTTAGAAGACTCCAAAGCACTCACTCTGCCATACTAACATTTGCTCAGATAGCCACAGATGATATTCTTCACTTGAGAATCGAGTTTCTTGAATTTTTTCGTATCAGTAGTAGTGACGGTTGGAGAAATGCGGGGAACACCATTTTCCACAACGTACCAAAGATTGTTGTCAATAGCCTCAAGATGCATGCGCATCTTGTTCTTCCAGCAGGGGTAATCCATCCCATCGAAGGTAGGACACCCTGCGGAAACCTTGATCATACATGCAGTTGACATAACTAGAACTCTAGGTGGTTAAACAAAAATCACACGGAACAAGGGAGTACTTTGCTCTGATACCAATTGAAAGTGCGTTTTATCGACTAGAGGGGTGTGAATAGGCGATTTTTACAAATTCATCAATTAAGGAATTTCAACTTGAGGAATTTAAAATGTGATGAATAACTAGCAGCAGATTAAGTACTCAAGTGCATGAGAAACCTAGCGACAGTATAGTCATCATGATGAAATGAAACATGCATAGATTACAAGTAGCGTGATACAGGATAAGCAGGTGAGGAACAAGGTAGCATGAAGAATTTGAGATGAGGAAATTATGAAAGTCTTCAGGCAAATTTGTCAAACAGTAACGATCAATTTCATCAATAAGTATACGAGGAATAGAGGAGTTGAGGAAATAGAACCAGGTAGCTCGATGAAGACAATGGTTTGATGACCCAGTTCCAACTGCTGTGATAGTCGTACGTCTGGTTTGAAGTGGCCTGGTATTTAAACCAGAGGACATACAGTCCCAGGACACACAGTCCTTACCGTATTCTCCTTGAGCTAAGGTCACAAAGTCCTCACCCAACACTCGTGGTAAGTCTTCAGGGTAGACTTCCAAAACCCTCACAAACTGGTCACCCGACGATCCACAATTGACTGTTGGATGCTCCAGACCAAGGTCACTCTATGATCCCCAATTGACTGCAGGATGCACTAGACCATGATGCCTAACTATCTGGATTATACACAGTCCTCAAGGTAACAAGCGTCGGTTCCACACGGGAACAATCTCTTTAGTGATGCTCAATCACTTTGGGTTTGGTGGTTTGGATTTGGGTTTTCCTCACTGATTATTTTCTCTCAAAGTCCTCGGAGGATGGGTTACTCTCAAATGACAAGTGTTAGTTCCCTCTCGGAGCAGCCAACCAACTAGTGGTTGTTGGGGGTGGCTATTTATAGCCAGGGTGCAACCTGACATGATAAGACATAAATGCCCCCAATGATATGACTGTTATGTGGATAAGATGATTGGGGACAGCTGGCGCTAAGCACAGCACTGGTCGGAATTTCGAACTATGAAAGTTCTCAGGATTATCACGTTCCTCACTTGTAGGCAATTCGCACTGGTGAAATCCTAACTCGTGAGTCAGATCAATTTCATCAGATACCAGAAGAACTTCATCTCTGTCACTGAAGAACTTGACTGAACTGCAAGAGATTTCCAAAGGCTTCACTCGAAGGATTGGATAGGTTGAGGCTTTTGGAATTGAGCATCAGTTGGAAATTTTCCTTAGTATTACCTCGGACCCCTTTAACAATACAGTGTTTCCTATAACTCAAATAAAGGAAATGAAACTATGAAAACAAAAGTCTTCACGCTTCATAGTCCTCGTTCATATCTTCAAGGTCACACCAACTTCTTCATTTTCAAAGTCTTCAGGGAATACCAAAGTCTTCACCAAAGTCTTTAGTTGAAGACATACATTTTTAGGGATCCATTATCTCCAAATATATCAAACTTCTCATCGACTTATAGAGCCTGTGTACACTCACAAACACATTAGTTCCTTAACCTATAAGTCTTCGATACACCAAAAGCACTAAGGGGCACTAGATGCACTTACATGTTCTGTGACAACACTGGTGCCATTGCTCTGGCCAAGGAACCAAGTTTCACATGAGGACCAGACAAATAAATTGACGCTTCAATTCCATCCAAGATCACATCAAGGAGGAGGACATAAATATTTGCAAAGTGCACACAGATCTGAATGTCACCGACCCATTGACTAAACCTCTTCCAAGGGCTAAACATGATCAACACCAGAACTGTATGGGTGTTCGATTCATTACAATGTAAATCACATAGTGATGTGAGCTAGATTATTGACTCTAGTGCAAGTGGGAGCCAGTTGGAAATATGCCCTAGAGTCAATAAAATGGTTATTATTATATTTCCTTGTTCATGATAATCGTTTATTATCCATGCTATAATTGTATTGATTGGAAACACATTGCATGTGTGGATACATAGTCAACATTGTGTCCCTAGTATGCCTCTAGTAGACTATCTCTTTAATCAAAGATGGTCAAGGTTTCCTAGCCATAGACATAAGATGTCAATTTATAATGGGATCACATCATTGGGAGAATGATGTGATGGACAAGACCCAAACTTAAACATAGCATATGATCGGTCAGTTTATTGCTATAATTTTCAGGATGTCAAGTATCTCTTCCTATGATCATGAGATCATGCAACTCACTAACACCGGAGGAGTACCTTGTGTGTATCAAATGTCGCAACGTAACTGGGTGACTATAAAGATGCTCTACATGTATTTCCAAGGGTTTCTGTTGAGTGGGCATGGATGAAGACTTTGATTTGTTACAGCATGTGCTGGAGAGGTATCTTAGGGCCCACTCGGTAATACAACATCACAACAAGCCTTGCAAGAAATGTGACTAAAGTGTTAGCCACGGGATCTTGTATTATGGAACGAGTAAAGAGACTTGCCGGTAACGAGATTTAACTAGGTATAAAGATACCGACGATCGAATCTCGGGCAAGTAACATACCGAAGAACAACCGATAAACTGAATCCTTGACATAGAGGTTCAACCGATAAAGATATTCGTAGAATATGTAGGAACCAATATGGGCATCTAGGTCCCGCTATTGGTTATTGACCGTACAGGTGTCTCAGTCATGTCTACATAGTTCCCGAACCCGCAAGGTCTGCACACTTAACGTTCGGTGATATTTCGGTAGTATAGAGTTATGCCTGGTGGTGACCGAAGGTTGTTAAGAGTCCCGGACGTCACGAGGAGCTCTGGAATGGTCCGAAGGTAAAGAATGATATATAGGAAGTCCCGTCATCAGAAAAGTATCGGGTACTTCGGTAGTGTACCGAGAGTACCGGGAAGGTCCAGAGGACCATCGGGAGAGGCCACCTGTGCCGGGAAGTCACATGGGCCTAAGGGGTGGTGCACCAGACCTTAGTGGGCTGGGAAAACCAGTCCCAAGAGGCCCATGTGGCTACAGGAGGAGAGAAGGAAAAATCCCAAAGGTGGGAGGGTTCCAAGTGGAATCCGACTAGGAGTAGGATTGGAGGTGGACTCCTCCACCTCCGCTCCACTTTGGCCGAATCCCTAGGGGAAACCCTAGGCGGCTGCCTCCTCCCCTCCCTCCTATATATACTAGAGGAATAGAGCCCCCAAGGACACAAGTCCACATGCTAGTTCTCTATTCCCCAGTTCCTCCAACATCTAGATTCGGCGGTGCTTAGGCGAAGCCCTGCCGGAATAGTTCCACCACCACCGCCGCCGCGTCGTTGCGCTGCTGGAGAACTCATCTACCTCTCCGCCCCCTCTTGCTAGATCAAGAAGGTGGAGATCTTCATCAAGTTGTACGTGTGCTGAACGCTGAGGTGCCGTCCATTTGGCACTAGATCGGGAGGGATCGTGATTGGATCGCGGGACACTCGGCGATTTGGATCACAAAGATGTTCGACTACATTAGCCGCGTTTCTTAATGCTCCCCGCTTAGCAATCTACAAGTATATGTAGATCCACTCTTCCTCTCATAGATGCTCATCACCATGAATAGATCTTGTGTGTGTGTAGGAATTTTTTTGTTTCCATGCAACGTTCCCCAACACATGCTACATCAACTTCCTACATGAGGAGGATAAGCGTCAGGTTGAGCACGCACAGAGGCTCACCGCCTCCATGGCCGCAGCAGACGCCGTAGCTATGGCACGTAATGAGGATATCTACGCCGAGTCCCACTGCTTCAAGGAGGCACGTCAGGAGCGGCGGAGGGCAACAGCGGCAGATGATGAATTCGACTCCTCCAACTCGTCGGTAGGCTTCTCCTCCTCTGCCTCTTACTGAATGCACTCGGCATAGGTGAAGGTTGTTGGCAGTAGCACGAAGCCCCTCCGAAGTAGTATTTAGAGGCTATTTTGTTCAGTTCATCTAACTATAGATATGGTCGAACTATACCACATACTTTAAATTAGCTAGTATATATAGTTGAACTAGCTATTTCAGTACATGGTTGGCAACAAATGGGGAAAAGTTTGTTCGATTCAGCTATTGAGTTGAACTATTTTGTACAAAGACCAGTGCTTGATATTTGAATGTAATCTATGTTTACTTAATTTCAATTGCAAAATTGCGTCGTAATAGTGATTTTTTTTCCTGCAAAATTGGACAAATCTCAGTGTTTCCAATTTGACAAATGAAAAATTACCCAATATGACAAATTCGAATCTTACATAACTGCTGCTGCTAATGCATCGATCAGTTCTTACATGGGGTGCTTAGTGCATTAAATGTCTTAGAAACTCAAGTCCAAAATGCATCGTTGCTAAGGTCCCTTCATTTAATGATTTAGCAACTAAACTCTTGCATGCATTGGTGAGTTTCCCGCATTTAAGTGTTTTGCCAAGGTTCATGCGCTTGGCATTGTTTCTTCGTGTGGTCACCAAAATCATATCTCTCCTTAGTTACCGTCCCACATCAGATTTTTCTTGCATACATCGCAACCACAGCAGTTAGCAACAGTAGAAGTTGTAGCATCGGTAAGGGCACATGGGACATCATTCGAAACCGTTTGCGATAACGCAATGAAAAAATCTCTTCACGCCAGATTTTCGCTTGGCTTAGTAGGGAAGGAGCAATTACCCTCGGTTTGCATACGGGTATTCAGTCTGAAACGTCTTTGATGACTGGCTAAGGACATGCCTCCCCAATGAGTATTCGCAGGACACTGCTCGCATGCCACCCGTCTACTCAAACACCTGTCTGCATGCTACCTCCTTGCCAATACAGATAGCGACACGTGGCCTGCACGTAAGGTCTATAGAACGTCCACGAATTATAAATAATATGCCCATTTGCGATGGTAACTGTTGGGGAACGTTGCGTGGGAAACAAAAAAATTCCTGCGCACACGCAAGATCTATCCATGGTGATGAGCATCTACAAGAGGGAGAGTGGATCTATATACCCTTGTAGATCGCTAAGCGGGAAGCGTTAAGAAACGCGGTTGGTGTAGTCGACATCTTCGCGATCCAAATCGCCGAGCGTCCCACGATCTCATCACGATCCGTCCCATGATCCAATCATGATCCATCCTGCGAACTCATCACGATTCGTCCCGTGATCACATCACGATCCGTCTCGCGATCTTGATCACGGTCCTTCCGATCTAGCGCCGAACAGACGACACCTCCGCGTTCAGCACACGTACAGCTCGATAACGATCTCCACCTTCTTGATCCAGCAAGAGGGAGAGGAGAGGTAGAATATTTCTCCGACAGCACGATGGCATTGAGGCGATGGTGGTGGAGCTATTCTGGCAGGGCTTTGCCTAAGCACTGCAGAAAACCGATCTAGAGGACAAACTATGCACTAGAGGAGAGGGTAGCACGTGGCTGAAAATCTAGTGAAAAACCCTAAAACCTCTAGTATATATAAGAGGAAGAGAGGAGGAGGCTTGGCCAAAGGGCCAGACCTAGGAGGCTTCGGCCAAAGTGGATAGGAGAGGAGGAATCCTCCTCCAATCCTAGTAGGACTAGGACTCCTTCCCTTTTTGCCTTTTTTGCCTTTTTCCACCTTTTCTCTTTGGGCTTTTCTTTCCTAGCCGCATGGGCCTTGTGTGGGACTTCGACCAGCCCACAAAGTGCTGGTATTCACTCTCCCACAGCCCATGTAGCATCTTGGGTCGAAATACCCCCCCCCCCCGATGGTCTCCCGGTACACTACCGGCACTCCTGGTACACTACCGATGAGCCCGAAACTTTTCCGGCAACCAAAATAGGACTTCCTATATATCAATCTTTACCTCCGGACCATTACGGAGCTCCTCGTGACGTCCAGTATCTCATCCGGGACTCCTAAAAACCTTCGGTCACCACCATGCATAACTATACTACCAAAACGTGACCAAACCTTAAGTGTGCAGACCCTGCGGGTTCGAGAACTATGTAGACATGACCGAGACATCTCTATGGTCAATAACCAATAGCGGGACCTAGATGCCCATATTGGTTCCTACATATTCTACAAAGATCTTTATCGGTCGAACCTCTATGTCAAGGATTCAGTTAATCATGTATGATGTTCCCTTCGTTCTTGGGTATGTTACTTGCCCGAGATTCAATCGTCGGTATCTCCATACCTAGTTCAACCTCGTTACCAGCAAGTCTCTTTACTCGTTCCTTAATACAAGATCCCGTGACTAACACTTAGTCACGTTGCTTTCAAGGCTTATTGTGATGTTGTATTACCGAGTGGGCCCTGAGTTACCTCTCCGTCACACGGAGTAACAAATCCCAGTCTTGATTCATGCCAACCCAACAGACACCCTCGGAGATACCTGTAGAGCACCTTTATAGTTACCCAGTTACGTTGCGACATTTGACACACACAAGGCACTCCTCCGGTGTCCGTGAGTTGCATGATCTCATGGTCATAGGAACATATACTTGACATGCAGAAAACAGTAGCAATAAACTGAGTCGATCATATGCTACGTTTGTAGTTTGGAAACCTAATGATGTGATCCCATTAACAAATGACATCTCATGTCCATGGCTAGGAAACCATAACCATCTTTGATCAACGAGCTAGTCTATTAGAGGCATACTAGGGACATGGTTTTGTCTATGTATCCACACATGCATCTAAGTCTCCGATCAATACAATTATAGCATGGACAATAAACGATTATCATGAACAAGGAAATATGATAATAACTAATTTATTATTGCCTCTAGGGCATATTTCCAACAGTCTCCTACTTGCACTAGAGTCAATAATGTAGTTCACATCACCATGTGATTCGCATTGTTATGAATCTAACACCCAATGAGTTCTGGGGCTCGATCATGCTTTGCATGTGAGAGAGATCTTATAGTCAATGGGTGTGCGACATTCAAATCCGTGTGTACTTTGCAAATCTCTATGTCAAACTGTAAACACTACTACCTCACTCCACTTGGTACTATTCCAAATGGCTTCTCCACTATACGTATCTAGATTGCTACTATGAGTCATCTGGATCGGTGTTAAAGCTTGCATCGATGTAACTCTTTATGACAAACTCTTTATCACCTCCATAATCGAGAAACATCTCCTTAGTCTTTTAGTTACTAAGGATAATCTTGACCGCTGTCTAGTGATCCACTTCTGGATCACTCTTGTACCCCTTGATAGACTCATGGCAAGGCACACACAGGTGCAGTACACAGCATGGCATACTATACAAAGCCTATGGCTAAGGCATAGGGGACGATGCTCGTCCTTTCTCAATCTTCTGCCATTGTTGAGCTTTGAGTCTCACTCAACTTCACACCTTACAAATTAGGCGAGAACTCTTTCTCTGACCGATCTATTCTGAACTCTTTCAAAATCTTGTCAAGGTATGTACTCACTGAAAGTCTCATCAAGCATCTTGATCCATCTCTATAGATCTTATGCTCAACAATTAAGTAGCTTTATCTAGGTCTTCCTTTGAAAATCACTTTTCAAACAACCGTTTATGCTTTCCAGAAATTCTACATTATTTCCAATCAACAATATGTCATCCACATATACTTATCAGAAATTCTATAGTGCTCCCACTCACTTTATTGTAAATACAAGTTTCTCGTAAACTTTGTATAAACTACAAAACTTTGATCACCTCATCAAAGTGTATATTCCAACTCCGAGATGCTTGATCTAGCCCTTAGAAGCATCACTGGAGCTTGCACACCTTTTAGCACCCTTAGGACTGACAAAACCTTCTCGTTGTATCTCATACAACCTTTCCTCAAGGAAGGAAATGATGTTTTTGGTATCCATCTGCCAGATTTCATAATGGAAAAATGCAGCAACTGCTAACATAATTCCAACAGACTTTAGCATCACTACGAGTGAGAAAGTCTCATTATAGTCAACTCCTTGAACTTGGCAGAAACTTGTTTGCGACAAGTCGAGCTTTATAAATGGTGACATTTACCATCAGCGTCAGTCATTATCTCAATGGTCCATTTGTACTCGACGACCTGCCGTCCAACGAGCAAGTATACCAAAGTCTATACTTGGTTTTCATACATGGATCCTTTCTCGGATTTCATGGCCTCTAACCATTTGTCGGAATCTGGGCCCATCACCGCTTCTCCATATCTCGTAGGTTCATCGTTGTCCAACAACATGACCTCCAAGACAGGGTTGTCGTACCACTCAGGAGCAGTACACATCCCTGTCGACCTACGAGGTTCGATAGTAACTTGATCTAAAGCTTCATGATCATCATCATTTACTTCCTCTTCAACTGACGTAGGTTCCATAGAAACATGTTTCTGCACCGCGCTACTCTCTGGTTGAAACAAAGGTTCAACAACCTCATCAAGTTCTATCTTCCTCCCACTCAATTCTTTTGAGAGAAACTTTTCTCAAGAAAGGACCCATTTTAGCAAAAAACACTTTATGCTTGGATCTGAGATAGAAGGTTCACCCAACTGTTCTTAGGGTAATCTATGAAGATGCATTTGTCCGCTTTGGGTTCGAGCTCATTAGGTGAAAACATTTTTCCACACAAGCGTCGCAGCCCCAAACATTAAAAAACGACAGCTTGGGTTTCTATCAAACCATAATTCACATGGTGTCATCTCAACGGATTTAGATGGTTCCCTACTTAAAGTGAATGTAGTTGCCTCTAATGCATAACCCCAAAACTATAGTAGCAAAACGATAAGAGACATCATAGCCCGCACCATATCCAATAGAGCACGACTATGACGTTCGGACACACCATCACACTATGGTGTTCCAAGTGGCTTGAGTTGTGAAACGACTTTCACATTGTCTAAAGTTGTATGCCAAACTCGTAACTCAGATATTCACCTCCACGATCATATCGTAGACATTTTTATCTTCTTGTCACAATGATATTAAACTTCACTCTAAATTTTCTTGAACTTTTCAAATGATTCAGACTTGTGTTTCATTAAGTAAACATACACTATATCGACTCAAATCATCAGTGATGGTAAGAAAATAACGATATCCACCGCATGCTATAAGACTCATTGGATTGCATACATCAACATGTATCATTTCCAATAAATCACTTTCCCTCTCCATCAATCCAGAAAGCGGGGTCCTTAGTCATCTTGCCCAAGAGGCATGGTTCGCATGTCTCAACCGATTCGAAATTGAATGAGTCCAAAGATCCATCAGCATGGAGTTTCTTCATGTGCTTTATACCAATATGACATTTAGCGGCAGTGCCTCAAATATGTGGTACTATCATTATTAACTTTGTATCTTTTGGCATCAATTTTATGAACTGTGTATTACTATGATCAAGATTCAACAAACCATTCTCACTGGGTGCATGACCATTGAAGGTATTCTTCATGTAAATAGAATAACCATTATTCTCTAACTTAAATGAATAACCATGTTGCAATAAACATGATCTAATCACGTTCATGCTCAATGCAAAACACCAAATAACATTTATTTAGGTTCGACACTAATCCCGAAGGTAGAGAGAGCATGCGATGTTGATCACATCAACCTTGGAAACATTCCCAACACACATCGTCACCTCACACTTTGCTAGTCTCCGTTTATTCCGTAGCTTTTACTTTGATTTACTAACATTTAGCAACTGAACCGGTATCCAATACCCAGGTGCTACTACGAGTACTAGCAATGTACACATCAATAACACATATATCAAATATACTTCTGTCGACGTTGCCAGCCTTCTTATCTACCAAGTATCTAGAGTTGTTCTGCTTCAGCGACCGCTCTCCTCATAATAGAAACACTTAGTCTCGGGTTTGGGTTCAACTTTGGGTTGCTTCACTGGAGCAGCAATTAACTTGCCATCCATGAAGCTTCCCTCCTTTCCCTTGCCCTTCTCGAAACTAGTGGTTTTACTAACCATCAACATTTGATGCTCCTTCTTGATTTCTATCTTCGTGGTGTCAAACATCGCGAATAGCTCGGGGATCATTATTTCTATCCCTGGCATTTTATAGTTCATCACCAAGTTCTAGTAGCTTAGTGACAGTGACTTGGAGAACTATATCAATCACTATCTTATCTGGAAGATCAACTCCCACTCGATTCAAGCGATTGTAGCACCCAGGCAATCTAAGCACATACTCAACGATTGAGCTATTCTCTTTCATCTTGCAGGCAAAGAATCTTGTTGGAGATCTCATATCTCGCAACACGGGCACGAGCCTGAGATCCTAATTTCAAATCTTAGAACATCTCATATGTTCCATGACGTTCAAAACGTTTCGGAGCCTCAATTCTAAGACGTAATGCATGACGCACTAAACTATCACATAGTCATCAGAATGTGTCTGTCAGATGTTCCCAACATCTATAGACGACGCTAGAGGGGTTGGCGCACCGAGTGGTGCATTAAGGACATAAGCCTTCTGTAAAGCAATGAGGACAATTTTTAGATCACGGACCCAGTCCGCAATATTGCTACCATCATCTTTCAACTCTATTTCTCTAGGAACATATAAAAATTCAAGGGAGCTACAATGCGAGCAAGTAATCTACAACATAATTTGCAACGACACTATTGACTATGTTCATGATAATTAGTTCAATTAATCATATTACTTAAGAACTCACACTCAAATTGGCATCCCTCCGGTCATTCGAGTGATACATGATCTAAATTCACCAAGTCAAGTCTGATCATCACGTGAGTTGAGGTGGTTTCAATGGTTTACATCATCATGTTGATCATATCTACTATATGACTCATGTTCGACCTTTCGGTCTCTTGTGTTCCGAGGCCATGTCTGTACATGCTAGGCTCGTCAAGTTTAACCCCAGTGTTCTGCATGTGCAACACTGGCTTGCACCCATTATATGTGAACGTAGAGTCTATCACACGCTATCATCACGTGGTGTCTCGACACGACGAATTTTCGCAACGGTGCACACTTGAGGAGAACACAATTCATTTTGATATTTAAGTGAGGGATCACCTTATAATGCTACCGTCGTCCTAAGCAAAACAAGGTGCATAAAAGGAGTAATATCACATGCAAATCATAAGTGACATGATATGGCCATGAACTTGTGCTTTTGATCTCCATCTTGAAAGCACCGGCATGATCTCCATCATCACCGGCACGACACCATGATCTCCATATCTTGATCTCCATCAATGTGTCGCCATCGAGGTTGTCGCGCCCATCATGCTTCTACTACTATTGCTACCCTTTAGCGATAAAGTAAAGCATTACATAGGGCTTAATGATAGACACGCGGGTCATACAATAATTAAAGACAACCCTATGGCTCCTGCCGGTTGTCATACTCATCAACATCCAAGTCGTGATATTCTATACAACACATGATCATCTCATACATCACATATATCACATCATGTAATTGGCCATATCACATCACAACATACCTTGCAAAAACAAGTTAGACGTCCTCTAATTGTTGTTGCATGTTTTACGTGGCTGCTACGGGTATCTAGCAAGAACAATTCTCACCTACGCATAAACCACAACGGTGATACATAAGTTTCTTTTGAACCTTCTCAAGGACCACCTTTGTCGAATCCGATCCAACTAAAGTCGGAGAAACAGGCACCCGCCAGCCATCTTTGTGCAACAAGGTTACTCGTCAGTTGATGGAACCGGTCTCTCGTAAGTGTACGTGTAAGGTTGGTCCGGGCCACTTCATCCCACAATACCGCTGAACCAAAACACGACCAAGGGTGGAAGGAATCTAAGCATTAACGCCCACAATCTCTTTGTGTTCTACTCAAGATCTCATCTACACATAGACCTAGCTCTGATACCACTGTTGGGGAACGTTGCATGGGCAACAAAAATTTTCCTACGCATACGCAAGATCTATCCATGGTGATGAGCATCTACGAGAAGGAGAGTGGATCTGCATACCCTTGTAGATCGCGAAGCGGGAAGCGTTAAGAAACGCGGTTGGTGTAGTCAAACGTCTTCGCGATCCAAATCGCCGAGCGTCCTGCGATCTCATCTCGATCTGTCTCGCGATCCAATAATGATCTGTACTGCGAACTCATCACGATTTGGCCGCGTCTCATCACGATCCGTCTTGCGATCTTGATCACAGACCTTCTGATCTAGCGCCGAACGGACGGCACCTCCGCGTTCAGCACACGTATAGCTCGATGACGATCTCCACCTTCTTGATCTAGCAAGAGGGAGCAGAGAGGTAAAAGAGTTCTCCGGCAGTGCGATGGTGTTGCGGCGATGGTGGTGGAGCTATTCCGGCAGGGCTTCGCCTAAGCACTGCAAAAAAACCAATCTAGAGGAGAAACGATGCACTACAGGAGAGGGTAGCACGTGGCTGAAAATCTAGTGCAAAACCCCTAAAACTTGTAGTATATATAAGAGGAAGAGAGGAGGAGGCTTGGCCAAAGGGAAAGCCCTAGGAGGCTTCAGCTGAAGTGGATAGGAGAGCAGGAATCCTCCTCCAATCCTAGTAGGACTAGGACTCCTTCCCTTTTTGCCTTTTTTGCCTTTTTCCACCTTTTCTCTTCGGGCTTTTCTTTCCTAGCCGCATGGGCCTTGTGTGGGACTTCCACCGGCCCACTAAGGGCTGGTATTCACTCTCCCACAGCCCATGTAGCCTCTTGGGTCGAAATACCCCTCCCATGGTCTCCCGGTACACTACCGGCACTCCCGGTACACTACCGATGAGCCCGAAACTTTTCCGGCGACCAAAATAGGACTTCCTATATATCAATATTTACCTCCGGACCATTACGGAGCTCCTCGTGATGTCTAGGATCTCATCCAGGACTCCAAACAACCTTTGGTCACCACCATGCATAACTCTATACTACCGAAACGTCACCAAACCTTAAGTGTGCAGACCCTGCGGGTTCAAGAACTATGTAGACATGACCGAGACACCTCTACAGTAAATAACCAATAGCGGGACCTGGATGCCCATATTGGTTCCTACATATTCTATGAAGATATTTATCGGTCGAATATCTATGTCAAGGATTCAGTTAATCCCGTATGCTGTTCCCTTTGTTCTTCGGTATGTTACTTGCCCGAGATTCGATCGTTGGTATCTCCATACCTAGTTCAACCTCATTACTGGCAAGTCTCTTTACTCGTTTGTTATACAAGATCCCGTGACTAACACTTAGTCACATTCCTTGCAAGGCTTATTGTGATGTTGTATTACCGAGTGGGCCCTGAGTTACCTCTCCGTCACACGGAGTAACAAATCCTAGTCTTGATTCATGCCAACCCAACAGACACCCTCGGAGATACCTGTAGAGCACCTTTATAGTCACCTAGTTACGTTGTGACGTTTGACACACACAAGGCACTCCTCCGGTGTCCGTGATTTGCATGATCTCATGGTCATAGGAACATATACTTGACATGCAGAAAACAGTAGCAGTAAACTGACACAATCATATGCTACGTTTGTAGTTTGGGTCTTGTCCATCACACCATTCTCCTAATGATGTGATCCCGTTATCAAATGACATCTCATGTCCATGGCTAGTAAACCTTAACCATCTTTGATCAACGAGCTAGTCTATTAGAGGCATAGAGGGACATGGTTTTGTCTATGTATCCACACATGCATCTAAGTCTCCGATCAATACAATTATAGCATGGATAATAAACGATTATCATGAAAGGAAATATGATAATAACTAATTTATTATTGCCTCTAGGGCATATTTCCAACAGTAACGTGACAGATTTTTGTCCCGAAGTTCCTTTGTTGGCTATTAATAATGCTTGCTCTTTCTCTCAAAGTGGGCACTAAAAATAACACACCATATTTATGCTTTATATGATGAGGCCCTGCCCAAAATAGACGTTGTGACTGTAGTTCATATTTGAATTATGTACATTAAATGCACAAAAAACTTAATTAATGTGTAAAAATCCATAAAAAACTGTTAATAATTTAATATGTTTGTAGTACACACCTATTGCTTTATGTTGTATCTAGGAAATAATCAAGGAGGGAAGTGGTATCGGATGTCGTTTTTCACTCGCAGATGTGGCAAGCATATATATGTTCCCTAGCAGAACCACTGGACGTAGATTATTGTGTGTGAGAACCTCATGTTTGTAAGAGGCTTGTGACAAAACATGGCCAACTTGGTTTTTTTACCACGGCATATGTGTGCCTTCACACGACACCATTCCAAGTTTCATGAATTTCTGATAGAGTTTTGATTTAGGAGAATTTGGAAACGAAGTTTCTCGATATTTGTGGCCGAGCCAACATGCTTAGATGTTTGAAATTCGTTCCCATTTCTTTCATGTGACCTAACACATGCATCCAAGGACGCATATCTGATTTTTCAACCCATTTTGCCGCCCCGGACCTTGTGATTATAGATCAAATTCGAATTATGCACATTAAATAATGCACCGAAAACTCAATTAATGTATTTAAAAGCCAGATGATCCCTTAATTTAATCATATTTTTGCACTTCGCACGTACATGTCTATCTTGTTTATATAAATAAAATAAAGGAGAGAAAAGGCATGAGATGTCTTTTCGCCCGCATATGTGGCATGCATATATAATGTTCCCTATCGAAACCACAAAGCTTCTTGTGAGGAGCTCCGATTTGTAAGGGGATTGTGCAAGAACTTGTCCAATTTGGACAATTTTTTACCACGACATGTGTGTGCACTTGTCATGACACCATGCCAAATTTCATGAATTTCTGACGAGTTTTGGATTTACGGGAATTTGAAAACCAATCATGTCAATGTTTGCGGCCGAGCAAACAGTCAATGAGATGTTAGAAATCCATTCTCATTTCTTGTGTGGGACCTAATTAAACATGCATCCAGGGAAAGGCATATTTTTGTCAACCTATTTTTCATGTGTTGGACCTTGTGATTGTAGTTCAAATTTGAATTATGCACATTAAATGACTAGAAAACTCAACTAATGTGTTAAACAGGTCTCACGAACCATGGAAAAAATCCATAGTTTAGCATGATTGTCAGAAAGTTGCTCTATGGGTGACTCCATAAATAAATATAAGGCCACAAGAGACAACGGATGTTGTTTCGCACATAAAAAGTGAACTTCCCCTATCGGAACACACGACTTTCTTGTGAGAACCTTCGGTTTCTAAGAGGCTTTGTGCCAAAACTTGTCCAAAATTGGGCACTTTTTTACCACAATACACACAACAGGGCAATTGATGGCACCATAATGACCAAATTTCATGAATTTCTATCGAGGTTTTCCTTTACATGAATTTTAAAACTAAGTTTCCCGATGTTTGCGGTCAATCCAAGATGATGATATGTTGGAAATTCATTCCCATTTATTGTGTGGGACGTAAACATCCAGTCAGGGAAACATATATGGTTTTTTTGACATATTTTCATGAGCTAGACCGTGCAGTGATTGTAGTTCAAATTTTAATTACACACATTGAATACCTACAAAACTCAATTAATGTACTTAAAAGGCCAAACAAACGTTATCAGATTCCATTCTTTTGCACGACACACTCACGTTACTCTATGGAGACTCTAGAAATAAATTCAAAGCGAGAAGTGACATCGGATATTGTTTCGCACATAAAATGTGAATTGTCCCTACTAGAACCACATGACTTCTTTTGAGAATCTGAGGTCTGTGCCAAAACTTGTCCCGAACTAGACATTGTTTTTACCACAACACACATGTGCCATGACATCACACCGTGCCATGTTTCATGAATTTCTCATGATATTTGGATCTACTAGAATTTGAAAATGTGGCTTCTCAAAATCTACAGCCGAGCCAAATTACCGTGAGGTTTGGAATTTGTTTAATTTCCATTTCTTGCATGGGACCAAAACATGTATCCAGTGACAAATAGTTGATTTTCAACCCATTCGGGGCCCTCTAGTATGTGCTTAATAAAGTGCAGTTCAAATTCGAACTATGCACATGAAATGTCTAAAAAACTCTTTAATTGTTTTAATGGTCCTAAACAACCCTGAATTATTCCATATTTAACACACAGTCCTATATTTGCAAGTTCACTACACATAAATGTTATTTCCATCCAAACACCTTCAATTTCCAATGTAACTTCATTTTTCGTCTCAAAGCAGTTTGAAAATCAAATAAATCGCAAACAGTTCTTGATCATGAAATGTGTGTGATGTGATATCAAAGTATCTTGGGCCAATCATCATATATGGCTTAGACCGGAAGCTTCAGCCACCGTCGGCGCGTCAACCACACAGACACACTTGTTCCCCAAGACCATTGTATTGTTCAAGCGTCACCGACGAAAGATGGGGACGTGGATCCACGTTATGAGGGCAACTTCGGCGACCCACTCGAGCCCGAGTGCGGCTGCATCAGCCATGACCATGCTCACAACATCCTTGAGTGCGGCGGCACTCTCCGGCAGGGCGGCTATGGCTGCTGAAAGGGCAGCTACTGCATCTGAGAAGGCGGCAGCAACATCCGCGACCGGGATAGCAAATGGCGAGAATGGCACAGTAGCTGTCCATTCCATAGTGATCGCCGTAGCCTTGATGGTGGCTGCCCACCCCTATGCCGATACCGCCCACACCCAGCTCATGTCGGTCACCACACAAATAGCAGCGGCCTTCTCCGACAACGGTTGGCAACCTACGTCTGAAGAGTTGGCAATCACTGAAAGTGCTCGGGCAGCCGTCCATTCGTCGGCAGCCTCCCTTGCCAAGATGGAGTCCGTCAATGCCCCGACCGTAGCCACCCACGCCAAATTCGTGGCAGCTTTTTCCAAAGAGATGGCAGACATGGACGGCGAGATGCTTGTAGCGTATGTGGCGATGGATGCCATGGAGCCGCTTTGTTGGAAATATGCCTAGAGGCAATAAATAAAGTGTTTATTATTATATTTCCTTGTTCATGATAATCTTTTATTATCCATGCTATAATTGTATTGATTGGAAACACATTACATGTGTGGGTAAATAGACAACACATTGTCCCTAGTATGCCTCTAGTGAACTAGCTCGTTAATCAAAGATGGTCAAGGTTTCCTAGTCATTGGCATGTGATGTCATTTGATGATGGAATCACATCACTAGAAGAATGATGTGATGGACAAGAGCCAAACTACAAATGTAGCATATGATCGTGTCAGTTTATTGCTACTGTTTTCTGCATGTCAAGTATATATTCCTATGACCATGAGATCATGTAAATCACGGACACCGGAGGAGTACCTTGTGTGTATCAAATGTCGCAATGTAACTGGGTGACTATAAAGGTGCTCTACAGGTATCTCCGAGGGTGTCTGTTGAGTTGGCATGGATCAGGACTGGGATTTGTTACTCCGTGTGACGAGAGGTATCTCAGGGCCCACTCGGTAATACAACATCATAATAAGCCTTGCAAGCAATGTGACTAAGTGTTAGCCACGGGATCTTGTATTACGGAATGAGTAAAGAGACTTGCCGGTAACGAGGTTGAACTAGGTATGGAGATATCGACGATCGAATCTCGGGCAAGTAACATACCGAAGAACAAAGGGAACATCATACGGGATTAACTAAATCCTTGACATAGAGGTTCGACCGATAAAGATCTTCGTAGAATATGTAGGAACCAATATGGTCATCCAGGTCTCGCTATTGGTTATTGACCATAGAGGTGTCTCGGTCATGTCTACATAGTTCTCGAACCCGCAGGGTCTGCACACTTAAGGTTTGGTGACGTTTCGGTAGTATAGAGTTGTGTATGGTGGTGACCGAAGGTTGTTCGGAGTCCTGGATGAGATCCCGGATGTCCCGAGGAGCTCCGGAATGGTCCGGAGGTAAAGATTCATATATAGGAAGTCCTGTTGTGGTCGCCGGAAAAGTTTTGGGCTCATCGGTAGTGTATCGGGAGTGCCGGGAGTGTACCGGGAGGCCTCCGGGAGGGTTATTTCGACCCAAGAGGCTTCGTGGGCTGTGGGAGAGTGAATATCAGCCCTTAGTGGTCTGGTGGAAACTCCCACACAAGGCCCATGTGGCTGGAGAAGAAAACCCAATAGGAAAAGGTGGAAAAAGGCAAAAAAAAGGAGCAATCCTAGTCCTACTAGGATTGGAGGAGGAGTCCTCCTCTCCTAGTAGGTTCGGCCGAACCATAGGAGCCTTGGCCCTTGCGCCAAGGCTCTCCTCCTCTCCTCCTATATATACTGGTGGATTTTAGGTTTTGCACTTGTTTTTTGAGCCACGTGCTACCCGTTCCTCCAATGCATAGTTTCTCCTCTAGATCGGATTTCTGCAGTGCTTAGGTGAAGCCCTTCTGGAATTGCTCCACCACCATCACCGGAGCGCCTTCATGCTGCCGGAGAACTCTTCTTCCTCTCCGCTCCTTCTTGCTGGATCAAGACGGCAGAGATCGTCATCAAGCTTTACGTGTGCTGAACGCGGAGGTGTCATCCGTTCGGCGCTAGATCAGAAGAGTCGTGATCAAGTTCGTGGGATGGATCGTGATCAAGATCGCGGGACGGATCGTGATTGGATCACAGGACGGATCTTGATTGGGTCACGGGACGCACATCGATTTGGATCGCGAAGACGTTCGACTACACCAACCACGTTACTTAATGCTTCCCGCTTAGCGATCTACAAGGGTATGTAGATCCACTCTCCCTCTCGTAGATGCTCATCACCATGGATAGATCTGCGTGTGCGTAGGAATTTTTTTGTTTCCCATGCAACATTCCCTACACGCTTCCCTGGATGTCGTCGAGTGTGAGCTAGTCATGAAGAATGTGGTGGAGATCGGTGAGCGTCAAGCAGAACATTAGTCATTGTTTATAGCATTGGTCTTTTGTTAGAGTAATGTTTAGGTCAACCAGCTCTGTTTAATTGCTCGATTAAGTAAGTGAAGGCTGTGGCATAGTTACTTTTGTGCAGTACCCATATTAGCAATTGATGTTAAATTATGTGATGACGTGGATGAACACTATAACCAGGGAAATTCACACCAAAAATTTGCCGCCATATCCCCATTCCATCTTCCAATTGAAAATGAAATTGAAGTTCATCACACACACTTTTTTGGAATGAACCGTGTGCAATGTAGTACCCAATCTTACGTCTGAAGCTTGGAGACAAACATTTGCACGTCCAAGTTCATCACACGCGGGGTATATCACAGACTTCATTTGTGATGTGTTGATATCGAGAACTATTCTAAAAGAATTGCACGTTCAAGTTCATCACACATGGTGTATAACGCAGGGTTCATTTGTGATGTTTTGATATCGCACATGGTTCCGAATAAGGGACTGTCCGATGGTACCAATCCAAAGCCACATTCCCCCCTTTTCATCTACCTTTCCTAGTTCAAACCTTCATTGCTTTCTTGTAGCACTGCCTACTCACCGACGACGCTCCTTCCTGCTGCTCGGCCTCGTCCATCTAGTTAGATAATCGATACCTCCCCAATACCCCCACACCCCTCCTCCCTCATCCCACATGGCCCGACTGCCGGTGCGACACCTTCCACCCAAATCACTACCCCATCCTCCAAATATCGCCACGGAAAGCCATGGTGCACTCAGTATAGCCAGGGTCTCAAAGAGCATTTACCTGCGAAGAACCAAATCGCGGCTGCATGCAAAGATGAGGCAGCTATGGCTTCCATGCGTGCCGACCCTAGATCTTGGAGGAGCACCTCGCCATCGAGGCCACCATCAACGCCCCACACGCTGACGCCGCCACGCGGTTGGCTACTATAAACGACAACTTGTGGTCTTTTCTCGAGGGCATCGCTGGTGCGTTCGACGAAGACTTTGTTGTGTTTTCTTAGCATGCCCGTGCTTACCTCAACTCTAGAGCCGACATGTTGGTGTCGGGGCAGGATCTGGCCACTCACCACTACGAGGGGTGCACCCACGGTGTGGAGACCTCGCCCTCTTCCAAGTTTACTGAGCCCATCATCATCGATATCTCCGATGATGAGGAATAACTCGTTTTTCTTAGTTGTATCACTTAGGACCTATGTTCACGAAATGAGTTGTCCTTGAATATCAGTCAAATCAAGAAACTCGTAAAGATTGTTAAGATAAAGAAGCTAGCTATGAAAAACAACAACATGTTTGTCTGCACAATGAAAAATATATCAATGAACTATAGGATGGTACCATCTCTTTCACCTTGTCCTTTTCCCTTTGTGCCATTTCAAATTTTAGAATACATATTTATGTGTATGTTTGTTTTCAGTACTTCTCAAGGCAGTTCATCGATGATTACGTCTCAAACCACCTGTATGATCAAGAGGCGATGAAGGTATTCATACATCATCCACGGTATAATCTTGAAGTCTTCCTTAAGAGGGCGAAGGATGGGCAGGCAATCATCCACATGCATTGGCCTAAAGTTGCTAGGACCTTCAACATCATTGAAGGCTCAATACTCACCTTCCGCTTTAACAGTTTTCTAGATGAGATTCATCTGTCTATTTACCATCTATGATGATACTTAATTTCCAAAGGTTTTAGATGTTGCATTTGAAACTTTGTCTTGTTGTGCAATTGGGTAGCTAGGCAGTATATGCCTATATGATGTTGTACCCTGATGTAATTCAATTATGAAATCCTGGTTGTCGTACTACGAATAAGAAATATATTCTATGGTTGATATGAAATGTTAATTTTTATTACTAAATGGATTATAAATAATTGATCAATCAGGATGATTATTGGGGTTCCCATTGTAGATGGTTTCTAAGACAACACTATGGGCGATGACCTGAACAAACCCACATGGTTTCTAGAAAGTTGGCGTGTTCGATCGTTGAGCAAACACACACGAATTCTGGTCGGCAAATGTGTGTGTTAGGTCACCCAATCACGAACGTTTTCACATAGCTAGTGTGTGTGATGGGTAGCCCAATGCCAAACAATTTCTTCTAGACACCGTAAGTGATGTTTTGACTAACACAAACAATAGAATTATAACTATCGTGTGTGATGACCACACCTATCACAAACGATGATATGTAGAAAATTGTGTGTGATCTGTAATACGAACGGAAACATACCCTTGGGATTCCCTGTGTGGGATGCTAAGCTCATCTCACACGTCTTCCCCAATATGTCTGTAGGTGATGGTCCTTCCAATCGCAAACGATATCTTTTTTGCCCATCGTGTGTAACTAGGTGTAGGCATCGCCGACGGGTTTTGCCTGTCGTGTGAGATAGCCCCCTTATCACCCACACATCCAAGGCAAAGGCTTAAGACTACGTCACGGAAAGGGGTTAAAAGCGTTTGTATAGCACGTGACTGCACTAGTGACAATACAATCAACAAACAATAGGTATTGTGCATGGTGTCAATGTCATTATCTTGTGAGATCATGTGTCAGGGTTAACTCATAAGAGTTTGGAAACAACATAGTGGTTGTCATTTGGAATACAAGTGACATAAGGGTTCACATGCAAGTTTCAATAAAGGTTCATCACGTAAGAAATATGTCATGTCAAGTTAAGGTTGTGCGAACCAAACAAAGAATCTTAACAATGGGGGTCTGGTATCTGAATCTTGGATATCCAAGTTCATATTCAAGTTTGAATGTCAATTCAAACTTTTTGACCTTTGATTAGCTTTAAAACACTAGAGCTCTGAAAATAATAACTTGACCTGGTTTTTAGTTTAGTTTGGACAGAATTAGGTTCCTCATACCTGAATTTAAACTAAATTGGGATTATAATTTAATTTTTGGTTTCACTAAGTTCAGTTTCAAATATGAAACATTTCATATTCTACTTAAGTTGATTCAACTTAATACAAATACCACCTTCTTAATCAAAAAGTCAAATCAAAATTCATTATAACTAAGAATGCACATTATTTAGTTAGTTTTAAACTAAAGTCATTTTTAATTCAATATCATTATATAGTTTATTTATTTGGTTTTTGTATAACTAGGGTCAAACATAAATCTGAAACAATAGCGAGGTATCAAATAGTTTCAAAACAAGTTTGGGTTTGAACTAAATTAATTTGTGTTCAACTTTCCCTAAAAGTCAAGTACTAACTCCAAACCAATTACTAGGTTTAATTTAATTTACTAAAATCATTGAATTAGTTTTAATCGAATTAAACCTAGGGTTTCAAGTTTATATTAAAACTAGATTTGAATTGAATTCAAATGTTATTTGAATTACGTAAAGTAAAATAATAATGCAAAAATATTTCCTAACGTTCTTTTGAGTTTCTGAACTCATTTTTTCCCAATTCCTTTATTAAACAAATTTAATTTACAACTAAACCTAATTAGGTTTAATTTCCTATCAGAATTTTGTCATTGTTTAAACTATATTATAATTCTAATCTTAAGTTCTTTCAAAGTTAGATTGCATTAGCTAATATGAAAGTATAATTGATTAGGTACAATTTGCAAAAAGAATGAAATTATTTGGAATGATAATTTGCAAGTTATGGCATATTGAAATTCAAATTCATTATGCATGAATTTGAATTTTAAATTCAAATTCAAAATATTATTTGCCTTGTGAAAGTACATTTCATAAGTACCATTTTGCAAAAAGTTTCATTCAATTTCTACTTATAGATAAAAATTGTGATGGTTTAATATCAAGGGGGTTTGCTGCAAAAACAATCCATTAATTCAAATTTAATAGAAAATGATTTGGATGGTGTTCTAGATAAGGCGGGCCATGTGGCAGATCCTAAGTGGATGGTACCGCTTCGCGGTTATGTGTGTTGTGGGTCGCTAGATCAAGTAAGATCCAACAACTGACGTTATATCCGAGCTAGGGTTTCGATGGCTCACCGAAATCTCACCAGAGGTTGCTAGAAAACGCGAAGACGACAACGCTGGCTTCGAAAGGTCTTTGGGGATGATGATGCAATGGGTCTGGGGCGTCAAGGAGGTTATGACTGGACGCAGACAGGCATGACAAGGTCGCTGATGGGGTCGACCGGGCCTGGGGTCGGGGAGATGGCATTAGGGACTTGTCGGAGCTTGCTGCTACAATGGTGGTCATCGGGAGTGGACGCGGTCGATGATTTGGAGCGCCTAGGGATGAGTGGCTAGGGTCAGCAGGTGCGCGCAATCACCCAGAGGGCAATGGACTAGGTGCGTGAGCTCAATGTGGCCTTACCTCGTTGGAGTTGAGCTTGCAGTGGAGGAGGGGCTCGGATTCTGATGACGTAGGGTGTCTAGGGGGCCTTGGCTTCACGGAGGTTGTTTAGGATGTTCGCAAGGGAGCAGCAGATCAACTGGTGGCGGTGGTTGGTCGGGTGGGTGGCTACGGCTACCAGAATCAACCATAGAAGACGATGATAGCAGCAGTGAAGGGAGGGTTGATTTGTAGCAGCCTTACGAAGATGGCAGGCAGAGACAAAGGGATTTGAGAGAGGGTTCTTCGAGAGTTTTTATGGGCATGAGCGCAAGGGCGTGCAGGCTTTGGGCGTGGAGATCGTGGGGCATGGCCGGAGCCCGTGCTCGGGTCATGGGTGAGCGATTAGCGCGAGGTGGGGGGAACTTGACTAGTAGGGTCGGACGGTCAGTGGGAGAGAGGGGGCCCACGGGGCGGGCTAGCTGGGCTGTTGCTGGGCTGCCCTTTCTAGCTGGCCTCGCTTGGCTTTTTCTTTTTCTTTTTAATACTCGTTTCTTTTTTTATTTTCTCTTTGAGTTTGAATTTGAATTTCTTTTCAAGAGAGAACTGCTTTCAAATTCCAAAACAATATTTGCAAAATGTTGCACATTTTTTTTGCGCATTCTGGACAATTAATTTCTGCATTTTTATTTCCAATTTGAATTTTGATTTCCTTTCAATACCAAATCTGTTTATCCATTTTGGAAAATTGGCAGAGTGTCTAGGTCATCATTTGGACTTGTGGAATTCTAACTCCCGCCAAAATCAAATGCAAGTCATATCTGATTAAATTCTCTTTTGATTTAAATCGAATTGAAGATGATTCCAATTTCAAACCCTTTAGGGAATTCAAGTTGACTTGCATATTCTTGGGACTTATTTGAATTGCTTTTGCCCAACAATATCTCAAATGTCTTGGATTCCATCTATTGTCTTGCTAGGTTTCCACTGGTTGCATTGGGATTTCAACTTCCTATTCAAACAAACAAACAAATTCACTAGCAATCAAACCACCAAAGGGGTTTTGTTTGAAAAAAATTAATTTCCAGTGAAATGTTTAACATACCAGATTTAGGAAAAATCTAGGATGTGACAGCCCAAGCACGTTCATCACTCATACCTATTCTTAGATGAGTGATTCAATGGGTTTTTGATTTTTTTTGTTCGAAATCAAGTTTGTCCACTTAAACGAGTAGTAGTAGTGTTGCACCAGTCCAACTGCAATCTCTTTATTGAAGGCTAGGTGGTATTTCATCTTGCAAAATTGATACCATAGAGGAGTGTGTCCAAAAGATTTTATTGTAATTCGCAATTGTAAGAGGTACTTTGTAGTTTGTTGGATCATAGATCCAAATCAATGAATTTGTAATTTTTTTGAAAATTTACATATGTTTCTCATAGAATAGGGATGAATGGTTAGGGGGTGGACTATATGAGGCTTAATTTCTTAAACAACAAACATTAGCCTAAATTTGGAAAAAAAATCAGAACTAGTACCAAAAATGTACCAAATTCGAAAAGCGTATGTCGGAAATGAAAATTAGCAAAAATAGCACCCCGTCGGCCACCACCAGACCGAAGAGGGGCCCATCGGCCACCACCAGGCTGAAGAGCCACCTGTCGGCCAGTGGGAGGCCGAAGAGAGGCCTGTCGGCCAGGCCAGAGGGAGGCTGAAGAGCTACTTGTCGGTCAGTGGGAGGCCGATGGGCCCCTGGATAAGGCCGATGACTATTTTCTTTCTCCTCTGACCATTCCTTTCACCCTCCCCTGTCCTCTAGGATCCCCATCTCCACATCTCACTCATGTTGCTCTCCGGTGGTTCCACCGCCGCGCCGATCTCTTCGCTCGACCACCCATTTTCATATCCAACCCGCGTAAACAATATATCGGGGCGCTCTCCACCGGCGTACGGTATTTTTTTGGCTTCCAAATCAATCAAATGTCAACTTTCAACTCGGTGTGGATTTAGTTCTTATTGGTCACCGTCCGTTTGCAGGTAAATGGCTTGCCCATTTTGCCGAGCTCCAGGTGGCCCTTGTTCTGCCGTTGATTCCAGTACGTCTGTATTTACTGTGGTGTTGGATCGTCGATGTTCAAGGCGTGTTGTAAGATTCTATATCTTGTTTATCTGACGGTGGCATATGGTTGATGTTGTTTTGGTCGAAATGTATTCGAATGCATTTGTTTATATGATTATGATGTTTGCTTCCATTCTTGTTGTAGTATGTTCCGTGCAGTGTTAGATCACATCTTGCTCGGTATATTGAGGAGTGCAAAGCTTTAGCTATTCGGAGAGGTGACACAGATATTAATCTTGCTCTTCACAACAGTGAGGGTAACTTATACCATGTTTTGTTTAGACATGGTCGGATGAGCAGTAAATTCCATGGGCCTTCATCGGAGGAACTTGTGAATGATTCTGGTCTCCGTCATCGTGACATGATGACTATTAGGCTTTAGCACTATGGAACTATGATTAGTGTCGATTTTCATCGGGGTGATGTTATGTTGTTTCCTTTACCCCGTGTTGGTAAGTTATTTGTTTGATTGATTTTCAGTTTTGTTTCAGCTTATACATTTTGCTGTTCTGCTCGGTTTGTGAAATTATTTTTTTCTAGCTCTTGAGGATTTGAGTGAACTCAGAGGGAACTTGTTGAGAGTTGTTTTTATAGTCGTGGTGTCACTCTGAATTATCATCAAATGTATGTCATGTCCCGGCAGCTCTTTGATGACAGCTACATACTGTGTACTCCTTTTGTTCATAGGATGGATCAAATGAATGTTATTTCTCAACATATGGTAAGATTTGGTTTCGGTTATTTTTTATTTATTTGTTCCTTGCTGTATCATAATGTTTTAAATTTGTAAGCTGAATATCATATAACTTGCTGTTTTTTGTCAGGTTATTCCTACCAAGGTTGTGAGGAGTTTGAAGGAATTTGTGTCAATTCCTAGGACTGATTCTTTAACTCTTGAAATTACTTTGGATTCTGAAGATGATGATATATTTGTGAGCATTCCTTGTTCCTACTTCATTGGCTTGGGTGATAGAATGGTGTTGAAGAAGGAAGGTTTCGGTAATTTTCTGCTACCATCGTCTATTGAAGTCAACAATTTGGTGCTCATAACCTTCAAACAACGTGAACAGGAGCTAGCTGTTGTGTCCAGCTATCTGCCAGAGTGATCTTATTGTCTCGCCCTACTATCCCCCATTTTCTTTTCCCGCCCTACTATCCCGCCACATTCTTTCCTGCCATACTCTGCCGCCACTTTCTTTCCTGCCATTCTTTACCGTCATTCTCTCCTGCCACTTTCTTTCTCGCCATTGTCTCCCAACACTTTCTTTCCCGCCATTCTCTTTCCCGCCTTTCTCTCTCGCCAATTTCTTTCCAGCCATTCACTCCCGCCATCTTCTCTTGTGAACCTATATAACCACATCTGCAGTAAGGTGGGTCAGTTGGCCCTTCCATTCCCTTTCGCTCTCGCCATCCTTTTGCTCCCGCCATCCTTTTGTGGAGATGTCTCATCCTCACTATCCTTTTGATCATAGTTTTCACTCTGGTATGTCCGATCGTCTTCTCCGTCTAGCTGCCAATTTCAAGATGGATGATAGAATAGTTCCATGGGAGGAACTCATTATTAGTGACACCATAATGAATGAGTTGGCTAACTCATTAGCTAGGAGTGGGTGGCCTCCTAGGACTTTTGAGAAGATACGGAAAGAACTTCTCAGGTTGCACGACAGATGGCAAAAGCAACTGCACAAGCGTGAAGCTTACCTCAGGATTGCTGTGAATAATTCAGATTTATGGTCAGCAGATAGTGAGGACGAAGACGACCTCTTCATGCCGAGAACCAAGGTGAAGACTACCGCAGTCGACGGGTATTGCTATGAATATTTCTACATCGACGAAGGGGAAGAGTTCTACATTGACGGAGGACGAAGATGACATCTTCATGCCGAGAACCAAGGTCAAGACGACCGCATCGTCGAAGGGCAAGAGTTCTGCATCAACAAAGGGCAAGAGATCTGCATTGATGGAGGATGATGATGATGCATTCATGTAGTACTTTTTCATGTAGTACTGTTTTCTGTAGTTCTGTTTAATTAAGTTGTAACGTCTAATTCAGTTGTATTGTTTAATTTAGTTGTATTGTTTAATTCAGTTGTAACATTTAATTCGGTTGTACTGTTTAATTCAGTTGGATGCATTTAGTTTGCAGTACTAGTGTTGTCTCTCTAAACCAAATGACCACTGAAATAGAACATAAATATGTCTCATACATGAATATGTCGCATACATGAATATGTCCCATACATAAAATAGACATATGTCTCATACACTAATAGGTAGTCATGTCTCATACATAGATAATCATATCACTGCTGGGGACGATGACGAATCTTGGGCTTCCTCGAACGTGGACCGGAAGGCGATAAGCGCTGAGGTAGTGGACGAGTGTCACGATGACCACAACCATAGACCACCTCGTCCGTCGGTGTCTGTGTCTCCTGCGTCGATGGTGGTGGTGGAGTGGCAAGAACTGTCTCTGAGATATCATAGGTGTATGAAACATGGTCATCGTCCTCACCGTCACCGGGTATGTACGAACCAGGAGCAGTAAACACAGGTGACTGAACTGAAGTCATGAATGGTTGCGACTGGCTGCCGACTGCGGTAAAGTAAAACATGTAAATAATGATTTATGAGGCTACAATTTTTAAAAGAATGTACAAGTAAAGTTACCTAGGTCCATATGATGAAGCCAAGAAGAGCCCCCGGGTTGTGAAGGAGGTGGCTGCTGGTAGAAATAGCCCCCGGGTTGTGAAGGAGGTGTCTGCTGCTAGGAGGAGCCCCCGGGTTGTGAAGGAGGTGTCTGCTGCTAGGAGGAGCCCCCGGGTTGTGAAGGAGGTGTCTGCTGCCAGGAAGAGATACCTAGTTGCGAAGGAGGTGCCTGCTGCCAGGAAGAGATTACTGGCTGTGTAGGTGCCTGCTACCAGGAGGAGCTCCCTGGTTGGGAAGGTCGAGGTTCCGAACGCTGCACAGAGGTTCAAGCTTCTGAACGCTGCAGAGAGGGGCGTGGCGGACGATGTGCTGCACGAGTGTTAACAACATCCGAAGATCGTCTACATGTAACAACTGCGTAAATCCCGCGTAGCTTCACTTGAAGACTCTTCAATCTTGTTGCTTGCTCTCACAGTGGGATATTTTCTCCTCTGTCAACGCGGTCCACTAAAGCGGTAACCTCCTCTAGCGCCTGAGATGTCAATTCACCATGTACATAGAAAGTTAACCAATTGTAAATGTTCACGTTAAGGGAAAACATAACATGTGAGAAAACTGAGCATACCGCATGGTGTCTGGTTCCCACAACTGAGGCAGTTGGGAACAGATCGCTGGTGAGAGGTGCTTGGATGTGATCCAGAGCTGATGATGGAACCAAGTAGATCCTCGTGCTCTGCCTGTAACGATGCATATACAACCCGAACTTGTCCTAGTCAAAGGCTCAAACTTCATCCCAGATATTTGTTGGCGTAGTAGTCCATTCGTCGAGGTAAGGCCTGATGTCGCGAAACTAAGAATCCTGGGACCCGTTTCCTCCTACGCGACTGTACCGGAGATTGAAATGCACGTTACATGATTAGCTATAAGCCGAATGCAGACATGAGAACTAAAGTAGTATTACTTACTTGTGCACGTGATCTGGTAAGTGTGGAATAACAGGAATGTCAGGCTCTTGGCATAGACCTTGCTGTCTCATCACCCTATTAATAGCCATCTCCTCAACCGTCACGTCAAACACCAACTTGGCCTTGGTCATCCAATAATGCCGATCTCTAGTGCACAATCCAAAAATCCCACCTAGGTACCTTTCTGAAATAGCCTGATGGGAGTATGGCTCCCATATAACTTGATCCTCGTGCAAACTATCAAACTGCACCGTGAAGGAGGGGTAGCAGCCCCTCACCTGGCTATGCGCAAACTGTCTCTATGCATGACAACAAACATTAGTAAATAATATTGAATAGCGAGAAATAAACATTAGTAATTCATATTGTTACTAATTATGAAAATACCTCTCTCCGTGCCCAAACAGATCCCATAGTAGGCAAGTCACCGATAGAAGGCACGTAAGTTCCAGCCATGTCCTCATAACCAAAAGGTTTGTCAACACTGACGCAGGGTCGACCAATAGGGAATCTCTCATATTACAGGTTAAAACATAGTTCAAACTTATTATAAAATTAAACATAGTGCAGACATATTACAAATAAAAACATAGTCCGACAAATTACAAATTAAAACATAGTCCCACACATTATGTAGCTTCTGAGTTATTCATTCCTCGTTCGCCCCTTCAGCCTTGACTGCCACGTCCACCATGACTGCCAGGACCTCCTCTTGCTACTGTTGTCACAGTCGTCGATGTGGAAGCACTCGTCGATGTGGAAGCACCGTCTTTCTTCAGGTCGGGGCAATATTTCATCCTATGCCCATAAGCCGCGCAGAGCAAACATTGCCTGGTTGCTCCACCAGCTTCAGATTGGTCCATATCGTTTCGGATGCGCTTTACCTTATGCCTTCCCCTGCTAGTTCGCCGAAGTCCAGGATCCGGGATGTATACTCTCTCACCATCGTTTACCTTGTTAAAATTGCCAATGACTCTAAACCCTGTCATCTCACCTGTCCAGACATTGAGTACTCCCTCTTTTGAATAGTACGGAGACACGAAGGAGATAGCATCCAACTGAATCTGGCCACAGGCAGCCAACACATGTGAGCAAGGCAGGTGCAATAACTGCGGTTTGTTTCATGTACATTCACAAGTTGGATAAAATTATGTTCCAATTTTAACCTCATGCGTCTTCACCTCATTTGCAGAACCAAAACCATCAGTAGGAAGCTAAACCTCATACCTCCTTTCTTGATTACCTATGAGTGTGACAGTGTGCTTTTTTGCTTTCTTTATCTTCTGAGCCATGTACTCCATGACACGGCTACAATAAGGAGTGTTCTGATTATCTGCAATATGCTTCTTTGCTAACTCGTGCCTTTCTATGAAATATCTCAAAGTGCCATGGAATACACCCTCGACAATAGCTGTCAGTGGCAATGCTCTATTCCCTCTGAGTACAAAGTTATACACCTCTGCAAGATTGGTTGTCATGTGGCCATACCTAGCTCCATGGGTGTCATGCAGCAAAGACCAATTCACTGGAGGCTCTTTCTCTATCCACTCAGAGAAATTCTTTATTACCCTGTGTTGGGGAACGCGACAGAAAACAAACTTTTCCGGTATAGCGAGCACGCCCAGGACCACTATGGAGACTTCATACAAGGTTTGATCTGATCCGTACCGACTCGAAGCGCAGCGGTAGAAGAGTTGGTGGAGATCGTTGGTGTAGATCCCCGCAGCTAGGATTTTACAACCTCCCAACCACGAGGATGTACTCCCTCGTCGGACAGCCCTTCGGGAGGCGGTCGGACAGTCCCCCGGACGATGTCGCGGACAGCCCTCGGGAGGACCCTCGAAACTCGAACGAAGACTCGGACAGCCCTACGGGAGGACACACGAACAGCCCCTCGGGAAAAAGATCGAAACTACGACCTCTCTACGGGGTTGCACACATACGGTGTCATCTATCTGGCAGGGCTTCGCCGTCCAGAACTAGTTCCTGTCGGAACCCAGACAACCTTTCGGCTCTACGAAAGACTCTTTTCGTGGGAGGGAGAGAGAGAGCTTGCAAAGCAAAGCATGTTCCCGTGTTCCGGCATCCCCGTGATCAAATCACAAAGTGTCTGGCCAGACGATGATGGATACCATAACACCGAGAGGGCCCAGAGATATCTCTCCATCGTCGGAGGAGCAAATCCCAATCTTGAGCTAACAAGTTACTTGACATACTTTTCCATGAACCCGTAAGCCGCCATAATAGCCACCCATTTACGGATGACGTTTAACAAACCCCAAAGTTCATGAAGCAAGCATGAAGAAACTCGATACTCTCATGGTCTAAGGAATTATGCAAACGTTAACCATCTCTGTGTTATTAACCATTAACTTGTGACGAATGTATCTCATAGCATAACATCAATTCGGATCGATTCAACACGAGTGTTCTACCAACATCGCGTCCTCAAAATTGCCGGCATAGCCATGCCCATGATCAGGAAAACAGGACCATCATGCAACACTTGAGCCAGTCTTAGAGGCAAGACTAGGGATACAATTTACCGTTTATTATACCACACGTGCACATGAGTTTCCCTCCAAGCCTCGTTTAATTTGTAGACTCGAGAATCATTGCAGTTATAGCATGGAACATAAACATTCATTACAAACTTTGGAGATACAAAATAACTGTTATTACTGCCTCTAGGGCATATCTCCTACACCCTGCCCTTCTTTCTCTTCGTATTAGGAGGGTCAATTGCTGGCAAGTCACAAAGACCAACTCGCTCCTCAAGCTCCGCGATGAGTGCTGTTAATTTAACCTGGTCTTTTTCCAGTTTCTTCCTAGCAAGGACCTGCTTCTTAGTGAACTCATCTAGTTTTGACCAAATAAATTCGTATTTGCGCCGCTGGTTCTGCTTGCATAACTTTTTGAACAAGTTCATCAACCGTTTGTTCTTGAACTGTGAGAAAAAATTTGCACCCAGATGGCGCATGCACCACCGGCTTTGCAAGTCCTTCCAAGGTGTTGGCTCGTTAGATGTTGGATTACTCAGTGTCTTCACGACCTTCAATATACCAGGATGTCTGTCATGAATGACACACAAATTTGTTCGGTCCTTAACGATCGCAATTTTAATTTGCCGGAAGAACCATACCTAGCTTGAAAAGTTCTCACCGTCCACAAATGCGATGGCTAGTGGGATGATTTGGTTGTTCCCGTCCACACCAATAGCAGTCAGGATTTGCCCTTTGTACTGAGCAGTCAAGAATGTACCATCCAGAAACATCACAGGAGGACAATGCCGGAAAGCTTTCATGCACATACCAAAAGAGAAGAATACTCGTTTCAACACCTTGTAATCTGGTATACTCTCCAACCTCGTGTGTTGTATGTTAACATAAGTGCCGGGATTCCTCTCCTTCAGTATGTCAAGAGACGGACAAAATTATCATATGAGTCGAAGAACGTCCCAAACCTTTCCTCCACAACCTTCTTCTTAGCCCTCCAAGCCTTCCCATATGGAATGTCATAATACCATCTGACCTTCATTGCTGTCTGGATGTGTTTTGCTTCGATATCTTTCTTCTTCACTATCTCAGTATACATGAGTTGCGCTATGATAGTTGAAGTAAGGTTTGGATGACGAACCAACAGGTTTTTCCTCACACAATTATGTGGGACAACATTGGTGACAACCCAGTGGATGTTATACTTTGGCACGTGGCCATGCACTTTCGTAGGACAACCTGATTCAACACACTTCACGGTATATTTTGTTGGACTCGATATGTGTGTCCGGAAAACCCTCTTCGTAGATATAGCCCACTTTATCACCGCATACTTCATTTTTTTCTTTGTGTCAAACATAGCCCCGATCTGGACTTGGTTCAGATTATATTGCCATGGAGTCTCATGGCCATCGTTGACAGTAATGCCGGCGGATATGTCCTGATCTCATGCAGCAGGAATCGGTACCTCCACCTCATCCTCAGAATTTTCAGAATCAACATCCTCCGCAATCCCATCCTTGTCCTCTTCCTCCATCACCCTCTGCATTTCATCACCTTCCTCATCCCCATCAGCAACACCAGAGGCAGCTAATACTATCGACTTAATAATCTGCCCAATATCAATTCAGATCGATTCAACACTAGTGTTCTACCAACATCGCGTCCTCAAAATTGCCGGCATAGCCATGCCCGTGATCAGGAAAACAGGACCATCATGCAACACTTGAGCCAGTCTTAGAGGCAAGACTAGGAATACAATTTACCGTTTATTATACCACACGTGCACATGAGTTTCCCTCCAAGCCTCGTTTAATTTGTAGACTCGAGAATCATTGCAGTTATAGCATGGAACATAAACATTCATTACAAACTTTGGAGATACAAAATAACTGTTATTACTGCCTCTAGGGCATATCTCCTACAGACTCCCACTTGCACTAGAGTCATAATCTAGTTACATGGCTTCCCTAACACCAATGGCTATCCGGTGTTGCTCATGCTTTGCTTGTGGTAGAGGCTTTGTCATCGGGTCTGACACATTCAGATCCGTATGAACTTTGCGTACTTTCACTAAACCTTCTTCGACATGATGTCGAATTAATTTATATTTGCGTTGAATATGCATTGTCTTATGGTGCGAACATGGCTCGCTTGCCTGAGCCACGACGCCACTATTATCACAATAGATCTCCACCGGGTCCAGAGCACTTGGAACCACACCAAGGTCTTCAAGAAATTGCATGATACCGACAGCTTGCTTGGAGGCTTCAGAAGCAGCAACATATTCCGCCTCCGTCGTAGAATCCGCCACAGTCTTTTGTTTGGAACTTTTCCAATCAACTGCACCGCCGTTCAATATGAAAACATAGCCAGATTGAGATTTGAAGTCATCTGGGTCAGTCATGAAGCCTGCATCAGTGTAACAACTTACAATGAGCTCTTCATAACCTCCGTACACAAGGAGTAAATCCTTGGTCCTTCTGAGGTACTTAAGAATACCCTTGACTGCGGCCCAGTGTTCCAATCCTGGATCACCTTGGTACCGGCTGCTAACACTTAGCGCATAGGAAACATCCGGTCTTGTACATAGCATGGCATACATAATAGAACCAACTGCCGAAGCATATGGAATATCATTCATTTGTACTTTCTCATCGAGGGTCCGAGGACACTGATTCTTGCAAAGCACTGTGCCAGGTGACATGGGGAGTAGGCCTTTCTTGGAGTTCTCCATGTTGAACCTTTTCAACACCTTGTCAATGTACGTGCTTTGGCTAAGCGCTATTAGGCGTCTTGATCTATCTCTATAGATCCTGATGCCCAATACATATGCCGCTTCTCCTAAGTCTTTCATTGAAAAACTCCTTTTCAATGAGTCTTTTATTTTGCTAAGAAAATTCACATCATTTCCAATCAACAATATGTCATTCACATACAAGATTAGAAATGCTTTTGCGCTCCCACTAAACTTCTTGTAAACACAAGATTCTTCATCGTTCCTGATGAAACCAAACTTTTTGACCACTTCATCAAAACGAATGTTCCAACTCCTTGATGCTTGCTTCAGACCATAAATGGCTTTCTGAAGCTTACATACTTTTCTAGCATTCTTAGGATCAACAAAACCTTCTGGCTGTATCATGTATATATCCTGTTCAAGGTTTCCATTTAGGAAAGCCGTTTTGACATCCATATGCCATATTTCATAATCGAAATAAGCAGCAATTGCTAGTAATATCCGAACAGACCTAAGCATAGCTACGGGCGAGAAAGTCTCGTCGTAGTCCACTCCTAGAACTTGCGTGAACCCTTTCGCGACAAGTCTAGCTTTGTGGATAGTAATTTTACCATCCGCGTCCGTCTTTCTTTAGAAATCCATTTACATCCAATGGGTTTTACGCCATCTGGAAGTTCTTCCAAGTTCCAAACTTGGTTTTCGTACATGGATTCCATTTCGGATCTCATGGCCTTGTGCCATTCCCTTGAGCTAGGCCCCGCCGGCGGATATGTCCTGATCTCATGCAGCAGGAATCGGTACCTCCACCTCATCCTCGGAATTTTTAGAATCAACATCCTCCGCAATCCCATCCTTGTCCTCTTCCTCCATCACCCTCTGCATTTCATCACCTTCCTCATCCCCATCAGCAACACCAGAGGCAGCTAATACTATCGACTTAATAATCTGCCCAATATCATGACCACTAACATTGTGTGGCACATAATCTGACTCTTTCTCGGCTTAGCTAGCATCCACATCCGGTGGCTATGACCCGGATACATAAATCTCGTTATCCACTTGACTACTCTGGCCTGGTTCATACCCCACGTTGAGTTGTAGGATATTCTCCTCCTTCGTCACTGGTTGCACTAGGGCATACAGATGGATTCTTCGGTCTTTGGAACGACTTAACAGGGACAACCAATGCTGACTCCTATCTATCGGAATCAACTCCCACTTGACATTTTTACACGATTTGGTCCACAATGCATGAATACTGACGGAACAAACTTCAGGATCTAGGCCAAAACTAGTAGTCAACTAGTGCTTCAACTGCCTAATGTCCAGTCTGTCCGGGTCTGAAAGTGTCATGACGCCCTTTTTGAACTCGCTAAGATCAACCCCCAACTCATTATATCGAACATTACCAGGGCCGTAATACACAGTGAAATTTACGGATTTAGACATTTTCACCTGTCAGACATTGTCAGCTTCTCATTATTCGCAATGAACAAATCTACACTAAAATAAACATACACTAAAATATACCTACGTATACTAAATAAACCTACACTAAAATAAACTTCATTAAAATAAACCTATTCTAAAATATACTTACGTATACTAAATAAACCTACACTAAAATAAACCTACACTAAAATAGCAAGCTTCCACTAAAAATGACTACACTAACTTAAAAAAATAAACCTACACTATTAACACATACACTAAAATCACTACACTAAAAACACTAGCCTAAACTAATTTTACGTACATTAAAAAACTAACCTAAACTAACAAAAAAAGGTATACCTTCGACGCGTGTGTGCCCTTCTTCTTCCTCTCCACCTTTTTTTTCCTCACCACTCCACCATCTCACCATTCACACCTTCACCACCCCACCATGTCTCCTCCAAACGAACAACACACTACCCCATGGCAAAAAATGAGACCGTACGGCAGGGGAGAGGGACACGATCTATTGTTTCAGTGGATTGAAACGAAAAATGAGTGGAGGATGGAGGAGATCAAGGGGGGGGTCGGTCAAGAAAAAAAGAGAGAGAGAGAGAGAGAGAGAGAGAGGATGAGCAGCCAGAGCGAGGAGGAAGAAGAAGGAACCGGCGTCGGGCCTTATCCAGGGGCTCTTCGGCCTCCTGGTGGCCGACGGGCCCTCTTCGGCCTGCCTCGGGCCGATGGGCCCTCTTCGACCGCAAGTAAGCCGACCAGTCCCACGTCGGCCCAGCTGAAGCCGATGGGGTCATATTTTTGATTCTGTTGAAAATCGACATACGTTTTCCGAATTCGGTACATTTTTTGTACTAGTTTTGAAAAAAATATCCTAAATTTGACTTTTTTGGTGTGATTTCTTTATATTCCTTTTTAGAAAATCTCATAAATATGACCACAAAATCAGATATTGCAAAACTATAAGACCATCATCGCTAGCCCAACTACATAGACCATGCAAACTCGCATTTATGCACCCCCATTACACTGGAGTTCCTTTGGCCGAATCATTGTGTCATTAGGACCATATTACTTAGGACAATTCATTTAGACAAAGAAGTGCTCAAACTGTGAATCATGGAAGGCTAATTTGACCATTCAATCCACACTGGCTGATGCACGTCTACGTCACCTTGATAAGAAAATTTCCAATTACCGACACCCATTTACTCAGCTAGATGTCGCCACCCTCCTAGACTTTGTCCCCCGTCGTATTGTTGTCGTTGGCGTCATGCACCACAATCCGTTCCATCAGGGGACGTGAACCATTAGTTGCCAAATCCGGTGTTACCTCCACATGGTCATCGCAATTCAGTTCCGACGTGAACTTTCCATGTCCCGTTTTTAGTATCATCCTTATGAGTTCAGATCAGTCAGCCTCTAATCCACAAAGCTCTCTCACCGCCACACAGAAATGAATGTCGATGGTCGACATTAGCTTGTCAATGACAACACCAGGAATATGGATCCTTACTCCTCAAGGTTGGTGGCATCTCATAGTATATTAGTAGATAGGTGTGAATAATTGGAAAATTTCTCAAGTCGGGTTGCACTAGTTGGTGTAGATTAAATAACGAAATCAGACCTTCACAATGCATGGTTTGAGGTCTTCTTCGTCTGAATGGATTCTTTTTAGGCATGCGGTCCTGATGGCATTAGGGTTCAACCATTGAAGCTTCAGTACAGGGTGGGGGCGGGGGGACATGTGAGAGTTTGCATGGTTTACTATGCATGTGTTGCCTCAAAAGGTCTTTTTTTTTGCGGCTAAACCAAAAGGTTTTTTCATCCGTAGTAGCAATGAAATGTTTGCTTTTCATTCGTAGAAACAACAAAAAGTATTTTATGTTGCTGTGGCAATGACGGTGTGATTTTATTTTCAAATTTTGATGAATTTGTGATCATATTTATGGAATTCTAAAAAATATATTAAAAAAGAATGGGGTAGAGATGCTCGATATGACCACCAACTATATCTCGTATAAAAATGTTGGAGACGCCAAGGCCCAACATGGCATCAATGCGAGCGTGTATGAGGAAGACATGAGGGGGAGGGGGCGGTAATGACGAGTCAATTAAAGGGTACCTTTCAGTACAGCGACATGTACGGTTGTATGGCATTTTAGATGGTTGATCAATTAATCCATACCTGTAAGGATGTGATTGGAATTACACCAAGAGCTGTCACAAAAGTTGTTAGTGGGCACAGCACGTAGGTAGGTCCAAGACCCCGGGCATCCTACACCCATTGTTGAGCTCCAGAAGCAGCGACGAAACTTTGCTTGGCGATCCTGCATCCTAATTAAACCGGTAGTGCGTAGATCAAATAGTGTCACAGTCGTCATCAATCATGTCTCGACGAAGGAAATAAGAACAGCTATGCATCCAGTTCAATTCTATGCTTTTCTTTTTTGCGATATAGTTCAGTTCTATGCTTTTATTTTTTGCGATATAGTTCAATTCTATGCTTGGTTCAACTCCGGCCATCAATTATTGGAGTATTGATACTACGTGACAAATAAGAGTTGAGCTCCAATTAGTCCTCACTGGATTATTAATTCACTCGATTTTATTTGGTTACACGTACCTAACCTACCTGGCCTAATGCACGTACTACCCCAATAAAATCGAAATTTGATACGGTTCAAGGAAAACGAAAATTGATAAGTATAACGTACATGCCAATCCACAAGTTAATTAAGCACCCACGAAGCTAACTAATAGCAGTTGGTTTAAATGAATAGCCATATGATATCAGAAGTGTAGAAAAAAGGTTTTGGTCTGTTTAGAAACACATTGTAGATGTAGATGCGCGTACACACATTCACTCCCATCAACATATGCACATCAACTTTACATATATAAGTATCTTTGAGAGATCGAGATGACATATTTTAAAATTGACAAAGACATCATAGAAAAAAAAATCGCACGTGGCCTCAAATACGGCATTTGAGTCATGTAGGTTGGTTTGTCGTGGTGGCTACCACCGAGCTCACCTATGTTTATATTGACGTACAAAATACCTGATTGATAGAAGTAGTTAGGATTACAACTATGTGCTGGTAGATCCTAATAACCTGCACACCCAACTCAATCTAATCCTAACAATACAGCTTGGCGTATGCCCGTTTAACAGTTTGATCCCTGATGAGCTAGATATATAACCATTATCCTAATCATCCACCCATATTAGTTCTTAAATGCTAATGTGAGAACCCCAATCTGAGGCCACAGTCAACGAGGTTGAGAAGAAGGATAAGTGGCAACATGGATGGTGTGTCATGTGTTGCAATGAATTACGTGGACCTATTAAGGCATTGAGCCATAGTATTTTTTCTCCCGTTGCAATGACAGACTTTTTTATTAATTAATACTGGTGTACAGAATACCTGATATAGATAGAAGTAGTTAGGATTACAATCGTGTGCTGGTAGATATTAAGAACCTGCACACCTAACTCAATCTAATCCTAACAATACAGCTTGACATGCACGTTTAATAGTTTGATACCTGAAGAAGTAGATGTAAAACCATCATCCTAATCATCCAACCATGAACCATAGGAGTTCTTAAGTGCTAACGTGAGAACTTCCATTCTATCACTACACACCACACACAAGTAATTGATGAACTCTACACACCACAAACTATTATGGGAACTTCCAGTCTACCAATATCACAAGCACGTTATAAACTAAGCATACCTTACATGTTAGGTTCTTTGTGGTGGAACAAGCTTGGTATAGGTGATTCGCATATTTTCAGAATTTATTTAGGTTTTTCAGTGCCATTCTTCCAGCGGTATGGTGTGCCCGTCAATTACGAAACGTCTATATCGACTTTGTCAATCTACTAATTTGTCGGTTCAATCCCTCGAAGATGCTCATAGGGATAGGAAGTGCATTTATGTATTCATAGGGGTGAGTGTGCGTGCATGTATGTGAGTGCCCATGTTTGTACTGTGTTTCTCAAAATAAAGTATTACTCAAGCACATGTAGAACGAAATAAATCCTCTCCAGGCACGATGTCCTTACTTTTACCCAAAAGGAAAGCTTCTTCACATCATCAATCTATTGTGCGTCGACTAAGAAATCAGAATTCCTTTCAGTGCATGCTAGAGAATATTATATGTTGTCTTAGATTTGTGTCCCCGTGAAATTTTGCAGATTTTTGAGATCTTTGTACATCGGAACACTATGGGAATACTTTGTATTCTTCATGGGAAACATCAAGACTCTGCTGCGTACGCTTTATTAGTTTTTATAATAAAAAACACAAATAAAGTTACAAATAAAGGGTCAAGATGATCCCAAAAGAAGCAAAGGAAAGGGGAAAGGAAATAAAACGTCTCTTTGTTTTTTGTTGTAATCGCAGAGTTCTAAGCTGCAACCCACCAACGTCGTCGAGGGAGCTGAGCTGAAGCAGGAGTGACGGTGGAGCCGCATCTGGTAGACGGCTAGGAGCCCCGTGCGACAAGTTTCCATGGAGCGAGAGCGTGGGGAGGAGTTTTGTGAGCACAGCGCGACGACGAATCCCTACTGTGTATCGGGGCTCCGAGCTCGGTTGTTTCTCGCGCGGGGAGGAGGGTGGTGCTCGTTGGAGATGCTGCAATTTTTTCGAAAAAAAGAGTTGGAAGGAGGACGAAGCAGGAGAAGAAAGAAGCAGATCCGACTGCTCGCAGCCGTCATATCGTGCGCTCGTGCGGCGTCTGGGCCGGCGCGTCGGCATCTATCATCGTCCAAATACCAAACCCACGCGCGTCACAGTGCCCAAAATAAGAGTCTTTCTTTTTTTGGAGAGAGAGAAACTGATCATCAGAGCCAGGAACGAATTCCGCTCAAAAAGAAGAGTCAGGAACGAATTAATGAGGCGGCGCTTTAAGTGCGCATCAAATAATTTCCCACAAGGTACATATGCCCAGCGGATTGGAGTTAGACCCGTATCCGTCCCCAACCGCCCCCATTGAAACCTCTTCTTCCTCTTTTTGTAGACAAAAAGCTCAATCGCAACAGTATTCTACTCCGACTCCGGCACCTGTCACTCACGCTGCCTCCGTGACCTCGCTCCCTCTGCCCCCTATATACCCGCGTCGCCGATTGCTCGACTTCATTGTTCTTTCCTCCTTCCGCCAATCGATCGTCCCTCTATCTGTATCGTCCAAGTCAGGTCTCCGCGCCGCCGCGCTGGGTGGGGACGTATCGAAACGACGATGGAGGACTTCGTGCTGAGCTACGTGGTGACCGGGCTGGCCTTCTGGTCGACGGCATTCCTGGTGATGCGGGCGCTGATGCCGAAGCGCTCTTACGAGTTCTGCAACCGTGCCGTCTCCACCATGCACGCCGTCGCCGCCGTCTGCATGGCCTGCCTCTCCGTCCAGGAGTGGTCCTGCCCCGTCTGCCCCCTCAACGCCCCCTCCTCGCCGCGCCAGGTACGCACCCGCAACCGCGCATCGCACCGCCCCGCTGATCCGTGATACACGCGCGTGCATGCACTGACTCCTTCCTCCTTCCTCCTTCCTGTACATACGTACGTGTGTCCGTGGAATCAACAAACAGATGAAGTCCCTGGCGGTGACGCTGTCGTACATGATCTACGACGCGGCGTGCTGCCACCTCAACGGCGACGTGCGGCTCGACAACACCGTGCACCACCTCGTCAGCATCGTCGGCATCGGCGCCGGCCTCGCCTACCAGAGGTGCGGCACGGAGATGATGGCGTGCATGTTCATCACGGAGATCTCCAGCCCGCTTCTGCACCTCAGGGAGATGCTCAAGGAGCTCGGCATCAAGGACACAGACCTCAACCTCCTCGTCGATGTGTGTACACAGACCTCAACCTCTTCTTCTCTCTCTCTCTCTCTCGTCCGCTGTGAACTTGTACTATAATTAACTACATGTTTCTCTTCTCCCCGTGTACGTGCAGATTCTGTTCGCGGCGACCTTTTCGGTGGGACGGATGGTTGGTGGACCGTACCTCACCTACGTCACCTTGACAACAGACTACCCCATCCTCATCAAGGTATTTTGTAACCATACGCCCACAAGGACCAAACAAATCTTCCGCCGTTCCGCTCCCTATCGATCTCCAACCCAAATCTCAACTTCACCTTATTTTTTGCCAAAAAAAGAAAACTATACCAGCTATTTCCAACGTTTTCTCTATGTATGTATGCATGCTTACTAGTTTCCTTTTCTGTGATATTTTTTTCCGATTTGCTAGGCCATGGCTGCTGGTTTGCAACTGGTGAGCGCCTACTGGTTCTTGAGGATCCTCAGGATGGTCAGGTACAAGCTCGGGAAGAAGAGGCCGGCCGCCGCGGCGACCAAGCTCAATGCCAAGTGATCGATCCATGTGTATACATATTCAACCTTGAGCAAATTACTTGCTTTCTGGCGGGATGAGATCGATCGATCGTTTGTATGTACAAACACGTTGTGTTTGCGCGATTCTGGCTAAGAAAAACGGATCATTCATGTAGCATATCTACTCTTGTTCCATTGACAAGCATCTTTTAAAACAAAGGATGCACATACATACTGTAGCAATTCAATTCCATTCTTGTGCAGAAACAGTTCCGGTACTACTGCTTGCCTCCTGACTGTTGTAGAGGATTCAAACTTCTCTTCGTACCTACTGCTTATACAGTTGCTAGATTGGATCAACCTTGTTATAACCTCATAAATGTACGGGAAAACAACGCCATAATGCCGTTTTGGTGTATAATTTGAATGTGTCGATTGTACTTGCATATTTTTTTTTACCGGCACGATGTGCTCTCTGTAGTTGGGCGTAGCTGCTGGGCGGCTTGCGTTGACCCTCTGCAGTCCATTTGAACTCTTGGGCCTTAATCGGATTGTCGTGTTTCCACCGAATATACACCTGTAAAAATTACAGACCTAGCTCATCGTTTTGTTTCAGGACGGAATTTGTTGAGTGGCCGGTAAGATACAATTGTAAAGAAAACACCTTTGTATTTAGTTACAACCATTCCAAGCGCGGCCTTATGTATTTTGTTATGTCAGTACTCTGCTAGCAATAGGCGGTCGACCAAACTCCCTTTTTTTTTTAAACAAGGCAAAAGAATTGCCATTTTATTAATTAAGGAGAAGGTTTAGACATAAGTCGTAAAGCGGAAAAACAAAAACTCTACTCTCGTGACATAAGTGGGCTCAACTGCTTGGCTCCAGCAAGCGCCCAGAGGCTGGCTTCCTCCTTGATTCCGCTGACGACGATCATTGTCGGAGCAGTCGTGTTGCGAAAAATTCTTGCGTTGTGTTCCTTCCAGATCTCCCATGAGACAAGCATCATAACCGAAGCGAGGGCCTTCCGATGTTGGTCTCCCGCGCCCACTGCCTTAATCCACCAAGCTTGAACCGAATCCTCATTCCGGCAAGACATTGGCGTGTAGTCTTGAATGCCAAGCCAGACGGTGATCTCGTTCCATACTCGAACAGAGAACGACATTGGAATAACAGGTGGGCAGCGGACTCTTGTACTTGTTTGCAGAGAGGGCAAAGACCACAATTAGGCCACCCCATTCGTATCGGCTGTCCAAACTCTGTTCTGAATAATTAACGAGGCAAAAAGTTTGCACTTCGGAGGGGCCCACCTCTTCTAAACGTGGCAGTGTTGGGGCTGTTTGTGAGGCCCACAAATTGCGTCGAGTACGCCATTGACGCTGAGTACTCCCCACTCGTTGTAAATTTCCATGAAATAGTGTCTTATCTATCACTTCTAAGAGTAACACCAACAACCATCTCCCAAAGTTTAGCAACCTGCTGGATATGTGTCAAGGTGAGTCCATGCTGGGTGTTAATATGGTAAATCCAAGAGTTATTGTCCAGCGCCTTGCTAACCATGTCTTTCTTTTCGATATCTTGAAAATCCGAGGAGCGATATCTTTGGGTCTAATACCATCAAACCAAGAGGATTCACAGAATTTAGTTGTCTTGCCGTCGCCTATGCACACCTTTGTGGCCGCCGCAAAAATATCCTTATATCCATCAGTACAGGACGTACCCATCCCAACCCATGTTTTTGGCGGGTCGGCCCATTCGAACCAAAGCCAGTGAAGACACAGAGTAGAAACAAACTTTTCAAGGTCTAGCACACCCAACCCCCCCATAGATCTTGGGCTAGCAAAGGGCGGTCTAGTTAACTTTACATTTTCCTCCCGTCATTGAATCACAGCCTGCCCACAAGTAGGCGCGCCTCAAACTATCAATCTTTTTTCATAACTTCAACTGGGAGGTCAAGAGGCGTCAGTGGTAAATATCAATGGATGTGAGGACCGCTTTGACCAGGACAATACGTCCTGGCGTTGCCACGTGCATGGCCGACCAGGGGGGAGTTTGGCAGCCACCTTATCCTCCAAGAACTAATAATGGATGCGCTTCAGTCTCTTAATTGACAATGGAAGGCCAAGATACCGCAATGGAAAGGAAGTTCTGACTGTAAGGAAGGCCCAGAGGATGTCATCAAGGTCAATGCTGGCACATCGAATAGGCGCCACAAGACTTTTGTTGCAGTTGGTGACTAAGCGAGTAACCTCACCAAATGAGCTGAGAGTCGATGCAAGGAAATGGATATCCTCGTTGATTGGTGCAACAAAAATCGCTGCATCATCCGCATACAAAGATGCCCGAATGGGACGAACTCTAAGGGGTGTAACTTGCCATGCTCTATAGCCTTGGCGAGGATGTGGTGGAGAGGATCGATGGCAAGCACAAAAGCAAGGGGGAGAGCGGGTCCCCCTGTCGAAGACCCTGGCCATGCTTGACTGGGTCGTCTGCAACACCGTTGAGAAGAACTCTGGATGAGACAGGTGGAGAGGAGAGCGGAAATCCAATCTCCGAATCTTCTTGGAAAGTGATGGTGTCTTAGTAGGTCCATCAAGTAGTCCCATCTGACCGAGTCAAAAGCTTCTTTGATTTCTAACTTGAATAACAAGGTTGGAGAATTGTTTCGGTGCAGACGACGCGCCAAGTTGCAAACGTACATAAAGTTATCATGGATGCTCCTCTTCTTGATAAATGCACTTTGCGTGTTGGAGACGAGCGCTGATATGTGGGGGGCTACACTATAGGAATCGGGGACTTTGCCATCTGCCATGGCAGATGACAAAGGGCGCAAAGGCGGACGACACAAAATTAGGCCCAGCGGACTCCGGCAAAGAGGTTCTTTGTCATCTGCTTCGGCCTAACAGACGGCAAAGATTCTTTGTCGTCAACTAGCAGACGACAAAGGACCTGGACGACATACTGCCGATGGCGCCACCGTTAGGTGGTTAACGGACACCCCCCTCTTTGTCGTCTACCGCCCGCGCCCTTTGCCGTCTGCCTCCCGCCTCCCTTTGTCATCTGCCACCCTCCCACTCTTTGTCGTCTGCCGCCCTCCCATGCTTTGCCATCTGTCGCCTCCCCCTTTACCGTCTGCCGCAGATGGCAAAGAGGCAAAATGGCCCCAGCCTGTTTTCCTCAGGTTTCACAGGTGGCTGCCACGTGGAAGCTTTGCCATCCGGGGTAGACGGCAAAGGGGCCTTTGTCGTCTGGGGCAGACGGCAAAGAGGCTGTATTGCCTCTTTTTTTGTTACATTCAACAATTTTTAAACAAACAATATATGAGATGTACATAAATATTTCACAAAAACAATGTGCAACAGCCATATATGATCAACCAACAATTATACCGAATTAAAAGTATCAAATGCCACATTGTTCACCATATTACAATAGGTTCATCCATACATATATATAGTCTCATTGATACAAATGACTCAATACATGAAAACAGAAAGTAAACCTAGCACTACATCAAAGCAAGCTGCCATGAACTCGTCTCAAATCTACAAAATTGGAAATAAGAAAGTTAGAAAAATAATACTAGAATTAAGAAGTAGAAGAAGATCTAGAATTAGAACAAGATGAAGAAGATGAAGGGACTGTTTGGTTTCAAGACACAACTAGCCACACTTTGCCACAACTCAACTTAGGCAAGTTTGACCATGTTAGGTGTGTGTTTGGTTCTTGCCACAACTAAGGCAAGAATTTTTTATTAGCACTAAGGCTCACATGTCATAGATAGAAAAAGTGTGGCTAGATTCCCTTAGGCAAGCCAAAGTGTGGCTAACTATTTGAGCACCTCAAGTAAGGCAAGTGTGGTAAAATTGTGGCAAGCCAAATTGTGGCTAACTATTTGAGCACCTCAAGACAAAGTGTGGCAAGACAAAGTGTGGCAAGATTATCTCTATGTCTCCTCTTCTTTTTATTTTTCTTATTGCTTACACTACAGGAATTCAGTTATTTGCCGTCCACCATGGCTGACGGCAAAGGGCAGGAAACCGGACGACAAAGGCCTTTGTCGTCCGTCAGCAGACGGCAAAAATTCTGGCAAAGAAAAACCCGGTAAAGCGGTCCTTTGCCATCCGCCTCAGGACCACGGACGGCAAAGAATTTTTTTGTGGGGGAGCGGACGGCAAAGAGTTTGGACGGCAGACCCAGGGGCTACGGTCGTCAAGTGTTAACGGCAATTCTTTGTCGTCCGCTACCTTTGCCGTCGGCCTTCTTACCCCCTTTGCCCCTGGGGTCCCCCTTTGCCGTCGGCCTTGGGCCCCTACCTTTGCCGTCGGCCTTGCCCACCCCTTTATCGTCTGCCTTGCGCCCCTTTGCTATCGGTGGGCCGATGACAAAGAGTGAGGCCATTTGCCCATGGGGTCCCCCTTCGCCGTCTGCCCAAGGCCCCCCTTTGTCGTCAGCCCACCGACGGCAAAGAGTAAAGACATTTTCCTTTTTTTTATTTTTTAATAAATCCATTTTCACAACAATTTTCACAACAATATGACATATATATATTTCACAGGAATAAATATGTTGCCATACTGATAACCATATTCAAATAAGTTTCATCCATACATATTATGAAAGTTTCATCCGTACCCAACCATATTACACAATAGTTTCATCCATACATACATAGTTTCATATACATATGTAGAAAGTGTCACATTGTTCATCGATACAAAATAAAAAATACAAGTAACCCAAGAACTCCATCAATGCAAACTTCCGTGAAGTGAATGTAATCTGCAAAATGGGAAGCTCCAAAATTAGAAGAAGACTAGATGAAGAAGAGAAGGTAAAAATAGGTCATTTAGGAGCTAACTATGGTTATTATGCCATTTTGAAGATAAGTAAGCTAATTATAGGTCATTTAATAGCTAGCTTTGGTAAAATAGGTAACTTGGGAGCTAGCTAAGCTTATTATGCCATTTTGGAGCTAACTAAGCGAAGTATAGGTCATTTTTGATAAAATAGGCCATTTTGGAGGTAATTTAGCTTACTACATAATTTAGAAGGAAACTAAGATAACTATATGTCATTTTAGAGCTAACTTAGGTAAAAATAGGTCACTTAGGAGCTAACTATGCTTATTATGCCATTTTGGAGCTATGTAAGCTAAGTATAGGTCATTCAATAGCTAAGCTAGGTAAAATATGCCATTTTGGAGCTAGGTAAGCTTATTATGTCATTTAGAAGAGAATTAAGCTAAATATAGGACATTATTGATAAAATAGGCCATTTAGGAGCTAATTCATCTTACTATGTCATTTAGGAGGAAACTAAGCTAAATATATGTCATTTTAGAGCTAACTTAGGTAAAAATAGGTCACTTAGGAGCTAACTATGCTTATTATGCCATTTTGGATCTAAGTAAGTTAAGTATAGGTCATTTAATGGCTAACTTTCGTAAAATAGGCCATTTTGGAGGTAGGTAAGCTTATTATGTCATTTTGGTGCTAACTAAGCGAAGTATAGGTCATTTTTGGCAAATAGGCCATTTTGGAGCTAATTTAGCTTACTACGTCATTTAGAAGGAAACTAAGCTAACTATATGTCATTTTAGAGCTAACTTAGGTAAAAATAGGTCACTTAGGAGCTAACTATGCTTATTATGCCATTTTGGAGCTAAGTAAGCTAAGTATAGGTCATTTAATAGCTAAGCTAGGTAAAATAGGCCATTTTGGAGCTAGGTAAGCTTATTATTTCATTTAGGGGGGAACTAAGCTAAGTGTAGGACATATTTGATAAAATAGGCCATTTAGGAGCTAATTCAGCTTACTATGCCATTTAGGAGGAAACCAAGCTAAATATATGTCATTTTAGAGCTAACTTGGGTGAAAATAGGTCATGTAGGAGCTATCTATGCTTAATATGCCATTTTGAAGCTGACTAAGCTAATTATAGATCATTTTATAGCTAACTTGGGTAACATAGGTCACTTTGGAGCTAACTAAGCTTAGAGCATCTCCAGCCGCGCCCCCAACATGCCCCCCTAGGCATTTTTTCCACGCCGACGCCCGAAAATCGTCCCAGTCGCGCCCCTAGGAGATCTTTTTTGCCGGTTTGGGCTGAAACTGGCACCGGGAGACCCAAGCCAAACCTGGTGCGCTGGGGCGCCTGGGGGTGCCGTGGCGGGCGATTTTGGCGCGAGAAAGGATGGGCCCGCCGAGTCAGCGAGACGCTGCTTCATCGTCCTCATCGCCTCGGTTCCCGTGGAAATCAAGGCGAAGGCTGCCGTGCTGCTGCGCCAGTCACCTCCATTGATGCCTCACGGGTGGCGCAGTGAAGGCGCTGCGTCGCGCGTCCCACCACGCGTCGCCCGACATGCAACCTCTACCCGCCCCGCCGTGGCTATAAAAGGTGACGTCCCCGCCCATGGGCGGCACAGGCCTCATTCCCCCTACTCTGGCGCACAACTCTACACTCTCCCCCCGCCTTCCCACCGACGAACATGGCCGAGAGGTTTCCAGGCGATAGCGTGGTGGTGAATGGTTTCTGCTGGCGCCAGCTCCAAGAACCGGAGGCGCGCCTCCTCTACGAAGCCGAGTACCCGGCGCCCCCGGACATGCGGGTGCCGGGGGCGTGGAGGCTGAGTGCCGCCGGCATCCCGGTGCCACCTGTGCCCGAAGGGGTGGCACGGCAGGCCGAGATCGCCCGCATCCGCTCGTCCATGACGTAGGAGCAGCGGAACGAGCAGCGGTATGCCGCCGACAACCACACAATGTGGTCCATGTACTTCGCGCGCCGCCGCGAGGAGCAGATCGCCTCCACCAACGGCATCATCCCCTGCGGCCGCATCAACACCGACAAACGGCGCGAATGGTGAGGCATGCCCGGACGCTACCTCAAGGCCATCCTCGACCACATCGAGACCGGCAACGTGTCGCGCCTCTAGTACCCGCAGAGGCCATCTTTCTCTCGCCGTCGTGGCAGCTCCTAGACGTCGAGGCGGATGGAGCCGGGGTCGTCCTCGTCGTCAAGCCCGAGCAGGAGGAGACGCCGCTCGGGTGCCGCACTCGCAGTGGCGCCCTCGCCATCACCGACGGCGCCCGACCCTCCCCGTGCTCCCTCCGCCTGGTACGGTCGAAGCCCTCGCCCTCGCCGAAGCTGCTCCCCGTGAAGCCAGAGCACACCAACATGGTGGCCCCGATGACGGGTCTGCCCTCAAGTGGGTGAAGGAGGACTACGTCCGCGAGCAGGTGTGCTGCCAGCGCCGCGAGTATCTGAAGCTCCAGGCCCGTCGCCGCAAGAAGGAGGGCGGCGTCATCGTCCTCGACAACGACGAGGAGGACGAGGCCGGGCCGTCCAGTGCCCCACCGCGTGTCGGCGACCCCGGACAAGGCTGCAGCAGGGACGGCGATGGCGCAGGCGAGGCGCGCGATGACGACGACGACGATGACGACGGAGACGGCGGCGACTACACCCGCTTCTACAGGCTTCTTGGCATGTAGGCGACGACGGCGGCGGCGGCGACGTAGTTAGGCGTAGTTTAGGCATAGTTTACGTGATTTTAATGTTTATGTACAAATATCAATGAAGTATCGCCGAGTTCGTGCAAAAATCGCCGAGTTTGCATAGTTTTAAACATAAAATCACCGACCCCGCGGTGACCTGTGGGCCCACGACTGGGAACGAAGTCGCCCCAAGGGGCCAATCTAGCGCCGGTTTGCCCCCAGGCCACTCTTATTATGCAAGTTTGGATCTACCTAAGCTTATTATGTCAAAAAAGAGGAAACTAATCTAAGTATAGTTCATTCTAGAACTAACTTGGGTAAAATATGTCATTTTGGAGGTAAGGTAAGGTAAGTAACAATCCTTATGCGGTTGTTAAGCAAAAACTAGAAAAACATACCATTCTCGTCATCACGGAGGTGAAGTACGTATTGGAAATATGCCCTAGAGGCAATAATAAAATGGTTATTATTGTATTTCCTAGTTCATGATAATTGTCTATTGTTCATGCTATAATTGTGTTAACCGGAAACCGTAATACATGTGTGAATACATAGACCACAACGTGTCCCTAGTGAGCCTCTAGTTGACTAGCTCATTGATCAATAGATGGTCATGGTTTCATGACCATGGACATTGGATGTAGTTGATAACGAGATCACATCATTAGAAGAATGATGTGATGGACAAGACCCAATCCTAAGTAGAGCACAAGATCGTTTAGTTCGTTTGCTAAAGCTTTTCAATGTCAAGTATCGTTTCCTTAGACCATGAGATTGTGCAACTCCCGGATACCGTAGGAATGCTTTGGGTGTGCCAAACGTCACAACATAACTGGGTGGCTATAAAGGTACACTGCGGGTATCTCCGAAAGTGTCTGTTGGGTTGGCACGAATCGAGACTGGGATTTGTCACTCCGTGTGACGAAGAGGTATCTCTGGGCCCACTCGCTAAGACATCATCATAATGAGCTCAATGTGACTAAGGAGTTAGCCACGGGATGATGTATTACAGAACGAGTAAAGAGACTTGCCGGTAACGAGATTGAACAAGGTATAGAGATACCGACGATCGAATCTCGGGCAAGTATCATACCGATAGACAAAGGGAATTGTATACGGGATTGATTGAATCCCCGACATCGTGGTTCATCCGATGAGATCATCGTGGAGCATGTGGGAGCCAACATGGGTATCCAGATCCTGCTGTTGGTTATTGACCGGAGATTTGTCTCGGTCATGTCGACGTGTCTCCCGAACCCGTAGGGTCTACACACTTAAGGTTCGATGACGCTAGGGTTATAGGGAAATGGTATACATGATTACCTAAGGTTGTTCAGAGTCCTGGATGATATACCGGACGTCGCGAGTAGCTCCGGATTGGTCTGGAGGTAAAGATTGATATATAGGAAGTCCAGTTTTGGTCACCGGAAAGTTTTCAGGCTCATCGGTAGTGTCTCGGGAGTGCCGGGAGGGTGCCGGAGGACCCCCCGGGAGTGGTGTGAGGACCATAGGACTTTGTGGGCCCTTAGAGGAGGTGTTCCAGCCCTTATTGGGCTTGCCAAGGCCTGCTAGAAAGGCCCATGCGGCTGGGATCAAGAGATAAAGGGCAAAAGGGATTTAAAAGAGGAGATCGACCTCCCTTGTGGGAGGTGGACTCTTCCCCACCTTCAGCCGAAGCTCTCCTCCTTGGAGGAGGGACCAAGGCAGCCCTCCCTCTCCCTCCTCCTATATATATGCAAGGGTTTGGGCTGATTTGAGACACGACTTCTCTCTCTCTCGGCGCAGCCCTACCCTTCCTCTTCCTCGTTCTCCGTAGCGCTTGGCGAAGCCCTGCCGGAGTTCACGTAGCTCCACCGTCACCACGCCATCGTGCTTCCGGAGCTCTCCCTCAACCTCTCCTTCCTCCTTGATGGATCAAGGCGTAGCAGACGTCATCGGGCTGCACGTGTGTTGAACGCGGAGGCACCGTTGTTCGGCGCTGAGATCGGAATCCACCGCGATCTGAATCGCTGCGAGTACGACTCCACCAACCACGTTCTTGTAACGCTTCCACTTAGCGATCTTCAAAGGTATGAAGATGCAATATCTCCCCACTCGTTGCTGGTTTCTCCATGGATAGATCTTGGTGATCATAGAATTTGTTTTGATTTACTACTACGTCTCCCAACAGTGGCATCATGAGCTAGGTCTATGCGTAGAATCTATGCACGAGTAGAACACAAGTTGTTGTGGGCGTCGATTTTGTTAATATGCTTACCACTACTAGTCTTATCTTGATTTGGCGGTATTGTGGGATGAAGCGGCCCGAACCGACTTTACATGTACGCTTACATGAGACTGGTTCCTCCGCCTGACATGCCCTTGTTGCATAAGGTGGCTAGCGGGTGTCTATCTCTCCCACCTTAGTCGGATTGGATTCGATGAAAAGGGTCCTTATGAAGGGTAAATAGCAATTGGCATATCACGTTGTGGTTTTGGCGTAGGTAAGAAATGTTCTTTCTAGAATCCTATAGCAGCCACGTAAAAACTTCCAACTACAAATTAGAGGACGTCTAACTTGTTTTTGTAGCATATGCCTTGTGATGTGATATGGCCAAAGGATGTGATGTGATGCATTGTGATGTATGAGATTGATCATGTTCTTGTAATAGGATTCACGACTTGCATGTCGATGAGTATGACAACCGGCAGGAGCCATATGAGTTGTCTTATTTTATTGTATGACCTGCGTGTCAATCATAAACGCCATGTAATTACTTTACTTTATTGCTAAACGTTAGCTATAGTAGTCGAAGTAATAGTTGGCGAGACAACTTCATGAAGACACGATGATGGAGATCATGATGATGGAGATCATGGTGTCGTGCCGGTGACAGTGATGATCATGGTGCCCCGAAGATAGAGATCAAAGGAGCAAGATGATATTGGCCATATCATGTCACTATATTGATTGCATGTGATGTTTATCATGTTTACATCTTATTTTCTTAGAACAATGGTAGTAAATAAGATGATCTCTCAATAAAATTTCAAGAAAAGTGTTCACCCTAACTGTGCACCGTTGCTAAGGATCGTTGTTCCGAAGCACCACGTGATGATCGGGTGTGATTGGTTCTAACGTTCGCATACAACGGGTGTAAGCCAGATTTACACACGCGATACACTTAGGTTGATTTGACGAGCCTAGCATGTACAGACATGGCCTCGGAACACGGAAGACCGAAAGGTCGAACATGAGTCGTATAGAAGATACGATCAACATGGAGATGTTCACCATGGATGACTAGTCCGTCTCACGTGATGATCGGACATGGGCTAGTTGACGTGGATCATGTGTCACTTGGATGACTAGAGATATGTCTATCTAAGTGGGAGTTCATTAAATAATTTGATTATGTGAACTTAATTATCATGAACTTAGTCTAAAATTGTCTTTACAATCTATATTGTAGATTCAATGTCCAACGCGAATGTCACCCTAAACTTCAACGCGTTCCTAGAGAAAACCAAGCTAAAAGATGATGGAAGCAACTATGCGGACTGGGTCCGTGGCTTGAGGATCATCCTCATAGCTTCCAAGAAATTGTATGTCCTTGATGCACCACTAGGTGCCCAGATTACTCCCTTGTTCAGTGCGGCATGCTTTACAGTTTAGAACCGGGGCTCCAAAAGCGTTTTGAGCAACACGGAGCATATGAGATGTTCCAAGAGCTGAAACTGGTTTTCCAAGCTCATGCCCGGGTCAAGAGATATGATGTCTCCGATAAGTTCTTCAGCTGTAAGATGGAGGAGAATAGTTCTGTCAGTGAGCACATCCTCAAGATGTTTGGGCTACACAACCGCTTGACTCAGCTGGGAGTTAATCTCCCGGATGACTCGATAATTGACAGAATCCTCTAGTCGCTTCCACCTAGCTACAAGAGCTTTGTGATGAACTACAACATGCAAGGGATGGAGAAGTCCATTCCTGAGTTGTACTCGATGCTGAAATCAGCAGAGGTCGAGATCAAAAAGGAGCATCAAGTGTTGATGGTGAATAAGACCACTAGTTTCAACAAAGGCAAGGGTAAGAAGAACTTCAAGAAGGACGACAAAGCTGTTGCCGCGCCTGGTAAGCAAGTTGCCGGGAAGATAAGAACAAGAATGGACTCAAGCCTAAGACTGAGTGCTTTTATTGCAAGGGTACCGGTCACTGGAAGCAGAACTTCCCCAAGTACTTAGCGGATAAGAAGGACGGCAACGTTAAAGGTATATGTGATATACTTGTTATTGATGTGTACCTAACCAGCGCTCGTAGTAGCTCCTGGGTATTTGATACCGGTGCAGTTGCTCACATTTGTAACTCCAAGCAGGAGCTGCGGAATAAGCGGAGGCTGGCAAAGGACGAGGTGATGATGCGCGCCGGGAATGGTTCCAAGGTCAATGTGATCGCCGTCGGCACGCTACCTCTACATCTACCTTTGGGATTAGTGTTAAACCTTAATAATTGTTATTTAGTACCATCTTTGAGCATGAACATTCTATCTGGATCTTGCTTGATGCGAGATGGCTACTCATTTAAATCTGAGAATAATGGTTGTTCTATTTATATGAGAGAGATGTTTTATGTTCATGCCCCGCTGGTCAATGGTTTATTTTTGATGAATCTCAAACGTGATGTTACACATGTCCATAGTGTGAGTGCCAAAAAGTTTTAGGTTGATAACGATAGTCCCACTTACATGTGGCACTGCCGCCTTGGTCATATTGGTGTCAAACGCATGAAGAAGCTCCATACTGATGGACTTTTGGAGTCTCTTGATTCTGAATCATTTGACACATGTGAACCATGCCTCATGGGCAACATGACCAAGACTCCATTCTCCGGAACAATGGAGCGAGCAACTGACTTGCTGGAAATAATACATACCGATGTGTGCGGTCCAATGAGTGTCGAGGCTCGTGGTGGCTACCATTATGTTCTCACCCTCACTGATGACTTGAGTAGATATGGGTATGTCTACTTAACGAAACATAAGTCTGAAACTTTTGAAAGGTTTAAGGAATTTCAGAGTGAGGTGGAGAATCGACGTGACAGGAAAATAAAGTGCCTACGATCTGATCGTGGCGGAGAATATTTAAGTCACGAGTTTGGCACGCACCTAAGGAAATGTGGAATTGTTTCACAACTCACGCCGCCTGGCACACCTCAGCGAAATGGTGTGTCTGAACATCGTAATCGCACTCTATTAGATATGGATGCGATGCTTATGTGAAGAAACTTCAACCTGAGAATCTCGAACCCAAAGCAGAAAAGTGCGTCTTCATAGGATATCCTAAAGAGACTATTGGGTATACCTTCTACCTACGATCCGAAGGCAAAGTCTTTGTTGCCAAGAATGGATCCTTTTTCGAGAAAGAGTTTCTCTCGAAAGAAGTAAGTGGGAGGAAAATAGAACTTGATGAGGTAATTGTACCTCCACTCGAACCGGAGAGTGGCGTAGGACAGGAAGTTGTTTCTGTGGAGCCTACCCCGGCTGGAGAGGAAGTTAATGATGATGATCATGAAACTTCAAACCAAGTTACTCTTGAACATCGAAGGTCCACTAGGACACGTTCCGCACCAGAGTGGTACGGCAACCCTGTCCTAGAGATCATGTTGTTAGACAACGGTGAACCTTCGAACTATGAAGAAGCGATGGCGAGCCCGGGTTCCAACAAATGGCTTGAAGCCATGAAATCCGAGATAGGATCCATGTATGAGAACAAAGTGTGGACTTTGGTGGACTTGCCTGATGATAAGCGAGCCATTGAAAATAAATGGATCTTTAAGAAGAAGACTGAGCGGATGGTAATGTGACTGTCTATAAGGCTCGGCTTGTCGCTAAGGGTTATCGACAAGTTCAAGGAGTTGACTACGATGAGACTTTCTGACCCGTAGCGATGCTGAAGTCTGTCCGAATCATGTTATCAATTTCCGCATTTTATGATTATGAGATCTAGCAAATGGACGTCAAAACGGCATTCCTTAATGGCTTCCTCAAGGAAGAACTGTATATGATGCAACCGGAAGGTTTTGTCGATCCTAAAGATGCTAACAAAGTATGCAAGCTCCAGCGCTCCATCTATGGGCTGGTGCAAGCATCTCGGAGTTGGAACATTTGCTTTAATGAAGTGATTAAAGCGTTTGGGTTTGTACATGTTTATGGTGAACCCTGTATTTACAAGAAAGTGAGTGGGATCTCTGTAGCATTTCTCGTATTATATGTGGATGACATACTGATAATGGGAAATGATATAGAACTCTTGGAAAGTGTAAAGGCCTACTTGAATAAGTGTTTTTCAATGAAGGATCTTGGATAAGATGCTTACATATTAGGTATTAAGATCTATAGAGATAGATCGAGACGCCTCATAGGTCTTTCACAAAGCACATACCTTGAAAAGATATTGAAGAAGTTCTATATGGATCAGTCCAAGAAGGGGTTCTTGCCTGTGTTACAAGGTGTGAGATTGAGTACGACTCAATGCCCGACCACGGCAAAGGATAGAGAAGAGATGAGTATCATCACCTATGCTTCAGCCATAGGCTCTATTATGTATGCCATGCTGTGTACCAGACCTGATGTGAACCTTGCCATAAGTTTGGTAGGGAGGTACCAAAGTGATCCCGGAGCGGAACACCGGACAATGGTCAAGAATATCCTGAAGTACCTGAAAAGGACAAAGGACATGTTTCTCATATATGGAGGTGCCGAAGAGCTCGTCATAAAGGGTTACGCTGATGCTAGCTTCGACACAGATCCGAACGACTCCAAGTCGCAAACCGGATACATGTATGTTTTGAACGGAGGGGCAGTCAGCTGGTGCAGCAGAAAGCAAAGCGTCGTGGTGGCATCTACATGTGAAGCGGAGTACATAGCTGCTTCGGAAGCAGCAAAGGTAGGAGTCTGGATGAAGGAGTTCATCACCAACCTAGGACTAATTCCAAGTGCGTCGGGACCGATGACTCTATTCTGTGACAACACTGGAGCTATTGCCCTTGCGAAGGTGCCCAGGTTTCACAAGAAGACAAGACACATCAAGCACCGCTTCAACTCCATCCGTGATTACATTCAGGAGGGAGATATAGATATTTGTAAAGTGCATACGGATCTGAATGTCACAGATCCGTTGACTAAACCTCTCTCACGAGCAAAACATGATCAACACCAGATTGCTATGGGTGTACGATTCATCACAATGTAACTAGATTATTGACTCTAGTGCAAGTGGGAGACTGTTGTAAATATGCCCTAGAGGCAATAATAAAATGGTTATTATTGTATTTCCTAGTTCATGATAATTGTCTATTGTTCATCCTATAATTGTGTTAACCGGAAACCGTAATACATGTGTGAATACATAGACCGCAACGTGTCCCTAGTGAGCCTCTAGTTGACTAGCTCATTGATCAATAGATGGTCACGGTTTCATGACCATGGACATTGGATGTCGTTGATAAGGAGATCACATCATTAGAAGAATGATGTGATGGACAAGACCCAATCCTAAGCATAGCACAAGATCGTTTAGTTCGTTTGCTAAAGCTTTTCAATGTCAAGTATCGTTTCCTTAGACCATGAGATTGTGAAACTCCCGGATACTGTAGGAATGCTTTGGGTGTGCAAAATGTCACGACATAACTGGGTGGCTATAAAGGTACACTACGGGTATCTCCGAAAGTGTCTGTTGGGTTGGCACGAATCGAGACTGGGATTTGTCACTCCGTGTGACGGAGAGGTATCTCTGGGCCCACTCGGTAAGACATCATCCTAATGAGCTCAATGTGACTAAGGAGTTACCCACGGGATGATGTATTACAGAACGAGTAAAGAGACTTGCCGGTAACGAGATTGAACAAGGTATAGAGATACCGACGATCGAATCTCGGGCAAGTATCATACCGATAGACAAAGGGAATTGTATACGGGATTGATTGAATCCCCGACATCGTGGTTCACCTAAACAGATCATCGTGGAGCATGTGGGAGACAACATGGGTATCCAGATCCTGCTATTGGTTATTGACCGGAGAGTTGTCTCGGTCATGTCTATGTGTCTCCCAAACCCATAGGGTCTACACACTTAAGGTTCGATGACGCTAGGGTTATAGGGAAATGGTATACGTGATTACCAAAGGTTTTTCGGAGTCCTGGATGAGATCCTGGACGTCATGAGGAGCTCCGGAATGGTCCGGAGGTAAAGATTGATATATAGGAAGTCCAGTTTTGGTCACCGGAAAGTTTTCGGGCTCATCGGTAGTGTACCGGGAGTGCCGAGAGGGTGCTGGAGGACCCCCGGGAGGGGTGTGACGACCATAGGACTTTGTGTGCTCTTAGAGGAGGTGTTCCATCCCTTAGTGGGCTGGCCAAGACCTTCTTGAAAGGCCCATGCGGCTGGGATCAAGAGATAAAGGGCAAAAGGGATTTAAAAGAGGAGATCCACCTCCCTTGTGGGAGGTGGACTCTTCCCCACCTTCGGCCGAAGCTCTCCTCCTTGGAGGAGGGGCCAAGGCAGGCCTTCCTCTCCCTCCTATATATATGCAAGGGTTTGGGCTGATTTGAGACATGACTTCTCTCTCTCTCTCGGCGCAGCCCTACCCTTCCTCTTCCTCGTTCTCCGTAGCGCTTGGCGAAGCCCTGCCGGAGTTCACGTAGCTCCACCGTCACCATGCCGTCATGCTTCCGGAGCTCTCCCTCAACCTCTCCTTCCTCCTTGCTGGATCAAGGCGTAGGAGACATCATCGGGCTGCACGTGTGTTGAACGCGGAGGCACCGTTGTAATGCTTCCGCTTAGCGATCTTCAAAGGTATGAAGATGCAATCTCTCCCCACTTGTTGCTGGTTTCTCCATGGATAGATCTTGGTGATCGTAGAATTTTTTTTGATTTACTACTACATCTCCCAACAGCACGATGGTTCTGACTTGTTTCACCTGGAGAAGGCTCCCTTGTAGAAGGGTCGTGCGATGCGTTTTGGGAGATATTCTGCACCAAACATCATTTGCAATCTGTTGTTAGCATGATGACACTCAAAATATCACTGCATTGAAATGAAACTCACCGTCCCCGCCATGTTAATGATTGGCATCATCAAAGGGACGTGGCCAGTCTTCTCGCACATAGACTGTACATTTGGTTTTGACAAGTCAAACTTTTTATTTATTAATGAAATGAACATTAAAATGCAAGATTTGACAAATATGAAGAAGAAACTTACCACGAAGATCTCGTACATGGCCCTGTTAGACGCATTGTTCCGTGCCCTCTCTGCCTCCATCAACTCAGCCATCCTCTCCTCCAACTCCTTCATCTCCTTATCCTTCACCGCCAAAAGCGTCTACGTTGCCTCCCTCTCTTTCAGAATAACAGCCTGCAAGACAACTCATTGTTAGCATTGTAATCATATTGATTCGCACACACAACGTAATCATATTGGTTCTCATAGGGCATCTTAAGTACACAGAGGATTTTGTCTGACTAGTACAGGTTTGCAGGCAGTACATGGCCTTTGGGTAGAAAGCGTCCAAATATCATCATCGTCGTATCATAGCATTCTCTGCCTAGGTTGAATTGAGACTTCAGAGCCATTACTTGCACGATGGCATCTAGCTGACAAAGCTCAGTGTGCTCATGGAGAGGACGTTTTGAGGACTCCAACATTTCATAGAAGGCCTTTGCAGATTCCTCCATCTCATCATCCGAATCCCGAGCATCATCAAAGTCTTGCACCATGTCTTCGATCCTAGTACCATGCTTGTCGGTGCGACGACGAACCACCTCAGCTCTGGCACGTTGGTCAGACTCACCATGAAAAGTCCACACCATATAATTAGGCGTAAAACCCCACTTCTGCAGGTATTTACCCATTTCAAACTCTGTCTGCCTTTTAATGTTGTCACATTTGGGTCAGGGGCACCATGTTTTTTCCTGGCCATTTGCAAATGTGGCTCTCAAAAAACCCTGGTTTTTGTTAACCATTCATTGGTCATGTCTTTCTGACTAGGGTGACCAGTGTACATCCAAGCACGATCACTCATCTTGCCGACCTACTAAATACACAAGAAATATATATATATATAATTCATCATATATATTCATCTAGTAATCAAGTTTGTCAGTTTTATTACGCACATGCAACCTACATGCTAATAGGTAGAGATAGGTCCTAATCTCACCCGAGTATGTGTAGATTGGGTTAGTTTTCCCATGCTCTGCTCCGGATCCGACGCGGAATTTCGATAGCACCTCCCCATTGTTCTCTTGATACACGTCTCGGCAATAAGCAGAGAGGATGTGTACCCAGAGAACAACAGGGAGGCACTAAAAAAATTCTACATCGGATCTGGAGCAGAGCATATGCGAAAACGAACCCAATCTACACATACTCGGTCTGTCCACGGATAACATTGGACAATTCGAAAGAATCATGGTTATAAATATGCAAATGCATGCATATTTATAGATGTAACCCTTTCGAACGGGAGACGCATACTGGTCACGCATACTGATGATCGAAGACGCCTATAGCTAGCAAGTTTCATCGGCACAAAGACCGAAATAGAGCAAAAAAAATTAAGGGGCCCGGGGGAGGAGATGTCATTTGTGCTCACCAACGAACACAACAGGGGAGCTCGTCAAATGCATGGGGCGGTCATCGAACAACAGACCCTCGCAGCGACGAAACAACTTCACATTGAAATGAAACTCAATTAACACAAATATGATGTTTTTCATAACAAAATCGAAAAATATATGACCTAACTCATAATTCACAAATATATGACCCCATCAGCCTCTAAGGCCGAAGAGCATCTTTTTCGGGATCGGGGTGTAGGGGGTGTCATGTCGGGGTCGGGGTGTCGGGGGTGTCGTGTCGGGGTAGGGGTGCTATGTCGGGGTCGGGGGTGCCGTGTCGGGGTGTCGGGGTGTCATGTCGGGGGTCATGGTGTCTTTTTCTACTTTTCCTACTTCTTTTTCTCATCTTCTACTTCTACTTTTTTTTCATCTTCTTGTTCTTTCTTCTTCTTCTCCTTTTCTTCTTCTTCTTCTTCTTCTTCTTCTTCTTTTCTTTTCTCCTAGTTTTTTCTTTTCTTATTTTCTTCTAAGTTTTTACTTTTCTATCTAATTTTTTTCTAATTAACCTAGTAAACTAACTAAAAAATAAACTAACTATCTAATTTAACAAAAAATAGAAAATAAACTAACTATCTAATTTATTCTAAGTGAGGGGGGCGGCGGACGGGCACTCATCGGAGTTGGGTGGGGATGGCCGGGGCCGCGGGGGGAGGGGAGCGGCAGAGATGGGGGTGTTGTGGGGAGGGGGCGGCATTGGGAGACGGCGAGTGGAGTGGGCGGCTCGGGGAGTGGGGCGACACGGGGGAGCCGCCGAGGGGAGGGGACGGCATAGGGAGGGGCGCGACGGCGCGGTGGTGGGGGCAGCGCAGGGAGGGCGGTGGCACGATGGTGGGGGCGGTGCAGGGAGGGGTCCAGCAAGGGGAGAGGCGGCTCAGGGCGGGGGGCGACGCGGGGGAGCCGCCAAGGGAAGGGGCGACGCAAAGAGGGAGACATTCCGGTGGTGGGGGGTGGCACTGTGGTGGGGGTGGTGGGAGAGGGGTGGCGGCGGTGGTCGTAGGGGGAGGGAGAGAGTGTGTGTGAGAGAGAGGAGTGGGGGCGGGGGACGGCCGTTATAGGCACGTCCCCTTTGTCGTCTGCCCCCGGACGGCAAAGACACCAACGGCCGACGGCAAAGGTATGGCGGACGGCAAAGAGCCCTTCCGTTGGTCCTGGCCAGGCCCAAGGTCCAGTGGGACCCACCTTGCCTCTATGCCGTCTGCCCTTGGTCTCTTTGTCGTCTGGACACAGACGACGAAGAACTAGCAGATTTCTTTGCCGTCCGCTTTGCTTCAGCTGACGGCAAAGAGCATCTTTGCCATGTGCCAGCAGACGGCAAAGGCCTGGCACATGGCAAATAACTGGATTCCAGTAGTGTTATTTGTGTCATTTTAGAGCTAACCTAGGTAATTATCACATTTTTTTACCTAACTAAGCTTATTGTGTCATTTCGCAAGAAAATAAGCTAAGTCTATGGCATCTATGAGGTTACTAAGTCTATTATGTCATTTTTGAGTTAACTAAGCTTATTATGTCAGTGTGGAAGAAACAATGCAAAGTATAGGTTATTTTAGAGCTAACTTAGGTACCATATGTCATTTGGGAGGTAAGTAAGTTTACTATGTCATTTTAGAGGAAACAAAGCTAACTTAGGTAAAATATGACATTTGTCTAAGTGCTAAGTTTGCCTAAGTGCTATGTTTGTATTTGTTTGAGAAAATGAGCCAAGTAAGTGGTATATTAATTAGGGCTTACCATCCTTGTCATCACGGAGGTGAAGCACCGGGGTTGCTCGGGTCGTGCGATGCGGCTTGGGAGTTATGCTTGACCAAAGATCATTTGTGTTATCATGATGACGCTAAAATGTTAAGACTAGTAACTAATGAACATTGAAATGAAACTCACCGTTCCAGCCGTGGTAATTACTGGCATCGGCGGAGGGGTCTGGCCGGTCTTCTCGCACAAAGTGTGCACATTTGGTTTTGCCAAGTCAATCATATTGGTTATTAATGAAAAGAACATGTAGTGCATGATTTGGCTAATATGAAGAAGAAACTTACCACGATGACCTCATACATGGCCCGGTTAGACGCATCGTTCCATGCCCTCTCCTCCTCCAACAACTTAGCCGTCCTCTCCTCCAGATCCCTCTTCTCCTTCGCCGCCTGTCGGGCCTGTTCTGCCAGAAGCGCCTGTGTTGTGTCTCTCTCTTTCTAGAGAGCAGCCTACAACACAACTCCTCGTTAGCATTTTAATCATATTTGTTCGCACACACAATGTAATGGAGGAAACCTATCTGAGTCCGTATGACTAACCTCGATGGCGAGTTGGACTGGCCGTGGACGAGGCGGCATCTCAGAACAGGAGCTCGTTTGGCGCACCTTGATCTGCGGGAGAGTGCTCGAAGACCGTATATGTCCATCTCCAATGGCTATCAAGCCATGGGGCCTCCCGTGGCCAACTATCATCACCAGGTCTGGATCAAGTGGATGCTGGATCGGGTTGGAGTCCTCCCCATTCATCGCCTTCCCCACATCTCTGTACCTCACGAGCTTGTGGTGGGAGGATATATTGGTGAACTTCTTGGGATTATCGAGGTCAGACTCAGAGAATGCCTTGACCTTCTTGTATGAGGGAGTATGGGCCATGACATAGCGGTCGTACACCTCTGGCACCTCCGTCTTATTGTGATGAGCCGACAAGAGAGGAACAAAGTATTAATAATGGGTAAACCTAGCACTACAAGATTGAATTGCAGGAATCATGAAGCAAACCACATACCCAGTTCCGCCCGAACTGATAAATGTTGGCGATGCCTTGATGGTGTGGCACACCTTCCATTTGAGCACGCCGTGCCTTGGCATCGTCGTGGACGACTCGCCATTGGTCAGAGCACCATTCATTCACCAACGCCTCCCAACAACCCATCTTATCCACACACCATCTCGGGGGTACCTAAGTTAGTAAAGAGAAATTTGAGAGCTATGCCTATGAATCAAAGAAAAGGAAACTAAGTACAAGGACTTAAGAATAGGTAATTACCTTCATGTACTGCTCCTTGTCCAGAAACTTTCGGCTGGACGACGACTTGGCCTTCTTAATACGTTGCGAGGCGTAGTATTCCCGAACAGCCTATACCCGAGCCTCGTGCTGTAAGTTCTGTAGTAGGCGCCTGCACTCGTAATCGATAAGATTTGGCACGGCCTCCTCGTATCCCTCCTGACACCTGTAGAAGGTCTACGATAGACAACAGTGATTAGTATAATAACTAGCTATTATTGATTGTTAATTGTGCAAACGAGAAATTACCCAGAACTTCCTGATGACCATGTCGGCCCTCGTGTGGCGCAACACACCGTCGATTATCTCCTCCGGTGGGGCCAGGGCAGCCAAGTAGTGCTCCCATTTCAATCCTACCTCTTCTTGCTGACCCTCGCCGGGCAACGTGACAAACCCCGAGAAGTTATGCTGTAAAATCACACCAAGGATGGAGTTGGGCCTGCGAACATCCTTGGCGTGAATCCAACCCCTGCAGTATGACAAAGCCAATGCATTAGATATGTGAAGAAACATGAAGGCAAAAGTTTTAAAAAGAGTAAATGAACTTACTTCAGCGACTCATGCTTAATCAGCCACCTTTGCTCGTGGGTCGCCGGCATGGACAGGACCCATGTACACCCACACTGGTAGACGGTGCCCTCAAACACCTCGTCCCCGCTATCAGAAAGCCGATCCCCGCCACCATCAGCATGGCCACTCGGCTCCGCTGATGCAGATCCGGCCAGGTATCCCATCCGGTGGAAGCCTGTGTAGTCTCATAGGATGAAGCGTCTGGCACAAGAGTCTCATGGGACGAAGCGTCTGGCACAGGAGTCTCGTGGGTCAAAGCGTCTGGGACAGAAGGATCGTTGACCCAAGGCTTGTGGACATGAGTCGTTGTAGCCTCCACCTCAGACAAGTCCACAGTAGTAGTCCAGTGCTCGGGTGAATCAGCTAGGGGTGGCGGCGAGGAAGGCGTAGCAGCCTTCGTACCTCTCCCGCGGCCACCACGTGTAGCTCTAGGATCTCTCTTCTTCCCTCGACCTCCTCTCCCGGTGGGCAACTTCATCGACGAAGAAGTGCCCACGGGTGACCCAATACTGTCGTACACGCTCTGCAGAGAGTTTGGGTGGAACGGAAGTACCCCTCCAACCACGCGCCGACGAAGGATCCTTGGATCGCTCTCGATCCGTTCCCACCATATTTTAGCACCTACCATGACAAGGAGTAAACGAAATTAGTACAACATAAAAAAATTGAATACCGACATGAATAATTATATATATATATAATTTGAGTGTATCATCATCATGTATACCTGACATGAACTAATAATAATCTTCATTGTCTATATATGCTCCGGGATCAATAAATGCATCATCATCATCACTATCACTAATAAATGCAACATCATCAATATCAGGAGCAACATGTGGAAGGCCTCCTTTATGTAATCGGTCAAGCATTGAGAGGTCATCTACAACAGTAACCTCTTCCTCTTTCGTCTCTTCTTGTTCCGGCTCAGGGGTGAAGTCGGATTCACTGTCACTGTCTACCTCAATGTTCTGGGGTGAAGTAGAGTGGTTCTTGAAATGTTTTTTGGAAAGACGTGTTTCTTGGAAGAATTCTCCTTCATATGTATCTGGGTTAATGTGAGGTTCATAATCATCTTCATTGAGGGGAGGTGGTCTAAAATGTCGCGGCACATCATAAACGACATCCCAACCATTCAGATTTGGATCAGTTTGGCAGGCCCATGGTAGATAGAAAACTTGGGTCGCCTGTTGAGCCATAATATAGACATCGGGAACATCTAAATGGGTGCTTTGTTTGACTTCGACTAGCCCTATAGGTTCATGAGTCCTACTAGTCTCCTTCAGCTGGAACCAATAACATTTCAAGACTATGACGTTTGGTCTATTATCACCAAAGAATATAAGTTCATAAATTGCTTCAACTCTTCCATAATACTTGACACCTCCTTCGTCGACAACAGAGACACAGCAATTTGTAGACTTTCGGTCGGCCATAGATAGATCTTTACCAAAAATACAAAAGCGATACCCGTTGATGTCGTATTTTTCATATGAACGGACCTTATAGTCAAAACCATTAGCGACTTGTCTCAGTTCGGCATCCATAGACTCTGAATTAGCCTACAAGTTTGATACGAAAGGATTGTTGCATTAGTCGCAAACTAGACGAAGAAATGAAATGGTATAATGGAAATTACCGTTTGTTTGAACCAAGAGATGAAACTGGGATAGCCGCCTCCATGCTTTGCGAGAAGCTCATACTCTCCGTTGGAATCCTTTTGGATCACTGCTCCATCTGAGAATTTGGTGACGTATCGTCTGTATCACATATTTGGGAATAAGAGCAGTTTAAAGGAATTAGAAATTGCGAAACAATGTACCGAGAACTTATTGGATGTACAGCCACACTTCTGCTAGGTTGTTGAAGATATACAACGAAATGGTCTGCCATTCTTCGACATCCAACGTTACTCCTTTTGAAGCATCGGCTGGTGCAAGCTTCCCATGGAATAGGCTGAGGTTGGATCAAACTTTTTCACGGTCGCCATCATTGTACCGAGGCTTCGGATTATGCAAATGATGATTCTTGGCTTCGTAGTGTGCTATCACGAAGTTTGTCGCCTCCTCAGTAATGAATGCCTCGGCCATTGATGCTTCAATTCTACGTTTATTTTTACATTTTGTTCGAAGCGTCTTCTGCATCCTCTCAGTTGCAAAGCACCAACGATTTGCACGCCCCCCAATCTTTCCTCAATCGGGATATGCAAAATCAAATGTTGCATTGGATTAAAGAAGCCCGGTGGAAAGATCTTTTCTAACTTGCAGGTCAACTCCCGTGCAAACTCTTCCAGATCATCTAGCATGTCAGGCGATAGTTCTTTCGCACAAAGAGCGTAGAAGAAATAGCTCAGCTCTGTTAGTACTAGCCATTCATCCTCAGGTATAAAGCCACGCAACATCACCGGCATTACCCGCTCAAGCCATATGTGCCAATCATGACTGTTGAGACCAAATATTTTCAATTTGTCAAGACTCGCTCCCCTCTTTGGATTTGCTGCATACCCATCGGGGAACATCAACTGCATTTTCACCCACAAGAGCATTTCCCTCATAGCTGGCCTTCCAAGATTGAACCATGCCTTTGGCTTCCTCCAGTTCTTTTTTCCTTTTGGTTGTCATATGTTTTGTAACAGTCTATCACATAGATCCTCTTAATCGACTCTAGACTTAGGATTATCCTTTGTCTTTCCCTCTATGCCGAACAATGTACCAGAAAGGGCCTCAGCAATATTCTTTTCAGTGTGCATCACGTTGATGTTGTTTGTGCAAAGGAGGTCTTTAAAGTAAGGCAGATCCCACAAGCATATCTTGTGAGTCCAGGTGTGTTTCAAATTATACCCTTTGAAATACCTTGGACGATTTGGATCTGACTCGAGAGCGTTTATCTGATCCAGGGTCTGTTCGCTTGTCAATGCAGGTGGTGCAGAGTTTTTGACAACTCTACATTTCATGAAATTCTTCTTGTCTTTTCTGAACTTATGGCGAGGATCCAGGAACTGTCTATGCAAGTCGAAGCAAGAATACTTGTGACCTGCCTACATCCAACGGAACTTAAGAGTTGCCTTGCATGTGGGGCACGGGAACCTTCCAGGCACACACCAGCAAATGAATAGCGCATACGCCGGCAAGTCATGCGTTGAGTACATGTACCACACATGCATTTTGAAGTTTTTTTGTAGCAGCGTCATATGTCTTGATCCCATTATCCCAAGCTTCTTGCAATTCATCCTTAAGTGGCTACATGTACACATTCATATTCTTCCCCGGATAGTTGGGCCCTAGAATTATCAACGTCAAGAAAATGTTCTTTCTTTTCATAATCTCTTCGGGAGGGGGGGGGGGAGATTGAGTGGAATGACACATATAGGGCAGCAACTGTATTGGGTTGCCATCATACCAAACACTTGGAACCCATCTGTGCTGATGGCGACTCGAGGATGCCTTGGATCTGCTGCTTTATCCTTATGTATTGCATTGAAGTGCTTCCATGCAAAAGCGTCTGAAGTGTGTCCCAACATCGGATTGCCATCTGCATCTAGTTCGGTTCTTTTGCCCAATTTATGCCACATCATCTGTCTGGCCGTCTCTTCAACCATGAAAAGATGTTGAAGTCTTGGTATGATTGGCATATACTGAAGAACATTAACTGGGATTTTAGTATGACTCTTCTCACCCATACCGTTGTCTACCACAACATACCTGGAAGAGTTGCAAATGGGACAATAGTTCAAGCCCGCACACTCAAGCCTAAATAAGGTACATCCATTCTCACAAGCCTCTATCTTCTCATAGGGCATCTTAAGCGCACGTAAGATTTTATCCGACTGGTACAGGTTTGCTGGCTACATGACCTTTGGGTAGAAAGCGTCCAAATATCATCATCATCGCGTCATAGCATTCTCTGCCTAGGTTGAACTAAGCCTTCACAGCCATTACTTGCGCGATGGCATCCAACTGACAAAGCTCAGTGTGCTCATGGAGAGGACATTTTGAAGACTCCAACATTTCATAGAATGACTTTGCAAATTCCTCCATCTCATCATCCGAATCCCAAGCATCATAAAAGTCTTGCACCATGTCTTCGATCCCGATACCATGCTCGTTGGTGCGACGACGAACAACCTCAGCTATGGCACGTTGGGCAGACTCACCATGAAATCTTCACACCGTATAATCAGGCATAAAACACCACTTCTGCAAGTGTTTACCCATTTCATCCCATGTCCACTTTTTATGGTTGTCGCACCGGACACAGGGGCACCAGGTTATTTCCTGACCATTTGCAAATGCGGCGCTCAGAAAACCCTTGGTTTTTGTTAACCATTCAATGGTCATTTATTTTTGACTAGGGTGACCGGTGTACATCCAAGCACGATGATACGTCCATTTTGCATCATGATTTTATATTGATATTTATTGCATTATGGGCTGTTATTACACATTTTGGTACAACACTTATGCCTTTTCTCTCTTATTTTACAAGGTTTAGATGAAGAGGGAGAATGCCGGTAGCTAGAGTTCTGGACTAGAAAAGGAGAAACTCTAAGATACCTATTCCGTGCAACTCCAAAATTCCTGAAAATCTACGGAGAACTATTTTGGAATATAAAAAAAATATTGGGTGAAAGAAATACATCACGGGACCCACCAGGTATTCACAAGCCTGCTGGGCGCGCCCTACCCCCTAGGCGTGCCCCTGGGCTTGTGGCACACCTGGTAGCCCTCCGATGCCCATTTCTTCTATATTGAGGTTTCGTCCTAGAAAAAATCATAACAGAGCTTTCGGGACGAAGCACCTGAGTCTCGAGGCGGAACCTGGGCAGAACCAATCTAGAGCTCCGGTAGGGCGATCCTGCCGGGGAACTTCCTCCCGGAGGGGGAAATCGAAGCCATCGTCATCACCAACGATCCTCTCACCGAGAGGGGGTCAATCTCAATCAACATATTCATCAGCACCATCTCCTCTTCAAACCCTAGTTCATATCTTGTATCCGATCTTTGTCTCAAAACCTCAGATTGGTACGTGTGGGTTGCTAGTAGTGTTGATTACTCCTTGTAGTTGATGCTAGTTGGTTTACTTGGTGGAAGATCATATGTTCAGATCCTTGATCATCATTAATACTCCTCTGATTATGAACATGAATATGCTTTGTGAGTAGTTACGTTTGTTCCTGAGGACATGGGATAAGTCTTGTTATAAGTAATCATGTGAATTTGTTATTCGTTCGATATATTGATGAGATGTATGTTGTCTATCCTCTAGTGGTGTTATGTGAACGTCGACTACATAACACTTCACCATTGTTTGGGCCTAGGGGAAGGCATTGGGAAGTAATAAGTAGATGATGGGTTGCTAGAGTGACAGAATCTTAAACCCTAGTTTATGCGTTGCTTCGTAAGGGGCTGATTTGGATCCACATGGTTCATGCAATGGTTAGGTTTATCTTAATTCTTCTTTTGTAGTTGCGGATGCTTGCGGGAGGGGTTAATCTAAGTGGGAGGCTTGTACAAGTAAGGGCAGCACCCAAGCACCGGTCCACCCACATATCAAATTATCAAAGTAGCAAACACGAATCAAAAGAGCATGATGAAAACTAGCTTGACATAAATTCCCACGTGTCATCGGGAGCGCTTTGCTTTATATAAGAGTTTGTCCAGGCTTGTCCTTTGCTATAAAAAGGATTGGGCCACCTTGCTTCACTTTTTTTACAATTGTTACTTGTTACCCGTTATGAATTATCTTATCACAAAACTCTCTGTTACCCATAATTTCAGTGCTTGTAGATAATACCTTACAGAGAACCGGTTATCGTTTCCTTTTGCTCCTCGTTGGGTTTGACACTCTTACTTATCGAAAGGACTATGATAGATCCCCTATACTTGTGGGTCATCAAGACTCTTTTCTAGTGCCATTGCCGGGGGTGAATCGCCTTTGGTGAGTGGAACTTGGTAAGGAAACATTTATATAGTGTGCTGAAATTTACTGTCACTTGTCACTATGGAAAGTAATTCTTTGAGGGGCTTGTTCGGGGTTTCTTCACCTCGACCGGAGACACAAAGAGTTGTCCCTCAACCTACTGAACCTACTGAAAATATTTATTATGATATCCTTCGGGTATGATAGAGAAACTGCCAGCTAATCCTTATGCAGGAGATGGAACACCACATCCTGATTTGCATTTAATCTATGTGCATGAAGTTTGTGGATTATTTAAGTTTGCAGGTCTGCCCGAGGATCATGTCAAGAATAAGGTCTTTCCTTTATCTTTGAAGGAGAAGGCATTGACATGGTATAGGCTATGTGATCATATTGGATCAGGGAGCTACAACCGATTGAAAATGGAATTTCATCACAAGTTCTATCCTATGCATCTAGTTCATCGTGATCGGAATTATATTTATAATTTTTGGACTCGTAAAGGAGAAAGAATCGCTCAAGCTTGGGGGAGGATTAAGTCAATGTTATATTCATGTCCCAATCATGAGCTTTTGAGAGAAATTATTATTCAGAATTTTTATGCTCGGCTTTCTTGTAATGATCAATCCATGGTCGATACTTCTTGTGCTTGTTCTTCTATGAAGAAGGATATTGAATTCAAATGGGATTTATTGGAAATAATTAAACGCAACTCTGAAGAATGGGAACTCGATGAAGGTAAGGAGTCAGGTATGAATCTTAAGTTTGATTGTGTTAAGTCCTTCGTAGACACCGATGCTTTTCGTGAATTTAGCACTAAATATGGACTTGACTCTGAGATAGTAGCTTCTTTCTATGAATCTTTTGCTACTCATGTTGATATACCTAAGGAGAAGTGGTTTAAATATCATCCTCCCATTGAAGTGAAAGTAGTTTAACCTATTAAAGTTGAAGAGGAAACTATTACTTATAATGTTGATCCTGCTATCCCTACTGCTTACATTGAGAAACCACCCTTTCCTGTTAGGATAAAGGAACATGCTAAAGCTTCAACTATGGTTTGTAAGAGTTGTATTAGAACACCTACACCCCTGAACAAATTAAAGTTGAACCTAGTATTGCTATGGTTAAAAATCTCTTGGTTGATAATATTGACGGGCATGTTATTCATTTCTGTGATGAAGCTGCTAGAATTGCTAGAACTGATACTAAGCATAAACATAGACCAGTTGTTGGCGTGCCTGTAGTTTCTGTTAAAATAGGAGATCATTGTTATCATGGCTTGTGTGATATGGGTGCAAGCATAAGTGCAATTCCCCATTCTTTATACAAAGAAATCATGCATGATATTGCACCAGTTGAACTAGAGGATATTGATGTCACTATTAAGCTTGCTAATAGAGACACTATTGCATCGATAGGGATTGTTAGAGATGTTGAAGTCTTGTGTGGGAAAATAAAATATCCTACTGATTTTCTTGTTCCTGGTTCCCCACAAGATAATTTTTGTCCCATTATATTTGGCAGACCCTTGTTGAATACTGTTAATGCTAAGATCGATTGTGATAAAGAAATAGTTACTGTGACCTTTGGGGATGTGTCTCATGAGCTTAATGCTAAGAATTTCCTAGTAAAGATGAAATTATTGGTCTCGCTTCTATTGCTGTGCCTCTGACTGATCCTTTAGAACAATATTTGCTAGACCATGAAAATGACATGCATATGAATGAGAGGAACGAAATAGATAAAATTTTCTTTGAGCAGCAGCCTATTTTGAAACACAACTTACCTGTTGAAATACATGGGGATCCTCCTCCATCCAAGGGTGATCCCGTGTTTGAGCTCAACCAATTACGTGATACATTGAAATATGCTTATCTTGATGAAAAGGAGATATATCCTATTATTATTAGTGCTAAACTTTCAAAGCATGAAGAAAAAAAAGATTATTGAAAACTCTGGAAGCACCATGCTTCTATTGGTTATACTCATCATGATCTTAAGGGCATTAGTCCCTCTCTATGTCACCATAAAATTAATATGGAACCTGATGCCAAACCAGTTATCGATCACCAGCGACGATTGAACCCTAAGATGAAAGAAGTGGTAAAAAAAGAAATACTAAAGCTTCTGGAGGCAGGTATAATTTATCATGTTGCTGATAGTAAATGGGTTAGTCCCGTCCATTGTGTCCCTAAGAAGGGAGGTATTACCGTTGTTGCTAATGATAAAAATGAATTGATCCTGCAAAGAATTGTTACAGGCTATAGAATGGTAATTGATTTGAGGAAATTAAATAAAGCTACTAAGAAAGATCATTTCCCTTTACCTTTTATTGATCAAATGCTAGAAATATTATCCAAACATACTCATTTTTGCTTTCTGGATGGTTACTTTGGTTTCTCTCAAATACCTGTATCAAGCTAGGATCAAGAAAAAAACACTTTTACTTGCCCTTTCGGTACCTTTGCATGTAGACGTATGCCTTTTGGTTTATGCAATGCACCTGCTACCTTTCAAAGATGTATGATGGCTATATTCTCTGACTTTTGTGAAAAGATTCTTGAGGTTTTCATGGATGATTTTTCCGTTTACGGAACTTCATTGATGATTGTTCGAGCAACCTTGATCGAGTTTTGCAGAGATTTGAAGAAGCTAATCTTGTCTTGAACTGGGAGAAATACCACTTTATGGTTTATGAAGGTATTGTATTGGGGCATAAGATATTCGAAAGAGGTATTGAAGTTGATAAAGCCAATGTTGATGCCTTTGAAAAAATGCCGTGCCCCGCGGATATCAAAGGTATAAGCAGATTTCTTGGTCATGCTGGTTTTTATAGGAGGTTTATCAAGATTTCTCCAAGATTTCTAGGCCTCTCATAAATCTTTTGCAAAAAGATGTCCCATTTGTTTTTATGATGATTGTGTGGAAGCATTTGAAATTCTTAAGAATTCTCTGATTACTGCACCTGTTGTTCAACCACTCGACTGGAACCTACCCTTTGAAATTATGTGTGATGCTAGTGATTATGCTATTGGTGCTGTTTTAGGACAAAGAGTCGATAAGAAATTAAATGTTATACATTATGCTAGTAAAACTCTAGACAGTTCTCAAAGAACCTACGCTACTACTGAAAAAGAATTTTTAGCAGTCGTGTTTGCTTGTGATAAGTTTAGACCTTATATTGATGATTCCAAAGTAACTATTCACACTGATCATGCTTCTATTAAGTACCTTATGGATAATAAAGATGCTAAACCTAGACTTATTATGTTGGTTCTTCTTCTACAAGAATTTTATTTTCATATCATTGATAGAAAGGGAGCTGATAACCCTATGGCAGATAACTTGTCTAGATTAGAAAATGTTCTTGATGACCCACTACCTATTGATGATAGCTTTCCTGATGAATAGTTAGCTGTCCTAAATGCTTCACAAATGAATAGTTAGCTTTCCTATGATTTAAGGCATTACTTTTGGGATGATCCATACCTTTAAAAAAGGAGTAGATGGTATTATTAGACTTGTGTACCTGAAGATGAATAAGAACAGATCTTACACAAATGTCACTCCGAAGCCTACGGAGGACACCATGCTGGAGATAGAACTGCACATAAGGTACTACAATCAGGGTTTTATTGGCCTACTCTCTTCAAGGATGCTCGTAAGTTTGTCTTGTCTTGTGACGAATGTAAAAGAATTGGTAATATTAGTAGACGTCAGGAAATGCCTATGAATTACTCTCTTGTTATTGAACCATTTGATGTTTGGGGTTTTGATTATATGGGGCATTTTCCACAATCTAATTAGTATACTCATATTCTAGTTGCGGTTGATTATGTCACTAAGTGGGTAGAAGCTATTCCAACTAGTAGCGCTGATCATAACACTTCTATTAAAATGCTTAAAGAAGTTATTTTCCATAGATTTGGAGTCCCTAGATATTTGATGACTCATGGTGGTTCACATTTTATTCATGGTGCTTTCCGTAAATTGCTCGCTAAATACGATGTTAATCATAGTATTAGATCTCCTTATCATCCTCATCCTAGTGGTCAAGTATAATTGAGCAATAGAGAAATTAAATTGATTTTGCAGAAGACTGTTAATAGATCTAGGAAGAATTGGTCTAAGAAACTTGGCGATGCATTGTGGGCTTATAGAACTGCTTATAAGAACCCTATGGGTATGTCTCCGTATAAGATGGTTTATGGTAAAGCATGTCACTTACCTCTAGAACTAGAAATAAAGCCTATTGGGCAATCAAAGAGCTGAATTATGATTTCAAACTTGCTGGTGAGAAGAGGTTATTTGACATTAGCTCACTTGACGAATGGAGAACCCAAGCCTATGAGAACGCCAAGTTGTTTAAAGAAAAGGTTAAGAGATGGCATGATAAAAGGATACAAAAGCGTGAATTTAATGTAGGTGATCATGTCTTGCTATACAATTCTCGTTTAAGATTTTTTGCAGGAAAACTTCTCTCTAAATGGGAAGATCCTTACGTTATCGAGGAGGTATATCGTTCTGGTGCCATCAAGATTAACAATACCGAAGGCACGAATCCGAAGGTGGTGAATGGTCAAAGAATCAAGCATTATATCTCAGGTACTCCCATAAATGTAGAAACCAATGCCATCAATACCATAACTCCGAAGGAGTACATTAGGGAGACTTACCGGAACGTTTCAACCTCCGAAACGGAATAGGTATGTGGTATGGTAAGCAAAAGAATCCAAAACTTTTTCAATGGAAATTTGTATCTGTTTTGGAATATTTAAAAAATTAGGAAAATTTAAAGTAGTACGAATAGTGCACGAGGAGGCGACAAGCCTGCTGGGCGCGCCCCTGGGGCTTGTGGCCACCTTGTGTGCCATCCGGACTCTGTTTTCTTGTGGCATACTCCTTCGGGTCGGTAAAAATTCATTATATAATCTCCCAAGGGTTTTGACTCTTGTATCATGACAATATCTCTTGTTTCTGTTTTAAGCTGTTTTTGCAGCAGTTTAGATCAACATGGCGTCCCCAAGTGTTTTGAAGGACAAGTTCTACAAGAAAGCTATCACCCCCTACCTTGTGGAGGTACTTCAACACCCTCAAACCATTGAGGTGCGTGAGGGGGTGCTGCACATCCGTTATGTGGAGGAGCCAAAGAAAACCGGAAGCATGGAGACAAGGCTCGAAGCAATGTAGCAGCACGTCTTGAAGTGCCAAGGGATGGTGGAATGGGGACTCAACGCTAATCAGATTGTGATCATGGAGTTTACCCATAAACATAATCTAGACACCAAGGACGTTGTGGATCACATCTTCAAGCTTTACGAGAGAATCGAGAACCTCCAAGCCCAGATCTACAACCTGCAAAATCAAAACTGTGAGTATGAATACAGATTTAAGAGAGTGAATTTGGCTATATATTTGAGGATTCCGGAGAGTCGTTTATCCTTTTATGATGGTGATCCTATGCCTTGGAAGATGGAGGACTAGCTTCCAACCTCATCAACAACCCCAACATCACCACCTCCAAAGCAAGACAACTAAATACATGGGTATGGGCACTCCCCTTGGCTTGTGCCAAGCTTGGGGGAGGTGCCCCGGTATCGTATCATCATCACATATTTTATTTTTACTTTTATTTTTATAATTATTTTTACTTTTTATCATATTTTCTTAGTTCAATCCTTTTGATTATATCTTGATCTAGTAGAATACAGTTTTCGTGTGATCTAGTTTTGAGTCTTTGCTTTATGATTCCTCCTATGTAAGCAAGTCCATGCGTTATATAATAAAAAGTGCTTTTGAGTTGAGGGCTTTGCTTGTTTGGTATGATCTTGATCTTGAGAAAGATGTAATAAAAAGAAGTATAGAATAAAAGCAAAGAGTATATATGATGATCTTATGGGGAGTGATGACTTCACATATAAAAAGTATGTCGATTGAAACCTGTTGTGGGTTGACAAACATAGCTGTTGGTCATTGGGGCAATTAAAAGAAAGTAATAAAGAAAGAGAGGTTCACATATAAATATATTATCTTGGATATCTTTTATGATTGTGAGCACTCATTAAAATATTATATGTTAAGAAGTTGATGTTGGACAAGGAAGTCAACATAATGGTTTATGTTTGCTTATTTCCAAATAGAAGTTATATTGTTATAGATCCATCAACATGTGTCGCTTGCTTCCACCTCATATCAGCCAAAACTTTTGCACCGAGTAGAGATACTACTTGTGCATCCAAACACCCTTAACCTAGTTTTGCCATGAGAGTCCACCATACCTACCTAAGGATAGAATAAGATCCTTCAAGTAAGTTGTCATCGATGCAAGCAATCAAAAATTGCTGTCTAAATATGTGTGATCTATTAATGTGAGGAAAATAAACTTTATACGAACTTGTGATAGGGAAGAAATAAAAGCGACGGACTGCATAATAAAGTTCTCTATCACAAGGGGCAATATAAGTGATGTTCTTTTGCATTAAGAGATTATGCATCCAACTATAAAAGTGCATGATAACCTCTGCTTCCCTCTACAAAGGGCCTATCTGTCACTTCATTTTCTAGTTCTTACCTTTAGGCAAGAGTCGTGGTGAGTTCCATCACCTTCTCTATTTTCGCTTATTTTCTGGCAAGTGTCACGTGTTGGGGAATGATCTAAGCACATATATCCACTCGGAAGTGGACGATCATGAGTCATTATTGTTGACATTACCCTTGAGGTAAATAGTTGGGAGGCAACACTATAAGCCCCTATCTTTCTCTATGTCCGTTTGAAACTTTGAACTCATAGGTACCTCATGAGTGTTAGCAATTGTGAAAGATTAAAAGATGATTGAGTATGTGGGTTTGCTTTACAAGCTCTTATATTGACTCTTTCCTACGTTGTGATAAATTGGAATTGCTTCAATGACTGAGATCATAGTTTGTCAGTTCTCAATAGAGTTCTTGATTCGTACTTTGCCATTGTGAATGAATTATTACTTTAGCATAAGGATTTATATGTCAATATATGTTGATGTTTTAAAGATGATCATGATGCCTTCATGTTCGTATTTTATTTTATCGACACCTCTATCTCTAAACATGTGGGCATATTTATCGATTTCGGCTTTCGCTTGAGGACAAGCGAGGTCTAAGCTTGGGGGAGTTGATACGTCCATTTTGCATCATGATTTTATATTGGTATTTATTGCATTTTGGCCTGATATTACACATTTTGGTACAACACTTATGTCTTTTATCTCTTATTTTACAAGGTTTACCTAAGGAGGGAGCATGCCGACAGTTGGAGTTCTGGACTGGAAAAGGAGCAAATCTGAGATATCTATTCGACACAACTCTAAAAGTCTTGAAAATCTACGGAGAATTATTTTGGAATATATAAAAATATTGGACCCACCAGGCAGCCACAAGCCTGCTGGGCGTGCCCTACCCCCCGAGGCGTGCCCCTAGGGCTTGTGGCCCACCTGGCAGCCGTCCGATGCCCATCTTCTGATATATTGAGGGTTTCATCTTGGAAAAAATCATAACATAGCTTTCAGGACGAAGCGTCACCATCTCCAGGCGGAACCTGGGCAAAACCAATCTAGAGCTCCGGTAGGGCGATCTTGCTGGGGGAACTTCCCTCCCGGAGGGGGAAATCAAAGCCATGGTCATCACCAACAATCCTCTCATCGAGAGGGGGTCAATCGCCATCGAAATCTTCATCAGCACCATCTCCTCTTCAAACCCTAGTTCATCTCTCGTATCCGATCTTTGTCTCAAAACCTCAGATTGGTACCTGTGGGTTGCTAGTAGTGTTGATTACTCCTTCTAGTTGATGCTAGTTGGTTTACTTGGCGGAAGATCATAGGTTCAAATCCTTGATCATAATTAATACTCCTGTGATTACGACCATGAATATGCTTTGTGAGTAGTTACGTTTGTTCCTGAGGACATGGGATAAGTCTTGTTATAAGTAATCATGTGAATTTGGTATTTGTTCGATATTTTGATGAGATGTATGTTGTCTATCATCTATTGGTTTTATGTGAACGTCAAGTACATAACACTTCACCATTGTTTGGGCCTAGAGGAGGGCATTGGGAAGTAATAAGTAGATGATGGGTTGCTAGAGTGACAGAAGGTTAAACCCTAGTTTATGCGTTGCTTCGTAAGGGGCTGATTTAGATCCACATGTTTCATGCTATGGTTAGATTTATCTTAATTATTCTTTCGTAGTTGCGGATGCTTGCGGGAGGGGTTAATCATAAGTGTGAGTCTTGTCCATGTAAGGGCAGCAACCAAGCAACGGTCCACCCACATATCAAATTATCAAAGTGGCGAATGCGAATCAAAAGAGCATGATGAAAACTAGCTTGACATAAATTCCCACGTGTCCTCGGGAGTGCTTTGCTTTATATAAGAGTTTGTCTAGGCTTGTCCTTTGCTATAAAAAGGATTGGGGCACCTTGCTGCACCTTTGTTACAATTGTTACTTGTTACCCGTTACGAATTTTCTTATCATAAAACTATTTTTTACCGATAATTTCAGTGCTTGCAGATAATACCTTACATAGGACCGCTTATCATTTCCTTCTGCTCCTTGTTGAGACCGACACTCTTACTTATTGAAAGGACTACGATAGATCCCCTATACTTGTGGGTCATCACACGATCACTCATCTTGCCTACCTACTAAACACACAAGAAATATATATATATAATTTATCATCTATATTGATCTGTTAATCAAGTTTGTCAATTTTATTATGTCCATCAAACCTACATGCTAATAGGTAGAGATAGGTGCTAATCCCACCCAAGTATGTATAGATTGGGTTCGTTTTCCCATGCTCTGCTCCGGATCCGACGCAGAATTTTGGCAGCACCTCCCCGCTGTTCTCCTAATACACGTCTCGGCAATAAGCAGAGAGGATGTGTACCCGGAGAACAACAGGGAGGCACTGATGAAATTCCGCAGCAGATACGGAGCAGAGCATATGCGAAAATGAACCCATCTACACATACTCAGGCTGTCAATGGATAACATTGGACAATTCGAAAAGATGACGGTAATAAATATGCAAAGACATGCATATTTATAGATGCCATCCTTTCGAACGGGAGACGCATACTGGTCACGCATACTGATGATTGAAGACACCTATAGCAAGTTTCATCGACACGAAGACCAGAACCGAGCAAATTAAGGCGACTGAGGGAGGAGATGTCATTTGTGCTCACCAACGAATGCAGCAGGGGAGCTCGTCAAACGCACGGGGAGCTCGTTAAACTACTACACATTGAAATTCACCCGATCAATAGAAATATGATGTTTTTTACAACAAAATCAGAAAATATGTGACCTAACTCATAATTTACATAACCATGCCCTCCTTGGCCTCTAGAAGGCCGAAGAGCACCTTTTCGGTCAACAGGAGGCAAAATAGGTGTCAGGGGTCAGTGGCATCGGGAGTCAGTCGCGTCGGGGGTCAGTGGCATCAACGATCAGGCGTCGGTGGTCGGTGGTGTCGGGGTTCAGGGGTCGGTGGTGTCGGTGGTTGGGGGTCAATGGCGTCAGGGGTCGGGGGTTAGTGGCGTCGGGGGTCGGGGGTCAGTGGCATCGGGGGTCGGGGGTCGGCGGTCAGTGGCGTCGGGGGTTAGTGGCGTCGGGGGTCGGGGGTCGGTGCCATCAGGGGTCGAGGGTCGGAGGTTGGGGGTCAGTGGCGTCGGGGGTCGGGGGCTCTTCTCTTCTTCTGTTTCTTCTTCTGTTTCTTCTTCTTCTTCTTCTTCTTCTTCTTCTTTCTCCTCCTCCTCTCCTTCTTCTTCTTCTTCTTCTTCTTCGTCTTCTTCTCCTTCTTCTTTTCCTTCCTGTTTTCCTTCTTCTTCTTCTTCTTTTCTTCTTTTCCCTTTTCCCTTTTCCTTTTTTCTTCTTCTTCTTTTCCTTATTCTTATCTAAACACTAGCACTAGCACTAACACAGATAACTAGGACTAACCTAAACTAAACTAGCACTAGCACTAACCTAAACTAAACAATAAAAACAGAAAAAACAGTAAACTAAACTAAACTAGCACTAGCACTAACCTAAACTAACCTAAACTAAACAGAAAAAACAAGCCACTGAACAGTAAAAACAGAAAAAATAAAAAGGCTCACCCTGTAGCGTTGGTGGAGGAGGGCCACCGCGGTGGTGGAAGAGGGCCGGCACGGGGGAGGAAGGCCACGGAGAGGGGGGCGGCGCCGCGTCGAGTTTCGGTGGTGGGGCGTCATAGGGAGGCACGGGTGGAGGAGGGCCGACGCGAGGGATGGGAAGGCAAGGGGGAGGGAGAGGCGCGGGTGGGGGGCTCACCACGGTGGTGGGGACGGACGGTGGAGGGGGCGGCAAGAGGGGGATGGGGCTCGCCGCAGGGAGGGGGCAGTGGTGGAGGAGGGCCGCGGGGAGGGGGCGATGGTGGAGGAGAGCCGCGGGGAGGGAGGGCTTGCCATGGGGAGGGCTGGCTTCGGCACCGCCGCGGTGGTTTGTGGTAGAGTGAGTGAGAGATGGCAGACGACAAAGTATGGGCTGACGACAAATATTCCCTTTGCCATCAGCTCATACTTTGCTGTCCGTTTTCTATAAGCTGACGGCAAAGACTCTCTTTGCCATCAGCAAGCAGACGACAAAGACATGGCAGACGGCAAATCCCTGGATTCTAGTAGTGCTAGAGGAGTTGCCATCATTTTTGCGATGATCTTAGAGATCGCCTAGATGAGACTAATGAGCCGGAAATCGAAATGTCCTCCACACCATCCTTTTTCAGGATGAGCGCAATGTTTGCCGAGTTTAGCCAGTGAAGGTTCGAACCATGAAGGGTTGAAAAACTGTTGATCACGCTCATCATCTCCATCTTGATGATGTCCCAACATTCCTTGAGAAATACGCCGGTGAACCCGTCAGGCCCCGGAGCTTTATCGCCAGGAAGATCATGAATGGCAGCTCGGACTTCCTCCGCAGTAAACAGGGCCCCTAAATTTGACAGCTCTCTAGCCAACGGTCGAATACAATCCTAGTTGAAGTCCTTGGAACACGGTGGGGCCTTTCCAATGGCCCTCGAGAAGTGATTCTAGATAATCTCTTCCTTGTGATCATGGTTCTTTACCCAACCATTGTTATTTTTAAGGCGGTGTATGAAGTTCTTCCTTCGGCGGTGGTTTATTCTGAGATGGAAAAGGGGAGTATTTGCATCCCCCTCTTTGAGCACTATAATTCGCGAGCTTTGTCTCTTTCTCGCCCGCTCAAGGACCGCCAAGGCCACCAACTTATTTTTAAGATCCTTTCTGAGGTTCCTTTCACCCCGGCTGAGTAGCCTTAGCTCTTGCGCAACATCAAGTCGGAGGATGAATCCGAGGGCCATGTGTTGTTGGATTTTATGGTTAGAGAAGATAGCCTTGCTCCAGGTTCATAGGCGTTGAGTCGTTCTTTTTAACTTGTGGAAAAGCACTTGGTATGGCTCAGAATGCATCATTTCTTCATTCCAAGCATCTTGGATAGTCTTCTTAAAGTTAGGCATCTTGGTATAAAACTTTTCAGAATGGAATGTTTTTGGCCGTTTGGGTCCCTTGTCGCTTGCGAGAAGTGGACAATGATCTGAGAGCGAGGATGAAGAGCATGTAGGATGTGGGAACCAAATTCAATGTCCTAGTCCTCGTTACAGAAAAAGTTGTCTAGCTTGCTTAAGGTGGGGTTGGCTTTCTCATTGTTCCAAGTAAATTTCCTATTCTGAAGATGTATCTCTTTTAGCTGACATGAGTTGAGAGCATTTCGGAAGTGCACAAGGCGGCTACGGTCAAAATTTGTGCGGTTCTTGTCCCTAGCATGAAAGACTTGGTTGAAGTCCCCCATGACCAGCTATCTTGTACCCTGTTAGGGTTTAAGGTTCACAAGTTCCTGGAAAAAGGCGTCTTTAAGGCTGCTTCGGGTCGGGCCATATATAGTTGTCAGCTTGAATGAGGTGTTTGTATTGATCAAGGTGATGTTGACAGATAGGCTCAAAGTTCCAACGATAATATTGTCCACCTTTACTGAATCTTCATTCCATAGAAGAAGGATCCCACCCTTCGTTCCATCAGCTGGCTTCTCAGCAAAAAAATTAGCCTTTGGCCCCCAAGGAAGGCAACCAGGAAAGGGTCAAAACAGCCAACTTTGTTTCCTAAAGACATACAATATTGCATGGTGTTGCGGCGATTGTCTCGTGAACGGCGGCGTGACGATTTAGACAGTCTAGGCCTCGGACATTCCAATTTAGGACGGTAAGATAGCTTTCATTCATTGCAAACAGTTGCTACATCAGTGCTAACATGAAGCACATACAGGAGCCTTGCCAAGGCAACATCTTCAGGTAGCCATAGGACTAAGCTACAAATAGGTTAACTAAAGCTGAGGGCGGTACATCATCATAGAGATAGCTAAATATGAGCATTAGGCTACATCATCAACAACGTACATAGCTGCATCTTTAGATAGATGCAGTGGCATCCACCCCTTCCCATCCTTGGAGCTCCACGCCAGCATCACCACCGGGGTCCAACAATGCATCCTCGACAGCATAGGGAAGGTCACAGTCAAGACTGAATAAAGCGCAAAGAGCAGCAACAACAATGTTTGGCAGTTGGCCTTGGCAAAGAGCCACAAACTTGGAGATGGCTGCTTCATTGATTTTCTCTCCTTCCTCGATGATGCCCATGCACTAGCAAAGCAGTGTTTCAGCCAAGAGAGCAATGGGCATGTCCCTTTTTTTGCTTGAAGTTGAGGGTTGCTGCGAATCAGGTTTAGTCATGTAGCTCCCGCGAGCGTCTTCCTCCTAGCAGTCGGTGGCCTTGGCGTTGTGTAACTTGGTGTTGGCAGGAGTGCATGAGGCTGAGTCATGAAGAGAGGGGTGCCCAATTGGTCACCCAGGACTTGTGATGCAACTGACATAACAGCACCCACACCACTCTCCACATTCATGTCTTCGTTCATCATAGGAGCTAGCTGATGGAGTGGTGTGCTGGGCTTGGTGGTTGGCGCTCCCCAAGCAGGTCTTCAATCATCATAGGAGCAGGCTCATGGAGTGGCGTGCTAGGGCTTGGTGGTTGGGGGCTTGCACCTAACAATAGGGCAGTCGGGGAGCACTCAGTCCATCCTGGAGGTGAATCGGGTGACACCGGCGAGCTCAGGCATGGGACTATGCGATACATCCATTCTGGAATCACAGAGGTAGGCCACAGCTTGATGACATCGAAGGAAGTGGTGCGGGGAGAGGGCGGTGGGGATCTTCCACGGTTGTCTTTAGTCCTCGGGATGATGGTCACCTCACAGGAGCGCGGGCGCCGCTCTGGTGCAGCCTCGCGGTGTCGAGCCCTTCTGCTAGAGGCAGGTATCACCACACCACCAGGGAGGCATTGCACCTGGGAGTCATCAATCTTCCTAGCATCAGGAGTCATGGAAGCTGAGCGGCGACGCTTGTCATCATCTTGGCGACCGCCCAAGCCTTGCTCACCTTGCCATCTATCATTAAGCGAGTTGTTGCCGCGTTCATCATCTTGCTGAGGTGCCCTTGAGAGGCTGCGGAACAGTCGGTCACGCAAAAAACCTGACCGGCGGTCATCGCGCCTCCCGCGATCTTCGTGGTCATCATCTCTGTCTCGGTCTTCTTCGCGCCTATTGCGGTCGTTGCGGCCGCTGTGGTGATCATCCGCCTGTTGGCGAGCCCGCAAGCGGGCCTTGCCATCCACCACTCCCAAACGCCAATGGAAGGGAGGATGGAATCACAAGTGTCGAGGGATCCTCCCATGAGCATCCGGAGTGAAGTCTTCGATCAGGTCCAGATGGACCAAAACCCAACACTTGAGCCCCTGCCGTTCCACGAACGGGTTGGGGGCGTTGCCTGCTGGTGGCTGGTTGCAGGTGAAGGTGACCTGCTACACCTTTGGTATCTTGCTTGGGTCCGCCGACTACGCCCACATGTTGAGGGATGCGGCATGCTCGCACTAAACAGAGGCAACTTCAAAATAGTGGAGGAAGGTGTCAGGTCACATGACTTGCGCCGTAATGGCGTCATTCCAGGAGTTGAGCGGCATATTCTCGATGCATAGGTGGACATGGTAGTTGGCGTGCACCGCGTCAGCATGAACGTTGAGGCGCCATTTGGCAATGTGGATGTCCAAGTTGCCCAAGTCGGTGCTGTAGTGGGAGAACCAGCCTGGGCCGGTAGTCACCATGTCTCGTCGGTGCTAGAAAGCGAACTGGACGAGGAAGTCCACTGGGTAGAAAGTCACCACCTTGATGTGGATGTGGTCAATGCCGCATGACGCAGCAACAATATCTCTGATGACTGATGCACTGACTGACGGATGGTTGCCTCCTAGCCAGACCCCAACCGTGAGGTTGGCGAGGCTGGCTGCATGAGCTTCCATCTCAGGCATGTTGACCACTAGCACATGGCCCTCAGCCGGTGTCGGTGCCGGATCCCCAATGGGAGGCATGTCTAGTCCGGGCAGAGGCTGCACGTTGGAAACACCGCGGGGACTTGGAGGTGCAGCAGGGATGGCCTGGGGAGGTGGTAGAGGTTGGGCATAGTCTTGTGGTGTAGGTGGCGGGGAGTTAGAGCACTAGCGATCATGGTGACCACCCTGTCGGCAAATTAGGCACTTGTAGGGATCTCTGCGGTCAACCTTGCAATGCCCCTTCTCCAGGCACTTGTGGCAGATTCTTCGACGTTGCTTGACAAAATCTCAGTCCATTGGTGGGGAAAAGGAATGCATAATACGACTTCTTGAATGGTGGTGGTTGGGTATCTCAGCTCTCCACCAGTACGTCACCTTAACTACATGCCACTCCACCTTCGAGCTGGACTCCATCTCCACCGGCGCAGGGCTCAAGGGAGCGCAAAGCCACGTCTTTTGCTGAGAAGTAGTGAAGACCGGATGGGACATTGTCTTGAGGCATGGCCTTGGAGCGCCATGAATGAGGGGCAGAGGCCTTGGCCTCTACAGACGCATCGAGGACGGAAGGGTAAGTGCTGGAGAATCCCCTGGTTGTGAATCCGACACATAGGAGGAGCCCGAAGAGGCTGGCTGCCGCATTGGGGATTCCAAATATGGATCGGCCACAACCAGCTAGAAGAACAACTCAGGAAATAAGCTCTGTTGCTCAACCGAGGGGATTGAGAAGCCAGGTGGGAACCATAGCATGGGGGGAGCAGCTGGGCAAACGGCAAAGCAAGGGAGCAGCAGCGACATCGGCATGGGTGGCTGCGGGCGCCGGAGCGGCGCGCCGCAGGAGCATGTGCGAGGAGCTCATGTGTGGATTGTTCTGAATCCATGCCGCTTTTTTACTCCCTTTTATTTTCAAACCGTATGCAATGGAGTAATTTGTTATGTTGTTCTCTTATCACAAATCCGAGAGTGGAACCTAATCCAAGTTAGACCATATGGAGAAAAAAAATGGCAATCAAAATGCCGGAATGTATGCAACACAGTCTTACAAAATGACACTTCATACCAAGAGCGAAGTGAGGCAATTAGAGCACTTCATTTTTCTTAGATACAACAATATTGTCATCAACGCTAAAAGATAATGATTTGCTAAACATGGGACTCCATCTGTTTTTATTTTGGTATAAGTCGGACTTTTGTCCAGTTGGAGTTTGACAAGTAGTGTCCTTGTTGTTTTTTGTGGTCAGTCGCTAGCTCTAAAAGAATCAACTGATTTATGTCTGATCAAGTTGAATTCCCTCCATGGACCCCCTCGGTTCTCCACATTCGTCTGTTGGGGTTTCCACCGACCCTATCCCCTCTCTTCCCATACCGTCCAAACGGCCAACAAATCCTTGTTACCCACTTACTCACACTAATGAACATAAACACAACCCCCTCCCTTGAGACACACCACAAATAGTTTATTTTCACTATTAGGGAAAACCCTAACAGTAATATTATGACACTACAGCTAACTATTAGCAGTAGCACTGGTACAATCCCGTCCTACGATAACTATTAGCAGTAGTGTTGGTACTACACCGTCCTACTGCTAACTATTAGCAGTGCCAGTCTGTATCGGCGCCACTACTAATCGCGTGTATTTTTTATATGTATGTTATATTTATACACGATTATACATATTAATGTACAACATCAATAAAAATTGTGAAAGAAACAACATTTAAATTAAGATGGATGGATGCAAGAGACCTCTAATTCAATTTGGTCACTTGCATCCATCCACTTTAATATAATATATGTCATATAATAGCTCATTATCCATTTTAATCTAATATATGACTAATGCGTCCATTTTGCATCATGCTTTTATATTGATATTTATTGCATTATGGGCTTTTATTACACATTATGGTACAATAGTTATGCCTTTCCTCTCTTATTTTACAAGGTTTACATGAAGAGGGAGAATGCGGGCACCTGTAATTCTGGACTGGAAAAGGAGCAAATATGAGAGACCTATTCTGCACAACTCCAAAAGTCCTGAAAAGCTATGGAGAATTGTTCTGGAATAACTATAAAATATTGGGCGAAAGAAATACCAGAGGGGACCCACCAGGAGGTCACAAGCCTGTTGGGCGCGGCCTACCCCCTGGCCGCGCCCTTGTGGCTTGTGGGCCACCTGGAAGCCCTGCGGTGCCCATCTTCTAATATCTGAAGGGTTTTGACGTGGAAAATATCATAAGAGAGCTTTCGGGACAAAGCGCCGCTATCTCGAGACAGAACTTGGGCAGAACCATTCTAGGGCTCCGGCGGAGCTGTTTTGCCGAGGAAACTTCCCTATCGGAGGGGGAAATCAAAGCCATCGTCATCACCAATGATCCTCTCATCGAGAGGGGGTCAATATACAGCAACATCTTCGTCAGCACTATCTCCTCTCCAAACCCTAGTTCATCTCTTGTATCCGATCTTTGTCTCAAAGCCTTAGATTGGTACATGTGGGTTGCTAGTAGTATTGATTACTCCTTGTAGTTGATGCTAGTTGGTTTACTTGGTGGAAGATCATATGTTCAGATACTTCCCCAACATCACAAGCCACAAGAGGACCCATGATGAGAGCCCGTGCACGCGCCGTCGAAAACAAGGTGACATCTCTCCTTGCTCAAACTACATGTGACCCACTCGAGACATGGTCACTACCTCAGAAGGAAGTATTGTGTGTACTCAGGTATTTGGGAGAAGGATGCCAAGAAGAAGGAGAAGGACGCCAAGCTCAAAAGGACAAGGAAGGGCCCGAGGGCACGCTACAGGGTCCGGACGTCCGGACGGGCCCGAACGACCGACACCTGGGAATCAGCATAGCTCGAAGGCCAAATGGGATACACAACATGGACAACTGGGCCACCTTGGAAATCCGGCCAAGCCACACCCGCGTTGAATCTACGGATTTCCGGCCCCCTTCGGACGTCCGGACAGTCCTGTGCCTTCAAACGTCCGGCCCCATCTGGAAATCTGGTCAAGCCGCTCCCTCGCCAAATCTACGGATTCCCGGACCCCTCCGGACATCTGACCGTCCTGAACCGTCGGACCGTCCTGAGCCATCCGGATGTCCGGGGCCTGTCTGCGCATAGGCCCAAGGGTTTCGAGCCATGTATCCCTCAACCCCGTCTCAGACTATATAAACCTCTGCCCTCCTCTTTCTAGGGTTAGATAATGTTTGCTCTTGAGCTTAGCTCCATTACTTGTCTCGCTTGAGGAGCTTGACGTTCTTTGGGAGTAGATCCAAGTGATGACAAGGCCCCTCTAGAGGGAAGATCCTCCGGATATCAAGGCCCCTCCTCTGGAGTGGCAGATCGAGTACCAGTACTTGTATCGTTGGTTGATTTGGGATCTTGAACCTCTTCTATTCTTATGGATCTAGTTGATGTGTGATTGAGTTTGCTCTTGAGTGTTTCCTCTCGTTCTTCCCCGTGTTCTTCGTGTCCCCCCCAATACGTGAAAGATCGACCACCACGGGTCTTCCCCCGTATCATATCGTATCATGAGCCACGTCGATCACGAATTTGGAGTCTCCCCCACCGTTTATTAGCCTAATTTTGCTTTGAATCATCCTAATTTTGAAAATTCCCACAAAAATAGCCCTACCAAAAATTTCTTGGATTTGTTGGATTTTATGAGATTTTGTTTATTTGGATCCATGGATTTTGTAGAGGAAAACTGGATCTATTATTTCCCCATCTTCCCCACCATTTCCATCCGCAAAATCGCCCCAATTTTAGCCGAAGTTTTTCTTTTGGTTCGAGTTCATCCTATGAAACCCGCAGGCTCCGGACGACCGACCGCGTCCGGACGTCCGAGCAAGTCGGACGAAACTAAATTTTTTGACCAAAAATTCTGGTTTTCTTCCACCATTTCTTCCGCAACCCATTTAAATTTGAGATCTTGAGTCTCGAGCCCAGCCACTTCCTAAGATGTTTCGGCTAATTAGGAGTCGTTCTTCATAGTCATGGCCGCTCATCATCACTCCCGATCGTCGTCAACCAACTCCTCATTGACGCTACACCGTAAGCAAGGACGGTAACCGCAAAGATACGCTTGACTTATACCCTTGCCATTGCATTGTTACCCTTAGCCTATTTGCATTACTTGCCTATCGAGACTAGCCATTGTGTATTGCCGGGCCACGCTACTTGTTCACATTAGTGATACATACTCCACACAGCTACAATTGCATGCATATACATCTTAGTATCATTTCTTGTGTTACAAAGTACCCGCATACATAATTGCTATCTTGGTGTGCACGTCCCGCATGCTGACAATCAACGGAATGCAAGGACAAAAGAGAAATAGCATCGCCAAATTTCCATATCATACTTGACCACCGTGGATCACATGAGCGAGTGACTCGTGCATCATACATACATAGCAAGTCGGGAATAGGAAGATGACGCATTTTGTTTCTTATAGGTTGTGCACAAGTTCGTATCATGCCATTAGAGTAATCATGCTACTGTCTCTCTATAGTTGTGCAACACGAGTTTTTTCCGTGGATTCCACATTTTAGCTCATTTCTTGGTCGCACAACCCCACTTTTCTATTCGTGTGTGTGTTTCGGAGTTCACTCATTGCTATTGATTCACCTTCTCTTACTTGCGAACTTGCGAATCTATTTCAACTTTATCGCATCATATTCTCAAATTGCTCGAAATTTTGTGCCACCATCCTAACAATGCTACTCCATAAGCATTTACTTTTATAGGTGTGAGAAGCGCAAACTCGGTACCAATTCCACTATTTCCATGATTTCACATTGAGTGATTGATCCTCATTTCAACCTCCGGAACAGTATTTGGTATTTTGTTTTCGCATTCTTCCACTTATATCTACTTGCGTACCACGGATAGGAACACTATGACGAACCCTGTGTTCGAGGAGCACGACGACGACGCGAACAACTACGTCACCAAACTACAATTCTTCTCCGCCCAAAAGGGAATGCGCCAAGCACATGGTGTCATCACGGACCGCATCGAGCACCTCGCCACGAGCATACGTGAATCCGAGGAGCAGACGCGAGACTTCATGACAACATAAATGGATGAGCTCAGTGCCTTGATGGTGAACTGTAGGACCAAAAGTATGTGTAGAGGGGGGGGGTGATTAGACTACTTGACCAAATAAAAGTTTTGCCTATACCAAGTTTTAGGGTTGACAGTTTTTAGCATTTCATGTCAAGTCAAGTACACCCTACACATGCAAGTCTAAGAGTATATAGCAGCGGAAAGTAACAACAAGCATGTATAGAAGGGATAGGGTAGGAAGATTAAACGTAGTTGTAGACACGATGATTTTTCCCATGGTTCCGATAGGTGGCGCTATCGTACATCCACGTTTATGGAGTCTTCAACCCACGGAGGGTAATGGTCGCGAGAGTCCATGGAGGGCTCCACCCAAAAGGGTCCACGAAGTAGCAACCTTGACTATTCCATAACGGCTTCCGTCCACGAAGGACTAGCCTCACTATGGGTAGATCTTCACACAGTAGGTGATCTCCTTGCCCTTACAAACTTCTTGGTTCACTCCACAACATGAAGTAGGAGGCTCCCAAGCGACACCTAACCAATCTAGGAGGCACCACCCTCCAAAAGGTAATAGGCTCGGTAATGACGATGAACTCCTTGCTCTTGTGCTTCAAGATGTTAGACTCCTCAGCACCCAATCACTCTCTCATAGATTTGGCATGGTGGAAGAGATGGGATTGGTGGAAAGCTACTTGGGGAGGCTAGAAATCAAGATCCATATGATTTGAGTGGAAGATCTTGATCTCAACACAAGGCTAGGTGGTTCTCTGTCAGAAAATCTAATAGGATAGGTATGGAACAGTTCTGAGTGCTTCTCTTTCGAGTAAGTGGTGGTGAAGGGGTATATATAGGCATCCCCAAAAATCCAACCGTTACACACAAAATGACAACTCGGTGACACCGATGTGTTAATCTCCGTGGTACCAAAGTGATCAAAAGGTGACAACTTTTGAATCTCGGTAAAGCCGATATAGAAAACTCGGTTGCACCGATAAGGTGACCAACGGTTAGATTTCCAATCTCGGTGACGCCGATCCAACATTCTCGGTGGTATTGATAATGTGAATTTGCATAACAGAAAGTTGGCAACCTAAACTCGGTGGCACCGGTATGGAATCGGTTGCACCGAAGTGGCTAGGGTTTGGCTTGAGTCTGTCTAGGTTCTGGAATCGGTGGCACCGGTATGGGAAAGTTGGTTGCACTGATTTTGAGTGGTAGGTATAGAACAGACTTTGGTGGGAGAGTTTGTGGATGTTTTTGGTGACTATCACTTGTGCACGTTTGAGCATATTGTTCACCAACAAAACCTTACCCCCTTTTAATAGTATTGGCTTTCCTATGGACTCAAAGTGATTTCTCACAAATATAAAATGTAAAGTCCTCTTGCTTGAAGCTTGGCCAACCTATTTCCTTGCATCTTGGGGTTTCTCCACAATCTCCTTTTGCCAACCCTATCATTGAACATTTCCTGAAATATACTTGGTGGAAACATTAGTTCAATGACTTATATGTTGTTATTAATTACCAAAACCACCAAGGGAGCAAATGTACTTTCAATCTCCCTCTTTTTGGTAATTGATGACAACATATAGATCAAAACTTTGAAATATGATAAATTCAATGAATATAATCGTCGCTTTGAGAGGTATGTGATAAGCAAGAGCTCCCCCTAAATTTTTGCATTATTTTGAATTTGTGTTTGAATGCAAATGCACAATCGATTAGGTATATGGGGTACTTCTTCCATGTCACATACAACTTGGTGGTGTGCAAGAATAATTAGAATGAATAACATGGCACAACACACTCAAGCAAGGGTGAATGATCATCTCATAAGCATTAAGATGATAGGAAATAGTTGCATCACACATAACATATAAAAGTATCTCACATCAAACCAAAATAACCAAATGTTTTGAAAAGCAATAAAACACCAAAACGCTCTCTCGCTTGAAGCCTAAAGATCTATATACGCTTCTCCCCCGTTGGCAACAAGTTACCAAAAAGTTGAAAGGCATACATTTAAGCGTTCTTGGGCATATCTCCTCCGGTTGTTGATGAAGGAGTCGAGATGACAGCATCGGCGAAGATCTCTACAAATGTCGTGGATGGAGCTAGAGTGGTCACTGATGGAGCAGAAGTTGATGGGGCTGATGGAGCTAGCACAGTGGCTGATCTGGCCTGAGTGGTGAACTGAGTGCCTGGCCTTAGAGGTGATTCATCCTCCTCCTCATCATCATTGTCTGAAGTAGAAGAGACCCGAGGGATGTGCATGGAGTCAACTTCCTTCTGAAGCTGCTCTGTGACAGTCTTAGTTAGCCTATCCACCTTATCAGTAGGGGTCTTGATTCTGGTCTCAAAGATCCTGACAAGACTGTTCCGGTTGTCTAGAATCCCCTTAATGTCCTTCTGCATGCCCTGAACAGATGATATCAATAGATCCATTTACTTGTTCCTGGATCTAGGGACCTGAGCAGTAGTGGCTCTAACTGCCTCTGCTTCTTCCCGAGCTGCAGCTGAAGTGGGATGATCAACATCCATCACCACAACATTGTCCTCGAGATCTGGCTGCAGGGGCAAATGTGGATGATCTAGGGCAAAGATGTGCTTCTCCAGGCTTGAGTTGATGAGCATCTAGATGTAGGGTGCATAACAGCAGGAGCGCTTCTGGTCAGCAGCAACCCTCTTGATTGTCTCAACAATCAGATCCATGACTCTGATCCTAGTGTGTCTGTCAAGGTGGATCAACATGTTGATGGAGTGGCCTCAGATCATCTTGTCATCTCCTGACTTGGGCATCAAGGTATGCCCCAGAATGGCGTTCATCATGCAGAGGCCATCCTGGAGAAAGTAGATTGATCCTAGCCCGTGAGACTTCACATTTGTAGCAGGGATCTCCTTATACATGTTAGCCATAGCATTGTGGCTAGCCTTGGATTCTGAGTATACATCCAAGTCACCATCCTATGCTTCAGGAACTCCTAGGATATCAACCCATTCCTCAACAACATATCTCGCACCTTCAGTCATCCATACAATTCTACCATCTCCATAGAAGTGTGCAGTGGAGTAGAATTGCATGATCATTTCATCATTCCAAGCTCTGAATTCTCTGCCAATGAACTCATCCAGCCCTATGCAGTGGAAGTTGTCCTGGAAACTTGGAAAGTAGTCCTCATTCTCCTTGATGAACTTCCAATCAACGTAACACATATCACTGATAGCTGGACTCTTGTCAAAGAGCACAGTCTCATAGAAATCCTGCTGCTCCATGGTATAGAACCTGTAGTCCACAACTGTTTTCTTCCTCTGGGCATAAGGATTTATAGCTCTCCATGCCCTCAATCCAGAATCCTTCCTCTTCTTCATGTCCTCAGCTAGTGGGTAGCTAGCATTGTGTACTCGAAGGTGTGGTCTGAGCTTCATCAGTGTTGTCAAGTCATCCACATCTTCAACTCTGGAAGCAGTTCCTTTGGTCTTCTCAGAAGCTAGAATCTGCCTAGTTGTCCTCTTAGGCTTCTCAGCAGCCTTCTTAGATGTGCTGGTCTTAGGCATAGCATCAGACATCAGTTTCTTTGCCTTCTTCTTGGGAGGAGCCTTTGTAGCTGGCTCAACCTCGTCTTCCTCAGCAGCATCACTAGTTGCTTCCTTTGGATCTTCATACATGGAAGTAGGCCTGCCAGTCACATGAATGATCCTCTTCCTCGACTTTTATCCCTTGCCTTCTTAGGCATAGATCTCTTGGGGACCTCAACATAAATTGTTGCTCTGGCAGTCTCATGAGCCTTGAAGGTAGAAGCAAGAGCATATATCTTGCTGACAACTCTTCGAGAGGAAGTAGCTTCAGTTGCTGACTTCTTGCCAGCCTGCTCTTGCTTCTTAGCAAGAATCTCTTCAGGGACAAAGTCCGAATCCTCTTCATCTGAGTTCACCTTCTTCTTGGGTCTGGTGCCAGCCTTGGGCAACCCATGAGAGCTGGGGGTGCCTGGATCTGATAAAGAACCGGCTTCTGGGCTTGTTCTAGAACTCATATCAACTCCGTGCTCCGGCAAATTCTGACTGTCCTCTGAGCCTGACATACTGACCCTGTGAATAGAGTGTAGATGAGTTATCACAAAATGAGGCTGGTTTTTGAAATTTGAGCAATGAGTTTTCAAAAAGTTTTGCAATCTGTCAAATACATATCGGTGCAGCCGAAAATAATTTTTTGGTGAGACCGAGACAGACTAACTCTTTAACGGAACCTTGGCAGCCTTTTCGGTAGGACCGAAAAGAGCTACTCGGTTCCACCGAGTCAGTTCTCACCCTCATTGAAAAGCATATCGGTGAGACCGATATTTTCGTTTCGGTTCCACTGAGATATATCGGGCGGACGGAAAAATCCTAGAAAATCCATCTAACTCGAGATTTTGGAGTTTTAGGTGGATGAATATATAAGCAAAGGGTGCAAAGATGATAATCAAGTATCAAATGCACAAGAATCGGATGGAGAGCGCACTAGAGATCAAATCCGTACCCTAGCTTGGCACGGATCCTCTACAGCGGCGATGATGGTGTAGATTTCGTTGACGGCGGCGATTCCCAATGGTGGAGGGGCACAGGAAGACAAGGGCGACGACCAGGGGTCTCGAGGTGGTAGCTGAGGGTTCTGAGGCATGACGGTTGAAGATTGAATTTCAAAGCATCGGGGTCCACAACATATATACCCTTCACTGTCGGTGATACTGATTTTATGTTTTCGGTGTCACCGAGTTCCATAACTGTCAGCTGACAGGGAAACTCGGTGTAACCGAGAATATGAAATCGGTAGTACCGAGATTCAAAACCAGATGAAACCTAGGCAATCGGTGAGACCGAGATTGTGGTGTTGGTTCCACCGAGTTAAACTTGGGAGGTTTTAATGGCCAGTCCTTGTCGATACAGAACTCCGAGTGCTCCACACACAGAGGGATCGAAAAGCACTTTTTCAAATTTTGTGATGCAGCATGAATGGAATATGAGGTGAGAAAGAATAGATAGATAAAGAGTGGTCCTAGGCATTCTTGTCCATCCAATTGGCAAAAGATAAATCAAAAGCCAAATAGAAACAATTGGATGTCCTCGAATGAGAAAATAAATGCAGACCAACATGCTCACACAATAAAATGTCAAAAGAAATCTATGACAAACATGCACAAACACTCTAGCTTCTAACAAGCACTTGGGCGATGACGAAGTCATCTATATATGAGTATTTGACTTAGGAGCCAAGTAAGAGTACTTGATCATAGGTCATACTCATCGTTTAAGCACAAGTGGGGTTACCACTTTTACATAAAGCATTTAATGTTGTCACACACTAAGAGATGCTTTGACTCAAGTGTTAGAGTAAAGCTCCCCCTTAATGTGACATCCCCCCATAAGAGGGATAAACTAACCTTGGGTTTGTCGATGAAGACTTCATGTTGGTGAGGTAGTTGTGGATGCTCAATGTTGATGAAGATCACCAAAAGTTGGGAGCATCCTTGTTGTTTCCTTACTCTGCTCACCTACATGGGTTAGTCTCAACATACAAGAGACAAATACAAGGATATCTATGGACATGGAGTGCAAAGCATATGTTATGATGCCCATTGATTAATTGATTACCTTGTCCCTTGCTTACCTTTGAGGGAATGTGTGACTCCTTGAACTATTGCATTAAGTTGATGTTGAGTGCAAAAAGTTCTTGCCAATAATGAATGTGAGTGAATAATTTCATTGGCGGAGTCACCCCTCAAGAAACTTCTAGTTCTTCTTGGGGACCCACATCAAGTTGATGGGGATCCTTGGTGTTGAAGTAGCCTTTGTAGTAGTTGAGCTTGAAGTACCCTTGGGAACCCACTCCACAAAAGATAGGGGTTCATCTTCATATGAGTCAATGTCCTCTTGAAGCTTGTTCTTGCCCTTGAGCTTGTGGTCTTGTGGTGGAATGTAATCTTGAGTGTTTCTCCCCTTGGGAAGAGTATTTTCATACTTCTCCTTTTGAGGAACAAACTTGGGCTTGGGATATTGACCTTCTTCCCACTCAACTCCATTAGCGTTGAAGTAGCCAACACCACGATTCTTCCGGTATCCTTCGTGCCTGCGTACAATTTTCTCAAACTGCTTGCATCCGGCAAGACTATTATAGATACCCTTTTCTATAATTCCTTTCAATAAAGCATTTTCTTGATCAAGTGTAACTTGGCTAAGAGAATCACCATTAGTGGAATCAATAGAACTACTAGAAGCAACATCATTGGGTTTACCATTTTTATTGTTGCTACTAGATGAAGAACATTTCTTGCCTTTGTTACTAGATTGCTTAGTTTTAACTTGAGGCATGAAAGTAGACAAGAGTAGTCGTTTGGCTAGATAAGATGAATTCTTCTTTTGGAGATCATCATTGATAGCTTTGAGAAACTCATGTTCTTTCTCCAAGTTGAGCTTCTCAAAGCGTAGCTTCTCACGAGTTCTCATAAGCTCTCTATGATCTTCGAGAGTAGATTCATGGGCTAACTTAAGAGTGTTTAGTTCTTTAGTTAGTTGTTCTATTTTCATCTTATCATCATCAAATGACTCATTTTGACTAGCATGATAATTATCAAGTTTATTTTGATCAACATCACTAGTTTTATCAAAAAGCAAGTCATCATCACAAAGCAAATCATCTTCATCACTATCAAAATCAAGATATTCGGGGTGTGATACCTTGGGGCCTTTAGCCATGAAGCAACTTCCACTCCCTTCGTTTGGTGAATCAAACAATCGTAGGAGTTGGTAGTCACTAGATCAATTCCAGCAACTCCATCATCTTGACTATGGTCGGAGTCGGAGTGATAGCTTTTCTCAGAGTTGTTGTCAGAGTCAGAGCTAGAAACCCATTCACCAACATGAGCTTGATGTTTTCTTCTTGTGTAGCTCTTGGTGTCTTGTCCTTCTTCTCCGAATCTCTACTTCTCCTTGAGTGTCTTCGTTCATAACAATCATCTCTACTCCTTCTCTCTCTTTGTGGTGACTCATTTCTTGAGCTTCGTCTTCGAGGTGACTCTTCTCTTCTTTTGTAGGGAGCAGTGCACTCATTTGAGTAGTGTCCAGGCTTCCCACAATTGTAATAATTGCGGTCACGATTTGACGAACGCTTGTCTTCATATCTTGAGTTGGCATTTCTTCCTTTGCCTCTATTCTTGTAGAACTTGTTGAATTTCTTGACCATGAGGTTTATCTCTTCATTGGTGACAAGGTTGTTGCTTGAAGTTGCGGGAGCACCACTTGTGGCTTTGTAAGCACCGCTAGACTTGTGATGAAGTTCTTCTTTATCTTTGAGTGTCATCTCATGAGCAACAATCCTTCCAATGACTTCCGTAGGCTTGAGATCTTTGTAGTTTGGCATCATTTGGATTAATGTGCACACGGTGTCGTATCTCTCATCCAAAGCTCTAATTATATTCTTGATGATGAATTTGTCGGTCATTTCTTCTCTTCCTAAGCTGGCAATCTCATTGGTGATGAGAGGTAGCCAGAGTACATCTCTGCGACTCCTTCACCATCCTTCATCTTGAACTTGTCAAGCTGACCTTGAAGAACATCTAACTTGGACTCTCTCACGGACTCGGTTCCTTCAGCATATCAACCAAAGTAACCCAAATCTCTTATGCATTCTCAAGACGGGTGATTTTGATGAATTCTTCGGGGCATAAGCAGTTGAAGAGAATGTCGCATGCTTGAGCATTGAATTGCAACATCTTCAATTCATCCGCGGTTGCTTCACGATCCGTTTCCCGTCCATCCACAAAGAACTCACCTTGCAAGCCAACACGAACAACAGCCTAAACGGCGGGGTTATGACCAAGAATATGCATTTTCATTTTGTGCTTCCAACTAGAAAAATTAGTGCCATCAAAGTTCGGACCTCTATGGTGATAACTTCCCTCATTATATGCCATACTTCTCCTAGGTTGTGAGACCTAAGCAATGGATACCAAAGCTCTGATACCACTTGTAGGACCGAAAGTATGTCTAGAGGGGGGGGTGATTAGACTACTTGACCAATTAAAAGTTTTGCCTATACCAAGTTTTAGGGTTGACAGTTTTTAGCATTTCATGGCAAGTCAAGTACACCCTACACATGCAAGTCTAAGAGTATATAGCAACGGAAAGTAACAACAAGCATGTATAGAAGGGATAGGGTAGGAAGATCAAACGCAGTTGTAGACATGATGATTTTTCCCGTGGTTCCAATAGGTGGTGCTATCGTAAATCCATGTTTATAAAGTCTCCAACCCACGGAGGATAACGGTCGCGAGAGTCCACGGAGGGCTCCACCCAAAAGGGTCCACGAAGTAGCAACCTTGACTATTCCATAACGGCTTCCGTCCATGAAGGACTAGCCTCACTATGGGTAGATCTTCATGAAGTAGGTGATATCCTTGCCCTTAAAAACTTCTTGGTTCACTCCACAACATGAAGTAGGAGGCTCCCAAGCGACACCTAACCAATCCTCCAAAAGGTAATATGCTCGATAATGACGATGAACTCCTTGCTCTTGTGCTTCAAGATGATAGACTCCTCACCACCCAATCACTCTCTCACAAATTTGGCATGGTGGACGAGATGGGATTGGTGGAAAGCTACTTGGGGAGGCTAGAAATCAAGATCCATATGATTTGAGTGGAAGATCTTGACCTCAACACAAGGGTATGTGGTTCTCTCTCAGAAAATCTGATAGGATAGGTATGGAATAGTTCTGAGTGCTTCTCTTTCGAGTAAGTGGTGGTGAAGGGGTATATATAGGCATCCCAAAAAATCCAACCGTTACACACAAAATGACCAACTCGGTGACACCAATGTGTTAATCTCGGTGGTACCGAAGTGATCAAAAGGTGACAACTTTTGAATCTCGGTAAAGCCGATATAGAAAACTCGGTTGCACCGATAAGGTGACCAACGGTTAGATTTCTAATCTCGGTGACGCCGATCCAACATTCTCGGTGGTATCGATAATGTGAATTTGCATAAAAGAAAGTTGGCAACCTAAACTCGGTGGCACCGGTATGGAATCGGTTGCACCGAAGTGTCTATGGTTTGGCTTGTGTCTGTCTAGGTTCTGGAATCGGTGGCACCGGTATGGGAAAGTTGGTTGCCCCGATTTTGAGTGGTAGGTATAGAACATACTTTGGTGGGAGAGTTTGTGGATGTTTTTGGCGACTATCACTTGTGCACGTTTGAGCATATTGTTCACCAACAAAACCTTACCCCCTTTTAATAGTATTGGCTTTCATATGGACTCAAAGTGATTTCTCACAAATATAAAATGTAGAGTCCTCTTGCTTGAAGCTTGGCCAACCTATTTCCTTGCATCTTAGGGTTTCTCCACAATCTCCTTTTGCCAATCCTATCATTGAACATTTCGTAAAATATACTTGGTGGAAACATTAGTTCAATGACTTATATGTTGTTACTAGTTACCAAAAGCACCAAGGGAGCAAATGTGCTTTCATGAACCGTGCATCATCCACTTCTACCTCAAGTCGACGGCGCATCGCAAGTCGACACTCCTCCAACGACTCCTCCAGCAAGAGTCCTCCTCCTCGAGCTCGACCGCAATAATGTGACGCGCTTCGCCTCTCGCATGACTCAATCAACCCTTTCCACGACAACGAGCCTCAAGGTCGACATCGCGAGCGTGATCACCATCACCAACATGAGCAAGACGCGTACGATAAAGACCACCTACGTCACGGCCATGAAGAAGACCGGCGCGGTGAAGAGAAAGCAGGAGAAGCACATCGAGCGCTTCACGACTCAACCCATTCTTTGCAAGAACGCAACTGTCTAGCTCGCGAGGAACAAGAAGCTCTATGTTGAGAACGCCAAGAAGAAGCCGCATGTCAAGAGGAGCACCAAGAACACCAACAATGGGTGTGACAACGACGTCAACAACACCCAAGGCAAGAGGAGCACCACATTGATGATCTTGCTCCAAGGAAAGAGGATCAACATGACAATAATGCCCCTCCACGACAAGATGCGCGACCTCAAGCAAATCCCATTGACCATGTGGATGATCACATTCCAAGGCAAGGCGAACGTCAATGACACAACTATGCTCCTCCAATACAACAATACCACAATCACAACAATAATGAGGAAAATCGCTTTGGCAAGCTCAAGTTCACCATGCCTAAGTTCTCCAGAAGCATCGATCCCAAAGACTACCTCTCTTGGGCAGTCAAGGTCGACAAAATATTCTGGTCGCACAACTATTAAGAAGACAAGAAGATTGCCATGGCCTCCCTCGAATTCCAAGATTACATGCTCATTTGGTGGTAACAAGTGATTGAGCAAAGGAGAGTAAGAGGTGACCCTCCAATCACCACTTGGGAACAAATGAAAGATCTCATGAGAGCGCGATTCGTCCCAACAAACTATAATCACGATCTCTTAAAGAAGCTACAACTACTCAAACAAGGCACCAAGTCGGTGGAAGAGTACTACCAAGAGATGGAGATAGCCATGATAAGAGCCAACGTGAAGGATAATGATGAGAAAACTATGCCACGTTTCTTGAATTGTCTCAATTACCAAGTCAAGAAAATTGCGGATTTGCAACCCCACTCCAACTTGCTCGAGATAGTGCACCAAGCCACAAAGGTGGAACATCAAGTTCAAGAGGACTACAAGTACTCCAAGACATCCTACAAGACCTACGGTGCAAATACACAAGCTACTCCAACTACGACTCCTACAAGAATCTCCGCGACAAAAGATGACATATCAAGCTACAAGGACAAGTCATCTTCAGCATCTCACAACGCCTCTACAAGCAAGACAAGAGCGTCATCCTATATAATAACACCGAATGACATGAAAACAAGCTCCATCAAGTGTTTCACGTGCCAAGGCCGAGGCCACAAGATGCATGAGTGTCCCACATGGCGAACCATGATCCTTCAAGATGACGTCTCCTATGACTCCATGAGTGAGGATGAGATGGAATCTTTGGAACAAGGGGCCATGCACCGGCAAGTCAATGAAGGTGACGACTCTCAAATATTTTGTAACAATGATCCGATCCCCGCTCTCGTTGTCTCAAAGGTTTTGGCACTTCAATAGCAACAAGACGAGGACCAACATTTCCACATCTACCACACCAAGGCCGGTATCCAAGGGAGACCTGTCAAGGTCATCATCGACGGAGGAAGTTGCCATAATTTGGCAAGTGAGGAACTTTGCTTGAAGTTGCACTTGACCTAGAAAAAACATCATCTCCCCTACAAAGTCCAATGGTTAAGTGACTCCGGCACAATACAAGTTGACCACACCGTGTAAGTTTCCTTCAAGATTGGAGCTTACGAAGACACCATGGAGTGTGATGTGGTGCCCATGTCCGTTTGCCACCTACTCCTTGGGGGACCTTGGCAATTTGACCGTGGCGCCACACACAATGGCCACACAAATCAATATAACTTCAAGTTGAAGGGCACCGAATATGTGCTTCGCCCTATGTATCCAAGTCAAGTGATCGCCGACAAGCAAGCTTCATCCCATCATGGAGAAAAAAGTGAGAGAGTGATCCACCTCAAAGCAAGTGAGCATCACAAGCCAAATTTGAGTGACTCCACGATGAGGGACATCAGTGACCTAGTACTATTTTTCATCAAAAGAGATTTGAGGGATGTGAGTGAGAGCCCATCGACCAGCCTTTACTACGTGATAGTGTGCAAGGATGATGTTACCCGACCTAACCCTTCACAACATCTTCCTCTTGTGCTATCTCAATTGTTACAGGAATTTCAAGATGTGTTCCCCGATGAGCTACCTCCAGGACTACCACCAAAACAAGGGATGGAACACCGCATCTACCTCATCCCCGGCGCACCGCTTCCCAACAAGGCTCCCTATCGCGTCAACCCCGACAAAACAAAGGAGATACAAGGGCAAGTCCAACAACTCCTAGATAAAGGACATGTTCATGAGAGTTTGAGTCCTTGTGTGGTTCCCGTGATCTTAGTGCCTAAACATGATGGTAGTATGTGCATGTGTTCCGATTGCCGCCCTATAAATGCTATTAGCATTCGCTACTGTCACCCTATCCCACGCCTAGATGATATTCTAGATGAACTTAGTGGTGCCACTATATTTTCCAAGATAGACTTGAAAAGTGGTTACTACCAAATTTGCATACAAGAGGGTGATGAGTGGAAAATGACTTTGAAAACAAAATTTGGTCTCTATGAATGGCTAGTGATGCCCATGGGTTTATCCAAAGCACCGGGTACGTTCATGCACATGATGCATCATGTTTTGCGCCCCTACATTGGATATTGTGTTGTGGTCTACTTTGATGGCATCCTTCTTTTTAGCAAATCTCTAGAACAACACGCCACACGTGCTAGGAATGTTTTGCAAACTCTTCGGAAAGAAAAACTTTATGCTAACATGGACAAATGCATTTTTGGTCTGGAAAAAGTAGTTTTTCTAGGATTTGTGGTCTCCTCAAAGGGTGTCCATGTCGATGATTCCAAGATTGAGGGAATTAAAAATTGGCCTACACCCACCAATTTGCAACAAGTGCGTAGTTTCTTAGGAGTAGCCAGTTTTACCATCGGTTTGTGAAAGACTTTAGCACTATTAACACTCCTCTACATGGTTTGAGCAAGAAAATGCACCGTTTGTTTCGGGACCATCCCAAGACACCGCTTTCCATGAACTTAAGAATTTTCTAACTCATGCACCTTTGCTTGCCTTGCCTAATTTTGACAAAACTTTTGAAGTGCATGGTGACGCTAGTGGTAATGGCATAGGAGATGTGCTTATGCAAGAAAAGCGCCCAATTGTGTATTTTAGTGAGCAACATGTGCTCAACTCAATTATCCTATCTATGACAATGAATTGTATGCTTTGGTGAGAGTCTTACAAGCTTGGGAACACTATTTGTGACCGCCTGAATTTGTCATTCATACCGATCATGAAACTCTAAAGTACCTCAAGGGTCAAACTAAGTTGAAAAAACGTTATGCTAAATGGAGTGAATTTATTGAGTCTTTCCTTGTGTTATCAAATACATTAAGGGCAAATAAAGTGTTGTGGCCGATGCTCTTTCCCGCAAACGCATGCTCGTTAGTCAACTTGAATTGAATGTTGTAGGTTTTGAGCACATAAAAGACTTGTATGAGCATGATGATTCTTTTGCTATTCCTTATGCCAATTGCAAAGTAAAAACTTGTTGGGAGAACTACTACATGAAAGATGGATATCTTATGCATGATAACAAACTTTGCATTCCAAAGTCTTCTCTTAGTTTGCTACTTTTACAAGAGGCACACGATGGAGGACTAATGGGTCACTTTGGACACGACAAGAGATATGCCGCCCTCTCCAACAAGTTCTATTGGCCAAAGATGCTTCATGATGTTGCACGCTTCACCAACCGATGCTCTACATGCCACAAGGCTAAGACAAAAGCTCAATCTCATGGTCTTTACATGACTCTTCATGTATTGTTCCAACCTTAGGAAGACATTAGCATGGATTTTGTGCTTGGGTTGCCGCGAACAAAGAATGGCCATGATTCCATTCTTTTTGTTGTCGATCGTTTTTCCAAAATGGCTCATTTCATCCCTTGCGAAAAGATAGATGATGCTTCTTGGACATATTACGGCTACATGGACTACCAAAGACCATTGTCTCGGATCGTGATGTCAAGTTCTTGAGCTACTTTTGGAAGACCCTTTGCGCCAAGGTTGGAATCAAGCTACTATTCTCTTCGACATACCATCCGCAAACCAATGGGCAAACGGAGGTGACAAACCGGACACTTGGAACTCTCCTCCGCGTGTTGGCCAATAAGAACATCAAGGAGTGGGAAGATTGCCTCCCCGTCGCCGAGTACGCCTACAATCGAGCAAGACACTTCACCACCAACAAGTATCCTTCTGAGGTGGTCTACGACTTCGACCCATTGTCCCCATTGGACATCCTTCCTCTACCACTCCAAGAGCGCGTGAACATGGATGCAAGTGCAAGGGCAGGCTACAACAAGAGGACGCACGAAGACACAAGGAACACCATTGAGCGCCAATGTGGAACGCACCACCGCCAAACGCAACACCAACAAACACCCCATGGTGTTCAAGCCCGACGATCTTGTATGGGTGCACCTTCACAAGGACCGTTTCCCCGCCGAGCACAAGTCCAAGTTGCTACCTCGCGCCGATGTACCCTTCAAAGTGTTGGCACACTACAACAACAATGCTTACAAGATAGACATCCATTGCGACAAGTACAATGTGAGCGACACATTCAACATCACGGACTTATCCCCTACCATGGTGATGAAGATCTTGATTAGAGTACGGATCTTCCCCAAGGGGGGGGGAGATGATGCGGAGCATCCCATGAACACCACCATGGACACTTCCCCAACATCACAAGCCACAAGAGGACCCATCACGAGAGCTCGTGCATGCGCCATCGAAAATGAGGTGACATCTCTCCTTGCTCAAACTACGTGTGACCCACTCAAGACATGGTCGCTACCTTAGACGGAAGTGTTGTGTGTACTCAGGTATTCGGGAGAAGGATGCCAACAATAAGGAGAAGGACGCCAAGCTCGATAGGACAAGGAAGGGCCCAAGGGCAGGCTACAGGGTCCGGACGTGCGAACGGGTGAGGGAGTCCTAGATTAAGGGGTCCTCGGGAGGCCTACCTATTCCTTATGGGCCAGACTATATGGGTCATTTTCCGAACATTGGATAGATCGAAGGCCCTGTCTCCAGGAAGGAAGCTTCGGGAATTATGGCTTGTCCTCCATGTTTGATGTAGAGAATAGGCATGTTTATCCCTTCGGCGTGTAATCGACCATATGTAAACCCTAGGTACCCTTGGCGTCTATATAAGCCGAAGGGTTTTGGGTAGTTTAGAGGGACAATTCATCTACGGTTTAGCTCTTTGATCTCGAGGTAGACCGACTCTGTAATCTATACATCATCCATACAATCAAGCAGGACATATGGTATTACCTCCATAGGAGGGCCCAAACCTGGGTAAACATTGTCTCCCTTGTCTCCTATTACCATCGATTCTAGTCTCACAACTTGGGACCCCCTACCCAAGATCCACCAGTTTTGACACCGACATTGGTGCTTTCATTGAGAGTTCCGCTGTGATCGTCAAAGGAATCGATGGCTCACCTTGTCATCAACGAAGAGGTCTGCAACACTGACACTTTCGTCCCCGGACAAATCTTTGCCTTCAGCAGCGTTGTGCCGCATGCCGAGCCGTCCATCCATCTAGGCCATGTCGGAAGTTTCGCCCCTGATCAAGAGGTCATATTCGGGAACCTAGAGTTCTCCATAGACAATCGGGGTGACCTGTCAGTAACCGGGCTCGTAGTTTCGCCTGCCACGCCCGAATACTCCGAAGCTTTAATGTGGGATTCCTCTTTTGGTCACACCCACGTGATCAATCCCGCCGATGACCTGACTCTTCGTCCTGATCCGGCCACAGCGCCCGACGTCTAGACACTTGTTCTTACCGAACACTCCACTCACCTGGACACATTGGAGGTGAACTCTGAAGGGTCTGGACAGGTTGATCTGATCGAGATCTCGACACTCAACGAGGCTCTGGATCGAATCTCGTCGGTGAAGATTATCGATGATCCAACTCAGATCTATCCTCAGATCGACAGGGCGGGTCAGGACAAAATTTTTGTCTCACCCACCACCCATTTGGTAGCCACAGTCAAAGATTTAACCGACATGTTGGACTATGCCTCTGAGGAGTTAGATTACATGGATGATGAGGATTGCGCTCCCACCCCCATTAACACAGGGCGATGGGCCTCCACCTCCACATACGACATCTACATGGTGGACACTCCTGCCACTGATGGCAAGAACACACCCAATAATGATGGCGACAAATCGGGCGAAGCGCCGTCAAGGCGCCGAAAGCCGCATAAATGGTCAAAAGGCAAGAAGGGGAGGAAGGCCATCATCGGCACCGGGGACGAAGTTGCCCGGAAGACCTCGACGATCCCGATATCCCCAAAAACCCGCTAGAGGGTCAGGAGAGGCCTGAAGACCAGCACAACCCCAATGACCTCAACGATTCTGAGGACGAGAACTACCTCCCCCCTATCGAGGAGGAGGACATCTCGGAAGCCGAGGACTTCGACATTCCCGATAACCATGGAGATGAGGAACCGTTTAGGCAACAACTTATAGCCACAACCCGCAGCCTGAAAACAAAAGAATGACATCTTAAAGCCGAACAAGATAACCTCAATGATCCATGGACGAAAGTCCTCGCGGCTGAGGAAGGATGCAATACCGGTCTGTCGGACCCATCTAAGAGCTATCCACACACAAGGCTGCTGCCACAATTCGAAGATGAGCTCACTGATATGTTGTATCCTAAATATACCCCGTACGATAAGCCAGATCGACCTCATCGAGAACGAGACAGAATGGCAGATGACACCGGTTATAGGCCGGCGATGCCCTGAAGACGGGGAAAAGGGGTCATTAGAGCCTGATGATAGGTTTGACCTATGACACGACCTAGACTATAGAGCAGGTCGTACGAGATCCATCTATCGATCCAGAGGGTACTCACCCGATAGACGGGACGGGCACAGGCCTGGCTCGACTGCAATGATAGAGGTCGGGAACGCAAGAGGAGTAGAACAGATGCCGAATATCGGGTCAGAGGCGCCGCCCACCCACTATGTTTCACGGACCAGGTGATGCAACATCAGTTCCTAGAGGGGTTTAAACCCATGAACATTGAGTAGTATGATGGGATGACTGACCCCACCGTATGGATTGAGGACTTCCACCTCCACATCCACATTGCACGAGGAGACGATCTCTGTGCCATCAAATATGTCCCCCTAAAACTCAAGTGGCCATCTCGGCACTGGTTAAACAGCCTCCCCGAAAACTCCATTGGATGCTGGGAAGACCTAGAGGATGCATTCCGATCTAACTTCTAGGGCACCTATGTTCGGCCACCGGATTCCTCCGACCTGAGAAACATCATTCAGAAGGCCGAAGAGTCGGCACGGCAATTCTGGAATTGGTTCTTGACCAAGGAAAACCAGATTGTTGACTGCTCGCATGCTGAGGCAATAGCCTCCTTCCGGCAGAATATTCGGGATGAACGGATCGCCTGCCAGCTCGGCCATGATAAACCTCAGACTATGTATGCCCTTACATCACTCATGACTTGGTTTTGCGCTGGCTAAGATAACTGGCTAGCAAGACAAAACCACAACTCTGAAGACCCTGGAACCTCCGAAGTTCGGGACCGTAACGGGAAACCAAAGTGCAACAAGAACAAGCATCAGCACAACAATAGTGATGGCGATGACATGGCCGTTAATACCAGCTTTCGCAATTCCCTACCTGGTCAACGGAAGAAGCCTCCTGAAGGCAATCGCGACAGACCCACCCCGCTAGAGAAGATCATGGAAAGGCCTTGCCAAATCCATGACACTCAAGAGAAGCCCGCCAACCACATGCACCATAACTGTTGGGTGTTCAAACAAGCTGGCAAACTCACGCCCGAGGATCAAGGAAAGAGCCCTCGCAGCGAGGATGAGGATGAGCCTCGGGGTCCGATGGGTGGCGGACAAAAGAAATTCCCTCCATACCCAAGAAGGATAGGAAGCGTGCCCTTCGAGAGGTCTACGCTATAGCGCCTGTAGCCCCAAAGTATACCCATGGTCGACATACCTGATCACCTTTGATCGATGTGATCACCCGACCAGTATCCGTCATGGGGGTTTGGCAGCCCTTGTCCTCGACCCCATTATAGATGGGTATCACCTCACGGAAGTCCGAATTGATGGAGGAAGTAGCCTTATCCCGATTTACTCAGACACAGTGAAAAAGATGGGTATAGATCCATCAAGGATCAGACCCGACAACACTACCTTTCAAGGAGTGATTCCAGGCGTCGAGGCCTGGTGCACAGGCTCCGTAAGCCTAGAAGTAGTGTTCGGCTCACCTGACAACTATCTAAGCAAAGAATTGATCTTCGACATTGTACCCTTCCGCATCGGCTATCGCGCCCTGATCGGAAGAACACCGTTCGCTCACTTTAACATCATGCCGCACTACGCATACCGTAAGCTCAAGATGTCCGGCCCCAAGAGGCTCATTACTGTCAACGGCAATACAGAGTGCTCTCTCCGAACTGAGGAACATGCATTGGCCCTGGCGGCCGAATTCAACTATAACAATGGTCGGCAAACGCCGACATCTGCCGTAAAGGCACCCAAGGTTGGGAAGCGAGCACGACTTCAGCCCGAACTCTCAGACCCTACCTCTCCCCTTAAATAGGGACTCCCCCCATCGCACAACCCTAGGACCAACGAAGTACGTGCCAAGGAAGCACAACTTTGCACTTAAAATTCCATGGGTGGCGGTGGGGAAATAAGGGTAAGTGTTCGGATGAACCGAGCTACTACCATCAAAGGTCTTTCGACTCACTTCAAGTACCATAAAGGGCATGCTAAAGGCGTAAAGCTTATCCACACTTCAATGACTTCTCAAGACCTTGTTTACAAGATCCGTTTGCCGAGCATTACCACCTATCAGGGTGCACCACTTCCCAGGAGGTGCAAGAATAGACAAGTGAGAGGGCACATCAAGGATGTAAGGTCACCAATCGAAGACCACTGGTACAACCAATCCTGTAAAATTTCTTTTTTCAAATACTTGTAAACAGTTGCTTTGGCAATCCAAGCAATAAGAGTTGTTGAGAAACATACAACATCATTATACGTGTTTAGCTTGCTGTCCTTTTTGGCACATATTTTATTCTCTACCTCTTCTCGTGAAACTGTTCGGTATATGATGACGCAACTGGCTAATAGAACGGGGGCTCGAGTTTAAAAAAATCGCCTTACGTGCAATTGATTATGCATTTGGTATCTTGTACTTTGCTTTATATGCATCGGTTCCTAACTATGTCTTGGGTCAATAGTTGGGTTGCCCGGCTCGTGTGCTTGCCCCTTTACGTTCCGCTCGTTCAGCTAAAAAGGCAAAGGGAGAACCCCTGTGATTGTGTTTCTGGCTAGTCTGGTCAAGCACCTCAGGGGAGAAAGCCGAAAACTGCCTGTCATAGTATGCGAGAACCGGTCTGTGAATTAGAGCTTAAAGTGTTATACTCAAATCCTCGTCAGAGGATACTTTGTGTAATATGAGGGGTTTGTTCTTTATATAAATCATGTGATACTGGCTTTAGCCGCGGTTCATGCGAGCATCACAAAACATCGGGGGCTAGTCATCAGCCCCCCACAATCCTTTTTGCTCCCCTATGGCTAAGTGAAAGCAATAAAGTATTATGGTCTGATTTCCTGGTCCCTCGCACTCCACTGCCTTTGGGTTCCGATAGCTCGGCTAAGGGACATAGTGCATTGGTAGAGACACCCCATGTAGTATCTACATGGGGGCTGAAGCTGACGACTCGCAGCTTTTAGTTTGAATGACCACATAGGAGTTATAAGGAGCACAAAACCTTGAAAGCATGATAAATTATAACATTAAAACATTAAAATTTCTTTGAAGACATTACAATCTACTCATACATGTTCTCTTTCAAACACTAAGATTCTATCGCTCAAGCACCCTCCATTACTCCGAAGAATTACAGCTCGAGGCACCTATGTTCCTTTCCAGGAGGTGGAGGAGCGGTGGCTATCTTCATCGGTTCAAGCCCCGACCAGTGCACCTTGGCCTTTGCAAAGGCCATCCAAGCCCCTTTGATGTAGGAGGAGCACTTCAGTGCGTCGATCCGGGGCAAGGCATCGACCAACTTCTGCACCAGTCCAAAGTAACTACTCGGTAGTGGCTCGTTGGGCCATTGCCGGATACAGAGATCCTTCATGGCTGGCTCCGCCATCCGGTACAGATCCATCAGATGCTTCAGTTGCTCAGTAAGAAGAGGAGAGGGCTTGGGGGCTTCAAACTACACCCAGAATAGACGAGTTTCATCTCCTTCTCCCCACGAAGCGTACATCTGATTTGCGTCCACTACACTCTTCTGGAGGTCAGAGCAGGTGCCTGAGGAACGCCACACCTGGGTAAGAAAATCGAACTTGCTATCCCCGAAGACACATTGCAATAAGTATGGCTTACCATCTGTTATAACCTTCGCCTGGCAAACTTGCTCTTCGAAGAACCTCCTATCAACCCGCTCCTTTTGGAGTTCGGTTTTTAGGGTGGATAGTTCGGCGACCTATTCCTTGCCCTTCTGCTAAAGGACCTCGCACTTGTGGACGGCATCCTTGAGCTCCTATTGGATCTCCTCCACCCGAGCCTCGTGCTTGTCGCTGGTGTCTCTTAAGGCTGACATCATGGAAGCCGCTTGTTCGGCCGCCGCCCTCTCAGCTGAAGCCTCCTGCTTCGCATTTTGTAGCTTGGCCTTGAGCTTCTCCATTTCCTTTGCCAAGGTTGTGTAAGCATCAAGAATAAGAACACTGCATTGACAGTAGGATGACCAAAATTTTTACATACCGAATAAAGGCTTACCTTGCGCCTCGTCGAATCTCTTGTTAAGGGCGTAAAGATCATGTTCGGAGCTTTTGAGCTTCCGATTCAGCTCGTCTAGCTCGACAGCATTCACAGCCGTCGCTGATGACGAAGCATGTACAAAGCAAATCCTTATCAGGTTACATGGGTTCAAAATTACCGAACTGGCGTCAATCTAATGTTCGATCTTCTTAAGGGCTGGTTAGAACATTCCGAGTATATAGTTTGGTATATAGTTCGGAAAATGATCCATGATTGACCCCTAGGTGAGTATTTTCAAACTCACCTAGGGCTCGGGGGCTGCCATGTACATAATGACAACACAAAGAAATTCATATCTTACAAATACAATGTTGCGTGGCTCACCTGAAAGTCCGTTAGGAGACCTTTGAAGGCCTCCTTCAGTCCATTGTCGATGGATTGAATGCTTTGCAATATCGCAACCATAAGGGTGTGGCGCTCCTCGGAGATGGAGGTGCTCGATAGAGCCTCCCCCATGACCGGCCACCCACTGGTCGGTGGTTCCTGTGGTGATCGGATAACCCAATCACCAACCAGGGATTGAACCGGTCCCTCCGGTGGCGTGTTGCGCTCCGCAGAGGTCCTCGGAGCAGACTGAACATCTACTCATCCGGTCTCCTCGGTATCCGGGTGGAGTCCCGCCCCCTATCTTTGGTGGTCGAGGCGTTAGCCTCGACCATGATATCGCCTGCCCCACCACTGGTGCCCAGCTACATAGGAGCATGCTGGGATGACAACTCCGCGGCGTCATTCATGACACCCGGAGGAGTAGCATGCGACACATTACCGCTCTCTACTAGATCGGCGGGTGGGGTCTCCCCGTCCAAGATCTGGTCGGTGGACAGGACACACGGTGGGCTGCATAATCAGTAAATGCTCGCATGTTAGTAACCCTCAAAACCTATCGATGATAGTCGAGGAAGTGTTCGGATCCTTACCTCCGAGCTGGGGGCTTGACCCTTAGGTTCCTTCGTGGAACCCTATCGAAGTCATCGGACTTGGTATCTGAGTCCGAACTATCGTCGGACAGGATTACCTGGTTCCGACGCGCTTTCTTCTAGGCTGGTGGTGGCACATCCTCCATGGCGTCCGATGACACCGCCCTCTTTCTTGCGAGGGGGGGAATTGGCCTCCCCCTCGTCCTCATACTCATGCTCCTCTTGATTCGAGGAGGCATGGGTTTCTTTGGACGCAGCCGCTGGCTAGTCCCAGATGTCAAGGCCTTCCCGGCCTGGTTTCTTCTTCTCCTCCTTCTTTACAGGCACCTTGTAAGGCGCCTTGACGAGCATCTCCGCCAACAGCTTGGACCTGACGTCTTCAGGCTGAGGCGCCAGGCAGTCGATGCCCGTTGCTTTGCTCAGCCATTTCTGCAAAGGTGATCGGAAGGATGTTTTAGATTTTCTTTAGGGAAAACAAAACCGATCATTCAAAACTATATTGTACCTCGGTAGGAGGCTTATCAGCCTGTAGACCCCGATCCTCCTCTTCGGCTGGCTAGTCCTTTTGCGCCTTGAACATCGCCTTCCGCAGCTTCTCCCGCATAGTGCAGAAGAGGTGACGAATTGTGGGTTCATCATCGAGCCGACAATCCCACAGGGGAGTATCCTGGCGCTAGCAGGGGATGATGCACCGCCGGAGCATAACTTGGACCACATTGGTCAGCGTGATGTCGCTTCTGACCATGGTGGCGATGCGTTTCTACAGGTTGTCCACCTCATGGTCCGGCCCCTAGTCGAGGCCCTTACTGAACCATGAAGTCAATCTAGTGGGGGGACCGTACCTGAATTCGGCTGGCGCAGCTCGGCCTTCCTCACCTGGCTTGGTGATGTAGAACCACTCTTTCTCCCATAGTTTGACAGTGTCCCTGAAGGTATGGGATGGCCATCCGACGCAGGAGAGTTTGCCGATGACAACCCTGCCATAGTCTGCGTGTTCGCCTGCGACACACTTTGCCTTGATATTAAATACCTTGAGCCAAAGTCCAAAGTGTGGCTTGACTCGCAAGAAGGCCTCACAGACGATGATGAAGGCCGATATGTGCATGAAGGAGTTCAACGGGAGGTCATGAAAGTCGAGGCCGTAGAAGAACATGAGACCCCTGACGAAGGGGTGGAGTAGGAAGCTCAGTCCCCGGATGAAGTGGGGAATAAAGACCACCCTTTCGCATGGCTTGGGAGTAGGGATCACATGGCCCTTCTCTGACGCGCGGTGGAAAATGTTGGCGGGGAGGTAGCCGACGACCTTAAGGTCCCAAATGTCCCGGTCGGTGACCATGGAAGCCTTCCACTTACCATTGGAGCCGGAGGCCGCCATGGATTAGCTCGAAGGAGGTGTGGTGGAAAACCTAGATCTTCAGTGTCGAGGCTCAGAATATTGGGGAAGCAGAGGATGTGAATGGGAAGCAGGGTTAGGCCTTGGGGTTTTCTTTCCTTTTTTATGAGGCTTATCATCGTGTGGCCTCCCTTTGCTGCACCGCGAATCCCTCTGCTTCCCGAGACATACGTGTCGTTGCACGTGCATGATTAAACATATCTCGTGTAAAACGGGGCACGATCTATGCATTGATGGATCGTGCTGATGAAAACGGCCTCGAACCGCAAATTGAGTTTCTATAACTGGTTTAGTGGTTGTGGTGGGCCGTGACCTTTCGTCAGAAAGGTCATCAAGGGACACTATTTTACACCTTGATGCTTGGCCTTCATGGCCGACCTATTCACGGTGTTTGGACGTGTCTCTAATCGAAAAACTACATTGGAGGCCGGACTAAACTCGGTGGGAAGAACTCACCTTGCAAGCCGAAGACTCTCACTATACGAAGCAACTGAAGCTAAGACCCTTAGCGTTGGAGGCAAGTTCAGGGGCTACTGAGGAAGTCCTAGATTAAGGGGTCCTCAGGAGGCCAACCTATTCCATTTGGGACGAACTGTATGGGTCGTTTGCCGAACATTGGGTCGATCGAAGGCCCTCTCTCCAGGAAGGAAGCTTCGGGAATTATGGCTTGTCCTCCATGTTTTATGTAGCGAATAGACATGTTTATCCCTTCGGCATGTAACCAACTATATGTAAACCCTAGGTACCCTCGCCGTCTATATAAGCCGAAGGGTTTTAGGTTGTAGAGAGGGACAACTCATCTAGGGTTTAACTCATTGATCTCGAGGTAGAGCAACTCTGTAATCTATACATCATCGATACAATCTAGCAGGATGTAGGGTATTACCTCCATAGGAGGGCCTGAACCTGGGTAAACATCATCTCCCTTGTCTCCTGTTACCATCGATTCTAGTCTCACAACTTGGGACCCCCTACCTCGGTTTTGACACCGACAATGGGCCCGGACAACCGACGCCTGGGAATCACCACAACTTCAAGGCCAACTGGGATACACAACATAGACAACTGGGCCGCCCTGGAAATCCGGCCAAGCCACACCCGCATCGAATCTATGGATTTCAGGCCCCCTCCGGACGTCCATACAGTCCTGTGCCATCGGACGTTCGGCCCCGTCCGGAAATCCGGTCAAGCCAATCCCACACCGAATCTACGGATCTTCGGCCCCCTCCGGATGTTCGGGCCGTCCTGAGCCGTCGGCCGTCTGACCCCATCCGGACGTCTGGGCCCTGTCTGCGCACATGCCCAAGGGTTTCGACCCATGTATCCCTGAACCCCGTCTCAGACTATATAAACCTCCCCCTCCTCTTTATAGGGTTAGCTAATGTTTTCTCTTGAGCTTAGCTCCATTACTTGTCTCTCTTGAGGAGCTTGACCTCCTTTGGGAGTAGATCCAAGTGATGCCAAGGCCCCTCTAGAGAGAAGATCCTCCGGGATACCAAGGCCCCTCCTCTGGAGTGGGAGATCGCGTACCTCTACTTGTATCATTGGTTGATTTGGGATCTTGAACCTCTTCTGTTGTTATGGATCTAGTTGATTTGTGATTGAGTTTGCTCTTGAGTGTTTCCGCTCATTCTTCCCATGTTCTTCATGTTTCCCCCTCCAATTCATGAAAGATCGGCCACCACAGGTCTTGCCCCATATAATATAGGCTATGTGATGATATTGATCATGGAACTACAACCGATTGAAATTGGAATTTCATCAGAAGTTTTATCCTATGCATCTGGTTCATCGTGATTGGAATTATATCTATTATTTTTGGCCTCATGACGAAGAAAGTATTGACCAAGCTTGGGGGAGTCTTAAGTCAATGTTATATTCATGCCCCAATCATGAGCTCTCAAGAGAAATTATTATTCAGAATTTTTATGCTCGGCTCTCTCGTAATGATCAATCATGATCGATACTTCTGAAGAAAGATATTGAATTCAAATGGGATTTATTGGAAAGAATTAAACACAACTCTGAAGATTGCGAACTCGATGAAGGTAAGGAGTATGGTATAAACCTTAAGTTTGATTGTGTTAAATACTTTATAGACACCGATGCTTTTCATGAATTTAGCACTAAATATGGACTTGACTCTGAGATAGTAGCTTCTTTCTGTGAATCATTTGCTGCTCATGTTGATCTCCCTAAGGAGAATTTGTTTAAATATCATCCACCCATTGAAGTGAAAGTAGTTGAACCTATTAAAGTTGAAGAAGAAACTATTAGTTATAATGTTGATCCTGTTATTCCTGCTTCTTACATTGAGAAACCAGATTTCCCTGTTAGAATAAAGGAACATGCTAGGGCTTCAACTTTGGTTCGTAATAGCTGTGTTAGAACACCTACACCCCTTGAAAAAATTAAAGTTGAACCTACTATTGATATGGTTAAAGATCTCTTCGTTGATAATATTGATGGGCATGTTATTCATTTCTGTGATGAAGTTGCTGGAATTGCTAGACCTGGTGCTAAAGATAAACATACACCTATAGTTGGCATGCCTATTGTTTCAGTTAAAATAGGAGATCATTGTTATCATCGATTATGTGACGTGGGTGCTAGTGTGAGTGCAATTCCATTTACCTTATATCAAGAAATTATGAATGATATTGCACTAGCTAAATTAGAGGAAATTGATGTTACCATTAAGCTTGGTAGATACTATAGCACCAGTTGGGATTGTTAGAGATGTTGAAGTCTTGTGTGGGAAAATAAAATATCCTGCTGATTTTCTTGTTCTTGGTTCCCCACAAGATGATTTTTGTCCCATTATATTTGGCAGGCTTATCTTGGATACCATTAATGCTAAGATAGATTGGGAGAAAGAAACTATAACTGTGGGTTTTGGGGATGTGTCCCATGAGTCTAATTTATCTAAATTTTGTAGACAACCCCATGATAAAGAATTGCCTAGTAAGGATGAAATTATTGGTCTTGCTTCTATTGTTGTTCCTCCTACTGATCCCTTAGAACAATATTTGCTAGACCATGAAGACGATATGCATATGAATGAAAGGAATGAAATAGATATGATTTTCTTTGATCAACATCCTATTTTGAAACACAACTTGCCTGTTGAAATACTTGGGGATCCTCCTCCACTCAAGGGTGATCCCGTGTTTGAGATTAAACAATTACGGGATACTCTGAAATATGCTTATCTTGATGAAAAGAAGATATATCCTGTTATTATTAGTGCTAACCTCTCAGAGCATGATGAAATGAGACTATTAAAAACTCTGAAGAAGCACCATGCTACTATTGGATATACTCTTGATGATCTTAAGGGCATTAGTCCCACTTTATATATGTCAGCATAAAATTAATATGGAACCTGATGCTAAACCAGTTGTTGATCACCAATGACGGTTAAATCCTAAAACGGAATAAGTGGCAAGAAATGAAATATTAAAGCTTCTGGAGGCAGGTATAATTTATCCTATTGCTGATAGTAGACGGGTTAGTCCCGTTCATTGTATCCCTAAGAAAGGAGGTATTACTGTTGTTCCTAATGATAAAAATGAATTGATCCCGCAAAGGATTTTTACAGGATATAGAATGTTAATTGATTTGAGGAAGTTAAATAAAGCTACTAGGAAGGATCATTACCCTCTACCTTTTATTTATCAAATGCTAGAAAGACTACCTAAACACACACACACTTCTGCTTTTTAGATGGTTATTCTAGTTTCTCTCAAATACTTGTGTCAAAACAGGATAAAGAAAAAACAACTTTTACTTGCCCTTTTGGTACCTTTGCTTATAGACGTATGCCTTTTGGTTTATGCAATGCACCTGCTACATTTCAAAGATGACTGCTATATTCTCTGACTTTTATGAAAAGATTGTTTAGGTTTTCATGGATGATTTCTCCGTTTACGGAATTTCCTTTGATGATTGGATGAGCAACCTTGATCGAGTTTTGTAGAGATGTGAAGAAACTAATCATGTCTTGAATTGGGAATAGTGCCACTTTATGGTTAATGATGGCATTGTCTTGGGACACAAAATCTCCGAAAGAGGTATTGAGGTGGATAAAGCTAAAGTAGATGCTATTGAAAGAATGTCGTGTCCCACGGATATCAGAAGTTTCCTTGGTCATGCTGGTTTCTATAGGAGATTTATTAAAGACTTCTCTAAAATTTCTCGGCCGCTCACTAATCTCTTGCAAAAAGATCTTCCTTTTGTTTTTGATGATGATTGTGTAGAAGCATTTGAAATCCTTAAGAAAGCCTTGATTTCTCCACCTGTTGTTCAACAACCTGATTGGAGCCTACCCTTCGAAATTATGTGTGATGCTAGTGATTATGCCGTTGGTGATGTTCTAGGACAAAGAGTTAATAAGAAATTAAATGTTATCCATTATGCTAGTAAAACTCTAGAAAATGCTCAAAGAAACTATGTTGCCACTAAAAAGGAATTTTTAGCAGTTGTGTTTGCTTGTGACAAGTTCAGACCTTATATTGTTGATTCCAAAGTAATTGTTCACACTGATCATGTTGCTATTAAATATTTTATGGAAAAAAAAGATGGTAAACCAAGACTTATTAGATGGGTTATTCTACTACAAGAATTTGATTTGCATATTATTGATAGAAAGGGTGTTGAGAACCCCGTGGCAGATAATTTGTCTAGGTTAGAGAATGTTCTTGATGACCCACTACCTATTGATGATAGCTTTCCTGATGAACAACTAGCTGCTATAAATGCTTCGCGTAATGCTCCATGGTATGCTGATTATGCTAATTACATTGTTGCTAAATGTATACCGCCTAGTTTCACCTACCAACAAAAGAAAAAGTTCTTCCATGATTTAAGACATTACTTTTGGGATGATCCACACCTTTATAAAGTAGGGGCAGATGGTGTTATTATACGTTGTGTACCTAAGCATGAACATGAAAAGATCCTACACAAGTGTCACTCCAAGGCCGACGAGACACCATGCTGGAGATAGAACTGCACATAAGGTATTACAATCTGGTTTTTATTGGCCTACAGTCTTCAAGGATGCTCGTAAGTTTGTCTTGTCTTGTAATGAATGTCAAAGAATCACTAATATCAGTAGATGTCAGGAAATGCCTATGAATTACTCACTTGTTTATTGAACCTTTTGATGTTTGGGGTTTTGATTATATGGGACCTTTTTCCAAAGTGTAATGGGTATACTCATATTCTAGTTGCCATTGATTATGTTACTAAGTGGGTAGAAGCTATTCCAACTAGTAGTGCTGATCATAACACTTCTATTAAAATGCTTAAAGAAGTTATTTTCCCTAGATTTGGAGTCCCTAGATATTTAATGATGGATGGTGGTTCACACTTTATTCATGGTGCTTTCTGTAAATTGCTTGCTAAGTATGATGTTAATCATAGAATTGCATCTCTATATCATCCTCATTTTCATGGTCAAGTAGAATAAAGCAATAGAGAAATTAAATTGATCTTGCAAAAAACTGTTAATAGATATAGAAAGAATTGGTCTAAGAAACTTGATGATGCATTATGGTCTTATAGAAATGCTTACAAAAACCCTATGGGTATGTCTCCGTATAAAATGGTTTATCGAAAATCATGTCATTTACCTCTTGAACTAGAACATAAGGCTTATTGGGCAATTAAAGAGCTCAACTATGATTTTAAACTTGCTGGTGAGAAGAGGTTATTTGACATTAGCTCACTTGATGAATGGAGAACCCAGGCCTATGAGAATGCCAAGTTGTTTAAAGAAAAGGTTAAGAGATGGCATGATGAAAGGATACAAAAGCATGAATTCAATGTAGGTGGCCATGTCTTGCTATGCAATTGTCGTTTAAGATTTTTTGCAGGAAAACTTCTATCTAAATGGGAAGGGCCTTACATTGTCGAGGAAGTATATCGTTCCGGTGCCATGAAGATCAACAATGCCAAGGGCACTAACACAAAGGTGGTAAACAGGCAAAGAATCAAACATTATATCTCAAGTACTCCATAAATGTTGAAACCAATATTATCAAAATCATAAAACCAAAGGAGTACATTAGGGAGACCTACCAGAATGTTTTAGACTCCAAAAAGGAATAGGTATGTGGTACGGTAAGGAAACCGACTCCAAAACTTTTCCAATAGCATTTTTTCTCTGTTTTGGGATATTTAATAAATTAGGAAAATTTAAAGTAGTCCGAAAGGTGCACGAGGAGGTGACAAGCCAGGTGGGTGCCGCCTACCCCCTGGCTCTGTTTTCTTGTGGTACACTCCTGTTAGTCGGTAAAAAATCCTTATATAATCTCCCGAAGGTTTGGTCCTTCGTATCACGACAATACCTCCTATTTTTATTTTGAGCTGTCTCTGCAGCAGATTTAGATCGCCATGACGTCACCAAGTGCTTTGAAGGACAAGTTCTTCGAGAAGGTCATCAACCCCTATCTTGCAGAGGTGTTGTGACACCCTCAAACCATTGAGATGCGTGAGGGGGTGCTGCCCATCCGTGATGTTGAGAGGCCAAAGAAGACCGGAAGTATGGAGACAAGGCTCGAAGCAATGGAGCAGCAAGTCTTCAAGTGCCAAGGGATGGTGGAATGTGGACTCAATGCCAATCATATGATGATCGCAGAGTTTACCCATAAGCACAAGCTGGACGCCAAGGACATCAAGGAGGACATCTTCAAGATTTACGAGAAAATTGAGAATCTCCAAGCCTAGATCTATGACCTGCAAAACCAAAACTGTGAGCATGAATACAGATTTAAGAGAATGAGTTTGGTGAGCCTATGCCTTGGAAGACGGAGGACAAGCCTCCAACCTCATCAACAACTCGAACATCACCACCTCCGAAGCAAGACAAGTAAACACATGGGTATGGGCACTCCCATTGGCTTGTGCGAGCTTGGGGGAGGTGCCCCGGTATCGTATCACCATCACATATTTTAATTTTCTCATTTTTCCTAGTTTGATCCTTTTGGTCTATCTTGATCTAGTAGAATAAAGTTTTTAGTATGATCTAGCTTTGAGTTTTGCTTTATGTTCCCCTTATGTAAGAGAGTCCGAGAGTTATATAATAATAAGTAGTTTTGAGTCGAGGGCTTTGCTTTCTGCTATGATCTTGAGAGGAAGTAATAGAAAGAAGTATATAATAAAAGAAAAGAGTATATATGATGATCTTATGGGGAGTCATGACTTCACATATAAACAGTAGGTCGACTGAAATTTGTTGAGAGTTGACAAACATAGCAATTGGTCATTGTTGCATTTAAAAGGAGGTAATAAAGAAGGAGAGGTTCACATATAAATATATTATATTCGACATCTTTTATGATTGTGAGCACTCATTAAAATATTATATGCTAAGAAGTTGATGTTGGACAAGGAAGACAACATAATGGGTTATGTTTGCTTATTTTTGAATAGAAGTTATATGGTTATAGATCCTTTAACATGTGGTGCTTGCTCACCTCATACTAGCCAAAACTTCCGCACCAAGTAGAGATACTACTTGTGCATCCAAACACCCTCAAACCAGTTTTTCCATGAGAGTCCACCATACCTACCTATGGATTGAGTAAGATCCTTCAAGTAAGTTTTCCTCTGTGCAAAAAGAAATAAAAATTGATCCTAAATATGTATGACCTTTTATTGTAAGGGAAAATAAGCATTGTATGACCTTGTGATGGTAAAGAAATAAAAGCGACGGACTGCATAATAAAGGTTGCTATCACAAAGGGCAATACAACGTGACGTTCCTTTGCATCAAGGGTTTGCACATCCAAAAAAAAGCGCATGAGAACCTCTACATACCTCTGCTTACTTTTACTTTCTAGTTCTTACCTTTTCCAAGAGTTGTGGTGATCTTCACCACTTCCTATATTTTTCCTTTCTCTCTTGGCAAGCGTCATGTGTTGGGGAATGATCTAGACAGATATATCCACTCGGATGTGGGCGATCATGACCTATTTCTATCGACATTGCCCTTGATGTAAATAGTTGGTAGGCAAAACTATAAGCCCCTATATTTCTCTGTGTCCAAGTGAAGCTTTGACCTCATGATTACTGTGTGAGTGTTAGCAATTATGAAAGACTAAAAGATGATTGAGTATGTGGATTTTCTTTACGAGCTCTTATATTGACTCTTTCCGATGCTATGATAAATTGAAATGGCTTCAATGACTCATATCATAGTTTGTTGGTTTTCAATAGAGTTCTTGGTTCATACTTTACCTTGTGAATGAATTATTACTCTAGTATAAGAAATTATATATCAATAAATATTGATGTTCTTAAGATGATCACGATTCCCTCATGTCCGTATTTTATTTTATCGACACCTCTATCTCTAAACATGTGGACACATTTAACGATCTCGGCTTTCGCTTGAGGACAAGCGAGGTCTAAGCTTGGGGGAGTTGATACGTCCATTTTGCATCATGCTTTTATATTGATATTTATTGCATTATGGGCTGTTATTACACATTATGGTACAATAGTTCAATACTTATGCCTTTTCTCTCTTATTCTACCAGGTTTACATGAAGAGGGAGAATGCTGACAACTGTAATTCTGGACTGGAAAAGGAGAAAATATGAGAGACCTATTCTGCACAACTCCAAAAGTCCTAAAAAGCTACGGAGAATTGTTTTCGAATATATAAAAAATATTGGGTGAAAGAAATACCAGAGGGGACCCACCAGGAGGTCACAAGCCTGCTGGGCGCGACCTACCACCCTGGTCGCGCCCTTGTGGCTTGTGGGCCCCTTGGCAGCCCTCCGGTGCCCATCTTTTGCTATATGAAGGGTTTTGACCTGGAAAAGAAATCATATGAGAGCTTTCGGGACGAAGCACCGCCGTGTCGAGACGGAACTTGGGTAGAACCAATAGAGGGCTCTGGCGGAGTTGTTCTGCCGAGGAAACTTCCCTCCCAGAGGGGGAAATCGTGCCCATCGTCATTACCAACGATCCTCTCATCGAGAGGGGATCAATCTCCATCAAGTCTTCATCAGCACCATCTCCTCTCCAAATCCTAGTTCATCTCTTGTATCTGATCTTTGTCTCAAAACCTCAGAATGGTACCTGTGGGTTGCTAGTAGTGTTGATTACTCCTTCTAGTTGATGCTAGTTGGTTTACTTGGTGGAAGATCATATGTTCAGATCCTTAATGATAATTAATAATCCTATGATTATGAACATGAATATGCTTTATGAGTAGTTACGTATGTTCCTGAGGACATGGGATAAGTCCTATTATAAGTAATCATGTGAATTTGGTATTCATTTGATATTTTGATGAGATGTATGTTGTCTCTCCTCTAGTGGTGTTATGTGAACGTCGACTACATGACACTTCACCATTATTTTGGGCCTAGGGGAAGGCATTGGTAAGTAATAAGTAGATGATGGATTGCTAGAGTGACAGAAGATTAAACCCTAGTTTATACGTTGCTTCGTAAGGGGCTGATTTGGATCCATATGTTTCATGCTATGGTTAGATTTATCTTAATTATTCTTTCGTAGTTGCGGATGCTTGCAAGAGAGGTTCATCATAAGTGGGAGGTTTATCCAAGTAAGGGCAGCACCCAAGCACCGGTCCACCCACATATCAAATTTTCAAAGTAACGAATGTGAATCAAATGAGCATGATGAAAACTAGCTTGACAGAAATTCCCATGTGTCCTCGGGAGTGATACGTCCATTTTCAAACCATGATTTTATATTTATATTTATTGCATTATGGGCTTTTATTACATGTTATGGTACAATACTTATGCCTTTTCTGTGTTATTTTACAAGGTTTAAATGTAGAGGGAGAATGCCGGTAGCTAGAATTCTGGACTAGAAAAGGGGGAATATGAGATACCTATTCTGCACAAATCTAAAAGGCCTGAAAAATTTATGGAGAATTGTTTTGGAATATATAAAAATACTAGGTGAAACAGATACCAGAGGGGGCCCACCAGGAGGTCGCAAGCCTGCTAGGCGCGGCCACCCCTGGCCGCGCCTAGCAGGCTTGTGACCCACCTGGCAGGTCCCCGATCCCCATGTTCTGATGTATGAAGAGTTTTCACCTGGAAAAAATCAAAAGGAATCTTTCGAGTCGAAGCGCCACCGTCTCGAGGCGAAACTTGGACAGAACAAATCTAGAGCTCCGGCAGGGCTGTACTGCCGGGGAAACTTCCCTCCAGGAGGGGGAAATCAAAGCCATCATCATCACCAACGATCCACTCATCGAGAGGGTGTCAATCTCCATCAACATATTCACCAGCACCATCTCCTCTCCAAACCCTAGTTCATCTCTTGTATCGAGAGGGTGTGCGGGCTTAAACTATTGTCCCATTTGCAACTCTTCGAGGTATGTTGTGGTTACGTTTAAATACTTTATGATAATTAATACTCCTCTGATTATGAACATGAATATGCTTTGTGAGTAGTTACGTTTGTTCCTCAGGACATGGGATAAGTCTTGTTATAAGTAATCATGTGAATTTGGTATTCGTTCAATATATTGATGAGATGTATGTTGTCTCTCCTCTAGTGTTATTATATGAACGTCGGCTACATAACACATCACCATTATTTGGGCCTAGGGGAAGGCATTGGGAAGTAATAAGTAGATGATGGGTCACTAGAGTGATAGAAGCTTAAACCCTAGTTTATGCATTGCTTCGTAAGTGGCTGATTTGGATCCATATGTTTCATGCTATGGTTTGATTTATCTTAATTCTTATTTTGTAGTTGCGTATGATTTCTAGAGGGGTTAATCATAAGTGGTAGGTTTGTCCAAGTAATGGCAGCACCCAAGCACCAATTCACCCACATAACAAATTATCAAAGTAACGAATGCGAATCAAATGAGCATGAGGAACACTAGCTTGACAGAAATTCCATGTGACCTTGGGAGCGCTTTGCTTTATATAAGAGTGTTTCTAGGCCCATCCTTTGCTACAAAAAGGATTGGGATACCTTTCTGCACCTCTGCTACACTTGTTACTTGTTATTCGTTACAAATTATCTTATCACAAAACTATCTATTATCGATAATTTTAGTGCTTGCAGAGAATACCTTACTGGAAACCGCTTGTCATTTCCTTCTGCTCCTCGTTGGGTTCGACACTCTTACTTACCGAAAGGACTATGATAGATCCCCCATACTTGTGGGATATAAAGACTCTTTTCGAGCGCCATTGCCGGGGAGTGAAGCGCCTTTGGTAAGTGGAATCTGGTAAGGCAAAAATTATATAGTGTGCTGAAATTTACTATCACTTGTTACTATGGAAAGTAATCCTTTGAGGGGCTTGCTCGGGGTATCTTGACCTCGATTGGAAACACAAAGAGTTGTCCTTCAACCTACTGAACTTACTAAAAATATTTATTATGAAATTCCTTCGGGTATGATAGAGAAATTGCTGGCTAATCCTTATGCGGGAGTCGGAACACTACATCCTGATTTGCATCTAATCTATGTGGATGAAGTTTGTGGATTATTTAAGCTTGCAGGTCTGCCCGAGGATCAAGTAAATAAGAAGGTATTTCCTTTGTCTTTGAATGAGAAGGCGTTGACATGGTATAGGCCATGTGATGATGTTGGATCATGGAGCTACAACTGATTCAAGATGGAATTTCACCAAAAGTTCTACCCTATGCATCTAGTTCATCGTGATCGGAATTATATCTATAATTTTTGGCCTCGTGAAGGAGAAAGAATCGCTCAAACTTGGGGGAGGCTTAAGTCAATGTTATATTCATGCCCCAATCATGAGCTCTCGAGAGAAATTATTATTCAAAATTTGTATGCTCGGCTTTCTCGTAATGATCAATCCATGCTCGATACTTCTTGTGCTGGTTCCTATATGAAGAAAGATATTGACTTCAAATGGGATTTATTGGAAAGAATTAAACGCAACTCTGAAGATTGGGAACTCGATGAAGGTAAGGAGTCAGGTATGAACCTTAAGTTTGATTGTGTTAAATCCTTCGTAGACACTGATGCTTTTCGTGAATTTAGCACCAAATATGGACTTGACTCTAAAATAGTAGCTTCTTTTTGTGAATCTTTTTCTGCTCATGTTGATCTCCCTAAGGAGAAGTGGTTTAAATATCATCCTCCCATTTAAGTTAAAGTAGTGGAACCTATTAAAGTTGAATAGGAAACTATTACTTATAATGTTGATCATGTTATTCCTGTTGCTTATATTAATAGACCACCTTTCCTTGTAAGAATAAAGGAACATGCTAAAACTTCAACTGTGGTTTGTAAGAGTTATGCTAGAACACCTACACCCCCAAAGAAAATTAAAGTTGAGCCTAGTATTGCTATGTTTAAGGACCTCTTGGTTGATAATATTGATGGGCATGTTATTCAATTTTGTGATGAAGCTGCTAGAATTGCTAAACTTGATGCTAAAGATAAACATAGACCCATTATTGGCACGCCTGTTGTTTATGTTAAAATAGGAGATCATTGTTATCATGGTTTATGTGATATGGGTGCTAGTGTGAGTGCAATTCCCTTTACCTTATATAAAGAGATTACGAATGATATTGCACCAGCTGAGTTAGAGGAAATTGATGTTACAATTAAGCTTGCTAATAGAGATACTATATCTCCAGTTGGGATGATTAGAGATGTTGAAGTCTTATGTGGGAAAATAAAATATCCTACTGATTTGCTTGTCCTTGGCTCCCCAGAAGATGTTTTTTGTCCCATTATATTTGGTAGACCCTTCTTGAATACCGTTAATGCCAGGATAGATTGTGTGAAGGAAACTATTACCGTAAGTTTGGGGGATACGTCTCATGAGTTTAATTTCTCTAAATTTCATAGACAACCCCATGATAAAGAATTATCTAGCAAGGATGACATTATTGGTCTTGCTTCTATTGTTGTGCCTCCTACTGATCCCTTAGAACAATATTTGCTGGACCATGAAAATGATATGCATTTGAATGAAAGGAATGAAATAGATAAGATTTTGTTTGATGAACATCCTATTCTGAAACACAACTTGCCTATTGAAATACTTTGGGATCCTCCTCCACCCAAGCGTGATCCTGTGTTTGAGCTTAAAATTTTACCAGATGCTCTGAAATATGCTTATCCTGATGAAAAGAAGATATATCATGTTATTATTAGTGCTAACCTTTTAGAGCACGAAGAACAAAGATTATTGAAAACTCTGAGGAAGCACCGTGTTGCTATTGGATATACTCTTGATGATCTTAAGGGCATTAGTCCCACTCAATGTTAGCATAAAATTAAAATGGAGCCCGCTGCTAAACCAGGTGTTGATCACCAATGATGGTTAAATCCTAAAATGAAGGAAGTGGTAAGAAATGAAATATTAAAGCTTCTAGAGGCAGGTATCATTTACTCTATTGCTGATAGTAGATGGGTTAGTCCCGTTCATTGGGTCCCTAAGAAAGGAGGTATTACCGTAGTTCCTAATGATAAAAATGAATTGATCCCACAACGAATTGTTATAGGATATAGAATGGTAACTGATTTTAGGAAATTAAATAAAGCTACTAGAAAAGATCATTACCCTCTACATTTTATTGATAAAATGCTATAAAGACCATCCAAACACACACATTTCTGCTTTCTAGATGGTTATTCTGGTTTCTCTCAAATACCTATGTCAAAAGAGGACCAATAGAAGACCACTTTTACCTGCCCTTTTGGTACCTTTGCTTATAGACACATGCCTTTTGTTTTATGCAATGCACCGGCTACCTTTCAAAGATGTATGACTGCTATATTCTCTGATTTTTGTGAAAGGATTGTTGAGGTTTTCATGGATGATTTTTCCGTTTACGGAACTTCTTTTGATGATTGTTTGAGCAACCTTGATCGAGTTTTGCGGAGACGCGAAGAAACTAATCTTGTCTTAGATTGGGAGAAGTGTGAGTTTATGGTGAATGAAGGTATTGTCTTGGGACATAAAATTTGCGAAAGAGCTACTGAAGTTGAGAAAGCTAAAGTTGATGCTACTGAAAAAATGTCGTGTCCTACGGGTATCAGAGGTATTAGAAGTTTCTTTGGTCATGCTGGTTTCTATAGGAGATTTATTAAAGAATTTTCTAAGATTTCTAGGCCGCTTACTAATCCCTTGCAAAAAGATGTTCCATTTGTTTTTGACGATGATTGTGTAGAAGCTTTTGAAATTCTTAAGAATGCCTTGATTTCTGCACCTATTGTTGAACCACCCGATTGGAACCTACCCTTTGAAATTATGTGTGATGATAGTGATTATGTCGTTGGTGCTGTTCTAGGACAAAGAGTTGATAAGAAAATAAATGTTATTCATTATGCTAGTAAAACTCTAGACAGTGCTCAAAGAAACTATGCTACCACTGAAAAAGAATTTTTAGCAGTTGTGTTCGCTTGTGATAAGTTTAGACCCTATATTGTTGATTCTAAAGTAACTGTTGACACTGATCATGCTGCTATTAAATATCTTATGGAAAATAAAGATGCTAAACCTAGACTTATCAGGTCGGTTCTTCTGCTACAAGAATTTGATTTGCATATTGTTGATAGAAAGGGTGCTGATAACCCCGTAGAAGATAATTTTTCCAGGTTAGAGAATGTTCTTGATGACCCACTACAAACTGATAATAGCTTTCCTCATAACCAATTAGCTATCATAAATGCTCATAGTAATTCTCCTTGGTATGCTGATTATGCTAATTACATTGTCGCTAAATTTATATCGCCTAGTTTCACATACCAATAAAAGAAAAGTTCGTCTATGATTGAAGACATTACTTTTGGGATGACCCACACCTTTATAAAGAAGGAGCAGATGGTGTTATTAGACGTTGTGTACCTGAGCATCAACAGGAACAGATCATACACAAGTGTCATTTCGAGGCCTACGGAGGACACCACGCTAGAGATAGAACTGCACATAAGGTATTACAATCTGGGTTTTATTGGCCTACTCTCTTCAAGGATGCTGGTAAGTTTGTCCTGTCATGTGATGAATGTCAAAGAATTGGCAATATTAGTAGACGTCGGGAAATGCCTATGGATTACTCTCTTGTTATTGAACCATTTGATGTTTGGGGTTTTGATTATATGGGACCTTTTCCAACGTCCAACGGGTACACTCATATTTTAGTTGTTGTTGATTATGTTACTAAGTGGGTAGAAACTATTCCAACTAGCAGTGCTGATCACAACACGTCTTAAAGATTTGGAGTCCCTAGATATTTAATGACTGATGGTGGTTCACTCTTTATTCATGGTGCATTCCGTAAGCTTCTTGCTAAGTATGATGTTAATCATAGAATTGCATCTCCTTATCATCCTCATTTTAGTGGTCAAGTAGAATAAAGAAATAGAAAAATTAAATTGATCTTGCAAAAAACTGTTAATAGATCTAGAAAGAATTGGTCTAAAAAACTTGATGATGCATTATGGAGTTATAGAACTGCTTACAAAACCCTATGGGTATGTCTCCGTATAAAATGGTTTATGGTAAAGCATGTCACTTACCTCTAGAGCTAGAGCATAAAGCTTATTGGGGAATCAAAGAGGTCAACTATAATTTCAAACTTACTGGTGAGAAGAGGTTATTTGACACTAGCTCACTTGATGAATGGAGAACCCAGGCCTATGAGAATGCCAAGTTGTTTAAAGAGAAAGTTAAGAGATGGGATGATAAAAGGATACAAAAGTGTGAATTCAATTTAGGTGACCATGTCTTGCTATACAATTCTCGATTAAGATTTTTTGCAGGAAAACTTCTCTCTAAATGGAAGGGCGTTCCATTGTCAAGGAAGTATATCGTTTGGGTGCCATCAAGATCAACAACGCCGAAGGAACAAATCCGAAGGTGGTGAACAGGCAAAGAATCAAACATTATATCTTAGGTACTCCCATAAATGTGGAAACCAATATTATTAATACCATAACTCCGGAGGAGTATATTAGGGAGACCTACCGAAATGTTTCAGACTCCGAAAAGGAATAGGTATGTGGTACGGAGTAAACTGACTCCAAAACTTTCCTAGTAGCTATTTTTCTCTGTTTTGGAATACTTAAATTTTTTGGCAAATCAAAAGTAGTCCGAAGGACACCCGAGGACGTGACAAGCCTGCTAGGCGCGGCCACCACCCCGTGCACCCTCCGGACTCCATTTTCTTGTGGTACATTCCCTTGGGTCGGAAAAAATTCATTATATAATCTCACGAAGGTTTGGACTTTCGTATCACGACAATACCTTCGCTTTTTGTTTTGAGCTATTTCTACTACAGATTTAGATCACAGGGCGTCCCCAAGTGCTTCGAAGGACAAGTTTCTTGAGATGGTCATCAACCCTTATCTTGCGGAGGTGCTGCGGCACCCTCAAACCATTGAGATGTGTGAGGGGGTGTTGCACATCCGTGACATTGAGGGGCCAAAGAAGACCGGAAGCATGGAAACAAGGCTCAAAGCTATGGAGTATAAAGTTTTCAAGTGCCAAGGGATGGTGGAACGTGGACTCAATGCCAATCATATGATGATTTCGCAGTTTACCAATAACACAAGATGGATACAAAGGACATCGGGGAGCACATCTTTAAAATTTATGAGAAAATCGAGCATCTCCTAGCCCAGATCTATGATCTGCAAAACCAAAACTGTGAGTATGAATACAGATTTAAGAGAATGAGTTTGGCTGCAGATTTGAGGATTTCGGAGACTCGTTCATCTTTTTGCGATGGTGAGCCTATAGCTTGGAAGACATAGGACAAGCTTCCAACGTCATCAACAACTCCACCACCATCACCTCCGAAGAAGGACATCTAAGCACATGGGTATGGGCACTCCCCTTGGCGTGTGCCAAGCTTAGGGGAGGTGCCCCGGTATCGTATCACCATCATACCCTTTTTTCCTTTTCCTTTTCTTGGTTTTCTTAGTTCGATCCTTTTTGGTTTTGTCTTGATCTAGTAGAATAAAGTTTTAGTATGATGTTGCTTTGAGTTTTTGCTTTTTGCTCCCCTTATGTAAGCAAGTCCGAGAGTTATATAATAAAGAGTAGTTTCGATATGAGGCCTTTGCTATCTTGCTATGCTCTTGAGAGTAATTAATAAAAGAAGAATAGAATTAAAGCAAAGAGTTTACATCATGATCCTATGGGGAGTGATGACTTCACATATAAGAAGTATGTCGATTGAAATTTGTTGGGAGTAAACAAACATAGTGATTGGTCATTGGTCCAATTAAAAAGGAAGTGATAAAGAAAGAGAGATTCACATATAAATATATTATCTAGGACATCTTTTATGATTGTGACCACTCATTAAAATATTACATTCTACGAAGTTGATGTTGGACAAGGAATAAAACATAATGGGTTATGTTTGCTTGCTTCCGGATAGAAGTTATATGGTTTTAGATCCTCCAACATGTAGTGTTTGATTCCACCTCATATTAGCCAAAATTTCCGCACCAAGTAGAGATACTACTTGTGCATCCAAACACCTCGACCTAGCTTTCCCACGAGAGTCCACCATACCTACCTATGGATTGAGTAAGATCCTTCAAGTAAGTTTTCCTCTGTGCAAAAAGCAATAAAAATTGATCCTAAATATGTATGACCTTTTATTATAAGGGAAAATAAGCATTGTATGACCTTGTGATGGTAAAGAAATAAAAGCGAAGGACTGCATAATAAAGGTTGCTATCACAAAGGGCAATACAACGTGACGTTCCTTTGCACTAAGGGTTTGGGATTTCCAAAACAAGAAGCGCATGACAACATCTGCTTCCCTCTACGAAGGGCCTATCTGTTACTTTTACTTTTTAAGTACTTACCTTTATGCAAGAGTAAAGGTGATCCTCACTAGTTCCTATATTTTGTCTCTCTCTTGGAAAGCATTATGTGTTGGGGAATGATCTAGACACATATACCCATTTGGATGTGGGTGAGCATGAGTTATTACTGTTGACATCACCCTTGAGGTTAATAGTTGGGAGGAAAACTATAAGCCCCTGTCTTTTTTTGACCATAAATAGTAGGAGAGGCTCCTACTATGCTATATGAAAATAAATAAATAGAAATATTTACATGGATTGGAGGAAAATCCCCAGAAGGAAGGAAGAAGAACAATCAGAGTCTAAAGAGTGTTTACAAAGAAGTGATATAATCACTGAGATTAGGGGGCACTCTATATCTAAGCCAGGTGAGATCAGCCTTAGTTCTCTCAATCCAAGCTCAATATGTAGGCCTGATCTGACTGAAGACGAAGTTATTTATTTCCTTCCAAATATTCCATGCGGTGATAGTGAAGATTTCCAAGAAAAGCCTGCCAGCATAATTTTCTTTCGCTCTAATAGTGGCCTGAATCCTTGAGATGCTAGAGTTGTATGAGATACCGATCTTAGACCAGCAAGTTTGGTTGAAGGGGCAATTAAAATCAAGTGGTCAATGGTCTCTTGCTCTTGGGTTGTGCATAGTATGCATGATTCAATATCTCCAATATGAAAATGTTTCCTTTTCAACATGTTTCTTGTGTTCAGTCTATTTGCTAAGAGGAACCACATGAACACTTTCAGTTTCATTTGGAGTTTTGATTTCCATATCCATTTGAATGGCTTCGCGCAAATGAATTGTCTATGACAATAATTGTAGAACTTTTTTGCCGAATAAACAGGACCCCTCAGGTAAGACCACTGATCAACATTTTCTGATTCCAGAACATGTGGCGGTTTTAGACTGTCTATAGTGTACATCTCACTAAGGGCCTCAGGTGATAGTGGCAAATGGAATAGCAGGCTCAAGTCATTAGTCTCATATTAAGAATGAACTGAAATATCTTCGTTTTTGGTATATGAATATTGACAGGCATATTTTTGAGAGAGGACTAGACCATTCCAATTATCATGCCACATGGAGACATGTGATCCATTTCATAACTCACATTTACCAATTCCTCTATAGATAGGCATTAGTTTAACCATAGATCTCCACCAAAATGAACCACACATAGGAAGAGCATGAGTGATAGTGCCAGTATAGTACGATTCCCATAATAATTTAACCCATTGGAGTTCTGCATGATTATAAAATTTATCCAAGAACTTCAAGAGTAGAGCCTGATTGTGAACTTTGATGTTGATTACCCCAAGACCTTCCTTATCTTTGGGGAAACAGTTCCAAGCAAACAAAGAGTTACAAGACTCACCATGTTCAGATTTTTCTAACATAAACACCTTCTTCGTGTCTTGTCAAAAGTGTCGAGAAATTTGACTGGCAGCTCCAAGGTGCAAGATGCAAATGTGAACATGGAGGATACCAGTGAGTTAATCAATGTATTTTTCTGACCGTGACACATAAGAGACATGGTACTAGAGATGCGGCACTCCACCCGATCAATAAGGGCATCAATTCATTCATGATGGGTTTAGTAGTACCGAGTGGTAATCCAAGATAAGTAAACAGAAGAGAGACAACCGTACAACCAAAGACATGAGCTAGATTTTAATCTTTCTCACCAGGTATATTGATAGGACTTAGATTCGACTTTTGGAAGTTGATCCGTAGCCCAATTGAGATAGCAAAATCATTCAAAACTCTTTTAAGGTTTGCAAGTTGGATCGGGAAAGCTGGCATAATTAGGATAGTGTCATCCGTGTATTGCATAATAGGGTACGGACCAGATCAAGCGATTAGAAGTTGCAATCTACCTTCAACATACTCATTATTAATTATGTACTTCAAAAGATCCATAGCCATAGCAAATAAAAGCGGTGACATATGATCCCCTTGACGTACACCATGCTTGCCATGAAAACTCTTACCAGGGGTACCATTTAAGAGAACCAAAGAATGGCCAGAAGAAAGGATAGAATTTATCCAATGCCTCCATTTCGAGTCAAATCCCAACTTTGCCAACATCATTAGAATGACATCATGTTCAATCATATCGAATGCTTTTTCAAAGTCTTATTTGAGAATGATCACTTCTTTTCTAGATTTCGCACACTGAAAAATGTATTCGAAGGCCCATGCGAGACAGTCATTAATTGTTCGCCCTTTGATAAACCCGTATTGGTTTGTATGCGAAAAATACACAATAACCTTTTGTAGGTGATCAGCAAGAAGTTTTGTAATAAGTTTGAGGCAACAGTTCAACAATGATATGGGGCGGTAATCATTGACCGAAGTGGGGTTCAACTTCTTTGGGATAAGAGTGATCAACGAAGCATTCAAACAATCCAGAGAGACAGAGCCTTCCCAAAAAATTTTGCAAAGGCTATGGAAGTCTGAAGCAATTATATCCCAACACTGTTTTCGGAAGCAGCCACTGAATCCATCTGGTCCCGGGGCCCTATCAATGGGCATATTAGCTACCACATCATCTATTTCCTTTTTGGTGAAAGGTTCAGAGAGACCATCGAGGTTGCTCATAGATTGTACTAGTCTATCCAGGTTAAATTTCATTTCATGGTCAATCGATACACCAAGTCTAGCTCTGAATGCCTGAAATAGAACTTCAGCCATAGCTTCATGATCTTCAATAAGGGAGCCATCTTGTAACCGCCCGGGACCGACGCTCCAGAAGATTACCCTTTTATTCCATTGTCGTCTTGTGTTTCGTTTGGTTGTTGCATTCATCATCGCATCATTCACATCATCTGCATAGCATCGGCATTTTGTCAACATGAGTTTTCAAACTTGCATCTGTTTGTAGTCACCAGTTCTCTCCGTTCTTGCCATTGCCCGTTTCGAGACCAACCACACATGCACGCGCCCGCGGCATCGATAAAATATTGTTTTAAAGTGCATATGAAATATCCTCGGATTGAGTCAAAAGTTGGCGTGCGGTCTTATTATATTGTTGGTAGACCGCCTACCAAATTTCGTCGCAATGAGAGGTCGTTTGATACCCCATCGGTCAGTCATAGCAGTACGGACATCGGTTTATTCGTTGGACATTTCGGTGTTTAAAAACCTCTGTCACAGGCCACCATCCATTCCCTCGCATCCTCACCTAGCCCACTCTACACAGCGCACTTAACCCACCTAGCTTAGTCCCCGCGAAAATGGTTTAAAACTCCAAACCCTAGCCCCCAAACTATAAATAGACCCCCACCTGCCTAATTTTGATCCTAAACCCTAGCTGTTTCATTTTCTGTGCAAGGCCAACCAACAGCCACCACTCCCGCTCCTATCTCCCTCCTCCCGCCACCGGCCCTGCCAGGCCCATCCACAGCTCGCCCGGGCCCGGATCACCGTTGCCGCCCAAGTTGCCCATAGCGTGTCGTCGTTGCTTGCTAGCTCCCGCAGCCCCGATCTCCCCCATTGTGCCGGAGCCTCCGCGTTGCCCCATGCTGGCAGGCCGCCACCGCCGTCGCACCTGGCTGCCGCTCACATTGGCTGTCGTCCACCCCGCCGGCCACCTTGCACGCTGCCCTGCCTCCCGAGCATCGGATCTCACCTTCGTGCTGACCCAGGCCACCATTGCTTCGCAGCGGCACCAGCCATGCCCGCGTCGCCGTCGTCGGTGAACTCCCCAGTCGTGCGGTCACCAGATCCGGAGGGGCCCGTGCCCGCCGCCCTTGTCGGAGCCCTACCAGTGCTGTCGTGTTGTGAAGCTTCGCCAGTCTCGACCCAGGCGAGATCGGGACAGGGACGAGGCGAGTGCCCGCTCCCCTGTTCGCCGCGTGGGCCGGCCCAATTTCCCAGCATTAACCAGCCTAAGGCAAGGCCCAACTGCCTTCCCTCGCTAGCTCGTCCGACTGGGCCTCGAGCCCAGATAGGTGAGCGCCTCGTTGCCCCTATTCCTTTCACATGCGCCGTATAGCTATCAGATGCTCGCCCCTATTGCAGATTTGGCCCATTGACGTTTTGTATTGTAGAAAAATGCATGTTTTTAAAATGCTCATAAGTAATTGATCGTGCATCGTATCGAGATAATTTATAGATGTAAAATGTGTAGAATTTTGTGTAGATTCATAATATGCCACATTCATTTGTGCTTTAAAATGTTTAACATGTTGTTTTCCTTACTTTGCATAAATATCATGTTGGTTGCATTGCGTATAATTATTGATTCGTGCATCCAAGTAATAAAAACATTGCATGTAAAATGTGTAGCATTTTTAGAGGTATTTCCCATGCATGCTAAAAATATTTCATGTGTTGGTTGCATTTATTTTGCATACATGACTTTGTTAATAGGTTTATGCCATATACTTGCCTAATTAATTGTGACATATTTTCCTACATGACCCTATCTTATTATATAAGTTTTTGGGGTAGAAAAATCCATAGAATTTATTTGCGTATTTAGTTTTGTCGTTTGAGCATTTTCGTGTGCATGTCATTTTTGGTGTGATGCCCTTTTGTCTATTTCGTGTGATTTAATCCATGCATGATATGAAATAATTTTGAACATGAGATATGCCCTTTGACATGTGCACTTGCCCCTTCTCATTCTAATTGCCATGATACTCCATGTTTGGGTGTTGTTTTCTTGTTGTCAACATGCTATAAAATAGTGCAGTTTTGAGGGTCCAAAATATTTCTAAGTCTGGAATCTATAACATTTTGTTGCTGTCTTGCCATGTGTTTTGCTAGTGATCTACAACCCCTTTGGGGTAGGTGTAATGGAGTTATTTGTAGTTGACAATTTCCTATAGCATGCTGTTAAGTTTAATGCCATAATATGACCTATAGCATATAGTTTTATTGTTGTCAATATGCCTTCGTGATAACAAACTGCACTGTCAAAAACTGCTATTTTTACCATGTCTGAAACTGTTTTCAATTAGCTATGTTGTGAGCTTCCTATAATGATCCATGACTCTTTTGAGTATGATAGGTGAATATGAAATGAAGTGTGTGTTATACGCTACTGCCCCATGCTTAGTTTGTGCATTTGAGGATATTGTAGCTTGTTGTTTTCATGTGTGCAAAATGCCATCTTGCGGTTTTGGGCAGATTTGAAATAAAACTTGTGTTGGTTGTTGTGGTTGAACCGTAGCTCCGTTTTGGACATGCCATATATGAAACTTGCTTAGAAATTCATGTAGTATCATAATATATTTCTGCATTCATGGTTTGAAATGTTTGTGGTTGTTAGTTCCATGCATTTTGCATTCATGCCATGTTAATATTGGTATTGTCATATGTTTTAGACCGTAGCTCCGTTTGAGATGTTCTATATATGTAAATCGACTACAATGATGCATAGAATCTCATGAGACACTTTATTTTTCTCTTTAATAAATATATAATATGGTTAGTTCAGATCTGGACCAATTTCGAAATTAACATATGAGGTCATTTCGGAAATGCTATATGTGGTTTCCGGCCTCATTTAAACTTGCCTAGATATGTAGCTTACACATGCTTCACCTCTTGACATATTTAACAACATTTAATATTGTCGTGTACCTAAACGAAAGCGAACTAAATAATAGATCATGGAGTTTCGTCAATATGCAACTCGTTGCATATTGAGCTTCACTTAACGTGTAGGAGTTGTTTGATGTGCTCTGTTATGCCTTGCATAATTAAACCAGACATGTATCATATTTGTTTGCACATGATATCATGCGTATGTTGTGGTGTATCGTGTGCTGATTGTTTGTTCCGGATTGCTTCTTCTCGATAGAGTTCCGAACGCGTTCGGAGTGTGAGGATTCGTTCGTCTACTTCACGAATCGTCTTCTTCATGGACTCGTTCTTCTTCCAAGCGGGATTTCAGGGAAAATGACACATTTCCCTGGATACCACTACTATCATTGCTATGCTAGTTGTCCTGCTTTTATCGTTATGTCTCGCTACCTACCACTTGTTTGACAAGCCTCCCAACATTGCCATGATAAGCCTCTAACCCCTTCACATCCAGCAAACCTTTGTTTAGCTATGTTACCGCTTGCTTAGCCCTCTATAGCGTTTCTAGCTGCAGGTGCAATTGCTTCCATGTGTCAACATGGACATTCTTTTGTTATCACAATATTATTGCTATTTAATTTAATGCACATATACACTTGGTAAAGGGGAAGGCTTGGCCTTTTGCTTGGTGTTTTGTTCCACTCTTGCCGCCCCTAGTTACTTGTGTACCGGTGTTATGTTCCATAATTGAGCGCCCCTAACATGCTCGGGGTTGTTATGGGGACCCCCTTGGTTTTCATTTTAGGATAAAGCTTGTCTGGCAAGGCCCAACATTGGTAGTCCATTTGCCTAATAACTAATAAAATGCATAGGGACCCGCCGGTACTTGCGGATCTTTAATCAACATCCCGGGCCAGTGCTCCTCATGAGTGTTGGTCCACCTACCTAGCAGTCGGCGGTGCCACCTTGGGGCAACTCGAGGCATTTTCATGCTATCGTCCACTTTGCATAGATGGATGATGCCCGTGGATAGAGAGCGCACGGCTCTAGATGCGGATCTGGCTCACCGGGAGGCCTTGCTAGATTTGTTTTTCCTTTCTCGAATGTCTTACGTGAGGAATTCCGATTTTTCTTCGGGCTATCTCAAGGTGTCGGATTTCCTTTGTAATTGCCTAGGATGATCGCGAGATCTGTTGTCAAGGTTATTCCTGCGGCGTGTGATTAATGTGTGATTGATGAGTTGGAGCACCCCTGCAGGGTTAAATCTTTCGGAAAGCCGTGCCCGCGGTTATGTGGCAAACTTGTATACTTTGTTTAACACCTGGTCATACCATACATGAAGTAAACTCAAATAAAACACACCAACTGTGTGCGTAACCGTGACTGTCTCTTCTCGTGAGTCCTTATTCGAGAGAGAACACGATGGGGTTATGTTTGACGTAAGTAGGTGTTGAGGATCACTTAATGATCATTATTAGTTCACGTCCATTATGCGTAGACCACCATACTTTACTTTCTTTGTTCGTAAGTTAGCCACTCAATAAATGCTTAGTTGCTTGCTGCAGCCTCACCACTAAACCATACCTCACCCATTAAGCTTTAATAGTCTTGATACCCTTGGAAATGATATTGCTGAGTCCCCGTGGCTCACAGTTTACTACAACAACAGTTGCAGGTATAGGTAATGTGAAGCTTTGGCGTAAGCGCTATGCTTGTTTGATTTGGAGTTCTTCTTCTTCTTCTTCTTCAATCTAGGATGGGTTCTAGGCGACAGCTTGGGATAGCAAGGATGGATGTCATTTTATCATTTGATTTCGTCCGTAGTCGGACCCTGCTCTTCTGTATGATGTTTGAATATGTTGTTTTATTGATGTGATCGTGATGTACCTTGTGGCGAGTGTAAGCCAATTCCATATACTCATCTCTACTATACATGTACTTGTAATGATATCCATTCTTGCAACACGACGAGATGCCCTTATATACATGTCGAGGACCTCGTGCCGAAATAAGGATAGGATCGCATCTTGGGCATGACACATCTGGGAGAGACAAATAGGCAATAGAGTTTTGTCTATGCCATTTAGTAGCCAGACGCTGAAACAATCTGATTGTGCAACGTTTACGCCAAAATTGTTGTAGGTAGGATTGTAAGCGAATTATGCGTGCTTTTATAATTTTTTGGAAGTTCCATTCCTGAATGACTAAAGGTCGCTTCTCTTCTAAACATCCAAAAGAGCAAGAACTGTGTGGCAATTATTCAGCAACAATGAAAGTTTAGATAAACCTTTACTCCATCTTTTAAGCAATCGCCTCAAATTTTTTATCTTAGCATTAAGAGATAACGTAGGGTCAGAAGAATGAACAGGGAGTTACCATGCATACTTAACAGTGTCCTTAAAACATGGATGTAAAGCCCCTATGTTTCTCTATGTCTGATTGAAGCTTTGATCCCATGAATACCGCGTGAGTGTTAGCAATAATGGAAGTCTAAAAGATAATTTAGTATGTGGGTTTGCTTTACAAGCTGTTATATTGACTCTTTCCGATGTTATGATAAACTGCCAATTGCTTCAATGACTAAGATCATAGTTTGTTGGTTGCCAATAGAGTTCTTGGTTCATACCTTATCTTGTGAATGAATTGCTACTCTAGCATAAGAAATCTTATACAATAAGTATTGTTTTTCTAAAGATGTTTATGATTCCCTCATGTCCGTATTGTATTTTATCAACACCTCTATCTCTAAACATGTGGACATATTTATCTATCTCGGCTTTCGCTTGAGAGCAAGCGAGGTCTAAGCTTGGGGGAGTTGATACGTTCATTTTGCATCATGCTTTTATATTGATATTTATTGCATTATGGGCTGTTATTACACGTTATGGTACGATACTTATGCCTTTTCTCTCTTATTTTACAAGGTTTACATGAAGAGGGAGAATGCCGGCAGCTGGAATTCTGGACTAGAAAAGGAGAAAATCTAAGATATCTATTCTGCACAACTCCAAAAGTCCTAAGATTTATGGAGAATTGTTTTGGAATATATAAAAAATAATGGGTGAAACAGATACCAGAGGGAGCCCACCAGGAGGTGGCAAGCCTGCCAGGCGCGCCCCCTGGCCGCGCCTAGCAGGCTTGTGACCCACCTGGCAGGTCCCCAACGCCCATCTTCTTCTATATGAAGAGTTTTGACCTGGAAAAATTAGAAGGAAGCTTTCGGGACGAAGCGTCACCGTCTCGAGGTGTAATTGGACAGAACCAATCTAGAACTCCAGCAGGGTTGTTCTGCGAGGGAAACTTCACTCTCGAAGGGGGAAATCAAAGCCATCGTCATCACCAGCGATCCTATCATCAAGAGGGGGTCAATCTCCATCAACATCTTCACCAGCACCATCTCCTGTCCAAACCCTAGTTCATCTCTTGTATACGATCTTTGTCTCAAACCTCAGATTGGTACCTGTGGGTTGCTAGTAGGGTTGATTACTCCTTGAAGTTGATGCTAGTTGGTTTACTTGGTGGAAGATCATATGTTACAATCCTTTATGATAATTAATAATCCTCTGATTATCAAAATAAACATGCTTTGTGAATAGTTACGTTTGTTCCTAAGGACATGGAATAAGTCTTGTTATAAGTAATCATGTGAATTTGGTATTCGCTCGATATTTTGATGAGATGTATGTTGTCTCTCCACTAGTGGTGTTATGTGAACATCGACTACATAACACTTCACTATTATTTATGCCTAGGGGAAGGCATTGGGAAGCAATAAGTAGATGATGGGTTGTTAGAGTGACAGAAGCTTAAACCCTAGTTTATGAGTTGCTTCGTAAGGGGCTGATTTGGATCCATATGTTTCGTGCTATGGTTAGATTTATATTTATTCTTCTTTCGTAGTTGCGGATGCTTTCGAGATGGGTTAATTATAAGTGGGAGGTTTGTCCAAGTAAGGGCAGCACCCAAGCACCAGCTCTCCCACATAACAAATTATCAAAGTAACGAATACGAATCAAATGAGCGTGATGAAAACTAGCTGACAGAAATTCCCATGTGTCCTTGGGAGTGCTTTGCTTTATATAAGAGTTTGTCCAGGCCTGTCCTTTGTTACAAAAAGGATTGGGCTACCTTGCTGCACCTTTGCTACACTTGTTACTTGTTACTCATTACAAATTATCTTCTCGCAAAACTATTTGTTACCGATAATTTCAGTGCTTGCAGAGAATACATTACTAGAAACCACTTGTCATTTCCTTCTGCTCCTCGTTGGGTTCGACACTCTAACTTATCGAAAAGACTATGATAGATCCCCTATACTCGTGGTTCATTAGGGAGCGCTTTTCTTTATGTAAGGGTTTGTCCAGGCTTGTCCTTGCTAGACCGTTGCTACATTTATTACTTGCTGCCCGTTATGAATTATCTGATCACAAAACTATCTGTTACCAATAATTTCAGTGCTTGCAGAGAATACCTTACTGAAAACCGCTTGTTATTTCCTTTTGCTCCTCGTTGGGTTTGACACTCTTACTTATCGAAAGGACTATGCTAGATCCCCTATACTTGTGGGTCATCAATGACATATAACTTGTCATCGTCTTAACCATCTTACAACTCATCATCATCTTAATCATGCCAAGTTAACCACTACTACATAATGTCATATACAAGGAAAACTCCTCTGTCCTAGGTAAAATATCATAAAGCCGAAAGCACATATGTCTCCATGATAAAGCAAAGAGATCTAACGGTCTCCAACTTGTGGCTAGCGCTCCTTCTTTATTTCTCTCCATGCTTCAGTTTGGAGTTTTCCTTGTGGTTTGAGTATGGAGAAGAGAAAGGGACCCTCCTGGGGCAAGAAATTACCATCTCACCTCTGGCATTCATCAACGGAGGCACAACATTCTTTGGTAGTTTCTGTTGAAGAACATAATAGTAGCATAGTTAGTAATGTAGTTTACATAATAGTAGCATAATTAGAAATGTAATTTACATAATAGTAGTGTAGTTAGCAACTCTTACCAAGATATTTACGCGAATGTTATCAGCGCTCAACCTATGAACTAGTGGCATGCATATTTATAATTTTGGGCAACTCCATAATACATGTCCTTAGTAGACAAGACATCATTAACAAATGTGACAAGAAAATTCTTCTCCACCCAAGTTAGATGTAATCCATAAGTGTAGTATGTCTTGTCTTCTATCTTTCGTGTATCACTCGAAAAAAGGTAATAAGCTGTCAATCACATATGAACAAGGTCAGCATGGGTGAATGGCAACTATTTTTAAATGAGCAGTATGGAGTATTTAACAAATTTGTCTGAAAAGTTCACACGAAGGTAGAATAGGGATCATGTTAAGATCCACCCAAATGTATTTATCATATTGAAGACCACTGACCGGATAATATTGAGGAATGCCAATATCGAAGGTAATTTTGTACCCTCTTCGAATCCATAAGCCTTGCATAACGCTCTCCAATTTGAACAACCGAAATACGTGCGACCTACTCCATTATGGAGTTTAGCCTCAAAAGTGAAACCATGCTTCGTCTTTAGGCGAAATATCTTCTTCTCCATCTTTTCCGCGTCCATAAAAGAGGGTTTCTCTAAGTCATACCGCCTTACATAGCATGGGATGCACTAGTGAAATTATAAACAATGAAGATTACATGCTTAAAGCGAAAAAGTAGTCCATGCTTAATTAAGAAGGAATACGTGCCACTGAAGTAATATACCGCAAAATATCCATACTCCTCCTTAAGGGTGACAGAGAAGCTCCTATCATTATCCAAGTGTTGCATGTAGCACATACCCCCTTCGTCGGTAAAGTCATACCACTCGGGGATCCCGTCATCGTCATCCATTTGTTGTGTTCATAATTAAAAGATTAAAAATTGATCACTCTTCAGCACGGGTTGTCTTTGAATTTGTCGAGTCTCCCTTGAAAAACTGTCATCTCAGGTAATGTATATGATGGGTACTCCCTCCCATTAATATTACGACCGTTGGTGATGGTTGCTTGTCTCCTTATCCCCGTGCACTGTCAATAGGTCCGTCACAAGGAAAAGGAGCACGAGCAACCCGCATGACAACAGTCAACATTATTCCTCACTTGTATTTTGACAGTATATATAGTGGACACTCCCTCACATTGAAAATCAGACAAGTAGCCCCAACAGACTGAAAGTCAACTCGAACCATCAATCGTTTAACATTACATATATTGACTAATGAACTAAGTTTTGGCATGACCTTTGCTAATACGTACATATATCAAGCACCTGAAATTTGCCGGAATAGAAATGAACCTATATTCCGGCAAAACATAGGCACTCGTAGGTGTTCCCTGCAAAACTATACTTCGAATGCTAAATTTTCTCAAAGTGTCAATTTTTTCATAGCAATATTCTCACGATGAAGTACTTCACCACTCAATCAAAATAAACTTCATCACATTGCTCTCTATTTTATTTCATCCATCCATCTATCTATGTAATAAAAAAGTAAACTAGATTATTAAGAAACAAAGTACACCATGCATCCATTAATCCATATAACCGTCCATCCGTCCATCCATATAAAAAACAAAACCTAAAACTAATTATTGGACAAAAGAAAGGAAGGGGCTTACGGTGGGGGCGCGGGGACGAGCCAAAGAGGGGGCCCGTAGGGCCGGCCAACGCTCGCGGGGAGGGCCGGGACGGCTGAGGGCAGGGCCGGCCAGCGCTCATGGGTAAGGCGGTCGCGCGCGGGGAGGGACGGGATGGGAGAGGGGCACTGGAGGGGGGCACAAAAGGGAGGCACGGGATGGAGAGGGGACCGAAGCAATGGGAGTTGGAGAGTGAGAGAGATGTGGGAGAGAGTGCGTGAGGAAGAGTGATGGGTGGGGCAGGTAAGAAGATAAGGTGACTTAGCAGCAGCGTGGTATTTACAGAACGCACTACTACTATATACTTAGTAGTAGTGTGGGATTTCGCCCTTCACTACTACTACGGCCCGTCCCAAGGGGCACGGTGGAGATCACTTAGTAGCAGTGTGGGTTTATAGCCTGCTACTATTAATAACTTAGCAGTAGCATTGGTTTACCACTCGCTACTACTAATTAGCAACAATGTGACCCATATACACTCGCTATTTATAAGCATTTATCTATAAGGTATTTCCTAGTAGCGCTTGTGTTTGTGGGATGGCTTATCCCCCTCATCCACGGTGCTTGGGACAATCTAAAAAGACACACACACACACACACAACGATACACGCGACCCAGAGTCCCCTTAGATCGCCCCTAGTTCAAAAAATTTAAGGGGATTAGAGAGAAAAGAAAATAAGAGCAATAAACATAGAAGATGAACCAGGGCAAGCAGTTGGGTGTGATGTTGTTAGTGATCATCATAACTCATGCCTTGTGTTGGCTCAGGCGCTTACATCCCCATCATTTTAGGGACAAACTACTGAGGCAACACCACCACCCCTACCTCCTCTATGTATTCTATGTTTGTCTTCATGAGCACATTGAAAAACAAAAAACCTGATAAATGAATAAAGGTGTTGTGTGTTAGGCACTGCTGCATTTTTCAAAATTTCACAAGGGCATGCACCTACAGAAACACATGTTGACATCGATCAGCGTCATGATTTGTGCACATGTTTAGAGAGAAAATGGTTGAAAAATCTATGGAACCATCTGAAAATGGTTGAGAATGATCTAGAGGAGGTCCCTTTGCTGGTATCCAACATTTTTTGGTGTACTGCTCAGGAGTCCAATAGGATCATCTGCATTGATGTTTCTTTCAAAACCAATACCATCTTTCCTCGGGTTCTTGTCCAAGATTTTCTTATTGAGTACATCACAAAGGATTTGATGCCCTTTGAGGCTTTTGTACATGCCTGTTCTCAGCAAGTTCTTCAACCTAGCATTTTCGTGAACAATATTCGTGGTTTCTTCAGAGTTGGGATTAGACACCATCGAGATAGTTGAAGACATTACAGTTTTTAAAGCATTTCAACATTCATGTGAAGAATTAGCATTTTCACATTCAATGCATTTTAAGCAAGGTGGAAGAATTTTCGTGATGATCCTTTTGGTGCATTTCCTCATTAAACGGGTCGTTGCTTTTGTGTAACAAATTATGAATCTTTTCAATAACATTTTTGATTGGCAATTTGAAAGTTCGAAATATAGGTTTCAAATTATAATTCGATTAACGCTCTTTTGTATCGAATTATGAGGAATGTGAAGACACCTTCGCACCTTTTTCCATGAAGCGATAGGTGGGAACGGAGTCGTCGTCACATGCCTTAGCGTTGATGACGTTGGCATTTTCTTATGGTTAAATATAGACTTTGTGACATATTCGGTAGGGAGAGCAAGGCACACCACACTAGAGTCTGACTCCTCCTCATGTTCCTGCTTTGCTTCCTCACAATCAGATTCCTCCTCAAAATATTTCCTTCCCGATGAAAGTGCAGGCTTTGCTAGAACTATTCTTCTTGTGCGATGAAGACGTTGAAGAAGACTTTGAGCATTTCTTCTTCTTCTATTCATTAGAACTGTAATCCTTGACTTTGTTCTTCTTATTTTTTGATTCCTTTTCCTCGAGAAGAGAATTAATAATATAGTGGCTTGGCTTCTTCAATTTGTGGCAGGTTCTCTTCTTGTAGTCTTGAGAAGAAGGTTCCCAAGTTTTCTTCTAGCCATACTTTGAAGACTTCCCAAAGTGATTCTTCTTCGAGAATTGCTATGTGACCACCATAACAATGGTCAGATTCTCCTTTAGATGAATAAATTGCTTTCGCCTTGAGTGCATAGTTTCTTCCATAGCTTGGTACATAGATACACTTTTTCAAAGTCAAACCCTTCAAAGGGAGAGAATCAAATTCTTCAACACGAAATTACTGATAGTAAAGGGTTGAGGAATTTGAACTGGGGTAGCTCGGTGAAGACAATGAATTTGTATGTGTAGTTCAAGTTGTTTTGACAACTGTATGTTTGATTAGAGAGGCTTGAGATTTTAACTTAGAAGACACTTAGTCTCCACCTTATTCTTCTTGAGCTAAGCTCACTTAGACCTCGCACTCATGTTAAGTCTTCAAGGTAGACATTGAAAACCTTCGCATACTCGTTCTATGGCAGTCCACAATTTGTACTTGGTTGCTCAGAGTATGACGCCTAACCGTCTGGAAGATTGTATTCATCAAAGGGAATAAGAATCAAGATCACACATGACAATCTATTCAGTGATGCAAAATCACTTTGTCTCGGGTTGTTTGACTTTTTCCTCACTTAGGATTCTCTCACGTTCTTCAAAGGATTGGTTGCTCTAGATGACACTTGTCAACAATCACTTGGAGCTTCCAACCAACAAATGGTGGTGGAGTGGCTATTTATGGCTTCGGGTAACCCGACATGATTTGACCATCATTCCCTTCTGACATGACCGTTGTCGGGATAAGAATTCACTTGACAACTGGCACTCGTGCAGCAATAGTAGGAAATTCGAAATTTCAAATTCCTCATGGTAGAAAGATCGCACTGGCAATTTCCTATCTCATCATTCATACCAATTTGATCAACGACGAGAAGAACTTCATGTATGTCGCTAAATAACTCAACTACACTTGAAGAGATTTCAAAACTTTTCACTCAAATAAATAGGTAGGTTTGAGCATCACATCAGAAATATGCCTATGTATCACCTACATGCCCATTAACAGTTTGATGTTCGCTATGACTAAAAATAAAGAAGAAAGAAACTAGAGAAAAGGTCTTAACGGTTCCAATTCTTTACTTCAATTTCTTCAAAGGGGTGCACCAATTGCTTCAATGTAAACACACATTTATAGCGCGTCATCTTTCATGGTTAAGTCAAATCTTCAAGAACTTTTCTCATGTGTATGCTCACAAACACATTAGTCCCTTAACCCATTTGTCTTCAATACTCCAAAACTAAAAATAGGGCACTAGATGCACTTACACATGTGCAAAAAGACTCGCCTATCTTTGATTTAATTTTTATTGATTCATTGGTGGTATGTAGCTTTGTTGCATATTAACTATGAAAATTATAACATGGTTATATTACTAGGCAACTCTATGCCCCCTACTTACTTTTGCTCCATGCTCTACCAAAGTGGTTGTGGCTTGGGAGCAGGGTAGCACCCCCAAGCCATGACATGCTTGCCCATCTCATCCACATAATTCAAGGGACATCTGCAACAAATATCAATCATCTTTTGTCACTAATGTAAAGGCAAAGGTGTTCCATTGAAACTTTAAGTTGATGCTTCCACAAGTCTGGTTATGACATATCTGCTCAAATGTAACCCCTTAGGCTTAGTTGGACCAATAGAAGTATTTTTCCTCCATTCCTTACTCGCTCACGTGAGCTCATGCGAAATGGAGACAATAGATATTTGATTCCAATATTCCCTCTGGTGAATATTATGAAACAAAAGTAAAAAATACATCAAAATATTTTTTGTGGTTCTTTAGTTATAGCATTGTATCCTGTTGCAGAAAATACAACAAAATATGTGACTGTATGCATGAGTGAATATAAAGACAAATATCTTCAAAACTCCTCACACATCCTTAGGTATAGCCTTCCTAGCAACGGAACATATCATCACCAAATCGATGTTGAGGCTATGTATGAATGAGCTCTAGGAGAAAATAAAGGCAAGTAACGAATCAAATGTCTATGTTGTTAGAATATAATTTCTCTCTCCATCTATCTATCTATCTATCTATCTATCTATATTTCTCTTGCACATTGATAGTTCAAATTTGAATGATCTGGTTAATGCAGTCAATTCAATACAGTATCAGAGCCAATAGGCCTTGAGTTCAAGACATAGCAAACACGTTATTAATAGAATAATTGCAACCTACGGTCGCCTACATTGCCCATGTCTAGATTTAAATGACCATTATATGTGGGGCGGTGAGGGAGAGTCAGATTATAATGTTCGGTCATCTCTCTCTCCCTCCCTCCCTCTCTCTCGTGCTAGTTGCATACTACTTACAGCCAAAAGAGGTCATGGTTTCCAAACTCACATAGCGAAATAAATAATTTTTTGTTTGACCCTCTTCTTCCATCCATGTTATAGGCATGAGAGGGGTGTTGATGTATAATATTTACCCCTTTTTCATACTTTAAACTTTTGTCTCTAGAGTAAAGTAGAAAAGGAGCTATACGATGGGGCTGTTTTTAGGCTAACCAAGCTCGTGTATGTTCTTGGACTGTTGGCACTGCACTGGAACCACGAGCAACATTCATAACAATATAATATAAGTAAAAATAGCTAAGGTTAACTCTAGCATAATCGCCAAATTGTCCCGTTCGGTGTAATAATCGTTGCTGTGGCGATTTCGGTTGAAAAGGGACACTAGCAGAGTCGCAATTCGGACCCAAATTTCCATAATTTATGACGGTTCCTCCCTATCGAGCTTAAGAGCATCCATATTTTGGAACATAAATACCTCGCGAGAACGTAAATGTCTCGTGGGAACACAATATATCTTGAGAACGTAAATCTCTATATGATGTGCTTGTGTGATGCGTGATGTGATTGTGCTCTATAGACCCGATCGATATGCTCATCCATCATAAGTTCGTATGGAGAATTGGGGAGGAAGATTTAAGTGAATAGCAGAAAAATTGGGGAAGAAGATAGAAGACAATGACAAACGGGCTTTACTTGTAGGAAATTCATGAAGGCTAAGATATAGCAACTCTAAGTCGCATGTTTCTATTACTAGCATTTAATTGCATTATGGTGATTGCTAATATGGCAATCTTCTAGAGTTTCTTTAATGATTGGCAACAACACACCTCTGCCTTTACACGTGATTCCTATTTGTCGTCCAAAGGAGCCAAATAGACGATGCGATGTCTACTCGCAAGGCAAGTTGCGCAGACCCACTTTGGCTTTTCCGTCATCCCTGCTTCCTGTTTTGTTGCTTTTTGATTCAGCTTTTTCTGTTGGTCTATTTGTTTTGGTTTTCTCTTTCCATTTTTTATTTCCTTACCTTTTGTTTTTCCTTTTCTTGTCTTCCAATTTTTGTTCGTTTCTACAAAATTAAAAAAAATTCTGAAATAATCATATACATGATGAATTATACAAAAAAGTTCATCATATATTAAGAAAATGTTCATTGCATATTACAAAATGGTTTACAATGTATTATAAAAATGTCATCACATATACGAAAGTGTTCAATGTACATTAAAAAATCAGTATGTATATATTGTTTCTAGCCACATCTACTTCCACTGATCGTGTACCGGTACCGACTGGTTATGTGGACCAGGTCGTTACACAGGACAAGCCTAAGCGATCGTGGAAGAGGAAAGTTTACCCGGTGTCGGCGGTCCGACGTATTGCAAGATTTAAAACTGCAAAGAAATTCCATGATGAACGATGAAGGGCATATTTTGGAATAGCAGAGTGATGGAAATATGCCCTAGAGGCAATAAATGAAGTTTTTATTATTGTATTTCCTTGTTCATGATAATCGTTTATTATCCATGCTATAATTGTATTAATTGGAAACATGGATACATGTGTGGATACATAGACAAACACAATGTCCCTAGTATACCTCTAGTGAACTAGCTTGTTGATCGAAAGATGGTTAAGGTTTCCTAGCCATGGACATGAGATGTCATTTGGTAACGGGATCACATCATTAGGAGAATGATGTGATGGACAAGACCCAAACTACAAACGTAGCTTATGATCGTGTCAGTTTATTGCTACTGTTTTCTGCATGTCAAGTATATGTTCCTATGACCATGAGATCATGCAACTCATAGATATCGGAGGAGTACCTTGTGTGTATCAAATGTCGCAACATAACTGGGTGACTATAAAGGTGCTCTACAGGTGTCTCCGAGGGTGTCTGTTGAGTTGGCATGGATCAAAACCGGGATTTGTTACTCCATGTGACGGAGAGGTATCTCAGGGCCCACTCGGTAAAATAACATCACAATAAGCCTTGCAAGCAATGTGACTAAGTGTTAGTTACGGGATCTTGTATTACGGAACGAGTAAAGAGACTTGCCAGTAACGAGGTTGAACTAGGTATGGAGATACCGACGATCGAATCTCGGGCAAGTAACATACCGAAGAACAAAGGGAACATCATACGGGATTAACTGAATCCTTGGCATAGAAGTTCGACCGATAAAGATATTCGTAGAATATGTAGGAACCAATGTGGAAATCCAGGTCCCGCCATTGGTTATTGACCATAGAGGTGTCTCGGTCATGTCAACATAGTTCTCGAACCCGCAGGGTCTGCACACTTAAGGTTTGGTGACGTTTCGGTAGTATAGAGTTATGTATGGTGGTGACCGAAGTTTGTTCAGAGTCCCGGATGAGATCCCGGATGTCACAAGGAGCTCCGTAACGGTCCGGAGGTAAAGATTCATATATAGGAAGTCCCGTTATGGTCGCTGGAAAAGTTTTGGGCTCATCGGTAGTGTACCGGGAGGCCTCCGGGAGGGGTATTTCGACCCAAGAGGCCTCATGGGCTGTGGGAGAGTGAATATCAGCCCTTAGTGGGCTGGTGGAAACTCCCACACAAGGCACATGTGGCTGGAGCCAAAAAAACGAATAGGAAAAGGTGGGAAAAAAAGGCAAAAAGGAGCAATCCTAGTCCTACTAGGATTGGAGGAGGAGAGTCCTCCTCCACCTCCCACTTCGGCCGAAGCCTCCAAGGCTTGGAGGCCAAGGCTGCCTATCCCCCTCCTTCCCTCCTATATATACTGGTGGATTTCTAGGGTTTTGCAATGGAATTTCAGCCACGTGCTACCCGTTCCTCTAGTGCATAGTTTCTCCTCTAGATCGGTTTTCTGCAGTGCTTAGGCGAAGCCCTGCCGGAATTGCTCCAGCACCATCGCCGTAGCGCCGTCAGGATGCCGGAGAACTCTTCTTCCTCTCCACTCCTTCTTGCTGGATCAAGACAATGGAGATCATCATCAAGCTGTACGTGTGCTGAACGCGGAGGTGTCGTCCATTCGGTGCTAGATCGGAAGGATCGTGATCAAGTTTGTGAGACGGATCGTGATCATGTTCGTGGGACGAATCATGATCGGATCACACGACGGATCGTGATTAGATCACGCGACGGATCGTGATTGGATCGCGGGACGTACGGCGATTTGGATCGCGAAGACGTTCGACTACACCAACCGCGTTTCTTCACACTTCCCGCTTAGTGATCAACAAGGGTATGTAGATCCACTCTCCCTCTCGTAGGTGCTCATCACCATGGATAGATCTGCGTGTGCGTAGGAAAATTTTTGTTTCCCATGCAACGTTCCCCAATAGTGGTATCAGAGCTAGGTCTATGTTCTGATGAGATCTCGAGTAGAACACAAACGGTTTGTGGGCCTTGATGCTTAGATTGCTTCCTCCCTTGGTCGGATTTTGGTTCAGCGGTATTGTGAGATGAAGTGGCCCGGACCAACATTAGTCGTACGCTTACGAGAGACCGGTTCCCTCGACGCAACTTGTTGCCTAGATGGCTTGTGGGTGGCAGTTTCTCTCACTTTAGTTGGATCGGATTCGACAAAGGCGGTCCTTGAGAAGGTTGAAAAGGAAATTATGTATCACCGTTGTGGTTTATGCATAGGTGAGAATCGTTCTTGCTGGAAACCCGTAGCAGCCACATAAAACAGGCAACAACAATTAGAGGACGTCTAACTTGTTTTTGCAGGGTATGTTGTGATGTGATATGGCCAATTACATGATGTCATATATGTGATGTATGAGATGATCATGTGATGTATAGAATTTCACGACTTGCATTTCGATGAGTACGGCAACCGGCAGGAGCCATAGGGTTGTCTTTAATTATTGTATGACTTGCATGTCAATCATTAAGCGCTATGTAATGCTTTACCTTATCGCTAAACGGTAGCAATAGTAGTAGAAGCATACAGGGCGTGACAACCTCGATGGCGACACATTGATGGAGATCAGAATGATGGAGATCATGGTGTCGTGCCGGTGATGATGAAGATCATGTCGGTGCTTTCAAGATGGAGATCTAAAGCACAAGTTCATGGCCATATCATGTCACTTATGAATTGCATGTGATGTTAGTCCTTCTATGCACCTTGTTTTGCTTAGTACGACGGTAGCATTATAAGGTGATCCCTCACTTAAATTTCAATATAAAATTGTGTTCTCCCCGAGTGTGCAGCATTGCGAAAGTTCGTCGTGTTGAGACACCACGTGATGATCGGGTGTGATAGACTCTACGTTCACATACAATGGGTGCAAGCCAGTGTTGCACGCGTAGAACACTCGGGTTAAACTTGACGAGCCTAGCATGTACAGACATGGCCTCGGAACACAAGAGACCGAAAGGTCGAACATGAGTCATATAGTAGATATGATCAACATAATGATGTTCACCATTGAAGCCACCTCAACTCACGTGATGATCGGACTTGAGTTGGTGGATTTGGATAATGTGACACTAAGATGACCTGAGGGATGTCAATTTGAGTGGGAGCTTTAGTAATTTGATTAACTAAACTCATTATCTTGAACAATAGTCTAAGTGAACTTTGCATATTTATGTTGTAGATCAATGGCTCACGCAGTAGCACCCCTGAATTTTAATGCGTTCCTAGAGAAAGCTAAACTGAAAGATGATGGAAGTAACTTTGTTGACTGGGCCCGTAATCTGAGGATTTTCCTCACGGCTTCCCAGAAATCATATGTCCTTCATGCACTGCTTGGTGACCAACCAGAAGATATGACCTCCGAAGACGTTAAGAACGCTTGGGAGGCACGTACTGGAGATTACTCAATAGTTCAGTGTGCAATATTGTATGGCTTAGAACCGGGACTTCAAAGACGTTTTGAACGTCATGGAGCATATGAGATGTTCCAGGAGTTGAAGTTTATCTTTCAGAAGAACGCCCGGATCGAGAGGTATGAAACCTCCGATAAGTTCTATGCTTGCAAGATGGAGGAGAACGGGTCTATCAATGAACATATACTTAGAATGTCTGGGTATTCAACTCGTCTAGCAGAGTTGGGAATTGCCCTTCCGCCAGAGGCGATCACTGACAGAGTTCTTCAATCACTACCACCTAGTTACAAGAGCTTTGTGATGAACTATAACATGCACGGGATGAACAAGTCAGTCCTTGAGCTGTTTGCGATGCTAAAAGTCGCTGAGTCTGAAATCCAGAAAGAACATCAAGTGTTGATGGTCAATAAAATCACTAGTTTCAAGAAAAATGGCAAAGTCAAGGGCAAGGGCAAGAAGGGTAAAACCAAGAAGGATGGCAAAGCAGTTGGTACTCCTGCAAAGAAGCCCAAGCATGGACCCAAGCCAGAAACTGAGTGCTTTCATTGCAAGGGAACTGGTCACTGGAAGCGGAACTGCCCCAAGTACCTGGCTGACAAGAAGGCGGCCAACGACAAACAAGGTATATATGATATACATGTTATTGATGTGTACCTTACTAGCTCTCGTAGTAGTGCCTGGGTATTTGATACCGGTTCGGTTGCTCACATTTGCAACTCAAAGTAGGAACTACGGAATAAACGAAGGCTGGCAAAGGATGAAGTGATGATGCGCGTGGGAAATGGTTCCAAGGTTGATGTGATCGCCGTCGGCACGCTCTCTCTTCTATTACCATCGGGATTAGTGATGAACCTGAATAATTGTTATTTAGTGCTTGCGTTAAGCATGAACATTATATCTGGATCTTGTTTATTGCGAGACGGTTACTCATTTAAATCAGAGAATAAAGGTTGTTCTATTTATATGAGTAATATCTTTTATGGTCATGCACCCAATGTGAGGGGTTTATTCGTATTGAATCTTGATAGTGATGATACACATGTTCATAAAATTGATGCCAAAAGATGTAGAGTTGATAATGATAGTACCACTTTCTTGTGGCGTTGCCGTTTAGGTCATATTGGTGTAAAACGCATGAAGAAGCTCCATGCTGATGGACTTTTGGAGTCACTTGATTTTGAATCACTTGACACATGTGAACCATGCCTCATGGGCAAGATGACTAAAATGCCGTTCTCTGGAACAATGGAACAGGCAAGTGATTTATTGGAAATCATACATACTAATGTGTGTGGTCCAATGAATGTTACAGCGCGTGGTGGATATCATTATTTTCTCACCTTCACTGATGACTTAAGTAGATATGGGTATATTTACTTGATGAAACACAAGTCTGAAACGTTTGAAAAGTTCGAGCAATTTCAGAGTGAGCTAAGAATCATCGTAACAAGAAGATTAAGTTCCTGCGATCTGATCGAGGAGGTGAATATTTGAGTTATGAGTTTGGCAGTCACTTAAGACAATGTGGAATTGTTTCACAGTTGACACCGCCCGGAACACCACAGCGTAATGGTGTATCCGAACATCGTAATCGAACCTTATCAGATATGGTGCGTTCTATGATGTCTCTTGCTGATTTGCCACTATCATTTTGGGGTTATGCATTAGAGAGAGCTGCATTCACTTTAAATAGGGCACCATCAAAATCCGTTGAGACGACGCCATATGAACTATGGTTTGGGAAGAAGCCAAAGTTGTCGTTTCTTAAAGTTTGGGGATGTGATGCTTATGTCAAAAAGCTTCAGGCTGAAAAGCTGGAACCCAAAGCGGAGAAATGCGTCTTCATAGGATACCCGAAAGAGACAGTCGGGTATACCTTCTATCTCAGATCCGAAGGCAAAGGGTTTGTCGCTAAGAACGGAACATTTCTTGAGAAAGAGTTTCTCTCGAAAGAATTGAGTGGGAGGAAAATAAAGCTTGATGAGGTTATTGAACCTTTACTTCAACCAGAAAGTAGCGCAGCACAGAAAGATGTTTCTGTGGAACCTACGATGGTAGAAGAGGAAGTTAATGATGATGATCATGAAGCTTTAGATCAAGCTGCTATTGAACCTCGTAGGTCGGCAAGGCCGCGTACTACCCCTGAGTGGTACGGCAACCCTGTCTTGGAGGTTATGTTGTTGGACAACAATGAACCTACGAGCTATGGAGGAGCAGTGATGGGCCCGAATTTCGAGAAATGGTTAGAGGCCATGAAATTCGAGATGGGATCCATGTATGAAAACAAAGTATGGACTTTGGAAGTATTACCTGAAGGGCGAAAGGTCATTCAGAACAAATGGATCTTTAAGAAGAAGACAGACGCGGACGGTAATGTCACCATCTATAAAGCTCGACTTGTGGCAAAGGGTTTTTCACAAGTTCAAGGAGTTGACTACGATGAGACTTTCTCACCCGTAGTGATGCTTAAGTCTGTCAGAATCATGTTAGCAATAGCTGCTTATTTCGACTATGAAATTTGGCAGATGGATGTCAAAACAGCGTTCCTTAATGGTTTCCTTGAGGAAGAGTTGTCTATGATGCAACCCGAAGGTTTTGTCGATCCATAGAATGTTGACAAAGTTTGCAATCTCCAGCGATCCATTTATGGACTGGTGCAAGCATCTCGGAGTTGGAATAAGCGCTTTGATGAGGTGATCAAAGCATTTGAGTTTATACAAGTTTACGGAGAAGCTTGTATTTACAAGAAAGTGAGTGGGAGCTCTATAGCATTTCTAGTATTATATGTGGATGCCATATTGCTGATTGGAAACAATATAGAAATGCTGGAAAGCGGGAAGGAATATTTGAACAAGAGTTTTTCAATGAAGGACCTAGGAGAAGCTGCTTTCATATTAGGCATTAAGATCTATAGAGATAGATCGAGACGCTTAATAGCACTTTCACAGAGCACATACCTTGATAAAGTTTTCAAGAAGTTCAAAATGGAACAGTCCAAGAAGGGGTTCTTGCCTATGTTACAAGGTGTGAAGTTGAGTAAGACTCAATGCCCAGTAACTACAGAAGATAGAGAAAAGATGAGTGTCATCCCCTATGCTTCAGCCATAGGCTCTATCATGTATGCAATGCTGTGCACAAGACCCGATGTTAGCCTTGCCATAAGTACGGCCGGAAGGTTTCAAAGTGATCCTGGAATGGAGCACTGGCAAGCAGTCAAGAATATCCTTAAGTACCTGAAAAGGACTAAGAAAATGTTTCTTGTTTATAGAGGTGATGAAGAGCTCGTCGTAAAGGGTTACGTTGATGCAAGCTTTGACACTGATCCGGACGACTCTAAGTCGCAAACCGGATACGTATTTATTCTTAACGGGGGAGCGGTAAGCTGGTGCAGTTCCAAGCAAAGCGTGGTAGTTGATTCTACGTGCGAAGCGGAATACATCGCAACCTCGGAGGCGGCAAAGGAAGGTGTCTGGATGAAGCAGTTCATGACAGATCTTGGAGTAGTGCCCAGTGCACTGAATCCAATGAACCTGTTCTATGACAACACTGGTGCCATTGCTCTGGCCAAGGAACCAAGGTTTCACAAGAGGACCAGACACATAAAGCGACGCTTCAACTCCATCCGCGATTACATCATGGAGAAAGACATAAATATTTGAAAAGTGCACACGGATCTAAATGTTGCAGACCTGTTGACTAAACCTCTTCCAAGGGCTAAACATGATCAACACCAGAACTGCATGGGTGTTCGATTCATTACAATGTAAATCACATAGTGATGTGAACTAGATTATTGACTCTAATGCAAGTGTAAGACTATTGGAAATATGCCCTAGAGGCAATAAATAAAGTGTTTATTATTGTATTTCCTTGTTCATGATAATCGTTTATTATCCATGCTATAATTGTATTAATTGGAAACATGGATACATGTGTGGATACATAGACAAACACAATGTCCCTAGTATACCTCTAGTGAACTAGCTCGTTGATCGAAAGATGGTTAAGGTTTCCTAGCCATGGACATGAGATGTCATTTGATAACGGGATCACATCATTAGGAGAATGATGTGATGGATAAGACCCAAACTACAAACGTAGCTTATGATCGTGTCAGTTTATTGCTATTGTTTTCTGCATGTCAAGTATATGTTCCTATGACCATGAGATAATGCAACTCATAGATATCGGAGGAGTACCTTGTGTGTATCAAATGTCGCAACATAACTGGGTGACTATAAAGATGCTCTACAGGTGTCTCCGAGGGTGTCTGTTGAGTTGGCATGGATCAAAACTGGGATTTGTTACTCCGTGTGACGGAGAGGTATCTCAGGGCCCACTCGGTAATACAACATCACAATAAGCCTTGCAAGCAATGTGACTAAGTGTTAGTTACGGGATCTTGTATTATGGAACGAGTAAAGAGACTTGCCAGTAACGAGGTTGAACTAGGTATGGAGATACCGACGATCGAATCTCGGGCAAGTAACATACCGAAGAACAACGGGAACATCATACGGGATTAACTGAATCCTTGACATAGAGGTTTGACCGATAAAGATCTTCGTAGAATATGTAGGAACCAATGTGGACATCCAGGTCCCACCATTGGTTATTGACCATAGAGGTGTCTCGGTCATGTGTACATAGTTCTCGAACCCGCAGGGTCTGCACACTTAAGGTTTGGTGACGTTTCGGTAGTATAGAGTTATGTATGGTGGTGACCGAAGTTTGTTCGGAGTCCCAGATGAGATCCCAGATGTCACGAGGAGCTCCGGAATGGTCCGGAGGTAAATATTCATATATAGGAAGTCCCGTTTTGGTCGCCGAAAAAGTTTCGGGCTCATCGGTAGTGTACCGGGAGTGCGGGTAGTGTATCGGGAGGCCTCCGAGAGGGGTATTTCGACCCAAGAGGCTTCATGGCCTGTGGGAGAGTTAATATCAGCCCTGAGTGGGCTGGTGGAAACTCCCACACAAGGCCCATGTGGCTGGAGGAAAAATCCCAATAGGAAAAGGTGGAAAAAAGGCAAAAAGGAGCAATCCTAGTCCTACTAGGATTGCAGGAGGAGAGTCCTCCTCCACCTCCCACTTCGGCCGAAGCCTCCAAGGCTTGGAGGCCAAGGCTGCCTCTCCTCCTCCTTCCCTCCTATATATACTGGTGGATTTCTAGGGTTTTTCACTAGAATTTCAGCCACGTGCTACCCGTTCCTCCAGTGCATAGTTTCTCCTCTAGATCGGTTTTCTACAGTGCTTAGGCAAAGCCCTGCCGGAATTGCTCCAGCACCATCGCCGTAGCACCGTCAGGATGCCGGAGAACTCTTCTTCCTCTCCACTCCTTCTTGCTGGATCAAGACAATGGAGATCATCATCAAGCTGTACGTGTGCTGAACGCGGAGGTGTCGTCCGTTCGGTGCTAGATCGGAAGGATCGTGATCAAGTTTGTGAGACGGATCGTGATCATGTTCGTGGGACGAATCATGATCGGATCACACGACGGATCGTGATTAGATCACGCGACGGATCGTGATTGGATCGCGGGACGTACGGCGATTTGGATCGCGAAGACGTTCGACTACACCAACCGCGTTTCTTCACACTTCCCGCTTAGCGATCTACAAGGGTATGTAGATCCACTCTCCCTCTCGTAGGTGCTCATCACCATGGATAGATCAGCGTGTGCGCAGGAATTTTTTTGTTTCCCATGCAACGTTCCCCAACACAGAGGTCTTGGTGACTTGGCTAAAAGGAGATTTCTTGTAGAAACTACTATCGAGCATAAGCTTGATTTTATTGCGCTAATGGAAACTGGGAGGAATAACTTCACTTCGCAGTTTCTCAGTACGATTTCAGGAGGTACTGATTTTGACTGGCACTGTTTACCTCCAAGAGGAAGGTCTGGCAGGATCTTACTTGGGGTGCGCTGTGAGACACTGGAAGTTAGACAAGTTGTTTTAGGTGAATTTGCTGTCAAATTTTGAGTTAGATCTAAAGAGGATAGGTTCCAGTGGGCTCTTGTGGCTGTCTATGGGGCGGCACAGCCTGAGCTCAAAATGGATTTCCTCACAGATTTAGTTCAAGTTTGTGGAAATGAGAGGTTACCTATCTTGGTGGGGGGTGACTTCAATATTATCAGGCATAGGGACGAGAAGAATAATGATAACTTTGACAGCAGTTGGTCCTTCATGTTTAATTCTGTTATTGAAAGCTTGGACTTAAGAGAGATAGAGCTCACGGGTATAAAGTTTACATGGGCCAATACTTTACCTAATCCAACTTTTGAGAAATTGGATAGAGTACTGGCGAGTGTGGAGTGGGAACAGAAGTTTCCGAGAGTTACAGTGAGAGCACTGTCGAGAGTTATTTCTGAATACACCCCTCTGCTTGTTGACTCTGGTGACGCTACCCACAGAGGTAACAAAGACACTTTCTCGTTTGAGATGGCCTGGTTTGAGAAAGAAGGGTTCTCAGATATGGTGGCGAGGGAATGGTCAAGAGCTCCTAGAGGTAGATCAAACATGGATAGATGGCAAAAACAAGATTAGACATCCTAGATAGTTCCTTAGGGGTTGGGCAAAACATGAAAGTGGTTTATATAAGCAAAAAAAGAAAGTATTATGCAAACGATAAATGCCCTAGATATTAAGGCTGAATCCGTGCTGTTGGATGACGATGAGAGGGCATCCAAAGCGCAGGCAGAGCATAACTTCAAACTTTTACTAGGGGAAGAGGAGTTAAAATGGGCACTAAGAGAGAAGGTGCGTCAAGTCATCCAAGGGGATGACAACACGCAATTTTCTCATCTCATTGCAAATGGTAAACATAGGAAGAAAAGGATTTACCAATTGGAGCAGGATGAGAGTACAATCGTTGGGCAAGAAAACCTGAAGTTGTACATCACAGATTATTATAAGAAACTATTTGGAGTCCCTAAGGATAATACGGTTAACATGGATGAATGGGCAGTAGGGGATATACCTCAACTTGGTACAGACGAGAATGAGTTATTAACCACACCTTTCACTGAGAAAAAGGTGTTCGAGAACATTTCTCAAATGAAGAATAATAAGTCTCCTGGACAAGATGGGTTTCCAGCGGAGTTTTATAAAAAATTCTAGCATACTATTAAAGGGGACCTCATCCCGATGTTTCAGGACCTGTTTGAAGGACACCTACAGTTGCACCATCTGAACTTTAGAACTATAACGTTGTTGCCAAAGAAGGAGGGGGCTGTGCGTATTGAACAATTCAGACCTATTTGCCTTCTTAATGTGAGTTTTGAGATTTTTACTAAGGTTGGAACGAATAGGCTTACAAAGATTGCCCACGCGGTGGTGCAACCTAGTCAATCAGCATTTATGCTTGGTAGAAATATTCTCGAAGGGATAGTTGTACTCCACGAAACTCTTAATGAAATTCACACGAAGAAACTAGATGGGGTTATCTTCAAGGTGGATTTTGAAAAGGCATATGATAAGGTCAAATGGTCCTTCCTACAACAGGCCTTGAGGATGAAGGGTTTCGATGAGCTGTGGAGAAAGCAAATCGAGGCCTTCGTACAAAAAGGGAGTGTTGGAATTAAAGTCAATGACGATTTGGGTTATTTCTTCCAAACTCATAAAGGTCTCTGGCAGGGAGATTGTCACGCCCAAGATGCGCGCCTATCCATTTTAAGGCACGAGGGCCTCGCAAGGGATAGATGCGCATCTTGTCGTTAGCAAGAATAGTATCATCACAACATACAGTACTCAAAGAGATGAGTATACAAGATTGGCTTACACTCGCTACATGCTAACTTACAATGTCACTCAAATTCATATCAACAAGTTGAACACAGAGTCCGACTACGGACAAAATCAAACAATAAAACAGATGCAAATGATACTATCAAGCTATCCCAAAGATCACGACCAGGTCCTCTACTCATCCAGATACCTCACGTACATCCTGCCTCTCTCCTCATCATATTCCCACTGGAGCTGGGTAAGATCATCCTGCACGAACTCATCTAAACCTATACCTAGAGTGTTGTAGTAAACTGTGAGCCACAGAGGACTCATCTATCATGTGCCCGGGTACCGAGACTATTCAAGCTTAAAGGTTGGGGTGTGGTAAGCATTTAGTTTGCAGCAGCACTAAGCATATATGGTGGCTAACTTACGCAACGTGAAAGTAAATATGAGTGGCCTACGATGAACGATCGAATGCTAGAATGATCTCTATGAGATCCTGAACACTTACTTACGTCAAACATAACCCCACCATGTTCTCTCTCAGATCATGTTCACGAGCCGAGATGATCACGGTTACTCGCACAGTTGGTGCATTTTAATTAGAGTTTACTTCAAGTTAACTATAATCGGGTGTTAAACAAATATCCAAGTTGCCACATAACCGCGGGCACGACTTTCCAAAAGATTTAACCCTACAGGGGTGCTCCAACTAATCCATCACAAATTAACCACACTCCGCGGGAATAGCCTCGACCGTGGATCTCGCGATCATCATAGACAATTCCAAAGGAATTCCAACACCTCTAGAAACCCGAAGAAAGTCAGACTCCACACGCAAGACATTCGATGAAGGTAAAACAAATGCAGCAAGACCTCCCAACGTGTCGACGAACCTGATAAGAGCCGCGTATCTCGTTCTCAGGACACGATGGATAAGCAACGCGTACGGAGGCCTGATAGAAATCTCCTAGGTTGCCCTGGGTTGGCCCCGAACAGTGCTCTAGTTTGGACCAACACTCATGAGGAGCACTGGCCCGGGGGTTGATTAATTATCCATGGGTTTGCAAGACCCTATGCAAATTTTATTAAGTTTTAAAGAAAATGTAGTACCAATGTTGGGTCTTGATGGACAAGTTTTAATCTTAACCGAATAAACAAGGGGGTCCCCATAACAACCCTGAGCATGTTAGGAGCGCAAAATATGGAAAACATAACACCGGTAACAGGAACTAATGGCGGTAACAGCGGAACAAATCACTTAGCAAAAGGCCAAGCCTTCCACCAATACCAAGATGTATATGTGCATTAAATTAAATAACAGATAATATTGTGATATCCAAATCCATGTTACCCATGGAACAACCTGCACCTGCAACTAAAATGTTATAAGAGGGGCTGAGAAGCGGTAACTTAGCCAATCAAAGGTTTGCTAGGATGTGGAGGTTAGAGGCTGTCATGGAAACATGGGGGCTGATATCAAGTGTTAGGTAGCGCAATCATAACGATAAGAGCGAGAAACTAGCAAGCAAAAATAGTATCGGGATCCGGGTACGATCATCTTGCCTGTTGGTTCTTTACCGGAACAAGTAGCGGGATCCTCGTAGTGGTACTTTCCTGGGTCCTCGTACTCAATATCGACACTCGCGTCTACCCAATAGAAACAGCAACAATAAACCTCCAACCAAGGTGCAATGCACAACAATATGATGCATGATTCATTTATGAAGAATTCAACATGGCAATCCAAAACTAGTCATGTTTCAGATGCAAAGTTCGTTTATTAATGAATCTGGACAGAACCTCATGTTAATTTATTTAAACATGCATGATCATGGAAAATCTAGATTCATCATGCAAAATCGATATAAATGCATATAAAGATCGCAAGAAACGGAGCTACGGTTCTCACGATATGCTCTCGACAAGGTACGGAGGCAAAACACAAGTCAACCAAGACATGGGCTAATTCTTGCCATTCCAAGGTAGCCACTGGATAGGTGATGAAAAACTGATCATAATAGGCTCAAGAATGAATCAATTCCATGGAGCATAGCTCCCACAAGTCGCAAAACAATTAAACCCACAATCTGCCACAAAACAGCAACATAGCAACTTTCACAGCTCACAACTTGAGCTACAAGAACCCTACAGCCACAAACAAGAGATTGAAAGAATCTACTCAACACACACATCAACTTATCCAACTAGACAATCAGCAAAGGAGGCACACATCAATAAGCATGAAGAAATCAAGTTGACATGATGAAACAGTTTCTGGGACTTTGAAAATTCCAGTTTTTCTGGAATCTGAGTTAATAAGTAGCAGGTTGAAAGCAGTAGTTAAATATGCTAGAGAGCTTCTATTGTCATGAAATTTAACAGGATGGTAGTAGACAACATCTACTTAAAATAACTAACACTGAGCATGAGCAAAAACCTAACACATCACAAGATACCATCCACTCTACATGGCATAAAAATAACAGCAGATATCCGGACTTAGTCATTCCTAGCATGCTGAAACAGAAACATTAAGTTGGTCACTTAACAGCATGTTTCCCACTTATATGGGTGATTATCATGTTAAACAAATATACCATGGCATACTAGGTACAAAAGACTAGTGCTTCCTAGTTGATACATCTAGCAAAGCAAGCATGGATTAAATCATGCAAAAATGACAACACGACATCTCAGCTAAAATGACAGATTTATGAAGTTCCTCAAAAGTGAAATCTGAGAGTCCCAATGAGTTCATTGGCTCTTCCTACCCCAAAATCATGGGTCATACTCATATGTCCATGTGAAACAACAAGGCACAACCAATTTAACAAAACTTCTCACTAGAACATGGCATGGCAACTCTAAATAGATAATGCACTTAAATGGCAAGAGCAGCGGTAACTTAGATGAGAATGGCAAAGAGATGACAAACACACATGAACATCATATATCAACAAAAGGAGGGGTATGTCAAGTCGGAAACCCACTTGTCCCCTACACACACACAAGTGTGTATGCATAACTTACACACATGACACACACACACCACATGCACATGTGTGTGGGTATGTATAATATACACACACACTCTCATTGCACCTACACTCTCACACTCAAGCACACCCAAGACATACGTGCATAAATACATATACGCAAGCCACTACACATGCACATACACTCACACACTACACTACACTTGCATATATGCCTTAGGCATATACACATACACTCAAGTATGTGTGCAAAGGCACACACACACACCACAAACAATAGAATAAAAACCCCTACACATGCTTATATATCTACACATACATGAATTTGCAATGGAGTAACAAAGAAACAAAAACAAAGAAAAGAAAAGAAAACAGAAAACAAAAATGGGGAGGGGTTTGGATTCGAACCCGAGACCTCCTGGTCTCCTCCCCCGAGCCCAACCACTACGCTACGGTCACGACACTCGATAGAAAGGGGCAACTAACGTACATATACATGCACACACACCATGTCTGACGAAACTGATGACGGAAACAGGGCACCGGCGACAGGAAACGGCGGGGACGATTCCGGCCACTATAGGGGCTCTCCGGCGGCGCGAACGGGCGGAATCGATGCAGGGAACTACGGGGTTTCCATTCCCCTAATCGTCTTGCAAAGAGAAGGACGGGGCAAGCCCAAGGCTTCTCCTTTCCGGCCTACGGTGATGAGCACCACGGAAATGATGCTACAAGCTATGACGAGGAGAGGGGGCAGCAGGGACCGGCTGCTCACCGAGGGGATGCTCGGCGATGCGGGGATACGGGCAGCAGCAAGACGAAGAGGAAGAAGAAGCTGGCAACGACTTTCTCCCTTGCGGACGCGGCGACGGTGAGGTGACGCTGTGGGGAGGTGCTCCTCACCTCCTTAGCGCTCGGGATGGAACGCGGATGCCACCGAGAAGGCGCACGCCATCTTGACGACAACGGACACCACCGGAGGCGACGTCAGCGACGAGCCCGTCGATCTCTGCTCGCTCTGAACCCACTTACCTCTCTAAACCCGAGAGAAACAAGAAGAAAGAGGGAGACGAAGGAGGAGGAAGAAGGGGAAGAGCGGCGGCGGCGAGGGAGAAGGAACCCTAGGGATCCGCACGCTTAAATAAGGGGGTTCGGCCTTGATGTCCGTGAGCCCCTAACGGCGAGACGTCGGCTCTCTCTCTCTCTCTCTGCACTCTGCTCTCTCTCACAGTGCTCTGACGGAGGAGAACGGGAGCAGGTAACCGTCGGCTACCTGCTGGGCTGAGTGGGCCGGGAGAGCACAGCCCACACGCACACACTCTCTCAAAAACAAAGAAACAGGAAGTTTTATCTAAAACAAACTCTACCACACTAAAAATGATTCCCAGAATAAAAGAAAAGGTTTTTGTGAATAATAAAAATATTTGAGTAAAGGGAATTATGTGCACTATTAGACAAAATTAACAATTTGATTTATTGAACAAGTAATTATTAATATTTATAAAATGGCAGCTTCTGTTATACTTAAATCACAAAATCAAACAACCCCAAATAACAGAAGAACAACACTCTAAATTATTAATATGAACAGGGCTACCTAATGAACATTTTTAAACATTTTAAAATGCAAGTTAAGTTTGTTAAGAAATAATATGGGAAAAAAGGCATTATGGTGGGGTTTTAGTAGAAAGACAAGAGAGGGGAAGAGAAGGAGTTTTGCTCACTTGACTCCACCCACACTCTCAAACACCAACACCACACAAGGCACACTCACAACCACCACATCATAGCACAACACATGAAGACAAGTAAGGCATGAATAATGCTATGAGGATGAAATGATGCATGAATGCAAACAACACATGGATGGCAAGTTGCAAAACATATCATAGCTCATGACACAAGGTCCATACAATGGGTCTTGCCAAATAAGGTAGGGACAGCACTTGGGCTGTCACAAATCTCCCACACTTCATGAGGATCTCGACCCGAGATCTAGGAACGGAAGAAGTCCGGAAATTCGTAACGGAGCAGGTCCTTGCGTTCCCAAGTAGCTTCTTTGTCGGAATGATGAGACCACTTCACCTTGAGGAATTTGATAGACTTGTTGCGAGTCTTACGCTCAGTTTCTTCAAGAATTACAACTGGGTGCTCACGATAAGAGAGATCTGCTTGGAGATCAATGTCTTGGAGGTCAATGGTTCGCTTAGGAGTCTTGAAGCATTTCCGGAGCTGAGAAACATGGAAGACATCATGCACATTTGCAAATTTTGGAGGAAGCTCTAGTTGATATGCAAGACCACCTCTCTTGCCAACAACTTTGAAAGGACCAACAAAACGAGGAGCTAACTTCCCTTTAATTCCAAACCACTGAGTGCCCTTCATGGGAGAGACTCTCACATAGACTAGATCATCCACTTGGAAAGAAACATCCCGATGTTTGTTATCATAATAACTCTTTTGTCAGGACTGAGCTGCTTTGAGGTTCTCATGAATGACATGGCACATTTCTTCTGCTTTAGTGATCATGTGATTGCCCAATATGTGACGCTGACCGGTTTCAGACCAGTTAAGCGGGGTACGACACTTTCTATCGTAGAGAATCTTGAAAGGGGCCTTGCCTGAACTAGCTTGAAAGCTATTGTTGTATGAGAATTCAGCATATGGAAGGAAGTCTTCCCACTTCATGCCGAACAAAATCACACAGGCTCTGAGCATATCTTCGAGGATCTGATTGACTCTCTCAACTTGACCACTTGTCTGCGGATGGAACGCAGTGCTGAAACGGATCTTGGTACCCATAGCAGTATGGAAGAACTCCCAAAACTTGGAAGTAAAGAGACTTCCATGGTCAGAAGAGATGAGCTGAGTAATACCAGGCAAAGACACTATCCTTGACATATACAACTCTGCAAGTTGAGCTGCCGAGATAGATTCTTTAACTGGCAGGAAATGAACAACTTTTGACAGCTTGTTGATAACCACAAAGATGGCATCGTTGCCTCTCTTGGACTTGGGAAACCCAGTGACGAAATCCATCTCAACATGATCGAATTTCCACTCTGGGATAGGCAAAGGCTGTAGAAGACCTGCTGGAAGGTGATGCTCTGCCTTCACTCTGCGACAAACATCACACTCGTTCATGAACTAAGCAATTTCACGTTTCATGCGAGTCCACCAGAAGATTTGCTTGAGATCTTGATACATCTTGGAGCTGCCTGGATGAATGGATAAAAGAGAATTATGCGCTTCGTCCATGATAACCTTTCTGAGATCGCCTTTCAGAACCACAAGACAGTCCTCAAAGAACAAGGTATCTTTGTCATCAACTCGAAAGCACTTATACTTCGGAATGCTCTTGGCCACACCTTTCTTCACTTTCTTCACCATAGCATCAAGAAGTTGCGCTTGGCGAACCTGATCTTCCAGAGTCGGAGAGACTTGAAGATTTGCAAGAAATCCTTGCTGAATCATCTGAAGGTTGAGCTTGCGGAAGGCTTCACAAAGCTCGGGTTGAAGAGGCTTTAAGATGAGACTATTGCAGTACGCCTTACGACTGAGCGCGTCTGCAATGACATTTGCTTTCCTAGGAGTATACTCAATGCTCGGGTTAAAGTCTTCAAGCATTTCCACCCAACGAGATTGCCGAAGATTGAGATTGGGTTGAGTGAAAATGTACTTCAAGCTCTTGTGATCGGTGTACACCTCAACTGGTCTACCCAACAACAAATGCCTCCAAGTCATTAGAGCATGCACAATTGCCGCCAACTCAAGATCATGAGTGGGGTAGTTCTTCTCGGCCAGCTTCAACTGACGCGAGGTATAAGCAACAATCTTCTTGTGTTGCATGAGAAAACCACCAAGGCCTTGGAGAGAAGCATCATAGAAAACTTGAAAAGGCTTAGACTGCTCAGGAGGAACAAGAACTGGAGCTGAAGTCAGTCTCTGATTGAGCGTATTGAACACCACATCACACTCGGGAGACCAAACATACTTGACACTCTTTTGGAGGAGATTGGATAGAGGCTTCGCAATTTGAGGGAAGTTCTCCACGAACCTTCTGCAATAGCTAGCAAGCCCGAGGAAACTCCGAAGCTGCTTCACATTCTGAGGAGGTTCCCACTTCAAGATTGCCTCAACTTTCTTAGGGTGCACTTTAATTCCCTCGACAGAGATGACATGCCCGAGGTACACCAGTTCATTGAGCCAAAACTCACACTTGGAAAACTTGGCATAGAACTGATGCTCTCTTAACTTGTCAAGCACAAGGCGGAGATGCTCTGCATGATCTTCTTCTGTCTCCGAGAACACAAGGATATCATCGAGATAGACCAAGACAAACTCATTCTTGAAGGGAGAGAAAATGAAATTCATCATTCTTGAAAAGGTTGGAGGAGCATTAGCAAGACCAAACGACATGACGGTGTACTCATAAGATCCAAAACTCGTCCTGAAAGCGGTCTTAGAAATGTCTTCTTCGCGAATGCGAATCTGATGATAACCCATGCGAAGATCAAGCTTCGAGAAAACCTTGGCACCTTTTAGTTGTTCAAACAACTCATTGGTGTTAGGAAGTGGGTACTTGTTTCTGATTGTCTTCTTGTTCAATGGCCGGTAATCAACACAACGACGATCCATGCCATCTTTCTTATTGACAAACAAAACTCCACAACCCCATGGAGAAGAACTTGTTCTGATCAGACCCAGACGTTATTGCTCATCTAACTACTTCTTCAACTCTTTCAGCTCTTCGGGGCCAAGTTTATACGAGCGCTTACAGACTGGTTCAGTTCCGAGCTCGAGATCAATCACGAACTCGACTGGACGGTGTGGAGGCATTCCCGACAACTCTTCTGGAATGACATATTCATACTCACAAACCACCGGAATTTGAGAAATCGCCGAGATTTCACCCTTCTCATTAAGAGCAAAGAGACGGATTGTGTCATCGTGAGCCACGAATATAATCACATCTTCTGAAGGATGAGTCAGCTTGACTTATTTTGCTTGACAATCAATATGAGCCTTGTTCATAGCCAGGAAGTCCATGCCCAGAATGAGATCAATATCGGAATTACCAAGAACAATTGGAGAAACCAGAAAAGAATAATTTCCCAACTTGATAGAAACATCCGGAACCACCTTGTTAGCACTCATGAGAGTGCCGGGCGAAACAACAAGCAAGGCCTTACTCAAATAATCAGAATCAAAATCATGCTTGACGAAGAATGCTTTAGACATGAATGAATGCGATGCTCCAGAATCAAACAAAAAATTTGCAGGGAAATCATTAATTGAGAGATTACCCATAATCACATCATTGGACTGATCTGCTTCAGCTGCATTCACCATATTCACTCTTGCGGTCTTCGGATTATGCTTCACCATTGCATTTCCTGGAGGCTTGACAGGAGGAGGAGACGGAAGACGTCGCTGGTTGCACTTGTTTGCATAGTGACCCTTCTGGCCACACTTGTGACAAGTCACCTCAAAAAGCGGACAAACATTGTATGGAGGAGGAACAAGAACAGCCTTGGAAGCCTAGGGTCTCTGCTGGAATCCTGGGTTGGGTGGGTGGGAAGAACCACGACCACCGAACTACTTCTGCTGCTGAGGAGGGCGAAATGGAAGAGGATTTGGCGCCCAATACTTCTGCTGCTTGGGAACCATCTGAGAGCCAGAAGAAGAAGAATATGAATCCCTTGAACGCTTCTTGCAGTTCTCCAACTTGAGCTGAGCTGCTTCGACCTTCAAAGCCATGTTGTAGAACTGATCAAACTCACGAGGCTCTTGAAGAACTAGGCTTGGCAGAAGCTCATCCTTGAGACCACCTCTGAACTGATAGATCATAGCCTTGTCATCTGGAACATCTTGCTTGGCAACGGGCTAGATTCTAGAACTTGATGTTGTACTGGTAGACAGACTTGCTTCCTTGCTTCAGGTGCCTGAACTTCTCACACATCTCCTCGACAAAGCTTGTCAGAATATAATGAGCCCTGAAGTCACGATGGAAATCGTCCCAAGTAACAACACGATCGCCCCTGGAATCCTTGTACTACTGCCACCAATCAGCTGCTTGACCCTTGAGCTGGAATGATGCAAATCTGACAAAGTCCTCTGGCCTGACATTGCTGCACTCAAAATGCTTACTCATATCACGAAGCCAATCATCAGCATCAAGAGGCTGCTCAAACCAGGTGAAAGTCTTGGGCTGGTTGGCAAGGAACTGATTGAGTGTCGCAAATTGAAGTTGATTCTGGAAATTCCCTTGAAAACCTTGCTGACCATGCTCCCTTTCTTGCAATAGTCTGAGCAACATCTGAGTGTTCGCATTGGTTGCAGCCATCACAGCTTGCCAAGCTTCTGGAGGAGGACGCGGAGGAGGCGGTGGCGGTGGTGGAACATCAGTCTGCTCCTCACCACGACCCGGATTGTTGCGAGTTGGTGGAGCCATCCTGAAGATGGACAAAACGCATCAGCACTTCATTGATAAGATGAAACAAAGCTGAATCAGATGCTTGAAAGAAATTGAACAATTAACAAAACAGCCTTCCTACTGAAAAATTAGTAAGAACGCTTCTTCGGTTTATGATAACATCATCAGAAATTAGAAGCCACTTGTAATAACACAAAAGTATTGAGCTAAGCGCTCAGAACAAATGTACATGCCCATATAGATCTGAAGAAGATGATCCTAGATGACTACAAGATTTCCCACCTATGAACTTCCGAAAACTTTCTGGTTATGCAATCCGGTGTGGGGTATACAAGGAGGAAATATCTCACACAACTAGCAATCCTACACCCCAATTGTATCCATCCTTCAACACATAACCAGAGGCTTACACAAACTCATCTGATCTCGAATCCTCGAACTCACAATGATACTAAACCATGGTGGTACCCCGGACGCCTCCCCAGTACTGGGTGACTCCGACCTTATCTCACCACGATAAGTATTGAAGTAATTTCGAACACTCTCCGTCCTGAGATATCAAGGAAGCTGAATGACAACGATGTGCCAACATTCCCTAGAGCTCGACTCCCCGGAAGAAATCAAGTCAGACATGAGGCACCAAGACAGAACCCTGTCACATCGGTATCATATAGACTCCAAAATACCGGCGTGATCCTAAATTTTTTTTAAGCGAGAAGAGGAGTAAAAACAAAATTCCTAAGTCGGATACCTCACCAGAGAATAGAAGAGGAGTAAAAAGAGTCCTACTCTCCGATATAACTAGACTTAAATAGTTTTACTAGACACGACTCGGCCAAGTTCGAACAAGCAAAGGTTCCTATGGTCGTATGGCTCTGATACCAACTTGTCATGCCCAATATGCGTGCCTACCCATTTTAAGACAAGAGCGCCTCGCAAGGGATAGATGCGCATCTTGCCGTTAGCAAGAATAGTATCATCACAGCATATAGTACTGAAATAGATCAGTATACAAGATTGGCTTACACTCGCCACATGATAACTTACAATGTCACTCAAATTCATATCATCAAGTTGAACACAGGGTCCGACTACGGACGAAATCAACCGATAAAAACAGATGCAAATGATACTATCAAGCTATCCCAAAGATCACGACCAGGTCCTCTACTCATCTGGATACGTCACGTACATCCTGCCTCTCTCCTCATCATATTCCCACTGGAGCTGGGTAAGATCATCCTGCACGAACTCATCTAGACCTGTACCTCAAGTGTTGTAGTAAACTGTGAGCCACAGAGGACTCAGCTATCATGTGACCGGGTACCGAGACTATTCAAGCTTAAAGGTTGGGGTGTGGTAAGTGTTTAGTTTGTAGCAGCACTAATCATATATGGTGGCTAACTTACGCAATGTGAAAGTAAATATGAGTGGCCTACGATGAACGATCGAATGCTAGAATGATCTCTATGAGATCATGAACACTTACTTACGTCAAACATAACCCCACCATGTTCTCTCTCGGATCATGTTCACGAGCCGAGACGATCACGGTTACTCACACAGTTGGTGCATTTTAATTAGAGTTACTTCAAGTTAACTATAACCGGGTGTTAAACAAATATCCAAGTTGCCACATAACCGCGGGCACAGCTTTCGGAAAGATTTAACCCTGCAGGGGTGCTCCAACTAATCCATCACAAATTAACCACACTCAGCGGGAATAGCCTCGACCGTGGATCTCGCGATCATCATAGACAATTCCAAAGGAATTCCAACACCTCTAGAAACCCGAAGAAAGTCAGACTCCACACGCAAGACATTCGATGAAGGTAAAACAAATCCAGCAAGACCTCCCGACGTGTCGACGAACCCGATAAAAGTCGCGTATCACGTTCTAGGGATACGATGGATAAGCGACACGTACGGAGGCCTGATAGAAATCTCCCAGGTTGCCCTGGGTTGTCCCCGCACAGTGCTCTAGTTTGGACCAACACTCATGAGGAGCACTGGCCCGGGGGTTGATTAATTATCCACGGGTTTGCAAGACCCTATGCAAATTTTATTAAGTTTTTAAGCAAATGTAGTACCAATGTTGGGTCTTGCCGGACAAGTTTTAATCTCAACCGAATAAACAATGGGGTCCCCATAACAACCCCGAGCATGTTAGGAGCGTAAAATATGAAAAACATAACACCGGTAACAGGAACTAATGGCGGTAACAGCGGAACAAATCACTTAGCAAAAGGCCAAGCCTTCCACCAATACCAAGATGTATATGTGCATTAAATTAAATAACAGATAATATTGTGATATCCAAATCCATGTTAACACATGGAACAACCTGCACCTGCAACTAAATGCTATAAGAGGGGCTGAGCAGCGGTAACTTAGCCAATCAAAGGTTTGCTAGGATGTGGAGGTTAGAGGCTGTCATGGCAACATGGGGTCTGATATCAAGTGGTAGGTAGCGCAATCGTAATGATAAGAGCGAGAAACTAGCAAGCAAAAATAGTATCGGGATCAGGGTACGATCATCTTGCCTGTTGGTTCTTTAACGGAACAAGTAACGGGATCCTCGTAGTGGTACTCTCCTGGGTCCTCGTACTCAGTATCGATACTCGCATCTACCCAAGAGAAACAGAAAAAATAAACCTCCAACCAAGGTGCAATGCACAACAGTATGATGCATGATTCATTTATGAAGAATTCAACATGGCAATCCAAAACTAGTCATGTTTCAGATGCAAAGTTCGTTTATTAAGGAATCTGGACAGGACCTCATGTTAAGTTATTTAAACATGCATGATCATGGCAAATCTAGATGCATCATGCAAAATTGATAGAAATGCATATAAAGATCGCAAGAAACGGAGCTACGGTTCTCACGATACGCTCTCGACAAGGTACGGAGGCAAAACACAAGTCAACCAAGACCTGGACTAATTCTTGGCATTCCAAGGTAGCCACTGGATAGGTGATGAAAACCCAATCACAAGAGGCTCAAGAATCAATCAATTCCATGGAGCATAGCTCCCACAAGTCGCAAAACAATAAAACCCACAATCTACCACAAAACAGCAACATAGCAACTTTCACAGCTCACAACTTGAGCTACAAGAACCCTACATCCACAAACAAGAGATTGACAGAATCTACTCAACACACACATCAACTTATCCAACTATACAATCAGCAAAGGAGGCACACATCAATAAGCATGAAGAAATCAAGTTGACATGATGAAACAGTTTTCTGGGACTTCGTGAAAATTCCAGTTTTTCTGGAATCTGAGTTAATAAGTAGCAGGTTGACAACAGTAGTTAAATATGCTAGAGAGCTCCTATTGGCATGAAAATTAACAGGATGGTAGTAGACAACATCTACTTCAAATAACTAACAATGAGCATAAGCAAAAACCCAACACATCACAAGATACCATCCACTCTACATGGCATAAAAATAACAGCAGATATCCAGAGTTAGTCATTCCTAGCATGCTGAAACAGAAATGTTAAGTTGGTCACTTAACAGCATGTTTCCCACTTATATGGGTGATTCTCATGTTAAACAAAAATACCATGGCATACTAGGTACAAAATACTAGCACTTCCTAGTTGACACATCTACCAAAGCAAGCATGTATTAAATCATGCAAAAATGACAACACTGCATCTTAGCTAAAATGACAGATTTATGAAGTTGCTCAAAAGTGAAATATGAGAGTCCCAATGAGTTCATTGTATCTTCCTACCCCAAAACCATGGGTCATACTCATATGTCCATGTGAAACAACAAGGCACAACCAATTTAACAAAACTTCTCACTAGAACATGGCATGACAACTCTAAATAGATAATGCACTTAAATGGCAAGAGCAGCGGTAACTTAGATGAGAATGGCAAAGAGATGACAAACACACATGAACATCATATATCAACAAAGGGGGGGTATTTCAAGTGGGAAACCCACTTGTCCCCTACACACACAAGTGTGTATGCATAACTTACACACATGACACACACACACACCACATGCACATGTGTGTGGGTATGTATAATATACACACACACTCTCATTTCACCTACACACTCACACTCAAGCACACCCAAGACATACGTGCATAAATACATATACGCAAGCCACTACACATGCACATACACTCACACACTACACTACACTTGCATATATGCCTTAGGCATATACACATACACTCAAGTATGTGTGCAAAGGCACACACACACCACAAACAACAGAATAAAAACCCCTACGCATGCTGATATATCTACGCATACATGCATTTGCAATGGAGTAACAAAGAAACAAAAACAAAGAAAACAAAACAAAAAACAAAAATGGGGAGGGGTTCGGATTCAAACCCGAGACCTCCTGGTCTCCTCCCCCGAGCCCAACCACTACGCTACGATCATGGCACTCGATAGAGAGGGGTAACTAACCCACATATACACGCACACACCCCATGTCTGACGAAACTGACGACGGAAATAGGGCACCGGCGCCGGAAACGGCGGTGACGATTCCGGCCACTACAGGGGCTCTCCGGCGGCGCGAACGGGCGGAATCGATGCGGGGAACTACGGGGTTTCCAGTCCCCTACTCGTCTTGCGACGAGGAGAACAGGGCAAGCCCAAGGCTTCTCCTTTCCGTCCTGCAGCGACGAGCACCACGGCGATGATGCTACGAGCTATGGCGAGGAGAGGGGGCAGCGGGGACCGGTTGCTCACCGAGGGGATGCTCGGCGATGCGGGGACACGGGCGACGGCAAGACGAAGGGGAAGAAGAAGCTAGCGACGCCTTGCTCCCTTGCGAACGCGGCGACGGCGAGGCAACGCTGTGGGGAGGTGCTCCTCACCCCCATTAGCGCTCGGGATGGAACGCGGACGGCACCGAGAAGGCGCACGCCATCTTGACGACGACGGACACCACCGGAGGCAACGTCGGCGACGAGCCCATCGATCTCTGCTCTCTCTGAACCCACTTACCTCTCTGAACCTGAGAGAAAGCAGAAGAAAGAGGGAGAGGAAGGAGGAGGAAGAAGGGGAAGAGCGGCGACGACAAGGGAGAAGGAACCCTAGGGATCCGCGTGCTTAAATAGGGGGGTCGGCCTCGACGTCCGTGAGCCCCTAACGGCGAGATGTCGGCTCTCTCTCTCTCTGCACTCTGCTCTCTCTCATAGCGCTCTGATGGAGGAGAACTGGAGCAGGTAGCCGTCGGCTACCTGGTGGGCTGAGTGGGCCAGGAGAGCACAGCCCACACGCACACACTCTCTCAAAAACAAACAAACATGAAGTTTTATCTAAAACAAACTCTGCCACACTAAAAATGATTCCCAGAATAAAATAAAAGGTTTTTGTGAATAATAAAAATATTTGAGTAAAGGGAATTATGTGCACTATTAGACAAAATTAACAATTTGATTTATTGAACAAGTAATTATTAATATTTATAAAATGGCAGCTTCTGTTATACTTAAATCACAAAATCAAACAACCCCAAATAACAGAAGAACAACACTCTAAATTATTAATATGAACAGGGCTACATGATGAACATTTTTAAACATTTTAAAATGCAAGTTAAGTCTGTTAAGAAATAATATGGGGAAAAGGCATTATGGTGGGGTTTTAATAGAAAGACAAGAGAGGGGAAGAGAAGGAATTTTGCTCACTTGACTCCACCCACACTCTCAAACACCAACACCACACAAGGCACACTCACAACCACCACATCATACCACAACACATGAAGACAAGTAAGGCATGAAGAATGCTATGATGGATGAAATGATGCATGAATGCAAACAACACATGGATGGCAAGTTGCAAAACATATCATCGCTCATGACACAAGGTCCATACAATGGGTCTTGCCAAATAAGGTAGGGACAGCACTTGGGCTGTCACAGCGATCCTATGTCTCCCATCCTCTTTAATGTAGTTGCGGATATGTTAGCAATCTTGATAGGGAGGGCTAAACACGAGGGCATGATTGGTGGCCTGGTGCCCCACCTCGTGGACAATGGGGTGTCCATCCTACAATACGCTGATGATACGATACTCTTCATGGAACATGACATTGCAAAGGCAAGAAACATGAAGCTTATCCTATGCCTTTTCGAATAGATGTCGGGTTTAAAGATTAACTTCCACAAGAGTGAGGTGTTCTGTTTTGGAAGAGCCAAAGAAGAACAAGAATCTTATAAGCAACTGTTCGGATGCGAATTAGGTAGCTTACCATTCAGTTATTTGGGCATCCCTATCCACCACCGAAAACTATCAAATCTCGAGTGGAAGAGGATCGAAGATCGGTTCGAAAAGAAATTGAGTTGCTGGAAGGGCAAGTTATTGTCATATGGGGGGAGGCTCATATTGATTAAATCAGTCCTCACAAGTATGCCTATGTTCCTATTATCATTCTTTCAGATACCAATAGGAGTTCGTAAGAGATTGGACTTCTTCAGGTCACGGTTTTTCTGGCAGAGTGATGAAATCAAGAAAAAATATAGGCTCACGAGATGGGATATTATCTGTCGCCCTAAAGACCATGGTGGTTTAGGTATTGAGAATCTTGACGTCAAGAATAGATGTCTGCTTAGCAAGTGGCTATTTAGATTGTCTACTGAAACAGATGGAATGTGGGCACAAATACTACGTAATAAGTATTTGAATACCAAGACGCTAGCACAGGTTTTCGCTAGACCCACTGATTCTCCTTTTTGGAAAGGATTGATGAAGGTTAAACTTTATTTTTTTCCAGCGAACTAAGTTTGTCGTGGTTAATGGAGAGACTACTAGATTCTCGGAAGATACGTGGTTAGGAGACACACCTCTGGCTATACAGTATCCATCGTTGTATAACATAGTGCAACATAAAGAAAGATATGTTGCCACCATTATGCAGACAATCCCACTAAATATTCAGTTCAGACGCTCGTTGATTGGACATCGTTGGGCTGAGTGGTTGCACTTAGTTAATAGACTGATGGACATTCAACTATCAGGAGACCCTGATAGAGTGCTTTGGAAACTGACGGAGGCTCGCAATTTCACAATAAAATCGATGTACCTGGACCTTGTGGACACGATGGCCGTGCCTAAGTCAATTCATATTTGAAAGGTTAAGGTCCCTCTAAGAATTAAGGTATTCATGTGGTTCAAGTGTACGTTGTTCCTTTTGTGATCAATAGGAGTCGATCCGACACTTATTTCTAGACTGCCCACTTGCGAAACTGTTATGGCAAACGGTCACCGTCGCTTTTAGTATTAATCCCCCGGATAGCATTGATACGTTGTTTGGTACGTGGCTAGATGGAGTGGATGTTACACTTGCAAGGCATATACGCATAAGTGTATCTGCATTACTTTGGGCAATATGGAATTGCAGGAATGACCTGGTATTTAACAAACAAACACATATTCATTTCTTGCAGGTACTACACAGGGCGGCGGCCTCGATCCGTATGTGGTCGTTACTCACTCCTGCGGAAGCCAGGAAGCCTTTGGTTACTGGGTCTGCCTGGTGAGAGATGGTAGCGCGGGATATATTCAACCGGTTTGGATGGCGGTCCAATAATAGGATAGGTGGTTAGGCATCTAGTTCTATTTTTGCCGGTTGTGGCCTTTTATTTCTTTATATTTCGGTTCAGACTTGTTATTCCTTTGCAACTTGGCAGAGATGGACAAATATTTGCTTTGAACTTGTTTAATAAAGAGGTTGTATGCATCATGCTGATGCAGAGGCCGGAGGTAACGCTCCTTTTCTAAAAAAAATTGTTTTTAAACATATAATAAAAAATGTACCTTATGGAGTCTACCAAGGGGCATCGACGATGGTCTACAAAAACATTGATGATCCAGAAGTATTGAAGACTTTGGTGCCACAGCGGTTCTGAATCCCCCATAACGTGCCATCGTCGCATCAACACTTATCTTCATGTGCTGCTCATGAGGAGGAATCCAACCCCTTGTCCTCGGCGCGGTTAGGCCATGCGGCCGCATGTCCTTCTTCACCATCACTTGTAGATCTACTAGGTAAGTTGATATGAAACCATGAGTTGCATGACACGTTTGGAATATACCTTTATGTATGACTTTTCGCCGTGCTGAATAGATAGCCATGAGTGTGACCACCATGGTGACAAGCTCATCATTAAGCTGTGATTCAAACATGGAGAAGAGCCAAATTTATGCGTTGTCATCTCGATTAATAGACATGTGTTGAACCAGCTCCTCTTTTGCCAACGCCCATGTGCTCCTGGAAATTGCACTCCAGTAAGGAATGTCTCCAGTTATCATGTGCCCCATAAACTCCACACACGTCGATCACTGCCATATTTGTGTGTTGGAGGACATTACCTGTGGGTAGCGAATGTTGAGCGAGCCTTCACGTAAAAAAAAAATCGTTTTGAAGTCACCTGCAGATTTCACAATGATTTCCAAGCTTTCATCTCGCCCTGTATATTCGAGGTGTGCTCACCTCCATCGATCCACACTTCTCTGCCCATTTTTACACGGTAAATCATCTTATATGCTATATTGGATGGTTACGGGCCGGGTGGTTGTGCTCAACACCCCCACCCCACCCCTGCCACGTTTGTGCCACGCCTTGTCTGTTTGACGCATGCGGCCGTCGAACAGGAGTTCTCGCCTTTACAATAGCCACGACAAATGATTTGCTGAGAGCTCATGTATGACATGCGCGGGCGTCAAACAGGTGTGCCTTTGTTGAAGGCCAGAATAAATCGTCCGACCCACTCTGCCTGTACCAGTTTCCAATTTTCTTTCAGGGTTTTTAGTCGTTTTTAACCAAACAAACGGAAAGTACCCTTTTGATTTCGAGCTCACTCGAGCTTGCATGAACAATAAATTTAAAAATAAATAAAAATGTATAAAAAAATCTGAAATTTTTCTTCATATACTTTCACAAATTTTCTAAGGGTCTGTAAATTTTCATCATGACATCACAATCGTGCAAGGCGTGTCAAAAAAACAAAATGAGTGTTTCAAAATGCTTTTGAAGGTAGTATTTTTAGAGCATCATTTTTGTTGTTTTTGTCACGCCTTCCTTAAATGTGATCTCATGATAAAAATTTGCTAGCACTTAGAACATTTATAAAAGTTCATCACAAAAACTTTAGAACTTTTCAAAATATTTTAAAAAAATGTGATTTTACTATTCATGCGGGTGCATTTGAGCTCGAGCTCAAATACTCCACGTTCCAAACAAACAGGTTTTTGCCTTTTAGGAGCTAGATATTTCAAAATCTATTGAAAAGTAGAAAAAACATATTTTAGAACATTTTTCAGTATGTATTACATGTATAAGTTCATTGTATATAAAGAAGCTCAATTCATATTAAAAAATATTCAGTATGTGTTATTAAAAATTTAATGATAAGTGGAAAAAAAATTCACCATATATTAATGAATATTCAGCATATGTAACAAAAAGTTGTCCATCGTATATTAGAATGCAAATTCAGGTATTTGAAATTGTTATTCATCCAATGTTAGAAAATGTTAGCCGTATATTTTGAAACCTATGAAATTTTAGAAATTATAAAAAGAACAGAAGAAAAACACAATCTGTAAAAATAAAATAAAATGGAAAATAAAATGGAAAATAAAATAAAAATAGAAACAAAAACAAAAAAACAAAAAAAACGCACATAGAAAAAAGAACTAAAAGAAGAAAATGCATGTTCATGTCAAATAAGTCGGTCCATCTTGCCTCACGCTTCAGCAAAGGTGGGCCTATATGGTTAGCCGAATTTGCTTCCTCCCACTGTAGCTGCGTGGGTAAAAACTCCAGGTGTTTGTCAAGTGATGGGCTAAGAGCGTGAAAATAGACAATTTAACGAGACTAGCCTGAAGATGTCAGTGGGTTGAATACATCGCGCCACGTAAAAAACTTGGACTCGTTTCCCCCTTCCTTTCTCTCTCCTCTATCCTTGAGAGTCGCTCCCCTCCTCCTTCCGGGTCAGCCCGAGGCCTTTCCGGCCGGCGTTGCCGGTTGGAGATGGCTGAGGACGGATGGCAGCATAGTTAGGTTGTATAGTAGGTGTGAGTCTTGTCCCCTAGTGGTGTCTTGGAGTAGAGCACTAGCTCCCATCGAACGGATCTGGTGCGTGCTCGTCTTGGTTCTTGCCGATGTGCAGCTCCGGTGGCAAGAGTTGTTGCAAGAGGATGAGCTAAGGCGAGTGATCTCTGAAAATAAGGCCATATTCCCCGTTGTCGGTATCAAAACCGGCGGATCTCGGGTAGGGGGTCCCGATCTGTGAGTCTTGGATCAATGGGTAACAGGAGACAAGGGAGACGGTATTTACCCAGGTTCGGACCCTCTTGATGGAGGTAAAACCCTACGTCCTCCTTTATTTATATTGATGATGGTGTATCGAGTACAGAGTTGATCTACCTCGAGATCGTATGTAGTGGTCTAAACCCTAAGAGCTATGCTCGTATGATGACATGATCTATGATGATCTGATCGTCCCAAATGACTAGCCTGGCTTGGGCTTATATAACACACCAGAGGCCTAGGATAACAAGACTCCTATTCGGCTACGTCGGTGGAAAGGAGTGCTTGTCTTGATCACCAAGTCTTGCGTAATCTTCCTCGTATGCATCACGGGTTGTCCGAACTGGCCCATTAGTGAACCGCCCTGGAGGTCCTCGGCCCGACCCACTAGTCTAGAGACGACGTGGTGAGTACCCCCTAGTCCAGAACACCATCACCCGTCTTTTTGAGCTTGTTCCTCCTAGTGCTGAGGTGCTGCTCTGGGCGATGGCGGCTTGGTACCTTCGTTGTGCTTCCGAGGAGGAACACGGTTTGGGGATGCTCGGTGAAAGCATATTTGCTCCCTTGGTGGTTTTGGTAATTAATAACAACATATAAGTCATTGAACTAATGTTTCCATCAAGTATATTTCAGGAAATGTTCAATGATAGGATTGGCAAAAGGATTGTGGAGATTGTGGAATACCCCAAGATGCAAGGAAATAGGTTGGCAATGCTTCAAGCAAGAGGACTCTACATTTTGCATTTGTGAGAAATTACTTTGAGTCCATAGGAAAGGCAATACTATTAAAAGTGGGTAAAGTTTTGTTGGTGAACAAAATGCTCATACGCGCACAAGTGATAGTCACCAAAGACACCCACAAACTCTCCCACCGAAGTTTGTCCAAAGCCAAAAACTCAAAATCGGTGCAACCAACATTCTACACTCGATGCCACCGATTTCCAAACCCTAGACAGACTCAGCCAAACCCTACCTTTTCGGTGCAACCGATACTGTATCCGGTACCACCGAGTTAGGCTGCCAACTTTCTATTACACAAGTTCACAATTTCGGTACCTCCGAGATTGTTGAATCGGCGTCACCAAGATTGGACATTCTGACCGTTGGTCACCTTATCGATTTAACCGAGATTCCTATATCGATCTCACAGAGATTCAAAAGTTGCTAACTTTAAGTCTCTTTGGTACAACCGAGATTCACACATCTGTTCCACGAGTTTGATTTATTGTGTGTAAGGTTGGCTTTTTGGAGATGCCTATATATACCCCTCCTCCACCACCTACTCGAAAGAGAAGCACTCGGAACTGTTCCCCACTCATATCTATCAGTTTTCTGAGAGAGAACCACTTATCCTTGTGTTGAGGTCAAGATCTTCCACTCCAAGCATATGGATCTTGATTTCTAGCCTCCCCAAGTTGCTTTCCACCCAATCAATCTCTTCTACCAAGCCATATCTGTGAGAGAGTGATTGTGGGTTGAGGAGTCTATCATCTTGAAGCACAAGAGCAAGGAGTTCATCGCATTACCGAGCCTATTAGCTTTTGGAGGGTGGTGCCTCCTAGATTGGTTAGGTGTCGCTTGGGAGCCTCCTACTTCGTGTTGTGGAGTGAACCAAGAATTTTGTAAGGGTAAGGAGATCGCCTAGTTAGTGAAGATCTACCCCGAGTAAGTCTAGTCCTCCGTGGATGTAGGCCATCATGGTATAGTCAAGGTTGCTTCTTCGTGGAACCCTCCATGGGTAGAGCCCTCCGTGGACTCTCGCGGCCCTTACCCTCCGTGGGTTGAAGACTCCATGAATGTGGATGTATGATAGCACCACCTATTGAAACCACAGGAAAAATCATCGGTCACCAATTGCGTTTGATCTTCCTACCCTCTCTTTACTTACATGCTTGTCTTTACTTTTCGCTGCTATACTCTTAGACATGCATGTGTAGGGTGTACTTGACATATTATGAATGCTAAAATCTGCTAAGAATTAAAATTGGGAAAAAGTAGATATTTATTTGGTCAAGTAGTCTAATCACCCCCCCTCTAGCACTACTTTTGATCCTACAAGTGGTACCAGAGCTTTGGTCTCCATTGCATTGATCTCACAACCTAGGAGAAGTATGGCGTCTAGTGAGGGAAATTATCACCGTAGAGGTCCGTACTTTTATGGCACAGATTTTGCAAGTTGGAAGTACAAAATGAAAATGCATTTGCTTGGTCATAACCCCTCTTTTTGTGTTGTTGTTCGTGTTGGCATGCAAGGTGAATTCTTTGTGGAAGGAAAGGAACCCAATCGTGAAGCGACCGCAGATGAGTTGAAGATGTTGCAACTCAATGCTCAAGCATGTGACATTCTCTTCAACTGTCTATGCCCCGAAGAATTCAACAAAATCAGCCATCTTGAGAATGCAAAAGAGATTTGAAATACTTTGATTGATATGCATGAAGGTACAGAATCTATGAGAGAATCCAAGTTGGATGTTCTTCAAAGTCAACTTGACAAGTTCAAGATGAAGGATGGTGAAGAAGTTGTTGAGTTGTACTCTAGGATAGCTCTCATCACAAATGAGATTGCCGGCTTAGGAAGAGAAGAAATGACTGACAAATTCATCATCAATAAGATACTTCGAGCTTTGGATGATCGATATGACACCATTTGCACATTGATCCAAATGATGCCCAACTACAAAGATCTCAAGCCAACGGAAGTGATTGGTAGAATTGTTGCTCATGAGATGACACTGAAAGACAACGAAGAGCTTCACCACAAGTCAAGCGGTGCTTACAAAGCCACAAGTGATGCTCTCGCTACGTCAAGCGACAACCTTGTCACAAATGAAGAGATCAGCCTCATGGTCAAGAAATTCAACAAGTTCTATAAGAATAGAAGCAAAGATCGAAGCTCCAACTCAAGATATGAAGAGAAGCGTTTGTCAAGTCGTGACCGAAACTGCTACAATTGTGGGAAGCCTGGACAATACTCCAATGAGTGCTCGGTTCCTTACAAGTGAAAAGAAGAGTCACCAAGAAGACGAAGCTCAAGAGACGAATCACCTCGAAGAGAGAGAAGGAGTAGAGATGATCGTTATGAACGAAGACCCTCAAGGAGAAGTAGGGAGTCGGAGAAGAAGGACAAGTACACCAAGAGCTACTCAAGAAGGAAACATCAAGCTCATGTAGGTGAATGGGTTTCCGGCTCCGAATCCGATAACCACTCTGAGAGAGCTATATCACTCCAACTCCGACTATAGTCAAGATGAAGGTGTTGCCGGACTTGCACTAGTGACTACCAACTCCTATGATCTATTTGATTCACCAAATGAAGGGAGTGGAAGTTTCTTCATGGCTAAAGGCCCCAAGGTATCACACCCCGAGTATCTTGATTTCAGTAGTGATGAAGATGACTTGCTATTTGACAAATCTTGTAATGTTAGTCAAAATGAACTTGCTAGTACTCACTCTAGTGTATATAAGTCATGTGATGATGATAAGTTGGAAATAGAACGACTAACTCAAGAACTAATAACTCTTAAGTTAGCTCACGAGTCAACTCTAGAAAATCATAGAGAGCTTGTAAGGACACATGAGAAGCTACACTTCAAGATGCTCAACTTAGAGCAAGACCATGAGTTCCTTAAGGCTATCAATGACGATCTTCAAAAGAAGACTTCCTCTTATCTAGCCAAGCGACTTCTCTTATCTATATTCATGCCACAAGTTAAGTCTAAGCAAGCTACTAACAAAGGAAAGAAAGGTTCTTCAACTAGTAGAAATAAAAATGACAAATCAAACGATATTGCTTCTAGTAGTTCTCTTGATCCCACTAACTCTTCTCTTAGCCAAGTTACACTTGAGCAAGAAAATGAACTCTTGAAAGGTATTATAGATAAAGGTATCTACAAGAGTCTTGAAGGGTGCAAACAATTTGAGGAGATTGTACGCAAGCACGGAGGATACCGAAACAATCGTGGTGTTGGCTACTTCAATGCTAATGGAGTTGAATGGGAAGAAGGTCAATACCCCAATCCCAAGTTTGTTCCTCAAAAGGAGAAGTATGTAAATACTCTCCCCAAGGGAACAAAAGCTCAAGATGACCTTCTACCACAAGACACCAAGCTCAAGGACAAGAACAAGCTTCAACACGACATTAAATCTTATGAAGATGAATCCCAAGCTTTGGTGAAGTGGGTTCCCAAGGCTACTACAAGCTCAACTTCTACAAGTGCTAATTCAAAACCAAGGATACCCATCAACTTGATGTGGGTCCCCAAGAAGAAAAACTAGAGAAGTTCTTGAGGGGTGACTCCGCCAATGAAATTCACTCATATTCATTATTGGCAAGAACTAGTTGCAATCAACATCAACATTATGCAATAGTGCAAGGAGTCACACATTCCCTCAAAGGTAAGCAAGGGACAAGGTAATCAACAAATCAATGGACATCAACAACATATGCTTTGCACTCCATGTCCATAGATATCCTTGTATTTGTCTCTTGTGTGTTGGGACTAACCCATGTAGGTGAGAAGAGTAATGAAACAACAAGGATGCTCCCAACTCTTGGTGATCTTCATCAACCTTGAGCATCCACCACTACCTCACCAACATGAAGTCTTCATCGACAAAACAGAAGGTTAGTTTGTCCCTCTTATGGGGGGTGTCACATCAAGGGGGAGCTTTACTCTAAGACTTGAGTCAAAGCATCTCTTAGAATGTGACAACATTAAAAGCTTTATGTAAAAGTGGTAATCCCACTTGTGCTTAAACGATGAGTATCACCTATGATCAAGTATTCTTACTTGGGTCCTAAGTCAATATACTCATATATAGATGACTCTGTCATCACCAAAGTGCTTGTTAGATACTATTGTGTTTGTGCATGTTTTCCATGATTTCATTTGACATCTCATTGTGTGAGCATGTTGGTCTGCATTTATTTACTCATTCGAGGATATCCAAATGTTGCTATTTGGCTTTTCATATTTATTTGCCAATTGGATATACAAAAATGCCTAGGACCACTCCTTTAGATATCTATGCTTTCTCACCTCATACTCTATTCATGCTGCATCACAAAATTTGAACAACTACTTTTTGACCACTCTATGTGAGGAGCACTCAGAGTTCCGTATCGTCAAGGACTAACCATTAAAACCTCCCAAGTGCATCTCGGTGGAACAAACCCACAATTCTCGGTCTCACCGAATGCCTAGGATTGATGTAGTTTTCTTAACTAGGTAAGACCGATTTCATATTCTTGGTTATACCGAGTTTCCTTGTCAACTGACAGTTGTGAAACTCGGTGACACCGAAAATATCAAATCAGTATCATCGACAGCAATGGGTATATAATCGGTGGACCTCGACGCTTTAAATTTCACTCGTCAAACATCGCGCCTCCACAACTCTAGATGCCGTCCGAAGACCCCGGTCATCGCCTTGCCTTCCCAGAGCGCATCCGCCATTGGGAATCGCCGCCATCGACGTCTTCTTCACCAACGTCGCCACCGTAGCGGATCCATTGCCGCATTAGGGTATGGACTCGCCCCCCTCTCATGCTCCTTTATCCAAATCTTGCACATTAGGGCATATTTACCATCTATACACAGTTTGAAATCTTTCCATCCACAAGAAAATCCTGTAGAGTAGAGAACCATTGATTTTTAGGGTTTTGCCGTCCGCCCGATGAAACTCGGTGGAACCGAATCAGGCAAATCGGTGTCACCGATTTGTATGTCTGTGTTGCTGAGAACTGTCTCGATGAAACCGAGTTCCCCTTTCGGTCTCACCGAAAGGGGTGCCAAGTTTTGGCTAAGGAGAAAGTCTGTCTCGGTAGCTCCAATATTTTTGCTTTGGTTGTACCGATTTTCATTTGACAGAATGTAAAACTTTGAAAATATTTTGTTCAAAGTTTCAAAAATCAGCCTTATTTTGTGATGACTTATCCTATTCTACTCTTCCATACTCTATTCACAGGGTCAGCATGTCAGGGTCAGACAGACAGAACTTGACAGAGCATAACGTTGAGATGAGTTCAGGCACGAGTCGTGAGTCCAATTCTTCCATAGATCTAGGCACTCCTAGTTCTCATGGGTTGCTGATACGTCTCCAACGTATCTATAATTTTTGATTGTTCCATGCTATTATATTATCTATTTTGGATGTTTTATATGCATTAATATGCTATTTTATATTATTTTTGGGAGTAACCTATTAATCTAGATCCTAGTGCCAGTTTCTGTTTTTTCCTTTTTTTTGAGTTTCGCAGATAAGGAATATTAAACGGAGTCCAAACAGAATAAAACCTCTGAAATGATTTTTTATGGAATAAAAGGAATTCATGAGACTTGAGAACCAAGGCAGAGGAGCTACCACGGGGCCGCAAGCTCCCTAGCCGCGGCTAGGGGGGTACCCCGCGCCGGGAAGGCTTGTGGGCCCCTGGCAACTCCCCTAACCCTAATCTTCGGCCTATATTTTCCCAAATATTCCATCATTATCAGAACAAGCCAAGAAAACACTTTTCCGCCGACAGAAGCCTCCGTTCCCGAGACATCAAATCTTGGAGCCTTTTCCGGTAATCTGCCTGAGGGTGATTCGATCACGGAGGGCATCTACATCGACTCCATTGCCCCTCCAATGATGTGTGATTAGTTCACCATAGACCTACAGGTCCATAACTAGTAGCTATATGGCTTCTTATCTCTCTTTCCTTCTCAATACCATGTTCTTCATGATCTTCATGCAGATCTATTCGATGTAATACTCTTTTGCGGTGTGTTTGTCGAGATCCGATGAATTGTGGGTTTATTTTCAGATTATCCATGAATATTATTTGAGTCTTTCTTGAATTCTTATATGCATGATTTCATATCTTTGCAAGTCTCTTCGAGTTATTGGTTTGGTTTGGCCAACTAGATTGGTAATTCTTGCAATAGGAGAAGTGCTTAGTTTTGGGTTCAATCTTGCGGTGTCCTCACCCAATCATAAAGTAGGGGTAGCGAGGCATGTTTTGTATTGTTTCCATAAAGGGTAAAAATATGGGATTTTCATCATATTGCTTGAGTTTATCCCTCTACATGATGTCATATTACTTAATGCGTTACTCTGTTCTTCATGAACTTAATACTCTAGATGTAGGCAGGAGTCGGTCGATGTGTGGAGTAATAATAGTATGTAGAATGGTTTCGGTCTACTTGTCACAGACGTGATGCCTATATGCATAATCATTTCCTTGGATATATTCATAATTATTCACTTTTCTATCAATAGCTCGACAGTAATTTGTTCACCCACCGTAATACTTGCCATCATGAGACAAGCCATCTAGTGAAACCTATGGCCCCCGGGTCTATTTTCCATATTATACTTTCAGATCTAAAACCCAAAATACCAAAAATACTTGCTGCCCTATTTTTAATTTTATTTTTTACTTTCCATTCAAGCATCCTATTATATCAATCTCTATTAGATCTCATCCTTGCAAGTAACCGTGAAGGGAATGACAACCCCTTTATAGCGTTGGGTGCAAGAGTTTGATTCTTTGTGCAGGTACATCTATTGGTGACTCACTTGTATCTCCTACTGGATTGATACCTTGGTTCTCAAAAACTGAGGGAAATACTTATCTACTTTGCTGCATCAGACCATTCCTCTTCACGGGAAACCAACGCATGCTCGAGAAGTAGCAAGAAGGATTTCTGACGCCGTTGCCGGGGAGATACATAGCAAGTCAAGGATACCAAGTACGCACCACAAACTCATCTGTTGCATTTACATTATTTGCCATTTGCCTCTCGTTTTCCTCTCCCCCACTTCTAAAACGATTTTTAGAAAATACCAAAAAGATTTGCCTTTCGCCCTTTTTTGATCGTCTTTTCGTTTGCTTTTTGTGTGGTAGATCGCTCAAACTCATGGCTAGCCTTGCTACTATCGCTCCTGAGTATGAAGTTCTTAACTTTAAGAAAAGGGAGGGAGAAAACTTAAAAGATGAAAAGGATCCCATAGTTAATGAAAAATTAGATCAAGATTCCTTTAGAATAGGAAAGCTAGAGGACATTATTACCAACTTGGGTTACGCTTTTGCTGCTGTTCAAACCACTCCTAAATTTCCTCTTTCTAAGGCTGCCAATTTTTTTACGTTCCCAAGAATAAGGGATAATCCTCTAGTAAAGGGGATGAAGATCTTAAGATGATAAGTGTTCACCCTTATTTTATCAACATTGTTCGGGAACCGATTGCTACAAGAGAATTTCTTGACCTTTTGCGTAGGAGTAATATCATTGATAAATCTAAAGAACCTCCTAGATTTGAGAAGGTCCTCACGAAAATTGCCAATACCAAAGATGACAATACCTAGATCTATTGCGTTTTGCCTAGCTAGGGGCGTTAAACAATAGCGCTTGTTGGGAGGCAACCCAATTTTATTTTTCTTTCTACTTTTTGCTTATGTTTTGGTCTGTTTGGCACATTATTACTTCTGTACTAATTGTGTTATTGTGTTTAAATTAGTGTTTGAGCCAAGTAAAACCTTTGGGGTGATCTATGGTAGTTGTTGATTTGATCTTGCTGGAAAACAGAAACTTTTGCGCTCAGTCTAGAAATTTTATGAATTTTTCAAAGCGTCAAATTGATCTGAAATTTTTACACGGGATTTCTATACGAATTTACCTGGATTTCCTAATTTTCCAGAATTTTTAGCGTTACAGAAGTGTTCGAAGTTTACAGATTGCTATAGACTGTTCTGTTTTTGACAGATTTTGTTTTCTTTGTGTTGTTTGCTTATTTTGATGTACTATTGGTCGTATCGAGGGGTATGAGTCATGGAAAACTTAGAATACAGTAGGAATTACACAAATATAAATAAAAAAAGAGTTCACAACAGCACCTAAAGTGGTGATTTATTTTTCTTATACTAACGGATCTCATGAGTTTTCTGTTGAGTTTTGTGTTGTGAAGTTTTCAAGTTTTAGGTGAAGATTTGACGGACTATGGAATAAAGAGTGGCAAGAGCCTAAGCTTGGGGATGCCCAAGGCACCCCAAGTCATATTCAAGGATACCAAAAATACTAAGCTTGGGGATGCCCCGGAAGGCATCCCCTCTTTCGTCTTCAATCCATTGATAAATTTACTTGAGGCTATATATTTATTCACCACATGATATGTGTGTTGCTTGGAGCATCTTGTATGATATGAGTCTTTGCTTGTTATTTTGCCACAATCATCCTTACTGCACACATATTTTGAGAGAGACACGCTGAATTGTGAATTTGTTAGAATACTCTATTTGCTTCACTTATATCTTTTAAGTTAGGCAATGTTTCTCTAGTACTTCACTTATATCTTTCTAGAGCATGGTGGTGTTATATTTATAGAAATTATTGAACTCTTGTTCCTCACTTATATTATTTTGAGAGTTTCTTAAAACAACATGTTAATTTGTTTAGGTTATGAATTTAGTCCTAATATAATGGGCATCCAAGAGGGATATAATAAAAACTTTCATATTAAGTGCATTAACAACTATGAGAAGTTGGATTCCTTGCATATAGTTTTGAGATAATATGGATGGTAATATGAGAGTCATGTTAGTGAGTAGTTGTGAATTGAAGAGATACGTGTGTTAAAGCTTGTGATTCCCATAGCATGCACGTATGGTGAACCGTTATGTAATGAAGTCGGAGCATGATTTGTCTAATGATTATTGACCTTTGTCTGAGGGTCGAGAGCGCGCTATGGTTAACTCCAACCAACATCTCCCCTAGGAGCATGCGTCTAATGCTTTGTTTGATAACTAATAGAATTTTGCAATAAGTATGTGAGTTCTTTATGACTAATGTGAGTCCATGGATTATACGCACTCTCACCCTTCCATCTTTGCTAGCATCTCTAGTACAGCGCAACCTTCGCCGATACATCAAACCCTCCTTCCTCAAAACAGACACCATATATTCCTCAAAACAACCACCATACCTACCTATTATGGCATTTCCATAGCCATTCCGAGATATATTGCCATGCAACTTCCACCATGTAGTTTTTCTATGACTTGCATCATCACTTCATGTTGCATATAGAGTTATATTGTATCATAGGAATCGAGTTGTAATTTCTTTTTCTTTGAGTTATAAGTAAATAAAATTGTGATGATTTTTCATTAATAGAGCATTGTCCCATGAGGGAAAAGGATGATGGATGCTATGACTCCCTCACAAGTTGGGATGACTATCCGGATTTTACAAAAATAAAAGAGGCCAGCGAAGCCCAAACAAAAAAAGAGGCCAAAGAAGCCCACTATAAAAAATATAAAAAATGAGAGAAAGAGAGAAGGGACAATTGCTACCATCTTTTTCCACACTTGTGCTTCAAAGTAGCACCATGATCTTCATGATAGAGAGTCTCCTATTTTGTCACTTTCATATAACTAGTGGATATTCATTATGCACGGCCACTTAGTTTTCTTTTTGAGCTTTCATACACTTATAGATCTAAGTGCATTTGTTGCATGGCAATACCTACTCACTCACATTGACATCTATTGATGGGCATGTCCATAGCCCGTTGATACGCCTAGTTGATGTGAGTCTATCTTCTCCTTTTTCCCTTGCATATCCTCCATATTCTATTCCACCTATAATGCTATATCCATGGCTCACGCTCATGTATTGCGTGAGAGTTGAAAAGGTTTGAGAACACCAAAAGTGTGAAACAATTGCTTGAATTGTTCATCGGGGTTGTGCATGATTTAGATACTTTGTGTGGGGAAGATGGAGCATAGCCAGACCATATGATTTTGTAGTGGTGACTTTCTAAGGCCGTGTTATTTCGAAAGGACACGACTACCTTGTTGATGTGCTCGAAGTATTACTGTTTTTATGTCAATATTGGACTATTATTTTGAATCTAATGGATCTGAATATTCATGCCACAATAAAAAATATTACATGGATAAGTATGTTAGGTAGCATTCCACATCAAAAATTCTATTTTTATCATTTACCTACTTGAGGACGAGTAGGAATTAAGCTTGGGGATGCTGATATGTCTCCAATGTATCTATAATTTTTGATTGTGCCACGCTATTATATTATCCGTTTTGGATGTTTATATGCATTAATATGCTATTTTATATTATTTTTCGGACTAACCTATTAATCTAGAGCCTAGTGCCAGTTTTTGTTTTTTCTTTGTTTTTGAGTTTCGCAGATAAGGAATATTAAATGGAGTCCAAATGGAATAGAACCTCTGAAATGATTTTTCTGGAATAAAAGGAAGCCACGAGACTTGAGAACCAAGGTAGAGGAGCTGCCACGAGGCCACAAGATCGCTAGCCGCGGCCAGGGGGGTACCCCGTGCCGGGAAGGCTTGTGGTCCCCTAGCAACTCCCCTAACCCTAACCTTTGGCCTATAAATTCCCAAATATTCCATCATTATCAGAACGAGCCACGAAAACACTTTTCCGCCGCTAGAAGCCTCCCTTCCCGAGAGATCCAACCTTGGAGCCTTTTTCGGTAATCTGCTGGAGGGGGATTCGATCATGGAGGGCATCTACATCAACTCCATTGCCCCTTCGATGTTGCGTGAGTAGTTCACCACAGACCTATGGTTCCATAGCTAGTAGCTAGATGGCTTCTTCTCTATCTTTGCTTCTCAATACCATGTTCTTCATGATCTTCATGGAGATCTATTCGATGTAATACTCTTTTGCGGTGTGTTTGTCGAGATCCGATGAATTGTGGGTTTATGTTCAGATTATCCATGAATATTATTTGAGTCTTTCCTGAATTCTTATATGCATGATTTCATATCTTTGCAAGTCTCTTCGAGTTATTGGTTTGGTTTGGCCAACTAGATTGGTAATTCTTGCAATAGGAGAAGTGCTTAGTTTTGGGTTCAATCTTGCGGTGTCCTCACCCAGTGACAAAGTAGGGGTAGCGAGACACGTATTGTATTGTTGCCATCAAGAGTAAAAAGATGGGGTTTTCATCATATTGCTTGAGTTTAGCCCTCTACACCATGTCATATTACTTAATGTGTTACTATGTTCTTCATGAACTTAATACTCCAGATGCACACAGGAGTCAGTTGATGTGTGGGGTAATAGTAGTAGATGCAGAATCGTCTCGGTCTACTTGTCACGAACGTGATGCCTATATGCATAATCATTGCCTTGGATATCTTCATAATTATTCGCTTTTCTATCAATTGCTCGACAGTAATGTTTTCACCCATCGTAATACTTGCCATCATGAGAGAAGCCATCTAATGAAACCTATGGCCCCCGGGTCTATTTTCCATATTATACTTTCAGATCTAAAACCGAAAATACCAAAAAACTTGCTGCCATATTTTTACTCTTAGTTTTACTTTCCGTTCAAGCATCCTATTATATCTATCTCTAATAGATCTCATCCTTGCAAGTAACCATGAAGGGATTGACAACCCCTTTGTAGCGTTGGGTGCAAGAGTTTGATTCTTTGTGCAGGTACATCTATTGGTGGCTCGCTTGTATCTCCTACTAGATAGATACCTTGGTTCTCAAAAACTAAGGGAAATACTTATCTACTTTGCTAGATCAAACCGTTCCTCTTCACGGGAAACCAACGCATGCTCGAGAAGTAGCAGTTGCCTAAGGCTGCCACTAGGACAAGGAAGAGACTCAACTCAGATGAAGAGGATTCTAATTTTGTCCTTGAAGAGGTTCTTGCTAAGAAGAAATAGAAGGCTTCTAGGAGGGATGCCAATGAGGCCACCTTATCTAGGAAGGTGGTCAGCAAAATTTATGCTCCTACAGAAACCTTCAAAGCACATGAGAGTGCGAGGGCAATAGTGTCTATTGAGGTCCCCAGGAAGGTTGTGCCAAAGAAGACAGCCAGGAAGAGGATCATCCGTGTGCAGGGCAGGCCTAACTCAATGTATGAGGATCCAGAGGAGGTTGCTGCTGCTGCAGAGGAGGAAGAGGAGGAACCTGCTGCTCAGGCCCCTCCTAGGAAGAAGGACAAGAAACTTCTGGCTGATGCTATGCCCAAGCTAGGCCCCTCCAAGAGCACCAAGGGAACTTCAAAGAAAGCTGCTACACATAAGTCCAAGAGGACTACCAGAGACATACCTGCTGCTGAGAAGAACAAGAAGTCCACTTTCAAAGAAGCTGATGATGATGATGATATGACTATTCTGATGAAGCTCCGACCTCACCTTCCAGTTCATTATGTCAGCCACCCAGTTGCTAAGGATATGAAGAAGAGGAAGGATTAAGGGTTGAGGTCATGGAGAGATATTGATCCATATGCTCAGAGGAGAAAGATTGTTGTTGACTACACGTTTTACACCAAGGAACATCAAGACTTCTATGGGACAGTTTTGCTAGACAAGAGTCCTGTAGTCAGTGACATGAGATATGTTGATTGGAAGTACATCAAAGTTAATGAGGATTACTTTCCATGTGTCCAAGAAAACTTCCAATGCATTGGACTTGATAAATTTGTTGGGAAGGAGTTCACAACTTGGAACAATAAGATGATCATGCAATTATACTCCACTGCACATTTCTATGGAGATGGTAGGATTGTCTAGATGATTGAAGGAGCAAGATATGAATCTTCTGTTGATGAGTGGGCTACCATCTTAGGAGTCCCAGAGGTTCAGGATGGAGATTTGGATGTCTACACGGAATCCAAGGAGAGCCACAATGCTATGAAGGATATGTATAATCCTATCCCTACAGATAAAGTGCAATCACACAAGCATGATTCTATCTACTTTCTCTAGCCAGGCCTTCGTACCATCAACACTATCCTGAGGCATACCTTGTTGGCCAAGTCTGGAGATGAGAAGATGATTCGTGGATACTCCATCAACATGCTCATCCATCTTGATCATCGCACGAGGATTCGAGTAATGGACTTGATAGTAGAGACTGTGAAGAGGGTTGCTGCTGATCAGAAGTGCTCATGCTACTACACACCCTATATCCATCAATTCTTAGCTTGAGAAGCACATCTTTGCTTTGGACAGTCCCCATTTGCCACTTCAGCCGGACTTGGAGGACCATGTTGTGGTGATGGACCCAGACCATCCCACATCAGCTGCATCTCAGGCACATGCGGAGGCAGAAGCAGAGGCAGCTCGAGCCACTAGTGCTCAGGTTCCTAGGTTTAGGAACGAGCAGATGGATCTTTTGATCACCACTGTCATGGAAATGAAGAATGACATCAAGACCATCATGGATACTCAGGAGAGCCTCGCAAACATCATTGATGATAGAGTGAAAACTCTGAATAACAAGGTTGATGGGCTGACTAAGACAGTCAATGAGCTCAAGAAGGAGGTTGATGAAGCCCCAATCCGCTGCACCTCTTCAGAGTCTGAGTCTTCTGATGATGAGGAGGATAGTGCACCTGTCAGGACGGCTGCCCAGTTCACGACTAAGGCCATGACTCCTACAGTACCAGCTCTAGAGACGAGGCCTTCATCTTCTGCTCCAGTCACAGTATCTTTAGCTCCATCAGCTCCAGTGCCTCTAGTATCTACTCTAGCTCCATCCAGGACTTTAGCAAAAGTCTTCGCCGATGCAGTTCTCTCGACTCCGACATCGACGATCGGAGGAGATCAGCCATAGAACGATTAGCTATATCTCTTTGAAGTTTTTGGTAACTTGTTGCCAAAGGGGGAGAAGTTGTATATAGATCTTAGGATTCGAGTGAGAGAGCATCTTTTTTTATTTACTGGTTTTATAAAACATTTGGCTATTTTGGTTTGACGTTAGATACTTTTGTGTTTGTGTTTGATCATACGATGTTATATGTGTTTCTACTATTTCCTATCATTTGATGATTATGTGATGATCACTCACTTTGCTTGTTGTGTTGTGCTATGTTGATTAACTCTTATTACTCTCGCACACCACTAAGTTGTATGTGACATGGAAGAAGTGCCCCATGTACCTAATAGATTGTGCATTTGCATTCAAACGCAAATTTAAAATAATGCACAAATTTAGGGGGGGGCTCTTGCTTATCACATACTTCTCAAAGCGATGATTATATTCATTGATTATATCATATGTCGAAGCTTTGATCTATATGTTGTGATCAATTACCAAAAATGGGGAGATTGAAAGCACATTTGCTCCCTTGGTGGTTTTGGTAATTCATAACAACATATAAGTCATTGAACAAATGTTTCCATCAAGTATATTTCAGGAAATGTTCAATGATAGGATTGGCAAAAGGATTGTGGAGATTGTGGAATACCCCAAGATCAAATGAAATAGGTTGGCAAAGCTTCAAGCAAGAGGATTCTACATTTTACATTTGTGATAATTTACTTTGAGTCCATAGGAAAGCTAATACTATTAAAAGGGGCTAAAGTTTTGTTGGTGAACAAAATGCTCATACGTGCACAAGTGATAGTCACCAAAGACACCGAAAAACTCTCCCACCAAAGTTTGTCCAAAGCCAAACACTCAAAATCGATGCAACCAACATTCTACACTCGGCGCCACCGATTTCCAAACCCTAGACAGACTCAGCCAAACCCTACCTTTTCGGTGCAACCGATACTGCATTCGGTGCCACCGAGTTGGGCTACCAACTTTCTATTACGCAAGTTCACAATTTTGGTCCCTCCGAGATTGTTGAATCGGCGTCACCAAGATTGGATATTCTGATGGTTGGTCACCTTATCGATTTAACCGAGATTCCTATATCGGTCTCACTGAGATTCAAAAGTTGCTAACTTTAAGTCTCTTCGGTACAACCGAGATTCACACCTCGGTTCCATTGAGTCTGACTTATTGTGTGTAACGGTTGGATTTTTGGAGATGCCTATATATACCCCTCCTCCATCACCTACTCGAAAGAGAAGCACTCAGAACTGTTCCCCACTCATATCTATCAGTTTTCTGAGAGAGAACCACTTGTCCTTGTGTTGAGGTCAAGATCTTCCACTCTAATCATATGGATCTTGATCTCTAGCCTCCCCAAATTGCTTTCCACCCAATCGATCTCTTCTACCAAGCCATATCTGTGAGAGAGTGATTGTGTGTTGAGGAGTCTATCATCTTGAAGCACAAGAGCAAGGAGTTCATCGCATTACCGAGCCTATTAGCTTTTGGAGGGTGGTGCCTCCTAGATTGGTTAGGTGTCGCTTGGGAGCCTCCTACTTCGTGTTGTGGAGTGAACCAAGAAGTTTGTAAGGGCAAGGAGATCGCCTAATTCGTGAAGATCTACTCCGAGTAAGGGTAGTCCTCCGTGGACGTAGGCCGTCATGGCATAGTCAAGGTTGCTTGTTTGTGGAACCCTTCATGGGTAGAGCCCTCCATGGACTCTCGCGACCGTTACCCTCCGTGGGTTGAAGACTCCATGAATGTGGATGTACGATAGCACCACCTATTGGAACCACGGAAAAATCATCGTGTCACCAATTGCGTTTGATCTTCCTACCCTCTCTTACTTACATGCTTGTCTTTACTTTCCGCTGCTATACTCTTAGACATGCATGTGTAGGGTCTAGTTGACATACTATGAATACTAAAATCTGCCAAGAATTAAAATTAGGGAAAATTAGATTTTTATTTGGTCAAGTAGTCTAATCACCCCCCTCTAACACTACTTTCGATCCTACACTCGGTTGTGGCTCGCTTCAAGAAGCGTTGTTTTCTTCTTCTCTGCCTTTGTTGCGCTGTTGTTGTACGCCCCCTTTTGGCTTGCCGTGGTGGCGAGGGGAAGGATCTGCTCGATGTAGTGACCTGCGGTGGTAGAGGACGCCGGGAAAGTTGTGATACTCCGCATAGATGGAGAAGATTCTCGGTGGTTAGTGTTTGGCCGCCGACTCAAGATGCTGACAGGCAGTAGCTCCGAACCTTGACGACGGTGTTGCGTCAGGTCTCCATCAACCACCATTGGAGGCATTCTTGAGGTCCCACGGTGGCGCTTAACTACCGCCATGCATCAAGTGGTTCCCTCCCCAATGTTCGTGAGGGAGGCCGCCGGTTGAGACCTCATTTCTTCAGTGGGACGAAGGACTTGATTGCTTTTCTTCTTTCTCGTCTAGGGTCTGTACTCTAATTGTCAAGGACCATTTAATTATTGTTGTAGTTTTGAAGGTCTTTTTGTAAGTTGTACCTCACCGCTGGAATATAAATGCAGTATCTAGGCCCTTCGGGGACGTTCCCTATTCAAAAAAACATCGCGTTGCGTGCTCGAGTGGCCTGTCGAGGAGGGTGGAAGCGTCACATGCGTTGCTTCCCTTCCGTAGCTACGTGGTAAATATCTGGAGGTCTGTCAAGTGATGGGTGAAAGCTTCTCATGTGTGTCAATCGTTATATTGAAGCAACTAATTACCGGGTAAATCTTGGAGGTGGTTTTTTTGGCATAAAAACGCGTCAAGTGGTGTACCAGCATTCGCCATGTGTCGTATGTTGGGCGCACCATCAGGATTATGGGTTTTTTATGCATTTCGAGTGTTAGTTATGTTTGCTGATAGATATTTTTGGTTTTTTCTTAGTATCCCTAGAGGTGGGGATTTTTTTTGCAAAGTGGCGATTTTCGAGAGAAGCATGGTTGTGCTTTTTGAAAAAGGAAACAAGTACAACATGTGTTTTCCAGCACACATGTTTGTGTGAGAAACACAACAGTGCTTCTCGAAAGGAGAAAACAATAGTTGAACTTCCCTTAGGAAAGGAAGCAGGTGCTTCCACTAGATGAACAAATGTGCTTCCTTCAAAAAGAAAACTTGTGCTTTTGTAAGAAGCATAGTCCTGCTTTCAAATATTTTTAAATAGTACAACTCCGCAGGTTTCTTTTGTTTTGTAATGTATTGTCTTTATTTTCAGTTTAATATTATTTTTATTGTATATATATATAATTATATATATTATGTTTTTTATTTTTTATTCCTTTTCTCCTAGTTTTTAGTGTTTTCTCTCAAAACCTATTAAAAATGAATCTAGTTTCGAAGGTCTTGAACGAGAAATCTAATGATGAAAATGGTTTGTGATTAAACGCACGGTTCAAAAATATAAATTATTTAAGAAAGTGATTTAAATATGGAAAAGTTTCATATTGCGACAAGTACGCAAAGGGAGTGTATCACTTGTCAGCACCAAGAAATATGGGAGTGACCTATGCAAGAAGTGTCCCCTTAATTAGTGATTTCATCGTTCCATCGTCATTAACCAAACAAGACTAGGTCGAAGACATTCGCTCAAAAAATAAGACTGGACCGAAGGCCTCATGTCGCATACCCGAGTGGCCTGTCGAGGGAGCGGACACGCCAAATAGCAGTCTCGCTATAAGCAACAGCCCAATATTGGTCAGCTCAGCAAGGACCATATTCCTTTAGCGTTTTTTGTCCCTTCTTTTTCTTCACACATCCATATTTTTTTGGACTTTTTAACCTAGGATTATATTTATAAATATTCTAAATGTATATTAAAAAAGCACTTTACTTAAAAAAGTATATATATATATTAAAAATTATTAATCATTTATTTATAAAATAGTATACATGTATATAGAATTTTTGTCTGATGTATACAAATAATGTACAATGTGAACGCAAAAACTAGACAAAGAATATAAGTTTTCAAATATGTTAATAGTGTATTTGGCAAAGGTTAAAGTCGTTTAATAAATTTTCCTTATGTATACAAAAAGTGTATAAGGTTTATGAAAAAAATAAAAATATAAGTTTTGAAAAGTATTAAAATATGTATTTAAAAAATGTTGAATATGTTGAAAAAATGTTCCTGATGTATACAATCAATGTACAAATGTGTATGGAAAAGTAGACATCAAAAACATATGTTGGGAATAATGTTAAGCTTGTATATAAAAATGTTAGCCCAGTTTAAAAAATGCTTATTAGACTACAAAAATGTTCAGCGTATATTTGAAAAAAAATTGACTGTGTATTCAAAAAAGTGTTCGTAACATGGATTTTTAAGAAAAATGGACATTTTGTATTTGAGAAATGTACAATATATATCAAAACAATGTTCCACATGTATGATGTGCACCCAAAATAATATTTGTGTTGAAGAAAAGAAAAAATGACGAAAACCAACATTAGAAAAAAAAACTCAGGAAACCCGAAATACCAAAGAAATCGGAAGTATAAGGAAGAAAAGGAAAAAATTGGGCATAAATAAAAGAAACCAAAAAATAAACAAGAAACTGGAGAACAAACGAGTGCAAGGAACAAAGAAAACTAAACAAACCAAGCAAATAAAAAATAAAAGAAATAAAAAGGGAGTAGAAACCAAGAAAGAACAAAGAAAAGAAAAGGAAAAAACAATGAAACAAACCAAATTAAAAATGATAAAAACATTGAAAAAAATAGAAAAAGAAGCAAACTAGCGAAGCGAATGCAACATGCGAGCCATGAAAAACGGCCGACCCAGTACTATGACGCGCAGGGAGACACTTTAGGGGTAGATACTCTTGCTCTTTTTTCTCAAAAGAAAAGGTAGATACTCTTGCTATAAGCGAGCACTTTGTTGGACTTGCCTAAAGAAAAGATAAATACACTCACGGTCATTGGAGTTGAGACGAAAGCATGGTACGGTCACCCAACTTTGAAATACAATTGTTACGGTCACTATATATGATGTGACGTGAAAATACGGTCATTATTGCTCGTATGCGGTGCATACAGACTCGTTTGGCCATTTGTTGACCGCCACATTCTTAGCTCCGATTAGGCCAATCTTTTATGGAGGGGTTAAATGTAAAATTGCAGGAATCCGCAATCCTCAAATCCCTAACCCGCGACTCCCCTCTTCAATCGCTAACCCTCAGCTCCTCTCTCTCGCGGTGTCCGCCATCGTCGTCGTCGGCACCACCATTGTTTCACACAACATCTGCTCATGTCTGCTGCAAGCTCCTTCATCGCCGTTGTCTGCCGCAGGGCAATGGCGCTGCCCCTGATCTCCTGCCCAAGCTGCAAGGAGAACGTGCACATGTATGTGCCGACCACTAAGAAGCACAACGGGTGGATCTTCTACAGACGCCGCATCCATGGGTTTAGTGCTTCATTTCATTTTTGGATGCTTTGTCTTCAATTTCGATGGAAAGATGCAAGTTTTTGACCGGTGCTACCCCGAATTTGGGATAGGTTTCTTGCGATTTATGGCGTTGGGAGTTGGAGTATGTTGTGTACCTTGTTGAGAAACACTACCTCATCGATGATGGCACTGTGGATGCTATTGGTGAGGTGGGGGAATGAAGGGAGCAACTGATTGTTGCACAAGAACTGGTGCAGATGAATACACCCACCAGCAGGTCCAGCAAGCTTGCAAAGAAGGAAGCAAGTTGTGGGAGGCAACAAGCAATTGCACTGATGATGTTAGGGAGGGATCTAGTGAAGCTCATGAAGATGTTATTTGTTGTTGTGGTGGTCCTAGGTACTGTTGCTGTTGTGTTGGTGCTGACGAAGTGAAGGAATTGAAGTGGTGAAGAGGTTTCTTTTGGGGATGATGCTAAAGATGTTAAAAGTGTTGCATTGCTGCCGTGGTCAAGATGCTACTTTTGGGTTGTTGTTGATAGTCTGCTGCAATGGTGTCAATTAGTAGATGATATGTGCTAGTAGTGCTAGGTTAATTTGTGTTCAATGTCATGTAATGGTGGATATGTCATGTAATGGTGTGTATGCCTAGGTGGATATTCTATGCTGAACCTATCAATCTATCTATCTATCATATGCTATGTCATGTGATGGTCTTTAGCACTTAAGCAATGTTTTATCAATCTATGTATGCTATATTGATGTTGGAGTGTTCAGTAAAATTGATGCAATGATGTATGTTATCAATCTATCCGCACTTAACAGTTGGATTGACCAGAAAACTAAGAATAAGTAATGTCCATCATCCATCAACATCAAACTTGCAATGCTTATCATCCATCATCCATACAAAACCAAGGTATCATATTTTCATCCATCATCCATACATAACCAAAATAGATTCTTGCAGTACTTTCCTACAATCACCATGCATAGACACAAGAAAATTGGCACCATGTATGATTATATCAATAACATAAACAATGTGATCAAGAAGGTACCAAACACTTCATGTCCTACAACTTATCTAAAGACATCAAACATTGATGATTTGACAACCTTTCTTGGACATTCAGCTTCATTTTAGCTGGATTTTATTTTTCCAGCCAACCTTTGCTCCTTTTCTCTCTCTGCAATTGCCATTACTATCTCCTGTGCAGCTGCAAGATTCTTATCTACCTCTCTTTTAGCAGCACCCAGTCTCTTCACCTCTTCTTTTTGTGTAGCAACCAGTCTCTTCTCCTCTTCTTTTTGTGCAGCAGCTAGTCTCTTCTCCTCTTATTTTTGTGTAGCAACAAGTCTCTTCTCTTATGCCTTCCGTGCAATAACAAGTTTCTTTTTCTCTTCCCTCTTTGCAGCAGTTAATTCCCTCTATGTCCTCTTTTCCGCCTCCTTCTCTATAGCATCTCTCCTCTCTACTTCTTGCTTTTCTTTCCTCTCAGCGGCTATTTTTTTCTTTGTGTATTCAATAATTTTTCTGGTCTCAGCTTGAACCTTCTTGTTTAATTATGTTTCCTCTTTCTTCTTGGTAGTTCTCTCCAATTCAGCCACTCTTCTTCTCTCTGCAAGCTCAACTTTCTTCTGTGCTACCTTATGTTTCCTTCTTGTTATCTCTTCAGCTCTCTTCAAATCATCTTCTCTTATAGATGCAAGTATTGTCGTCTTCCTCTCCTCTACTTCCCTATCTTTCTGATTCTTCATAGCCTCCAATTTCTGTGCCAACTCACCTAGCCTTATGGTGCTTGAACTAGCTTGGATTCCTTGGCTACCATTGGTATGGTTGAGCAGCACTTGGGCAGCAGTAAGGAAAGCAGAACTAGGTATTGGCCTTTGTTCCACACTAGTAGGAAACAGGGCATCATTCCCGATTCTAGAGGGACTTTAGTCCCGGTTCTGAAACCGGGACAACACAATCGGGACTAAAGGTCCAGATGTTTAGTCCCAGTTGGCTTACGAACCGGGACTAAAAGAGCTCCACGCGGCCCCTATAGGGCGCCCACGCAGGAGGACCTTTAGTCCCGTTTCGTAGCACCAACCGGGACAGAAGGGCATCCACGTGTCAGCCCCTGCCAAGCGTTGGGGTCTAGGTTTTTTTAGAAAGGTCCATGTTTCATTTTGTGTTTTCATTTTATTTTATATTTATATTGTATTTTCACGCAGTTACACATATTAATATACAACATCATCGGTACAAATTATGGAAAAAAAACATGCAACATCAGTACAAATTAGATGGATGCAATAGACCAAGTAGAATTAGAGGAAAATACGATGTTTCGAATCGCAACATCGTATTTTCCTCTAATTCAACTTGGTCTATTGCATCCATCTAATTTGTAGTGGTATATGTCATATTACAACTCATTATCATCTTAATCAACTCTTCATCATTGTAGGTAAAATGACATAAAAAGGTGAACTCCTCATCATTCTGGTTGTTGTCATACTAGCAAATGATCAAGTCATCACAAGTTAGAAACACTAACTACTCCTGTCTTCTAGGTAAAATAGCATAAAAAAGGTGAACTCCTGCATCTCCCCATTGAAGAATACATATCAACATATTTCCAACTTCTGGCTTGCGCAATTTATAGTCTCCAAGTGTTTGCATGGATGCTGTTATTACCTTGCTCCATCCTTTTATTTTCATGGTATTCTAACTTTGAGATATCGTGTATTTACCAGGGTAACTCATCGGCATTGGTCGTAAACTAACCATATGCAAATCACCTTTGGTAAACATCCATTGAGGAGCGGTCTCTGGCAGGAGTACCTATTGAAGAACATAAGTTATAATAGCATAGTTAGCAAACTAGTTTTGCTTAAAAACAATGTATGAAAAGGATGGACTAAAGACACAAGAGTAAAAAATTCTTACAAAGTTGTATCTACTGATGTTATAAGGGTTTAACTTGTGCATTAGTGGCACATATCCATGATAAATGTTACCAATCATGTAATTTTTCTTATGATGTTGAATAGCATGAATAAATGAGATGAGACGATCTTTCTCCAAACAAGTAAGTTTGGAGTCATAACTTTAGTACTTCCGATCTATTATCTGTCTGGTAGTTCTTATAGCACGAACATAAGCTGATAATTAAAAATAAAGAAAATTTGTCGGGATGAGTACCAAATACTTTTCAATAATCAATTTAAAGTACCTAACAAATATGTTGACAAACGCACCTGGAGGTAGCACCAGAATCAAGTCATCCTCCGCATGCACCCGAATATCTATATTATTATCACAAACATCTTCATTACCAAGATCGAAGGTAATGTTCATGTCCTTATCCAACCCATACGCGTGGCAAAATTCTCTCCAATTAGAACAACCAAAATAGGTGTGATCTTTGTTATTTTTCACCTTAACAACAAAAGTGTAATGCTCCGTTCTCAGGTCAGCTATCATAGGGTCTGTACTATCCTTCATTTTGAAATGGAACTTGTCCAAGACAACGGATCTTGCATGACAGGGAACACACTAGTCAAATTATACAAAATAAAATTAAAGGTTAATTAAAGCAAAAAAGCACACGTCATACTTCATTAACAAAAAAATACATGTCGTCTGTACATACCGTAATAATACTAAATTCTTGTGTTTGCTTGACGGTGAAGGACCTATCATTGTCCACATGAGGATAAATGTTGCATAGACCCCTGTCGTCCCAGCACAAAGGGCACTCAGGGATCATATCATCGTCAGACGACGTCGACATTTCATGTGTTCATGATTTTAAGATTAAAAATCGATGGTAAAATTTTGAAGCAAGATCATCATATAATATCACTAATACATATAATATTATCGGCGATCGTCAGCAACTCTTAATATAATATTATCATATAATATCACTAATACATCTCGAATAATCTAGTTCATGAAGCATCAAATATTATCACTAATATAGCTCGAATATTATCGAATAATCTAGTTCACTTGCGGTTCCTGAAGCGTGGGCGGTGGACACCCAAAAAGAAGGAACCATCACAGGATCATAGCTTGGGTGCGATCCCTGAAGGAACTGCCAGGTATTGGAGAACCTCGTATCCAAGGCAACCATGTAGTGATGGATGTGCTCGTACTCCTCCCTGACACGACGACGTACCACCTCCTCGGTTGTCGGCTGCCTCCACACTGATAGTGGCCCACGCGAGCGCCACCAAAGAAGCTCCGGGTTGACGATGATACCCGGATTCCTCACCAAACTACGTGCCCCAGAAGGTGGCCCCCAGTGCCAGCCCGACGGAGCCCAGTTCCGGACATGGCGCCTCTCAAACTGGTTGTCGGCGCCGAGTCGACGACGAGGATGTGCGATTGGCATCATCGACGAGAAAAATTGCAGCTATAGAAAATATCATTTTATTTAACAATAATAAAACATGAATATCATTTTTAATAACAAAGCCTAGTGATGTATATGTGTGTGTGTGGCGCGCGACCAAGAGAACATATAACACTTAAAATCATGTAAGGTAGCAATTAAAGAAACATCTTCCTCATAGATCAACAAATCAACTTAAAATGCCATCTTGAAACTTTGCGATATGACCAAACATGTTACCACTTACTAGTATTAGTGTTGTAAAATATCATGTCGTTTTGAGCTCATATTTGGCACGTACTGACTATTTAAAATGGCAATACCAATTTTTGCCTCAAAATTTGACTACTTTTTAAAAATCTGAGAAAACTATTGTAAGTACTACATGTGACTAGTATGAATCTAGGATATTTTGAGCATCTTTGAACAAAAGGGATTGGTATATAATAGCTATTTTTCTCAACTGATCCTAATTTTGGTTCACAATTTGATAGTTTCCTAAAATTCTAAAAAACAAGGAGCGATCTATGGTGTGGCCGGCAGCTCACCTAGGAGGAGGAGGTGGCCGCAGCAGGCTTGGGGATTCGGCAGTGTCGGGGGGCAGCAACGGGGGACAGCGTCGAGGCGGCAACGGGGACGTTGTCGGGGGCAGCGACGAGGAGTGAGCGGGCTCAGGAAGGCGACAGCATCGGGGGGTGGCGACGGAGGACGGCAACGAGGAGCGAGTGGGCTCGGGGAGGAGACAGCGAGGTCCGGCAGCTTGGCGGTGTCGAGGTGGTCTTTGGCGCTGTCGAGGGAGGGGGAAAGCAGATGGATTTGGAATTTTTTCCAAGTACCACTTATATAGTCTAACCTTTAGTCCCGGTCGGTGGCTCCAACTGGGACTAAAGACCGCCATGTCGTCCCGGTTGAAGCCATCAACCAGGACCTTTAGTCTTGGTTGGAGCCATCAACCGGGACTAAAGGGCTGGTCCTGGCTGTGGGGGGAGTTTAGTCCCACCTCGCCAAGCGAGAGGCGCCCGCACCGGTTTATAAGACCACTCCTCTCTGCCTTGTTAAGTTCCTCTCAAAGTGAAAATAGATGCCCTTATATGGGAAGTTCGACCTAAATTCAAAATGCTAATTTGTCTAGTATGCACTTACTAGCACTTTGAATTTAGGTCAAATTTTCCCTATAAGCGCATCTATTTCCACTTTTGCTATTTTTTGTATTATTGTTTTGCATATTAAATGTTCTTCACAAAAATTACTTTATGGATATTATTTTTCTATTAAAGTTTTTAACAGAAATAATTTTGATAATTTAAGTTGTATAAATTTTATATAATATTAAATTTAATAACTTTGATTGGACGAAAACACGTCTCTTACAAAGGGATTTCAATTTTATAACCATATTTGAACTCAAGACATTTTCTGCATTCAATATGCACCATTCAAAGCCACATCATCACTTTTCAACCCTTTTGTGACTTCATTTGCTATTTTTCATGCATTTCATGATTTATTTTGAGTAAAATGACCCTGAATTGAAAATCACTATAAATGAACTCTGACATGGTTGAAAGTTGGCACTGTATCATAATTTCACCCACATAACATGTGCTTAAAAGTTAAGAGTGTTACAGGAAAAACTGGATGCACTTCGTGTAAAAACTAGACAATCTCTTTCGAAGTATCATGGTTTCGGACGAAAACTCGTCTATTACAAAAGGATTTCAATTTTTAAACATATTTGAACTCAAGACTTTTTCTGCGTTCAATAAGGACCATTGAAAGCCACATCATCACTTCCAACTCTTTTGTTACTTCATTTGCTACTTTTCATGCATTTCATGATTTATTTTGAGCTAAAATGACCCTGAACTGAAAACCACTGTAAATGAACTCTCAAATGGTTGAAAGTTGGCATTGTATCATAATTTCACCCACATAGCATGTGCTAAAATGTTAATAAGGTTACAGGAAAAACTAGATGCACTTCGTGTAACTAGACAATCTCTTTCGAAGTATCAGGGTTTTGGATGAAAACATGTCTATTAAAAATGATTTCAATTTTTAAAACATATTTGTACTCAAGACTTTTTTTGCATTCAATATGCACCATTCAAAGTCACACCATCACTTTTCAACCCTTTTCTGACTTCATTTTCTGTTTTTCATGCATTTCACGATTTATTTTGAGCTAAAATGACCCTGAATTGAAAAACACTGCAAATGAATTCTAAAATGGTTGAAAGGTATGGTATCATAATTTCACCCACATAGCATGTGCTAAAAAGTTAAGAGGGTTACAGGAAAAACTGGATGCACTTCGTGTAAGTATCAGGGTTTCGGACGAAAACACCTCTATTACAAAAGGATTTCAATTCTTCACATGTAACTGCAGTGATATTCTAGATGAAAGCCGTCATCAGAATAGTTGTGGATAGAAAGTCTTCACTTTTTCTTCGCATGTGTCCCTTGCTTATTGCACCTTAACCATGGATACTCTTCATCATTTAACAAGATGGTTGGGTCAGCCTTCACTTTGAAGGGAGGAATTTCATGAAACTTTTCATAATCTTCAGACATGTCTATCTTGCCCTCAACTCCCATGATGTTTCTTTTCCCTTTAAGAACTATGTTTCGCTTTGTCTCATCGTTTGATGTATCCACTTCCTTATCTTGTTTTTCTCGGTTTGGTAGACATGTCCCTCACATAGAAAACCTACGGGTCTATCCAAGATTGTTAAGATCCACTGTTGTCATTCCGTACTGTGGGTCTATCTGTATGCCGCCTCCTGACATATTGACCCATTTGCACTGAAATATAGGGACCTTAAATTCATGTCCATAGTCAAGTTCCCATATCTCCTCTATGTAACTATAATATGTGTCCTTTTCCCCATTAGTGATTGCTGCATCAAAGCGGACACCACTGTTTTGGTTGGCACTCTTTTTATCTTGGGAAATTGTGTAAAATGTATTACCATTTATCTCATAGCGTTGGTAAGTCAATAAAGTCAAAGATGGTGTCCTGGCCAACACGTATAGGTCATCTGCAACAGTGTTGTTACGCATGAGATGCATTTGAAACCAACCACCGAAAGTATCGATGTGTTCACATGTAATTCAGTCATCAGACTGCTCCGGGTGTGTGAAGAGTAGAATATCCTTGTTTTCATTCATATACGGGGCCACCAAGGTAGAATTATGTAGAACTGTGTAGTGTGCTTGCGCCCAAGAATGCTCGTCCCTACATATTATTGATTTTGCTCCTAGCGTGCCTTTTCCACTCAGTCTCCCCTCATACCTCGATTTAGGGACACCAATCGGCTCAAGGTCAGGAAAAAAGTCAACACAAAACCCAATGCCCTCCTCTGTTTGATGGCCCGTGGAGATGTTGCTTCCTTCTGGCCCGTGGTAGGTCCCAAAATATAGATTTGTTCTTCCACATGGGTGCACGTCCCTCAGGGTCAGTCGGAACAGATTGTCCGCCAGGACCCTTTCCAAAGATTACTTTTATATCCTTGACCATATCAAGTATGTCATCGCCAGTATGAAGGATGGTCTTCTTCTGGTGATCTACCCCGCCTTTGAAATGCTTGCCTTTCTTTCTTAAGGCATGCTTGGTCGGAAGAAATCGACGATGTCCCAGGTACACATTGTTCTTGCATTTGTCCAAATATATACTTTGGGTATCATCTAAACAGTGTGTGCATGCGTTGTATCCCTTGTTTGACTGTCCTGAAAATTACTAAGAGTAGGCCAATCATTGATGATTACAAACAGCAACGCTCGTAGGTCAAATTCCTCTTGTTCATGCTCATTCCACACACGTACACATTTTCCATTCCATAGCTATAAAAGTTCTTCAACTAATGGCCTTAGGTACACATAAATGTCGTTGCCGGGGTGCTTTGGGCCTTGGATGAGCAATGTCATCATAATGAACTTCCACTTCATCCACAACCAAGGAGGAAGGTTATAGATACATAGAGTCACAGGCTAGGTGCTATGATTGCTTCTTTGCTCCTCAAAAGGATTAATGCCCTCTACACTTAAACCAAACCATACGTTCCTTGGGTCATCTGCAATGTCAAGCTAGTCACTCTCTCGATTTTTCTCCATTGCGGCCCATCAGTGGGTTCTCTCAACTTCCCATCTTTCTTACGGTCTTTTTTGTGCCATAGCAACAACTTGGCATGCTCTTTGTTTCTGAACAAACGTTTCAACCGTGGTATTATAGGAGCATACCACATCACCTTGGCAGGAACCCTCTTCCTAGGGCACTCGCCCTAAACATCACCAGGGTCATCTCGTCTAATCTTATACCGCAATACACTTCATACCGGACATGCGTTCAATTCCTGTACTCACTGCGGTAAAGGACGCAGTCATTATGGCATGCATGTATCTTATGCACCTCTAATCCTAGAGGGCACATAACCTTCTTTGCTCCGTACATAGTGTCAGCCAATTCATTATCCTTTGGAATCTTATTCTTCATTTTTTAGTAAGTTTCAAATACCTTGTCAGATAAACCATTCTCTGCATTCCATTGCAGCAATTGCAGTGCGGTACCGAGCTTTGTGTTGCCATCTTTGCACTTTGGATACAACCCTTTTTGTGATCCTCTAACATGCGATCGAACTTCAACTTCTCCCTTTCAATTTCGCATTATCTCTGTGCATCAAAAATGACCCGGCAAAGATCATCATTAGGCACATCTGGTGCCTCTTGATCTTCAGCCTCCCCCGTTGCAGTATCACTGTATTCAGGGTACATAGGACGATAGTTGTCATCATCATCTTCTTCTTCATTGTCTTTCATCATAACCCCTCTTTCTCCGTGCTTGGTCCAAGCATTATAGTGTGCCATGAAATCCTTCTCAAGCAGGTGGAAGTGAAGGGTTTTAGAGTTGGAGTAATCCTTCGTATTCCCAGAGACAGTGCATGGACAATACATAAAACCATTTTTCTTGTTTGCCTCAGCCACTTCGAGAAAATTATGCAGCCCCTCAATGTACTCGGAGCTGCTTCGGTCACTGTACATCCATTGCCAGTTCATCTGCGGGCATTATATAATAAATGTATCAAAAAACATTACAGAACATCATCAATAGAGAAGTGATCAAATTAATACAAGTTCATCATCACATTAAAACCAAAGTACACTAGTGATCAAATGTTATTACTGAAAAAATAACATCGCCAAACCTTTTAGAACACTTGTCTAGTTGGTGCACCGCCAAACCTAAACAAATCTTGGGGAAAATGCAGATTGGAGGTCAAGCTTGGAGAGGAGAAAACTTAAGTGTGGCTATGGCATTTCATCGAACACCTCATGTGCATAGTAGGTGAGAACAGAGAGCAACACACTTCCAAAACACAGTCCGGCCAAAAAACAACGGAGTGAGCGGACAGGGGCGAGCATATATATAGGCGTTGTATAAGTCCCGGTTGGTGGCTAGAACTGGGACTAAAGGTGCCTCTTTAGTCCCGGTTCTGGCCACCAATCGGGACTAAAGGGGCTGGGCCAGGAGCGAGCCTCTTTAGTCCCGGTTCATGTCTGGAACTGGGACTAAAGGGGTCAGACAAACTGGGACTGGTTCCTGGTGAGGCCCAGCCGACGCCCTGACCGCTCGAACCGGGACTGATGCACCCATTGGTCCCGGTTCATAACCAGACTGGGACTAATGCAATATTCTGGCCCGTTTCCAAGCCCTGTTTTCTACTAGTGCCACAACCCTAGGTGTTGGCATCTATAAAGAGAGGACATTTCATGAGATCAATAGGATATGCATCTATAAAGAAACTACATTTCATGTGGTAGTTTTGTTACCTGGGCAATTATGTTCTTGATACTTGTGATCTGCATTGGGTTTTTCGTGAAGAGGAACGGGTAATTCCAGCACAATAAGGGTAAGTATTTTCCTCAGTTATGAAACCAAGGTTTATCGAAGCAATAGGAATATCAATCCACAATCGTCTTAAGTGGCTGCACACAAAAGAGCAAACAACTTGCACCCAACAAGGGCAAGAGGGTTATCAATCTCCTTGATCTCATTATTTGCAAGCAAGTGAAGTTTGTAGATAAAAGTAGATAATTGTAAATTGAAAAATAAAATAAAAGATAAATAATTTTAGCAAGGTAATTATCTTGTTTTTAACAATATAAATGAATAGACTTGGGGACCATAGTTTTCCCAAATGGCATCTCTCATGAAAGTAGGCATACGGTGGGTAAACAAATTACTATTGGGCAAATGACAGAAAAGCGGATAGTTATGTGATATTCATGGCAATGATCATGTGTATATAGGCATCATGTCCAAGACAAATAGGCTAACTCCTACCTGTACCTATTACTATTGCCCCACTTCAAGAGCGCGTCTATGTTTTCCTCTCTACGTATTGAGTTCATGACAAACAGAGTAATGCATGGAGAACGATGACATGATGTAGACAAGGTAAAATCAAGCAATCTGAATAAACCCCATCATTTTATCCTTAGTAGCAACAACACAAAAACGCAACTTGTACCCTTCTGTTAACTTGTACCTCTCTCACTGAAGAAAGATCAATCTACTTGGCCAAAGAAAATCAATAGATCGGAGAGAATTATGAATCTATAATGATCATGCAATTAAGAATCACAATAATTTCAGAGAAGACTCAAATACTTTTCATGAATGATCTGAACATAAACCCACAATTCATCAGATCCCAACAAACTCACCATAGAAAAGGATTACATCGGATAGATCAAAGCGAAGATGCGATGATCTTGTATTGAAGATCAAAGAGAGAGAGAGCCATCTAGGTACTAACTACAAACTCGTAGTCCTATGGTGAACTAATCACACATCATCATGAGAGAAGCAAGGTTGATGAAGAGGCCCTCCATGTTTGATCCCCCCTCCAGCAGGGTGCCGGAACGGATCTCCAGACAGTCTCATTGCAGAACACAGACTTGTGGTGGTGGAAAAGTGTTTTGGGATGGCCTCTAAGGTTTTTGGAATATATGTGAATTTATAGGCCAGAGAACGAGGTCAGGAGACCTGCCAAGGGGCCACAAGCCATCTGGGCGCGACCACCCCCTAGCAGCACCTGGTTGGCTTGTGAGGCCCTCGTGCGGACTACGGCCTCCCCCCGAAGCTCCCAGGTCTTCTTTTGGTATAGAAAAAGTAATAAAAAAGTTTCAGGGCACTTGGATTTTGTTTGATACTGTAAACCTGAAAAGTGGAAAACACGTAGAAAACAACAACTAGCGCTAGGCCCTGGGTCAATAGGTTAGTGCTCAAAAATAATATAATTTGGTAAATATTTACTCAAAAAGTATCCTAGAATGATAATATAATAGCATGGAACAATCAAAAATTATAGATGCGTTGGAGAGACATCAAGCATCCCCAAGCTTAATTCATGCTCGTCCTCGAGTAGATAAATGATAAAAACATAATTTTTGATGTGACATGCTACCAAATATGTAATCTTTTGCATGTATTCTCATTGAGAAACTATGAATAAAAAAAATCAACATGGTAATACTTATAAGCATAAGCAACAAAATCATCAATCTTTCAAAGTATACGATCCTCAAAGAATGTTTACCCCGTTCATCTTATTATATTAGTAAGGCATGGCTCCGTATTCACCACATTAATACAAATGTCAAGCACCACGATGTCCAAGTCAGAAAATTGGATCGTACTTTTTCAATATGCATCAACTTTTTATTCTTCATGCAATACATGAGTGTGAGCCATGGACACAACATAAGGGTGGAATAGAATATGGTGGTAGATATCAAAGGGGTATAAAGTGGAGAAGATAATTTCACATCAACTAGGCATATCGATGGGCTATGGAGATGCCCACCAATAGTTGTCAATGCCAGGAGTAGGGATTGCCATGCAAATGATGCACTGGAGCTATAAGTGTATGAAAGCTCAAATGAAGCTAAGTGGGGTGTGCATCCAACTTGCTTGCTCATGAAGACCTCGGGCATTTGAGGAAGCCCGTCATCCTAATATACAAGCCAAGTTTATAATAATGAAAAAGTAATTCACACTAGCATATGAAAATGTCATAACATGAGACTCTCTATATGAAGAACATGGTGCCACTTTGAGGCACAAGTGTGGTAAAGGATAGTAGCAAAGCCCATTCTCTCTTTTTTCTCTCTTTTTTATTTTTTATATGGCGGTATCATTTTGCCTCCCCAATTTTTTATTTCTCATTGGGACAATGCTCTAATAATGATGATCATCACACTTTTATTTATTTACAACTCAATATGAAAACTTGATATGAAGAACTGTTGAACAATATGACTTAATATGAATGCATCTGGCAGTGTACCAGGATGTGCAATAATCTAGTATGACATGTAGAAATATGAGGAACGGCGGCTTTGCCACAAATACTATGTAAGCTCTATATGATCATGCAAAGAAATATGATGATGAATGAACTAGTCATATGATGTGACGATGAAATTTGCATGGCAATATATATGAGAATGGCTATGGAAATGCCATAATAGGTAGGTATGGTGTCTGTTTTGAGGAAGATATAATGAGGCTCATGTGTGACAGAGCGTATCATGTCACGGGGTTTGGATGCACGGGTGAAGGTTGCACCGATCCTCGAGGTGAGAACGGGCAAAGCACGGTACAAAGGAGGCTAGCAAAATGTGAGGAGGTGAGGTTTCGTATGTCCATGGTTTCACATTAGTCATAGATAACTCATATACTTTTTGCAAAGTTTTATTAGTTTTATCATAAAGCTAAGTACTACTCACATGCCCCGATGGAGGAGCTTGAGAGAAGTTAACCATCGCGTGCCTCTGACCCGAAACAACACTAGGATGTTAACGAGGAATGGACATTCTCACAAATCCCCACCATGCCTTTTTAATTTTTAGACAAACAAGAAGGTAAAACCTCTTAATGCCGACACTACTACAAATCAACAATGATGCACTCACACCTTTTCATATTACCACATCAATATCATTAACCCACAATTTCTCTTTTATGTGCTACATGATGGTTTTTATTATCACTCATTGAATACCTATTATTTTTGGACTAGTCTTATGACTCATGCAAATTATCATCACTATTTATTAATTCTCAAACAAATATAAGTAAAGAATGAGAGTGCAATTATTTCTATAAAATCTACATGCCATCGTGCTCAAAAAGATATAAGTGAAGTACTAGAGCAACTGCTAAGCTCAAAAGATATAAGTGAGGCACATAAAGTATTCTAAAAAATTATGAAGAAGGTGTGTCTCTCTCAAATAGCCGTGTCCAGTAAATGATGATTGTGGCAAACTAAGATAAAATTAAACAAAAGCAAATGATGGTCCAAGCAAAACTCATATCATGTGACGAATAAAAAATATAGCTTCAAGTGACAAACCGGTGGATTAAGACAAAAGAGGGGATGCCTTCCATGGCATCCCCAAGCTTAGACGCTTGAGTCTTCCTACAATATTACCGTGGGGTGCCTTGGGAATCCCCAAGCTCAGGCTCTTGCCGCTCCTTATTCCATTGTCCATCGTGATAACACCCAAAACTTGAAAAACTTCAATCACACAAAACTCAACAAAACTTCGTGAGAACCGTTAGCATAAGCAACATATCAAATACTCTAGGTACTGTTATAAATGTATTCATATTTCATTATTGCATAATAGTTACTATATTATAACTTGTCCATGGCTTGTACCCCCCTATACAATTCATAGAATTATCAAAACAAGCAAAGTATGCAAGCAAAAACAGAATCTGTCTAAAACAGAATGGTTTGTAATGATCTGTAGAGAAACTATACTTATGTAACTCCAAAAATTATGAAAAATTATAACAAATTGAAGAATTGTATATAAATATTGTGTAAAAAAATAAGATAAAAAGGCAATCTAGTGAAATCAGAGATATTCTGTACTGAACGCTAAAATTTCTATTTTTGCGTCGTATCAATTCTACTCATCTTGTGAGTCATCTCAATGGGTTTACTTGGAAAAAACACTAACTAAAACATAAAAACACAATAATTACAGAGGCAATAATCATGTTATCACACCAAGATAGAAATAAATGCTAATTGTTTGGTTGTCTCCCAACAAGCTCTTTCTTTATAGCCATCAAGATAGGCTTAGGATAATAATGATTCTCACATAAAAGAGAAGAGTTAAAGCACAAAGAGAGCATCATAAGACATGTGACAAAGACATTTAAGTCTAACATACTTCCTATGCATAGGCATTTTATAACCAAAGAAATTACCAATACAAGAAGTGTCTAACATATGCAAGTAGGAAGAGTGAAGCATTAACAATTCAAACATCAAGAGAGGTAATTGAACATGAGAATCCCTATAACCATATTTTCCTCTCTCATAATAATAATTACATGTAGGATCATAATCAAACTCAACAATATAACTATCATGTAAAACATTTTCTTTATGATCCATATGCATACAAATCTTACAATCTTCCAAGAGAGTGGGATTAACATTAAATAAAGTCATGACCTCTCCAAACCCACTTTTAGTAGCATTAAAATTATCATTATCAATAGTAGATTCATCATGAAGCTTAGAATTATCGAGACCACAAGAAACATCATGATTATCACCCCAATCATGATCATTAGCACAACTGATATTCATAGAATTTATACTAACAAAATTGCAATCATGCATTTCAAGGAACTATTGTGAATCACTTTATAAATTTCACAATTTTCATATTCACGATTTTCAAGCAAGACCTCATAAAGATAATCTACTGACCTGTCACTAGCAATTTTTTCAACATAATCGGGTCTTTTGAAAAGATTGGCAAGTGGATTAGGATCCATTTATCTTTAATTTTTCTTTTTTACTTTCTATTTTGGTGTGACAAAGATAAACACAACATAACTAGGCAAGCAAGCAAATAAGAAGATTTTTGAATTTTTGAATTTTACAATACAAACTAAATATAAAAACAAATAATAAAAATAACAAGTGAATGATAATTAGTGTGAAGTTACTTGATAGTTGGTGATGATATTCCCCGGCAACAACACCATAAATCCTTCCTGATACTTGTGATCTACGTTGGGTTTTCTGTGAAGAGGATCTGGTAATTGCAGCACAATACGTGTAATTATTTCCCTCAATTAAGAAACCAAGGTTTATCGAACCAATAGAAATATCAATCCACAATCGTCTTCAGCGGCTACGTACAAAAGAGCAAACAACTTGCACCCAATGCGGGCAACAGGGTTGTGAATCCCCTTGATCTCGTTATTTGCAAGAAAGTGAAGTGTGTAGATAAAAGTACATAATTATAAATAGAAAAATAAAATAAAAGATAAATAATTCTAGCAAGGTAATTGTAGCATTTGTAACGGAAAGGATCGATATGGTTGACTAGAGGGGGGTGAATAGGCAACTACCAATTTTATGATTTTCTTAACAAATTTGGTTTAGCAACAAATAGGTTGTCTAGATATGCAACTATGTGAACAACATATATGATGCAAACAACAACAACAAGAAAACCAAGCAAGTGATATAAAACAAGTAAGCTTGCTCAAAGTAAAGGTGATATATAACCAGAAGTGGAACTGATGGAGACGATGATGCGTTATGGAAGTTCCTTCCCTTGAGGGGAAGTACATCTCCGTTAGAGTGGTGTGGAGGTATAATGCTCCCCAAGAAGCCACTAGGGCCACCGTATTATCCTCACGCCCTCACACAATGCGAGATGTCGTGATTCCAGTAGTGGTGCTCTTGAAGGCGGCAACTGGACCTTTACAAACAAGGTTGGGGCAATCTCCAGAACTCAATTGGAGGCTCCCAACGAAACCAAGAAGCTTCACCACAATGGAATATGTCTTCGAGGTGAACTCTTCCGTCTAGGGTGCTCAATCACCCATGAGTAAGAAGATTCGCAAGGGATTAGTGGGGGAAATAAAATATCTCTTGGTGGAAGTGTGGATCAAGGCCTTTCCTCCAAACCCTAGACCATCAACAAGAAAAGATGGCTAGGGAAGGAGATCGGGCAAGAATGAGCTTTGGAGGCAACAATGGAGATTTTGGAAGGTAAGAGGTAAGTCTCCTTGGGGGAGAAGACCCACTTATATAGTGGAGGAAATCTGACCGTTTTATGTCCACAAGTCGTGCATAAGCGGTAGTACCGCTCGGAGGAGCGGTACTTCCGCTTGCACGGAAGTACATAACTGAACTATTAACTAACAGGCGTCAGGGAGGCGGTAGTTCTGCCGGAGCGGTATTACTGCTCCCGTAAGTGGTACTTCCAATTAACGTTAACAAGGCAGCCCAGTCTAGTATATATCACTCGTGACCGAAAGCATCAGAAGAAAAAACACAAGCGGAAGTTGGGCCGGTAGTGCAGGGCGGCAGTACCGCCTAAACGGTACTACCACTCCACTCCCAACGGTACTTCCGCTTTCAAGAGCCAAGAGCCCGAGGGCAACAGAAGGATATCACAAACGGAAGTTGGGCCGGTAGTGGAGGGTGGTAGTAACACCCAAGCGGTACTACCGCTCCACCCCCAGCGGTACTTCCGCTTCCAATAGTCAAAAGACCGAGGACAACAAAAGCATAAACACAAGCGGCACTTGTCCTAGTACCATAGGGCGGCACTACCGCTGGAGCGGTACTACCTCCCATGGTAGCGGTACTACCACTTATGATGATGCATCTAGTCCTAAAGGAAGGGAACAACTCCAAAGTGTCTTGAAGGAAAGGAGGGGACGAGTGTGTACGTGAGAGATACTCCCAACCTTTCCATTGCGGACCCCCTCTTGATAGTACATATTTTCCTATGACTCAATTCCACCAACACTAAATCATATGAAAAACTCCGTCATCTCGTTTAGCATCTAAGGGGTAGAATAACCGTCTCATGCCACCTGATAACCTCTGAAAGTTCAATGCACACAATTAGTCCGCCACAATATTTTCATCAACGACCAAAACTACTTAGGGAAAATCATGCTCTTACAATCTCCCCCTTTTTGGTTGGGTTGATGACTACACGAGGTTTGCCAATATGATAAACAGAAAGACTAGGAAAACCCATGATACGTCTCCAACATATCTATAATTTTTTATGATGGCATGCTATTATATTATCTGTTTTGGATGTTTTATATGCATTAATATGCTATTTTATATTATTTTTGTGACTAACCTATTAATCTAGAGCCTAGTGCCAGTTTCTGTTTTTTCTTTGTTTTTGAGTATTGCACATATGGAATATTAAATGGAGTCCAAACGTAATAAAATCTTCGAAATGGTTTTTTTGGAGGAAAGAGATCTACCAAACTTGGAGTGCACGATAGGGCATCTGCCATGAGGTCATAAGCCAGGGAGGCGCGGCCACCCCCTGACCGCGCCTGGCAGGATTGCCACCTCCTGGCAGGTCTCCTAACCCTATTCTTCATCCTATAAATACCCAAATATTCCCCCAACATAAAAAAGAGCCACGCAAATACTTTTCCGCCGATAGAAGCCTCCGTTCCCAAGAGATCCAATCTTGGAGCCTTTTCTGATAATCTGCCGGAGGGGGATCCGATCACAGAGGGCATCTACATCAACTCCATTGCCCCTACGATGATGCATGAGTAGTCCACCATAGACCTATGGGTCCATAGCTAGTAGCTAGATGGCTTCTTCTCTCTCTTTGATCTTCAATACCATGTTCTTCATGATCTTCATGGAGATCTATCTGATGTACTACTCCTTTGCGGTGTGTTTGTAAAAATCCGATGAATTGTGGGTTTATGTTCAGATTATCCATGAATCTTATTTGAGTCTTTTTTGAATTTTTATATGCATGATGTCATATCTTTGCGAGTCTCTTCGAGTTATTGGTTTGGTTTGGCCAACTAGATTGGTAATTCTTGCAATGGGAGAAGTGCATAGTTTTGGGTTCAATCTTGGGGTGTCCTCACCCAGTGACAAAGTAGGGGTAGCGAGACATGTATTGTATTGTTGCCATCAAGGGTAACAAGATGGTGTTTTCATCATATTGCTTGAGTTTATCCCTCTACATCATGTCTTCTTACCTAATGCGTTACTCTGTTCTTCATGAACTTAATACTCTAGATGCAGGAGGGAGTCGGTCGATGTGTGGAGTAATAGTAGTAGATGCAGAATCATTTTGGTCTACTTGGACGTGATGCCTATACTCATAATCATTGCCTTGGATATCTTCATGATTATTCACTTTTCTATCAATTTCTTGACAGTAATTTGTTTACCTACTGTGATACTTTCCTTCAAGAGAGAAGCCTCTAGTGAAATCTATGGCCCACGGGTCTAGTTTCCATAATATATTTGCAGATCTATAAACCAAAAATACCAAAAATACCTTGCTGAAATTTATTTATCTTTTACTTTCTATACTCGTTTAGATCTATCTCTATCAGATCTAATCCTTGCAAATAACCGTGAAGGGATTGACAACCCCTTTATAGTGTTGGGTGCAAGAGTTTGATTGTTTGTGTAGGTGCATCCGTTGGTGACTTGCTCGTTCCTCCTACTGGATTGATACCTTGGTTCTCAACAACTAAGGGAAATAGTTATCTACTTCGCTTCATCACCCTTTCCTCTTCAAGGGAAAACCAACGCAAGCTCAAGAGGTAGCAAGAAGGATTTCTGGCGCCGTTGTCGGGGAGGATACACATCAAGCCTACCAAGTACCCATCACAAACTCATCTCTTGCATTTACATTATTTTCCATTTGCCTCTCGTATTCCTCTCCCCAACTTCTAAAATGATTTTCAGAAAATACCAAAAAGATTTGACTTTTTATTCGCCCTTCTTCCGTTCGCCTTTTCGTTTGCCTTTTGCTTGCTTGTGTGCTTGATTACTTGCTTTGTCATGATGTCTGAGAATACCAATTTGTGTGACTTTTCCAATAGTAATAATAATCATTTTATTAGTACTCTGATTGCTCCCGCCACTAGTGCGGAATCTTATGAAATTAATGCTGCTTTGCTTAATCTTGTTATGAAAGAACAATTTTCTTGCCTTCCTAGTGAAGATGTCGCTTCCCATATAAATAATTTTAGTGAGTTGTGTGATATGAAAAAGAAGGAAGATGTGGACAATGATATTTTTAAATTGAAGCTATTTCTATTCTTACTATGAGATCGTGCTAAAACTTGGTTTTTATATTTGCCTAGAATATTATTGATTCATGGAATAAGTGTAAAGATTCTTTTATTTCCAAGTACTTTCCGCCCGCTAAGATGATCTCCCTTAGGAATGATATAATGAATTTTAAGCAACTTGATCATGATCATGTTGCACAATCTTGCGAGAGGATGAAATTAATGATTAGGAATTGCCCCACACATGGTTTGAGTTTATGGATGGTTATACAGTTTTTTTATGCGGGATTAAATTTTTCATCTAGGAATCTTTTAGATTCAGCGGTAGGTGGTACTTTTATGGAAATCACATTAGGAGAGGATACTAAACTCCTAGATAATATTATGAAAAACTACTCTCAATGGCATACCGAAAGATCTCCTACTAGTAAAAAAGTGCATGCTATTGAAGAAATAAATACCTTGAGTGAAAAGATGGATGAATTTATGAAATTGTTTGCTAGTAATAATTCTCCTATTGATCCCAATGATATGCCTTTGTCTTATTTTATTGGAAATAATAATGATCCTATGGATGTGAATTTTGTTTGTAGGAACAATTTTGGTAATAACACGTATAGAGGTAATGTCGACCCTAGGCCGTTTCCTAGTAATTCCTATAATAATTATGGTAATTACTACAAAAATTATTATGGAAATTATAATAATATTTCCTCTTATCTTGATAATATTGTTAAAGAATGTATTGGTTCACAAAAGGTTTGCAGTGCTACGATTGAAGAAAAACTGCTCAAGATTGATGATTTGTCTAGGAGCATTGATTAAATTTCGCTTGAGGTTGATTCTTTGAAATTTAGATATACTCCACCCAAGCATGATATTAATGAGTCTTAAAATCTATGATAATTTCTATTCATGGAAGTAAGGAAAGAACCACTAGAATTCGTGCTAAGCGTGAATGGCTTGAAAAAATATGTTCTCGTGATAATAATGATGAAGATCTTAAAGTGATTGATGTGACTCCTATTGAATCTTCGTTTTCCAATAAAAATCTTGATAAATATGGGATTGGAGATAAGTCAACATTATTTAAAGGGCATCCCAATGATTTGGAGTCTATAGATCTTAATGCTAAGATTGATAAAAGTGGGATGGAAGAGGTCAAAACTTTAAATAGCAATGAACCCACTCTTTTGGATTTAAAGGACTTTAATTATTATAGTTGCTATTTTATTGATTGTATTTCCTTGTTAAAATCCATGACGAATTCTCCACATGCTTATAATCAAAATAAGGCTTTCACTAAACGTATCGTTGATGCTATGATGAAATGTTTTGAAGAAAAACTTGAGTTAGAAGTTTCTATCCCTAGAAAGCTTCATGATGAGTGGGAACCTACTATTAAGATTAAAATTAAAGATAATGAGTTCCATTCTTTGTGTTATTTGGCTGCTAGTGTTTCCACGATTCCGAAAACTTTATGTGATGTGCTAGGATTCCATGATCTTGATGATTGCTCTTTAAATTTGCACCTTGCGGATTCCACTATTAAGAAACCTATGGGAAGGATTAATGATGTTCTTATTATTAAAAATAGGAATTATGTGCCTGTAGATTTTATTGTTCTTGATATAGATTGCAATCCTACATGTCATATTATTCTTGGTAGACATTTCCTTAGAACGATTGGTGCAGTTATTGACATGAAAGAAGGAAACATTAGATTCCATTTTCCATTAAGGAAAGGCATGGAACACTGTCCTAGAAAGAAAATAAGATTGCATTATGAATATATTATGATATATACTTTTGGATTGCATACCAAAGATGACAATACCTAGATCTATTGCGTTTTGCCTAGCTAGGGGCATTAAACAATAGCGCTTGTTGGGAGACAACCCAATTTTTTTTTGTGTTCTGTTTTTTTGTTTCTGATTTTGAGTGTTTCCCACATTATTACTTATCTAGTAATTGTGTATTGGTATTTTAATTAGTGTTTGAGCCAAGTAAAATCTTTGGGGTGATCTATGGTGGTTGTTGATTTGATCTTGCTGAACAACAGAAACTTTTGTGCTAAGTCTAGGAATTTTCTAAACTTTTCAGAGGTTGATTGAGTCTGATTTTTTCACAAAAGATTGATATATAAATTTCCTAGGTTTTCCTAATTGTTTAGAATTTTTGGAGTTATAGAATTATACAACATTTTCAGATTCCTATAGACTGTTCTATTTTTGACAGATTCTGTTTTACCTATTTTGATAATCTATGGGTTGTATAGTTGGGTATGAACAATGGAGAAGTTAGAATACAGTAGGTATTACACCAATATAAATAAAGAATGAGTTCACAATAGTACCTAAAGTGGTGATTTATTTTCTTATCCTAACGGATCTCACAAGTTTTCTGTTAAGTTTTGTGTTGTGAAGTTTTCAAGTTTTGGGTAAAGAGTTGATGGACTATGGAATAAGGAGTGGCAAAAGCCTAAGCTTGGGGATGCCCAAGGCACCCCAAGGCATATTGGATGCCAAAGATCCTAATCTTGGGGATGCCCTGGAAGGCATCCCCTCTTTCATGTTCAATCCATCGATAAATTTACTTGAGGCTATATTTTTATTCACCACATGATATGTGTTTTGCTTGGAGCGTCTTGTAAGATATGAGTATTTGATTTTTACTTTGACATAATCTTCCTTGCTGCACACATCTTTTGAGAGATACACGCGTTAATTGTGAATTTATTAGAGTACTCTATGTGCTTCACTTATATCTTTTGAGATAGGCAATTTTGCTCTATGTGCTTCACTTATATTTTCTAGAGCACGGAAGTGTTTGTGTTTTAGAGAAGTAATTGAACTCTCGTACCTCACTTATATTATTTTTAGAATCTTTAAACAGCATGGTAATTTGTCTAGGTTATGAATTTAGTCCTAATATGATAGGCATCCAAGAGGGATATAATAAAAACTTCCATATTAAGTGCATTGAGTATTTTTGAGAAGTTTGATTCCTTGCATAAAGTTTTGAGATATAAAGATGGTAATGTTAAGAGTAATGTTAGGAAGTAATTGTGATTTGGTAAAAAATACTTGTGTAAAGGTTTGTGATTCCCATAGCATGCACGTATGGTGAACCGTTATGTAAGGAAGTCGGAGCATGATTAGTTTATAGATTGTCGACCTTTGTATGACGGTCGGGAGCGCGCGATGGTTAACTCCTGCCAACCTCTCCCCTAGGAGCATGCATATAATACTTTGCTTTGATGACTAATAAAATTTTGCAATAAGCAAGTGTGTTCTTTATGACTAATGTCGAGTCCATGGATTATACCCACTCTCACCCTTCCACCTTTGCTAGCCTCTCTAGTACCGCGCAATTTCGCCGGTACAATAAACCCACCTTCCTCAAAACAGCCACCATATATCTTTCCTCAAAACAGCCACCAAATATCTTTCCTCAAAACAGCCACCATACCTACCTATTAGTGCATTTCCGTAGCCATTCCGAGATATATTGCCATGCAACTTCCACCATTTCCTTTTATCATGACATGCACCATCACTTTCATATTGCATATAGAGTCATATTTTGTTCTAGGTATCGAGTTGTAATTTTATTTTGAGTTGTAAAAAAATAAAAGAGGCCTTGGATGCCCACCAAAAAATGAGAGAAAAGAGGGAAGGGACATTCCTACTATCTTTTTCCACACTTGTGCTTCAAAGTAGCACCATGATCTTCATGATAGAGAGTCTCCTATTTTGTCAATTTCATATAACTAGTGGAATTTTTCTTCATGATGCATGTCCACTTAGTTTCTTTTTGAGCTTTCATTCACTTATAGCTCTAGTGCATCCGTTGCAAGGCAATCCCTACTCACTCACATTGATATCTATTAATGGGAATCTCTATAGCCGTTGATACGCCTAGTTGATGTGAGACTATCTTCTCCTTTTCCTTGACAACCTCCACCATATTCTGTTCCACCTATAGTGCTATATCCATGGCTCACGCTCATGTATTGCATGAGAGTTGAAATTTTTTGAGAACATAATAAGTGTGAAACAATTGCTTGACTTGTCATCAGGGTTGTGCATGATATAACTACTTTGTGTGGGGAAGATGGAGCATAGCCAGACCATATGATATTGTAGGGATAACTTTCTTTTGACATTATATTTTGAAGAGATAAAATCGCTTTGCTAGTATGCTTGAAACATTATTGTTTTTATGTCAATATTGAGCGTTTGTTTTGTCTCTTATGGATCTCAATATTCATGCCACAATAGAGAATATTACTTGGATAAATATGTTAGGTAGCACTCCACATCAAAAATTCTGTTTTTATCATTTACCTACTCGAGGACGGGCAGGAATTAAGCTTGGGGATGCTGATACGTCTCCAACGTATATATAATTTTTTATGATGGCATGCTATTATATTATGTGTTTTGGATGTTTTATATGCATTAATATCCTATTTGATATTATTTTTGGGACTAACCTATTAATCTAGAGCCTAGTGTTAGTTTATGTTTTTCCTTGTTTCTGAGTATTGTAGATATGGAATATTAAACGGAGTCCAAATGGAATAAAATCTTCGGAATGATTTTTTCTAGAAGGAAAGAGATCTATCAGACTTGGAGTGCATGGCAGGGCATCTGCCAGGAGGTCATAAGTCAGGGAGGCTCAACCACCCCCCTGGCCGCGCCTGGCAGGCTTGCCACCTCCTCGCGGGTCTCCTAACACTATTCTTCGTCCAATAAATACCCAAATATTCCCCCAACACAAAAAAGAGCCATGCAAATACTTTTCCACCGGTAGAAGCCTCTGTTCCCGAGAGATCCAATCTTGGAGCCTTTTTCGGTAAGCTGCCGGAGGGGGATCCGATCATGGAGGGAATCTACATCAACTCCATTGCCCCTCCGATGATGCGTGTGTAGTCTACCACAGTTCTACGGGTCCATAGCTAGTAGCTAGATGGCTTTTTCTCTCTCTTTGATCTTCAATACCATGTTCTTCATGATCTTCATGGAGATTTATCCGATGTAATACTCTTTTGTAGTGTGTTTGTCAAGATCCGATGAATTGTGGGTTTATGTTCAGATTATCCACTAATGTTATTTGAGTCTTTTCTGAATTCTTATATGCATGATTTCATATCTTTTCAAGTCTCTTCAAGTTATTTGTTTGGTTTGGCCAACTTGATTGGTAATTCTTGCAATGGGAGAAGTGCTTAGTTTTGGGTTCAATCTTGCGGTGTCCTCACCCAGTGACAAAGTAGGGATAGCGAGGCACATATTGTATTGTTGCCATCAAGGGCAACAAGATGGATTTTTCATCATATGTATTGAGTTTATCCCTCTACATCATGTCATCTTACCTAATGTGTTACTCTGTTCTTCATGAACTTAATATTCTAGATGCAGGCAAGAGTTAGTCAATGTGTGGAGTAATAGTAGTAGATGCAGAATCGTTTTGGTCTACTTGACATGAACATGATGCCTATATGCATAATCATTGCCTTGGGTATCTTCATGATTATTCGCTTTTCTATCAATTGCTTGACATTAATTTGTTTACCCACCGTGATACTTTCCTTCAAGAGAGAAGCCTCTAGTGAAATCTATGGCCCCCGGGTCTATTTTCCATAATATATTTTCAGATCTATAAACCAAAAATACCTTGCTGAAATTTATTTATCTTTTACTTTTCGTACTCGTTTACATCTATCTCTATCAGATCTAATCCTTGCAAATAACCATGAAGGGATTGACAACCCCTTTATAGCGTTGGGTGCAAGAGTTTGATTGTTTGTGTAGGTGCATCCATTGGTGACTTGCTTGTTCCTCCTACTGGATTGATACCTTGGTTCGTGTCAAGTGAGGGAAATACTTATCTACTTCGCTGCACCACCCTTTCCTCTTCAAGGGAAAACCAACGTAAGCTCAATAGGTAGCAACCCACAATCTATAAAATATAGACACACTCCACCTAGATGTGTGCACCATCTGAATATGCTTTTGGAATGCATAGAGCCCACACTAGGATCAACACTCCCTCTATGTTTTATAAACAAGGCCATATACTTGCAATAACATAGAATGGGTAAAGTGGGTAAGCAAGTATATGAAACATAATGATAGTAGACATAATCATGGATAGCAGGGGTAGCATATGTCTTACACCATACATGAGTTCTCACGAGTCTTGACAAACCAAACATAAACCAAGGCAAGCAAATAAAAGAGTTCACGAGAGGGGCAATACGCAGATAAGATAAAACACTCGTGACTCGGCAAGCATATGAAAGAAAATACCTAACTCTCTCCCCCTTTGGCATTGGGACACCAAAAGGGGAAAATATAACTAAAATGAGACAAGGTGATGGCAAGCCCAAAGTGATCAGTCCTCCTCCTCATCATCCTCATCATTGGTGGTAGCAGGAATATCCTCCTCTGACTTAGCCCAATAACAATTCTTCATGACCCAACTCTCCTCATCAGTAATCTGGTCCTCGGACCCACTGTCAACTACAAGCCCAATCTTCCTCATGATGAGCTTGTCACAACTGCGAGCCTTCTTGGCCTCCACATGGGAGTTGTACTGTCCCTTGACCTAAAAGCAGAGAAGGTTCTTCATCTTCGTCTTCATCTTGGCAGCCCATGATGGAACATGCTCGGATGGCGGATTATAAGATTCATCGGTGTAGTCTAGTTCTGACTCATCATCAGAGTCAGTGGGGGCAATCTCTGGAACAGCAGGTGGAACACCCCAGTTCTCCTTCACACGGATCTTTAGAATACTGTGTGATACCATGTGGTCAGTAACAATGAGCTCACACGGAAAGGAAGCGACCCATGTTCCTCAATGAGTTTAAATAGATAAGGACCATTGATGGGTACCTTCCTATCAAGAACAGCAGACCGGAGCTCATTCCACATGATGTGGGAAAGATCCAAAGAGGAGTCACGATCTTTCTCCTTCATGCACATCGGTAGAAGATTCATAAGATAAGAGTGAACCTGATCCTTGTTCCCAACTCGAGGAAACTGAGTGTTGCAGAAAATAGGATGCATAATATCCAGGAAAGGTATGAGATCAGTGCAATTACCCTTGGCAGTTTTAACCACTCTGGAATAGTGAACAAGCTTGGACTTGTGACTAGCCCTCTCCTCGGTGTGTGGCCTCAGGCCAACAGGCTCATCCAAACCCCGATCAGCATAGCCCAAAGAATTCATGAAAGTATTCCAGGTGGAGCAAAGAACACTACCATCGGTCATCCAAGTCAAACTGTGGTCCTCATCAGAGTGAAAGTGAATAGTGGCATAGAATTGAGCAAGAATCTCGCAGTCAAAATCCTTGTTGAAGATGATGATAGGAAACAGACCCCATTGAGCACACATGGCACGTGCTTTACCAAAATAGGCAGTGTGGGGATTGTTGCTCATGTGCCCCGTGAGATGGACTTGGCATCAGTAACATAGAGATTTGTCTTGTTCTTCAGGACCCCTGCATGGATGATAGATTGTGCCTTGGTCCAGAAGGGACGACCAACCATTGCCTTGCCCTGAGGATGGTGAGATGGATTGCGCTAGCGAAACTCCAGAAACTCCTTGTGAGTCATCTCATCAGGGCCATTGACAACCTTCTTCTTCCTAGCAGCCCGCCTCATGTGTGGTGGAGGTTGTTGAGCACTAGGATCAGCCCCTGCAGCCTCAGATGTATGGAAACACTTGGAACCACTGGGCCACTCAGGATTCATGCGATGAGGAGGAATGGAGGTACCATCACCTAGAACTCAAAGAGAAAGAAAGGAAAGAGACAACACAAGTGAACACCAAGTAACAAAAGAATGCAAAAGAAGAGGAGAAATACAAAAACAGAGTTCTGGTTCACCAGCGACACTTCCGCTCAAGCGGAAGTACCGGTCACCCAGAAGCGGTACTACCACCCGAGCGGTGGAAGAGCTTCCACACCACGGGAACGGAAGTTCCGGTGAGGAGAACCTCACAATCTTGACCACTAGAGAGAGAAAACAATACATGGAAACAAAACCCGACCTCCTTACGCCTAGAATCCGCTAAAAGATCAAGAACTACCACATGCATTGCCATACACCAAGATGTGAAAATACAATCCCAAAGGCAAACTCAACTTCACACCTTACAAATCAAGCAAGAACTCTTTCTTTGGCTGATCCATTTTGAAATCTTTCAAAATCTTGTCAAGGTATGTACTCATTGAAAGTTTTATTTGACATCTTGATCTATATCTATAGATCCTGATGCCCAATATTTAAGTAGCTTCATTCCATGTCTTCCTTTGAAAAACTCCTACAACCCTTTATGCTTTCCAGAAATTCTACATCATTTCCGATCAACAAAATGTCATCCACATATACTTATCAGCAAATCTATTGTGCTCCCACTCACTTTCTAGTAAGGGATTTTTATTTTTGTTCCCTTGGTTCATTAGTTGTACTCATTCATCCCCACGCTCTTAACTTTTGCTCACTTTTCCCCACTCCCTTGCCCGAAACCCTCAGAACAGGTTACAATGGATGTTGTTGTCTAGTCAATGCCTCTGACCGTTAACTCTGATGAGTGGCACCGGTTTCGGTGGACTGTTATGCCGAAGAGCGCCACTCTCTCCATCCCATTTTGCAGGCGTCTTTTCACAGGCGCCCACCACGTCGGACTGACGGTATGGCCCCACGCGGACTCGTCGGGAAACCTGACGGACCGACGGGTGTCTCGACCGTCGGCGCGGTGTGAACGCCACATAGCGCCACTTTGAATCGTCGCCCGAGGCCATTCCTCGACTATTTAAGCAGGTCGTCATCCCCTAGCCCTTGCACATCCTCCTCCTCCCTCCACCCCGCCACCGCCCAAGCCCATATGCCTCCTCTCGCACTTCTGTCGCTGTTAGGATGGTCTGGCACCTCATCACCATGTGTGTGCATCTCACTCCGGAGCGGCGCCTGCAAATCAAGGCGGAAATGCAGGCTCACCGCGCTGACCGCATCGCTGTGGATCTCCCTTCGGATTCGCCGGACACGGAGGATGAGGAGGAGCATCAGCCGGCGCCCATGGAGGAGGACGGCCTGGAGGCCGAGGCGAAGGTCATTGTCGACTAGCCAGAGGAGATGGCGGAGCAGCAGGCCATCCTGGATTCCATGCGAGATGAGGCCGAGGTGGAGGCCAACTGCCGGCTCATCCGACAAAGGCATGTGGAGGCCGACGCCATGCTCGACGAGCTGGAGGCGGAGATAGAGGCAGAGGAGGCGGCAGCGGAGCAGCCACAGGCACCGGAGCGGGCAGAGTCATAACATGCGGCCATTTATCCATCGGAGGGAACGGATATCATCGACATCTCCGATGAAGAGTAGATAGGTTTTATTATGTAGTAGTATGTAGGTTTTACATCCTGCATGCTTTTGTATGAATTTTTTTCCTTTCCGAATATGAGATATCCGGTTGTGTAATGATGTTTTCAATCTAATATGAACCATGGTGATGTTGAAAAAGAAGAACAAAAAGAAACTATTTTTGCATGATGAAACTAATTTGATGCAATCAAATCAAAAAATGGTGCAATCCCTCAATAACGGGGTCAAATGTGAAGTGGCCCATTTTGACACCCACCACGGCGTCGGGAGTGTACACGTGTGGGAAACTGTGGTTTGAAAAGAAGAAAAAGAAGAAGCTAATTACATGAGTGGGAATCCGTCACCATATATATTATATGAACAAAAATAGACAATTTTTGAATAGTTAGTGACCTTTGCATGATAAAAATAACTTTGGCCTTATAAATTTTGTCATTTTACATTTGAATTGAACAAAAAGAACTAAATTTTCTAGGCAATCTCAATTGTTGTGTAATTTCAAACGATGCAAAAAAACAGAGCCAACACGTTTACTAAAAACAGAGCAAACGATGCAAAAAAACGAAGCAATTCGACGGCCCAACCAGAGCTTGGTTTCCTTTTGGGTCCAATAACTACATTTTTTCGCGGAGTCAATGGTGGGCGAGCAGCCGAGCACAACCAATAGTATCGCCTCTCGCGGATCACCCCACGATCCAATGATGCAGAGCCGTCCATATGATCGGACGGCTGATGTTCGGAGCTAGGGTTAGGAGGGGTTTTGAGCTGGTCAACGGGGTTTCCAAGGCTTTGACTCAGCATAACTAATTTAAAAAATCGAAAAAATATGAAACCTTCGTCGTTCATCATTTTATAAGACACACTAACTAGAAAAAAATTACTAAACTCGGTATACGGGCATTTTCAAAAAATACTAGCTGGCACGATCGAGGTCAAATGAGCACCATTAATTTACAAAAATCAAAAAATATAAAACCTGCACACAATGTTGTCTTATGTTACATGTTACCAACCAAAAATCATAAAAGTGGCCTATGGTCATTTTCATGAAAAAACCTTCACACATATGAGCTATCACGTACAACATTTCATAGAGTTCAAGGAGAGGAGGTAGGGTTACCTTCTATTTTTGAAAAAATTAAAAAAACAAAAAAATATGAAGATTAATTCAAAAAATAGTGAGACTTCGAATCTACACTGTATAGATTGAATAGGTGTTAATAAAAAACATTTGGCTCATTTAGAGTAGGTCCAAAAAAACCTTGATTACAAATGGGACTGTTTACCCTAGCCTGGGAGCTCATTTGGAGAATCAAATTTCTTTGACCTCCTCTAAATCACCTCAAATTATTTTGAGGTAAGCTACCATCTCCAAATTCAAATGAGAACTCCTTCACACAGATGAGCTATCATGTATGAGATTGTATAGAGTCCAAGACGAGAGTGATAGTGGGTTTGGGTTTATGAAAAAATAAAAAAAATAAAAAATCACCATAGATACATTTTAGTATAAATAAGAAGGATTTGAACTTATATTTTTATTATTTAAATTTTAAACAATTTGTATAATGATTTATATTGGAAATGGCATGTTTACCCTAACTTCTCGGAGCTCACCAACATAGGCTAACATCATCATTTGTTTGTATTTTTGTTTTATTTGTTGTTAGATCATTGCAACCTAAGATAACATGATCATTGCAATCATAGAGGTTTAGGGTTTAGGGTTTAGGCTAACATTAACACAAATGTTGCTTATAATTCAAATGTCAATCAAAATTCAAACATCACATCACAGTCAAAACATCATATCAAATCACATCAACCTGCATTAACTTTAATTATACATTAATGGCTGCCACAAAGGCCGGTGAGAGTTCTCAAATCTGCTAGGCATTAACTAAAAAAATTAAAAATAAAAATGAAAACGAGGAGGTGTGCTGCCCCCTAGGCGTCCTCATCGTCATTGTCTTTGAACCTATGTTATATCGACTACACAGGGGGTGAATTGGCGATTTTCACAAATTCATCACTTGAGGAATTTGAAATGTGATGAATAACTAGTAGCGGATTAAGTACTTAAGTGCATGAGAAACGTAGCGACAACATACTCATCATGATGAAACGAAACATGCACAAATTACAAGTAGCGTGATACAGGATAAGCAGGTGAGGAACAAGGTAACTTGAAGAATTTGAGGTGAGGAAATTGTGAAAGTCTTTAGTCAAATTCTCCAAACAGTAAAGATCAATTTCATCAACACGTATATGAGGAATAGAGGGGTTGAGGAAATAGAACCAGGTAGCTCGATGAAGACAGTGGTTTTATGACCCAGTTCCAACTACTGTGACAGTCATACGTCTGGTTTGGAGTGGCCTGGTATTTAAACCAAAGGACACACAGTCCTTACCGTATTCTCCTTGAGCTAAGGTCACATAATCCTCACCGAACACTCATGGTAAGTCTTCAGGGTAGACTTCCAAAACCCTCACAAACTGGTCACCCGGCGATCCACAATTACTGCTGGATGCTCTAGACCAATGTCACTTCGTGATCCCCAATTGACTACGGGATGCACAAGACCATGACGCCTAACCATCTGGAGGATGCACAGTCCTCAAAGGTAACAAGTGTCGGTTCCACATAGGAATTCTTTCAGTGATGCTCAATCACTTCGGGTTTGGTGGTTTGGTTGTGGGTTTTTCCTCTCTGATGATTTTCTCTCAAAGTCCTCGGACGATGGGTTGCTCTCAAATGATAAGTGTCAGTTCTCTCTCGGAGTAGCCAACCAACTAGTGGTTGTGAGGGTGGCTATTTATAGCTAGGGTGCAACCTGACATGATAAGACATAAATGCCCCCCTATGATATGACCGCTATGTGGATATTATGATTGGGGACAGCTGGCACTTAGCACAACAATGGTCGGAATTTCGAACTTTTAAAGTCCTCAGGCTTATCATGTTCCTCACTTGTAGGCAATTCGCACTGGCAAAATCCTAACTCCTCAGTCAGATCAATTTCATCAGAGACCAGAAGAACATCGTCTCTGTCACTGAAGAACTTGACTAAACTGCAAGAGATTTGCAAAGGCTTTGCTTGAAGGATTGGATAGGTTGAGGATTTTGAGTTGAGCATCAGTTGGAAATTTTCCTTAGCCTATAATAGTATGGTGTTTCCTATGATTCAAAGAAAGGAAATGAAACTACGGAAAAAAAGTCTTCACGCTTCATAGTCCTCGTTCATATCTTCAAGGTCACACCAACTTCTTCATTTTCAAAGTCTTCAGGGAATACCAAAGTCTTCAGCAAAGTCTTCACCGAAGTCTTCAGTTAAAGGCATACATTTTTAGGGGTTGGTAATCTCTGAATATATCCAACTCCTCATCGACTTATAGAGCCTGTGTACACTCCAAAACACATTAGTTCCTTAACCTATAAGTCTTCAATACACCAAAATCACTAAGGGGTAGTTGATGCACTAACAATCTTCCCCTTTTTGGTGATTGATGACAAATAGGTTAAGTTTTCAACGGGAATAATACTATGAAGTGTAATTACTGAGTTTGAGGAATTTGATTGCAAGGTATAGAACAACTCCCCCTGAAGATGTGCATATTTGAGGAATTTGCTTTGGACTGCAAATGCACATGGCAAGTTAAAAACATGGGGGACTCCCCCCTATATCTTGTAGTTCATACACGCATTTGAACATATGATATGAAGAATTTTAAATGCATGATGAAAATGGTGTCTGACGAAATTTAGCATGCATGCATTAAGATACTTGAGGAAATAAGCATGTGTAAAGCAGTTCAAAAGAGTCAGACCACCATCGAACTTAAGTTTACAACACAACCAACAAAAGCTTCAGAAGAGCGAGAGTTGTAACTTAAACAAAAGCATGCCATATATAGAGACCCACTTGAAGACTAACTCAATTTTTTTTCCCTTTGTCATCGAAGACCAAAAGGGACGAAAAAGTGAGGACTAACGCCCCTTGAAGAATTTCATCGTGTTGGTGAGGAAGGAGTGCTAGCATTGTCGGGGTCGTTTATCGATGCAGGGCCCACCGCAATGTCGTCAATGTCCTTAGCTTCATCCGTCTCACGCGATGAAGAATATGAACTTGTGACCATCAGAGGAACTTGAACTTTCTTGAATTTCTTCTGTGGTTGACGAGCCCAGTCAAGATTTTCCTCAAGGTCCAGCTTCTTTAGTTCTTCAGGAGTCTTGAGGTGAGACAGAATGGCCCAAGTGCGGTTGAGGATTTCATGCTCATAGTAGTGATTTTTGTTCACAAAGTTCTGCGTCATAGTCATGTTCTGAACTATGGAGGCCAACTAACACTTTACCCACTTGTGATTGCGATCGACCTTCTAATGAAAACTTATGAGTAGCTCACGATCAGTCATCACACGAGGGGTAGACTCTTGAGGTTTTTGCGCTGAGGCCTTTGCTTCTGAGTCCTGGGTTATAGTGTCATCATTGGTGGATAAAGATGCAGCTTTGCGAAACTGACCATCCAATGGACGAGTGTCTTCATCAATGACAGCCTTGCCTTTTCCTTCAACTGAGGCAATTGTGCTCTTGAGGACTTCAATCGGGGGCAAGAAGCCAAAGTGATTCTGGAAGTCCGCCTTGAAGGGAAATGAAGACCTTGATCTGATGAACTTTATGATCCAAGGAGCATAAGGATTCAGTTCAAATGGGGCTAGAGCAGCATTCGCCAAAGTCCTCATGAAGAAATCATGGAAGTTGATGGGAATCCCATGAATGATGTTAAACAACATATTCTTCATGACTCCCTCCACTTCTTCTTCTTCAGAGTTGTGGCCCTTCTGAGGACATAGGGTATTGGTGAGAATGCGGTAGACCGTCCTGGGCACATAGAGCAAATCCTTCACTAGGAAGGTTTCCCGTTGAGGTTTTCCAAGAGCCAAAGGTTTCATCAGCACTTGCATCAGTTGATTGGGTAGTGCAGGTTCATCAAAAAAGTGGCGTGCATCTTCTGAAGGAATTGGGACAGGGACTGACTAAACAATTCATATGCTAGAGCTGTGAGGTGAGTAGATCCGGTCATCCAGTCCATGACCCAGGAGATGGTGTCAGAGCCATCATCTATGATGTGCAATGTGCCATAGAATTGAAGAATTATCTCTTCATTCCACTCATAGATATCCACACATAAGGGAAGAATTCCTACATCGTGAAGAACTGAAAGCACCAGTGTGAAGGATGGAATTGTTTCCATATCAGCATGAGGAATTTGGTGGTACTCAAAGACTTTCTTCTTACCAAATAGAACTGATGCATAGTAATTCATCTGTGTTGGAGTCCAGAATCTTGTTCGACCGACCCTTGTTGAGTCATATGGATTGGGTCCAGTGAAGACAATGTGCTTTTTGAAGAAATTGGACTTGAGGAATTTGGGGTGTTGTGGGCCTTTGAATGGCATTCTTGTCTTCGGCTGAAGATTTGGCTTGAAGCGGCCCTTGATCTCCTTTGGCATAGGAGGAACTTCTTCAGTCTGAGGAATTTGCGGTGCAATTTTTCCTCAATGGCAGTTGGAGCAGCAAAGTCATCAGCTAGAATTTCTTGAGTGGCTTTGGCGGCCAAGTCATCAGATCCTTCATGAATTTCTTCAGTCTGGGCTGGAGACTGGGGAATCTGTGATAGAGGAGTAGTCATTGGAGAATTTGGGTGAGCAATTTCCCAATATTCATCGTTGATGATAGGAGTTGTATTGCCAATGTCTACATCCTCATCAATTTCTTCAACTTCGGCCTCTTCAGTAGTGAACTAAGGCTGGGGCGATGATACCTATGGAGTTGAAGCATTTGCTTCAACTTCAATGTCTTCATCAATCTGCTCTGTTGAAGCAGTAGAATGATCTTCTTCAACTTCATCATCTGGGATGACATAGCCAACGCCAAATGGAATTATCTGATAGGCTGGTGCTGAGGAGATTGGAGTGGCATCTAACGGTTCAGTTGAAGGTTTTGGCAAAGTCTTCAACTTCTTCACGACTGAGGAATCTGAAGTTGAAGCATTTCTTCTTAGTGCCTTCTTCTTAGCAGCCTTAGTTTTCTTCACTTGTGATGTAGAAGGAAGGTTGATTGTCTTCACCTTTGATGATTTGGCTGATTCAGCTGAAGGTGAAGGTGGTACATTTTCTTCAGGCACGACTGATGCAGTCGTCCTTGTGGGTTCAGTTTCATCAGGCGCACCAGTGGAGGGTGCCCTGACAGGTTCTTCAGTGGTCTGACTTTGTTCAACAATGCTGGTAGTTTCCTCAGTAGGCTGAGCAGTTTCCTCAGCTTGAGGAATTTTTGGTTGCGATCGAGCTGCAACCCTGGTGTTATGGTCCTTTATAGCAGCTTGGGCCACCCTGACGAATCTCACCTTAGTGCCCTTCCATTCAGCATCGTATTTTTCTTGTTCCTCAAAGAGGGAGCAAATTTCAGACTGAACAGTGATGAGTTGCTTTGGAGTCAAATTCATCACGTTATTCCTAAGGAATTTTTCTTTCCGCGCCCTGTTCCTCTTAGCTCTCTGAGCTTGATATCTTTTCCATTTTTCCTCAGCAATAAAATGGGCGAGGACATGGTCCACACCAAGAGGCAGGTTCAATGAGGAAAGTGGCGTGCTTGGATCCTCATGCCATATTTCTATGAAGTTGAGGATTATTTTGGGATCCAATAGAAGTGGAATAGAGCTGTCTTTGGCTAATGCAGCCTTTTGTTGACTTTCTCTGATGATTTGTTCAAGTTCTTCATCATCATCATCAGATCCTGAGGGTATTGTCACTGCAGCTTTGCTTGTCTAAGGACTTGGTCTTGGACCTCGTTTAGCAGTTTTCTTCAGTTTCAACATAGTAGGACTTGTTGAAGACTACGCTTGTGCAGAGGAACTTGCTGAGGCCTTTGAAGGAATTGAGAATCCCTCTGTCCTCTCACATGATGCAAGATGCACAGGAGTTGAGGAGTTTGCAACATCAGCAGAAGACTGAGCAGCAACTATACCAGCAGCTGAGGCCTTTGAGGGCTGAGGCATTTGAGCTTGAGGAATCTGCTGATGATTTTGAAGATTAACAATTTGGCTTCACAGCAGATTTCTTAATAATCAATTTCTTCGGAGCACTTGCAGAGGCTCCGGCAGTGGCAGCAGCAACATAGTGTTCATTGAATTTCTTCACTGCAGCTTCGGTAGGTCTCTGAAGTTTGAGTTGACGCTTTGCCCACTCAGCGGGAAAGTCTTAACCATGAGCAACACTTGTGGGATCAACTTCTTGATCATCAGCAGGAGGAGCCCTGTTGCAAGGAGGTTTGAGTGCGAACTTCGTCATATATTTGGGAGTAACATAGCGATACTCTTTCCATTCCCGCACCCACCTCCATTCAATCCTCTGAATTCTGATTTTCCTCTGTTCTTTTGTCTCTTTACCGTGTATGGACTCATCTGGTGTACAGTAACCAGCATACAAATGTTCAGTAATCTCAAAATAAGTATTCTGTTCAGCTTTCTTTTCACCTTTCTATGGCTTCTTCCCATCAGCCATTTTCTTCAGCTGAGGAGTTTGAACTCTTGAAGATTCTGAAGAAGTGCACAGTTTTTCCTCAAGAAATGCTGCAAATGAGTTAAGTTGATGAGAACCTAGTGATTCATCAGCGGACATGTTTGTACCTATGAACAGAGTATAGGTGCGAGGAATTTGAAGAGGTCATATGCGTTCTCAGAAATTTTTCAATAAAATCAGGTGTGAGATATTTGACCATGGGTGTCTCGAGGAATTTCACTAAGTGTTCTTTGTCTTAGGTTCCAGAGTTGTGCAAATTCTAAGGATTCACACAATTGAGGAATCTTGAAGAAAATCATAGCTTAGGGGAAGTCATCAAGTGTATGGACAAGTAAGGTGCTTTAGAATGAGATTCTTGAAGAATAAACACCTTTGAGAAAATTGAGGAATAACTAAAGATCAAATAAGGGTAGTAAAAATAAATTTTATTTACCCTGGTGAAGAACATGACGAACTGGGAGATGAGATTGAGGAAGTTCGTCAGTCCAGATCTCCCACGCCCTAGCTTGGCAGAGGGAGACAGCTACAGCGGCGGCGAGGGGAAGACTTCCGCGGTTGATGCGTGTACGGCGACAGCGAGGTCAAGGCAGTGAAGCTCTTCCACACCGGTGGTGATGATTTTAGGGGCGGCGCTAGGTCGGAGCTCAGGAGTGAGTAGGAGTGAGGAGTAACCGAGCACAGTGAAAGGGGGGGTATTTATGGTGGAGGTGAAAACCAATCCGTCCGAAGATTTTGGACCAGATTGCCCGTGACTCTTGCTCTCCATGCGACCTGTGTCACCCACGTTCTGAGTAGTGGCGATAGTGGGGGGTCGTGGGTTATCCAGTCGTAGGAATCGTAACCGATTGAGCAGGAACCTCCGAAAATTTTGATAGTGAAAATTTAAAAGTTTTCGTTCGCAATCTCTTTAGATATCAAGGACACAGTGAAGACTTTGAACGAGTTTCAAAGTAGAACACATATGAAGAATTTGTGAACAGAATGGGTTGAGTTTAGCATAGAGGGGGAAAGGGTCCGATCACATTCACTTAGATGAAAATCAACTTGAAGAATTAGCAATAAGCGAATGTTGTTGAGGACATTGAAAACTCAAATATATATATATATATATAGTCAACGAAGAACATGAGTTTCATAGTTTGAAGAATTTGAAAAGTTGAGGAATTTGACAATTTGAAGAATTTGCAAAATGACGAAAAACTCAGCTTTGAGAAATTTCAACTATTGTTGGTGGCGTGTCCCACCGTATAATAATGATGACTTCAGACACCGCGTACAATTGTCGTAGGGTTCTGAGAATCAAATTCTTCATTAATTTCTTCACACTTAGAGGGTTATTCTCCATTGATTGAAGAAAAATGTTGCTTCGTGTGTTGCACATCTAAGTCATCAATTTTGCATAAGTGTTAGGATGCGTCCACTTTTTCAAATAACATTCAAAGATTCTAAGATATTTATCTCACACTGCAACTTGCAAAATCTCTTTTCATCCAAGGGCTTTGTGAAGATATCGGCCAGTTGCTCTTCAGTGGGGATGTGGTCGATGGAGATATCGCCCTTGAGTACATGATTTTGAAGAAAGTCATGACGAATCTGGATATGCTTGGTGTTGGAATGCTGAACTGGGTTGTAAGCAATCTTGATGGCACTCTCATTGTCGCAGTAGAGAGGCACATTCTTGAACTTGATGCCATAGTCCTTGAGGGTTTGCTTCATCCAGAGCAACTGAGCGCAACATGAAGCAGCAGCAATGTACTCAGCTTTAGTAGTAGATAGTGACACACAGTTCTGCTTCTTTGAGGATCAACAGACTAAGGATCGTCTGAGGAAATGACATGTGCCCGAGGTTGACTTGCAATCCACATGATCTCCAACATAGTCAGCATCAGAGTATCCGACGAGGTGAAGTTTTGAGCCCTTGGGATACCATAATCCAAGCGTTGGTGTGTGAGCTAAGTATTGAAGAATATGTTTCACAGCCTTATGGTGTGATTCTTTTGGTGTTGCTTGGAATCGGGCACACATGCAAACACTTAGCATAATATCAGGCCTAGATGCACATATATACAATAATGAGCCAATAATGGAGCGATATACCTTCTGATAGAAATCTTTACCATTTTCGTCAGTGTAGAGGTGGCCTTTTGAAGGCATAGGAGTTTTGATGCCTTTGCAATCTTGCTTGTCGAATTTCCTCAGAACATCCTTGAGGTATTTCTCTTGAGGTATTTCTCTAGAGGTATGAAGATGTCATTGTCTTGTTGACAAATTTGAAGACCTAAGAAGAATTTCAACTCTCCCATCATAGACATTTGATATTCTTCACTCATCATATAGGCAAATTCATCACTATAACATTTGTTGGTACAGCCAAAGATAATATTGTCTATGTATACTTGGCATATGAACAGTTCATTGTCATAGGATTTTTTGAAAAGAGTTGGGTCAAGTGAACCGGGTTTGAAGCCTTTCTTCACGAGGAATTCCTTCAGAGTGTCGTACCACGCCCGAGGGGCCTGCTTGAGGCCATAGAGGGCCTTGTTGAGTCTAAAGACTTTGTCAGGATGCTTAGGGTCTTCAAAACCTAGGGGTTGAGCAACATGTACTTCTTGCTCAAGACTACCATTAAGGAATGCACTTTTCACATCCATTTGATATAAGATGATATCATGATGGTTAGCATAAGCAAGCAATATGCGAATAGCTTCACATCTAGCAACAGGTGCAAAAGTTTCATAAAAGTCAATTCCCTCAACCTGTGTGTAGCCTTGAGCTACAAGACGAGCCTTATTCCTTACCACAAGGACATTTTCATGTTGATTGTTGCGGTAGATCCACTTGGTACCTATGATGTTATGCTTGTTAGGATCTGGCTGCTTGACAAGTTCCCACACATTGTTGAGCTTGAACTGATGCAATTCCTCTTGCATAGCTTGAATCCACTCAGGCTCCTTGAAAGCTTCATTGACTTTGGTGGGCTCTATGATAGAGACAAAGGCAAAGTGCCCACAAAAGTTAGTCAAATGTGAAGCTTTTGAGCGAGTGAGAGGACTTGGTGCATTGATGTCATCGATGATTCTGTCAATCTGCACTTCATTTGCAACTATTGGAAGAGCAGGTCGACGTGGCTCAGGATTTTCTTCAGCACCATTTTCTTCAGGTGTATCGGCATGAATGTCTTCATTCGTTGGAATGACTTCCTCAGTGGGTATGACATATTCAGTAGCCTTCAGCTTAATGGATTCCTCAGGAGACTGTTCATCTAACACAGAAGGCAGGTGCTCTCTTTGCGAGCCATCAGTTTTATCAAACCGCACATCTATAGTTTCAACAACCTTGTGGTGGTAGGTGTTGAAGACTCTGTAGGTGTGCGAGTCCTTTCCGTAACCAAGCATAAAATCTTCATGTGCTTTCGGTGCAAATTTAGAACTATGGTGAGGGTCTCTAATCCAGCATTTTGCACCGAAGACTTTGAGATAACTTACATTGGGTTTCTTGCTAGTCATAAGTTCATATGAAGTCTTCTTGAAGAATTTGAGAAGATATACCCTGTTGATAATGTGGCATGCAGTATCAATTTCCTCGGGCCAGAAGAGACGAGGAGTCTTGTATTCATCAAGCATGGTGCGAGCCATCTCAACAAGAGTCCTGTTCTTGTGCTCCACGACACCGTTCTGCTGAGTAGTATAAGGGCAAGCTTACTCATGAGTAATACCAACTTCATCAAGATATTCATCAAGATTGGTGCTCTTGAACTCAGTCCCATTACCACTCCTGATATTCTTGATCTTGACGTCGAAGTTGGTGGAGGCCCTTGAAGCAAATCGTCTGAAGACATCCTGCACTTTAGACTTGTACAGAATAATATGCACCCATGTGTAACGAGAGTAATCATCAACAATGACAAAGCCATAGAAACTTGAAGAATTTGTTAGTGTGGAGTAATGAGTGGGGCCAAAGAGATCCATGTGAAGAAATTCAAAGGGTCGAGTCGTGGTCATGATTGTCTTCGAGGGAAGCTTGGATTTGGTCATCTTCCCAGACTCACATGCACCACAGAGGTGGTCCTTGAGGAATTTGACACCTTCAATGCCAGTGATGTGCTTTTTCTTCACGAGCGTGTGCAAGTTCCTCATACCAGCATGTCCAAGTCGTCGATGCCACAGCCAGCCTTCTGAGGACTTTGCAAGTAGGCATGTGGCAGGCTGAGGACCTGTAGAGAATCAGCAATATACAAGTCTCCTCTCCTAAAGCCTTCGAACACTTTGGAATTGTCAGATTCCATCATGACAACACAGCGATATTTTCCAACTACGACAACCATATCAAGATCACAAAACATTGAGACAGACATAAGGTTGAACCCAAGGGATTTGACAAGCATCACCTTATCCATGGTTCGGTCCTTTGAGATTGCAACCTTACCCAGACCCAATACCTTGCTTTTTCCTTTGTCTGCGTAGGTGATATGCTTCAGATGAGATGGAGCAAGTGGCAAATTCATCAATAGATTCTTGTCACCAGTCATGTGGTTTGTGCATCCACTATCGAGAACCCACTCAGTAGCTTTTGGAGGTTCATCCTGCAGATGAATTAATTCAACTTACGAACTCATATGCTTGAGAGTGAAGAATATGACATCAATTTCATTAGAAAGAATTTCATCACACAAGATAGTAAGCAAGTAGTGTGAGGACGTGAGAAATGAGGAATTCATTTCTACAAGGTTAGCTTGCGTCTTTTCAAGCATTTCCTCAGGTCTCTAGCAAATTCATCAGATGTTTCAAGTTCATCTGGAGACCTGTCCCTGCATAAGAAATCAGTTCAATTTCTTCACCACCCACATCTGTTGGGGTGGCAAAGAGTTCATCATTCTGCGAGCACCATATGAGAAGAGAGGCATTGAAGCAAGTGCGCTTTGTTTCACGGGGCAAGGGTTAGAGTACTCATATGAATAAGCAGAGAAATTCTTCGAGGACTTGTGAACATAATGGTTTGAAGAATAATGCACATATTCATAACTCTTAGTTTTCCCTGCGAAATAGAGGTATTAGCACGAGAATGATATTTTTGACCATTTGAGGAATTTTGTCCAAGTGAAGACTTTGGTCCATATGAGGAATTTGATCTGGGGTTCCTGTTCTTCATGAGTGGTGTCGTGAGGACATTCACTTGAAGATTTTGTAGGTAGCTCTTGGGAACCCAGATTTTCTTCATAGGAGAACTGTTCCTGCAGTTAGTTCCAACAAATCTAGCAAATACTTCACCTTCTTAATTTTTGAAGAATTTGTAGTTGGAGTCAAGTGACTCATCAGAGGAATATGAAGTTTCACAAGTAAAGCCAGATAAAGTGGATGGATCTACAGGAGGTCCTTTTGCAGCAACCCATGAGGTTTTGGGGTACTACTCAGGTGTCTAGTAAGATCCATCAGCGTAGAGTTTCCTCACAAAGGCAACATCCTCTTTCCTAAGGTTCCTGTTCAGAATCTGCTTTTTGAGGACATCGCAAAGGGTTTAATGCCCTTTGAGACTTTTGTACATGTCTATCACATACAATTCCTTCAACCCTGCATTTTCATCAGTGATACTTGTGGTATCCTCAGATGAGGAATTTGAGACCACTGGAATAGTTGAAGAATTTGCAGCAATAGAAGCATTTGAACATTCAGGTGAAGAATTAGAAGTTTCACGTTCGATGCATTTCAAACAAAGTGGAAAAAATTCTTCCTGAGCGGTACTGATCTACTCAGCCAGTTAAAAATCGTTTTCCCTTTGGAGATCCTCATGTGACAACCTTAGTTTCTCAAGATCTTGCTTTCTTTGAAGAAATTCATAAGAAAGCTTCTCATGATTGGCTAAGAGAGAATTATGATGACTCTAAAGACTTTTGAGATCATCAGACAAAGTTTGAGTCCAATCCACTTCATCATTCAATAGATCATCGCTTTTTTCTAGCATTTTCTGAAGCTTTTCAAGTGCAGTTTGTTGCTTAGTGCCAAGTTTAACAAGTTTAGCATAGATAGGTTTCACAAATTCATCAGATTCACCTTCACTTGATTCAGATGAGGTATGACGTTTGTGTACCCTTGAGCCTTTTGCCATGAAACAATAGGTGGGAGCATAATCATCATTGTCGACGTCAGAGTTCTTGGAGTAGTCATTTTGTTCATCATTGAAGATGGACTTGCTGACAAAACCAGCGGCAAGAGCAAGGCTTGCAACACCAGATTCTGATTCCACCTCAGATTCTTCCTCTTCTTCATATTCTTCATATTCTTCTTCAGAATCCATTTCCTTGCCAATGAACGCTTGAGCCTTTCTGGAACCATTCTTCTTGTGCTTTGAGGACTTTGAATATGAGGACTTTGTAGATGAGGACTTTGAAGATTTCTTATTTTCCTTTGAGTCATCAGAACTGTCATCCTTGTATTTCTTCTTCTTCTTTGAATCTTTTTCCCAGAGACGAAAGTCAGAGATGAAGTGACCAGCTTTCTTGCAACGGTGATAGGTTCTTTTCTTGTAGTCATCTGAGGAATCTGATTTCCTCAAACCACTCTTTGATGACTTTCCAAATCCACGTCTCCTTGAGAACTTTAGGAATTTCCTCACGAGCATTGCTAGCTCCTGACTTAGTTCTTCAGGATCATCAAGGCTACTGTCAGAATCTTCGTCTTTGGATGAGGAAATTGCTTTTGCCTTCAGAGCACGAGATCTTCCATAGCTTGGCCCGTAGAGGTCTCTCTTCTCAGCTTGTTGGAATTCATGAGTATTGAGTCTCTCAAGAATATCAGCAGGATCAAGTGACTTGTAGTCTCCACGTTCTTGGATCATCAATGCCAGAGTATCGAATGAGGAGTCAAGAGATCTTAGCAGTTTCTTCGCCACTTCATGGTCAGTGATATCGGTGGCACCTAGTGCTTGAAGCTCATTGGAGATATTAGTGAGACAATCAAACGTTTGCTGAACATTTTCATTGTCGAGTCTCTTGAAGTGGTTGAAGATATTGCGAAGAACATCCACACGATGGGTAAACCACTACTAACATAGTAAAACTACTTGTATTAACAAAACAATAGTTGACAGAAAGAAAATAATAAAATATTTTATTAATAACAGAATTAAATCCATTTAAAGTTTTGTTAAGAAAAATCTTAGTATGGTTTTAAAAGTTTTGATAAACACTACTATATGAGGTAACTATAGTTTTACTAACAAAGAGTAAAACAAAACTTATTATTAATTAATAAACATTATATTAACAGAAAAATAATTTACTAAAAACTCTTCTTAGAAAACAGAATTTAATTATATAAAACTTTGTTAGAAGAAAACTATTACTAACTAGTTTGTTTTATAACAAATTATACCTAGTTGAAAATGAGTTGAGATTCCTATAACAATAAAGAAATAAACTAAGAAATTTTATATTTTTATTTATAGAAAGTAAAACACCTAATTTTTAAGCAAAAAAACCTACTAAAACAAATTATAACAAATCTGATTTAAATTAACTAAAAACTAAATTAACTAAACTATACTGACTACTAGGCAGAATCTGTTTATAGCTGGACCACTAAACAAATTCATCCTAAAAATCCTCAAACTAAGCATGATGATAGTCCTAACTAATACCAAGCAGTAGCAAAAAGATTCATATCAAAATATATTTTTAAACTCTAGTTATTCAGATTTGAGTGATTTGAGAAAATTTGATTCAATTCAAGTTATAAGGTTCAAATTTAAAACCTAAGACTACAGGGTGGAACTACATGAAATAAGTGAGCTAATGCAAAAAGAATTAATTAAAAAAATTAAATGGTTTAAAAGATATAGCAAAAACAAAATCAGAACAGTTTCTGTTAACCAAAACAAAACAGAAAATAAAAAAAATCTACCGACCGGTCAGTGCTACGTGGCAAGTGGTGGTTGGCTAGGCTAGCGTGTGCGCAGGAACTAACGAGCGGTGACCGAAGCTTAAAGAAAAATGATTCGCGTCCTAAATCTTTTAATCGGGGCCATTGATCCACGATCGAACGGGTGAGAGGGCTTACAAAGGAAGGGGTCGCCGGCGAGTCCGAAGCGGTGAGGTCATCTGGGCGGCGCCCCGGTGGTCGAGGGAGGCGTCAAAGGGGCCCTGGTGACGGCGGCTGACGTCCGGAGTGCTCTGGTGGCGTCGGAGGGACGAGGGGATGACGGAGTCGACGACAGGTGCGGTGGGGAGCTTTGGCTGTCGACCGAAGTCCGGCGAGGGGGCGTGGGCGTTCTGGTACAGGGGAGAGAGGGTTCGGAAGGGGGTGGAGGCAACGTACTGGCCGCTCTTATATAGGGATGCGGGTGGGGTCGGGGAAGGAAGGAGGAGAAGATCCGGCGAGGTGCGCGATCTCCGACGAGGGCTCGGGCGCGAGGTAGGCGGTGACCGCGTGATTCCTGCGATCGGTCGCATGGGTCCCGCTGTCAGAGAGAGGGAGAGAAATCCGGACACGTCGGTGGCCGATTCTAAGGAAAATCGGGGTCGGGCTTTAATGGCAGACTGGGCCGACAGGTCTTTAAGGCTTTAAAACTTTCCCATTTTTAATAAACAGAGCAATAAAAACTCTTTTAAAGCATTTGATTTAATTCCAAATATAGGAATATTATATATCAAAATTATCATAATAATAAATTACATTTAATGAACATTTTTATTCTGTTATTTGAATACTTTGAAAAAATATTATTTTCAGAAATTTCCTATTTGCTTTTAAATCCTTTTGAAAATATTTTTCAAAATAACTCTTGGTTTTTTATTGTTCAAATAAATCACCAAGAAGTCCCTGGTGTGGAGTGTCATGTTTCTCCCCTCTTATTTGAACATTTTACCAAGGTTTTCAAATAGGTGAAAGCACATCATTGGAAAATAGAAAGGGGCTTTCAGAAAGTTAGAAGAAACAATTTCAACTATGCCATACATTCAAGCAATGATGATGATGGATGCATAGCTCTATTTCATAACAATCCAAAATGGAATTTTGGGATGTTACAAACCTACCCACCTTAAGATGAATCTCGCCCTCGAGATTCGGGTTGGCTAGAAAATAGGTGCGGGTGGTCTCTACGAAGATCTTCTTCGCGTTCCAGGTGGCTTCTCCTCGGTGTGGTGACTCCACAAAACCTTACAGAACTTGATGATCTTGCTGCGGGTAACTCTGTTGGCAGTCTCGAGGATCTTGACAGGCTTCTCCTCGTAAGTCAGATCGCTGTCAAGTTGTATGGCCTCTAGGGGCACGGTGTCTCTCATAGGAATATCAGCCATCTCAGCATGGCATTTCTTCAGCTGGGACACATGGAACACATCATGAACTCCGGACAATCCTTCCGGTAATTCCAGCTTGTATGCAACTTCGCCTCTATGTTCAAGAATTTTGTAGGGGCCTATGAATCGGGGTGCTAATTTTCCTTTAACACCAAACCTCTTGATTCCTCGAAGTGGGGACACACGAAGATATGCTCGGTCTCCCACTTCATACGTCACTTCCTTGCGTTTGCTGTCAGCATAGCTCTTCTGCCGGGATTGAGCTATCTTGAGTCTATGACGAATCAACTTGACTTTCTCTTCAGAATCTCGGATAAGGTCGGGACCAAAAAGTTTTCGGTCTCCAACACCATCCCACATCAGTGGTGTTCTACACCTCCTTCCGTATAAAGCTTCGAAAGGGGCCATCTTCAGACTGGTCTGATAACTGTTGTTGTACGAGAATTCTGCGTAAGGCAAATTATCATCCCAACTAGACCCATAGTCTAGTGCACAAGCTCTCAACATGTCTTCCAGAATCTGGTTGACTCTCTCAGTCTGTCCATCGGTCTGCGGATGAAAAGTTGTACTGAACTCCAGCCTCGTACCCAAAGTTTCATGTAGCTGATGCCAAAACTTTGAGGTAAATTGTGTTCCTCTATCTGACATTGTGTTCCTCTATCTGACACGATACTCCTCGGAACTCCATGCAGACACACGATCCTGGTCATGTGTATCTTGGCTAACTTGGCGCTGGTATAGGTGGTCTTCATGGGAATGAAATGAGCCACCTTGGCCAAGCGATCTACCACTACCCAGATGGAATCATAACCTGAACGAGTCCTGGGCAATCCTGTGATGAAATCCATACCTAGCTTTTCCCATTTCCACTCGGGTATCGGCAAAGGTTGGAGTAACACTGCTGGTTTCTGATGTTCCGCTTTTACTCGCTGACAAACATCACATATTGCAACATGTTCAGCAATATCCTTCTTCATACCTGTCCACCAATAACTGTCCTTTAAATCCAGATACATCTTGGTGTTGCCCGGGTGTATTGAGTAAGGTGAATCGTGGGCTTCTTGAAGTATCAACTTCCTGAGCTCTGGGTCATTGGGCACATAGATGCGGTTCTCAAACCATAGAGTTCCTTGTTCATCCTCACAAAAACCTTTAGCTTTACCATCTTTCATTCTTTGCTTAATCTCAGCTATTTCCTTGTCCGTCTTCTGGGTTTCACGAATTCTTTCGGTCAAGGTGGACTGGATTTCCAATGTGGCAACATATCCTCTGGGAACTATCTCTAGCCGGAGCTCTCTGAGATCATCGGCTAACTCTTCGGGTAATCCTCCCGCTATGAGTGTGTTTACATAAGTTTTCCGACTCAAGGCATCTGCGACAACATTTGCCTTACCTGGATGGTAGTGTAATCTCATGTCATAGTCCTTGATTAACTCTAACCATCTCCTTTGTCTGAGGTTCAACTCTTTCTACGTGAAGATATACTTCAGGCTCTTATGGTCTGTGTAAACATCAAAACTATTTTCGACAAGGAAATGTCTCCAGGTCTTGAGTGCGTGCACTACGGCTGCTAATTCCAAGTCATGGGTGGCATAATTCAACTCATGTGGTCGTAGTTGTCTGGATGCATAAGCTACAACTTTTCCATCTTGCATGAGTACTCCTCCAAGTCCTTGACGTGAAGCATCACAGTAAACCTGGAAGTCTTTCTGAATATTTGGCAAAATCAACACTGGGGCTGTGACCAAACGTTTCTTTAACTCCTGGAAACTGGCTTCACGGTCCATAGTCCAAGTATACTTAGACTCTTTCTTCAACAACTCTGTCATGGGCTTGGCAATCTTTGAGAAGTTCTCAATGAACCTTCGGTAATAACCGGCAAGTCCGAGGAAACTGCGTATCTCCTTAACCGAGGTGGGTGACTTCCACTCCGTGACGGCTTCAACCTTAGCGGGGTCCACTGCTATTCCATCTCCAGAAATAACATGTCCAAGGAATCCGACTTCCGTTAGCCAAAATTCACATTTGCTGAACTTGGCATATAACTGATGCTCTCTAAGCTTCTCCAGAACTAAACGCAAATGTTCCTCGTGTTCTTCCTCGTTCTTGGAGAATATCAATATGTCGTCGATGAACACCACGACAAACTTGTCCAGGTATTCCATGAATATTTTGTTCATCAAACTCATGAAGTAAGCAGGAGCATTTGTCAAACCAAAAGACATGACAGTATACTCATACAGGCCATACCTTGTGGTGAAAGCTGTTTTGGGTATATCCTGTTCATGAATTTTCAACTGGTGATACCCTAATCGAAGATCAATCTTGGAGAATACTTTGGATCCTACGAGATGATCAAACAGGTCATTAATCATCGGCAGAGGATACTTGTTCTTGATAGTCACCTCGTTCAAGGCACGATAATCGACTACCATCCTCAAGGTTTTATCCTTCTTCTCCACCAAAAGTACTGGGGCTCCCCAAGGTGAGGAACTTGGGCGAAAAATACCCCTTGTCCAATAACTCCTTAATTTGCTTCTTGATTTCCAACAGATCATTTGCGGGCATCCGATAGGGTCTCTTGGAAATTGGGGCTGTTCCTGGCAGTAACTCTATCAGAAACTCAATTTCTCTATCTGGTGGCATGGCTGGTAATTCTTCCGGGAATACATCCGGAAAGTCTTTTACCACAGGGACTTCCTCCTGAACGACTCCAGTGAGAGAATTTAACCGAGCACTCATCCGTGTGCGTCTGGATACATACTTAATCCTCTTGTTCTCCGGGGTGGTGAGCAAGATAGACTTGCTGGGACAGTCAAGATTCCCTTCATACTTGGTCATCCAATCCATGCCTAGGATTACATCCAATCCTTGCGACTCTAAGACGATGAGGTCGGTGGGAAAAACATGGTTTCCTATATTGAGTTTAAAGGCATGGCATCCTATCCCTGCCATCATCATACCTCCTGGGGAACTGACCTTAAATGGCTGACTAAGGGTTTTGGTGGGCAAACCATACTTTTCCACAACTACCCTTGATAAGAATGAATGAGTTGCACCGGAATCAAAAAGTACTGTAACTGGACATGAATGCAATAAAAACTTACCAACCACAGTCTCGGGTTGATCATAGACTTCCTCCACATCAATGTGGTTCACCTATGCACGGGGAAAGGGGTTGGGCTTCTTAGCTGTTGCATTGCCGTTGTTGTTGCCGTTTCCATTTCCCTGCTTGCTCTGGGGACACTTAGTAGCATAGTGCCCTGTCTTCTGACACTTGAAACAGGTGATGTGACTCAGATCCTTCTAAGTAGGAGCGTGACGGTACTGGTTGTTGTTCCCATTCCCATTGTCATTCTTGAAGTTGCCATGGTTTGGACGGTTGTTCCCATTTCCTCCATGGTTGTGGCCTCCATGGTTGTGCATGGCATGAGTGTGCTTTCCAAACTTACCGGTACCTGATCCGGTATTCCCTGAGTACGCGGAGTAGAGGGGATTCTGATGAGCTCCAGAGTTAAACTTCCCCTGAGTGTACTTCCTCTTGCGGTTCTCAATTTGCTGTTGTTTACCCTCCAGGATGAGGGCCTTGTCCACCAGCTCTTGGTAGTTGTTGAAGGTAGACACTACCAGCTGCATGCTCAACTCATCGTTGAGTCCTTCCAGAATTTTCTCCTGCTTGGCCGCATCATCGGCCACATCTCCTGGGGCATAACGGGCCAACATGCTAAACTCGTCCACATATTGGGCCACAGAGCGATTTCCCTGGCGCAAGTTGCGAAACTCGCGCTTCTTCAGACTCATGGCTCCAGCTGAGACATGAGCGGTGCGGAAAGCAAGTTTGAATTTCTCCCAAGTTACACCAGCAATAGGATAGGTGGTGGTGTAGTTCTCCCACCATGAAGCTGTTGGTCCTTCAAGTTGATGTGTGGCAAAGCGCACCTTCTCAGCGTCAGTACATCCAGCGGTGACGAGTTCTCTCTCCATCTTATGGAGCCAGTCATCTGCCACCATGGGCTCAGTGCTGCTGGAGAAAGTTGGAGGATTCAACCTCAGAAAACGGGTGAGGTTGTCAGCCTGAGGTGGATAGTGGTTGTTGTTGTTCTGGTTGTTGGTCTGATTCTGGATCAGTAGCTGCATCAGTGCATTCTGGTGCTGGAGGAGTTGCATGAGTTCCGGCGGGAAGGTGAAGTCGGACTCACGTCGTGGAGGCATCTTGTTGTTTGCAGAGGGATGAGAATTAGAATAGAACAAGGGTCTAGAAAGAAAATCACTACCCATATGCAATGCACAAACATATCACATCAAACACTCATTCATTAATTCAACTCAAAGATTCAAACATCGGGATACAAGTCTCAATTCAAACCAAGCATCGGCCTACGTTTTAACGTTGAAAAATAAAAGATACATGGGGGGCATGACTAAAGTTCTCCTCAAAAGTGCATGGTCGTGGGTCCTCAAGTGGTGCTCTCCTCATAGTCATCATCGTCGCTGATGAAGGGAGCCATATCTCCTTCGGGGTGAAGATTTCCCCCATGTCCAGTTGTTCCTCCAGAGTTGCGATGCGAGTATTCTGCTTCTCGATCCTCTCCAGGAAGTCCTTCACTTCATGCTCCTGTTCGTAGTTGGCTTCCCGTATGTCAGCTTCAAGATCCAGCTCGCGGTTCATCAGGTTCTTGATCGTCTTGGTGTCTGCACGTACACGAAGCTCCAGAGCCCTGACATGAGTCTCCAAAGTCTGGATATATGAAATGGTGGAGTCTCCAGTGGGGTTGGTGATGATGTTTCCATGGACATCTCTATGACAAACCATGCTGAGGTCTCGCGAAATGGGAGCACCTCTGTATTCCTCCCGAATACGTCTGAGGGCACGGTGAATCGCCATGTCTCTCCCGAGAATCCAGCTGGGTGCCATAAACTTGAAGTCGATGGGCTCTGTGATATATCCAAAGGTCCTTCCGGGAATATGCACTTCGATCCTGTAGCGAGCGTCCTGTGGGAAAGACATGATCGCAACCCCGGTGATGGTTGGCAGAACAATCTTCAAGTCCTTGACGATCTGGGTCAGCTCCTTGCCAAAAGGCATAGTGGCATCAGGCTGGCAGAACTCCGTGAAGCGAACGGGGGTGAAGGTGGCCATCTAGAAATGTTGAAAGTCATCGGAGAGAAAATCAGAATTGAGCAGATGAGAAATATAAGAATTTGTAAAACAAAGGAAAAAAGAATGATCCTAAGGCTTTTCCAATCCTAGAGGTTACGTCCTACGGTCAGCGTGTGCTCTGATACCATTTTTGTAGCGACCCGACCTGAAAGGTCAAATCTCCGGTGTTTCCGTACCATCCCAAGATCATGCTGGTACACACACGGTACATCAATGTATATATCAAAGGGAAATCACACAGCATAATATTAATCGAAATCTCATATCGAGTCCTTTATTACAATAATCATTACAATAAAGTGGCTGAAAGCCAACTCATGAGAATGAGTAAATCTTGCGGAAGCTTCAAGGTAGATGAGTCCATATGACTCCAAGGGCATCTCACCGAGCGTAGAGCGTGTCCTCACTCCTGGTCGGAAAAGTACTCTGCAACATGATACGTTGCAGCTGTGTAGGTCAGCATATGGAATATGCCGACAAAGTCACAAGAGAGGGGTGAAAAGATAATCGTCTAATCTACATGCATATATGGCAGGTGGGGTAGTAAGTTTTTGCGTAAAGCCAATTTTTCCTACATCAAGAGAGGGCCAAGCAAAAATTATTGCTAAGTTGGTTTACTAATGAGATGGTTCCACCAACCAATTCTCATACCCAAGTTATTAATACCCACATCATCATATTAATTGTGTTGAGAATTCCGGAAGTTTCAGTTCCTTTGGCTCAAGTCGTCCATGACCGTGGACACGGCTAATCGATTAGGTTTGAGTACTCTGCAGAGTTTTGCACACGTTCCCCACAAGATTTGATCGCCTCCGTTGGATTCCTCGCACTTCAGGGTGTTTGAGGAACGGATGACCAAAACATGGTCTTCTAAGGGGTCCCACTGAGACTCTGTCGGTGCCCATCCTTTCCTACCGTTCTTCTACATCTCGTAGCACCAATATCCAACCAAGCTAGAGCCCATAATGGCTTGTGGCTGTGTAGGTAAGCCTTGGGTCTTGAAGCGTCCATCCCTCTCCTTGTGCCTGGGTGGACCTTTCCGCATGAATACTGGCACATCTCCAGCATCATCTAGGCTAACCACTGGTTTCTCCAGGGTGCCGTTCAACCATCATCCACCCAGAGGTAATTTGAAAACTTGAAGTCTTGAATACTTGATCATCATGTAGGTCCTGAAATTATTACCTCACAACTCTCATGAATCACACATCCAACCCCGTCTACTAATAGCATAGCAAAATAATTGAACGTTTCCCGGGGCCAAAGTGTCAAAGGGTTGGGATACCTACCACATAATACTACATCAAGTAACCAAATTTCCAACTAACCTACTTTGCATGCAATTGGGGAGATGGAAGAACTAATGCAATAAAACATAGGTATACATGGTCAAAGTGACTTGCCTGACTGATGATCTTCGTACGTGAGTGACTCTAGGTAACAAGCCACGCACTCCCGATAATCTAACGAAGCAAACAAAAGCACTCAATAAGCATACAACAAAAATATTGTAACTCACAAAAATCAGTAATGAACTAGTAAATAATCAAGACAAAACAATGCACAAATCACAAGCAAGAGAACACACAAAGTTTTGTTTTCAAAAAGGTGATGGGTAAACCACTACTAACATAGTAAAACTACTTGTATTAACAAAACAATAGTTGACAGCAAGGAAATAATAAAATATTTTATTAATAACAGAATTAAATCCATTTAAAGTTTTCTTAAGAAAAATCTTAGTATGGTTTTAAAAGTTTTGATAAACACTACTATATGAGGTAACTATAGTTTTACTAACAAAGAGTAAAACAAAACTTATTATTAATTAATAAACATTACATTAACAGAAAAATAATTTACTAAAAACTCTTCTTAGAAAACAGAATTTAATTATATAAAACTTTGTTAGAAGAAAACTATTACTAACTAGTTTGTTTTATAACAAATTATACCTAGTTGAAAATGAGTTGAGATTCCTATAACAATAAAGAAATAAACTAAGAAATTTTATATTTTTATTTATAGAAAGTAAAACACCTAATGTTTAAGCAACAGAACCTACTAAAACAAATTATAACAAATCTGATTTAAACTAACTAAAAACTAAATTAACTAAACTATACTAACTACTAGGCAGAATCTGTTTATAGCTAGAACACTAAACAAATTCATCCTAAAAATCCTCAAACTAAGCATGATGATAGTCCTAACTAATACCAAGCAGTAGCAAAAAGATTCATATAAAAATCTATTTTTAAACCCTAGTTATTCAGATTTGAGTGATTTGAGCAAATTTGATTCAATTAAAATTCTAAGGGTCAAATTTAAAACCTAAGACTACAGGGTGAAACTACATGAAATAATTGAGCTAATGCAAAAAGAATTAATTAAAAACATTAAATGGTTTAAAAGATATAGCTAAAACAAAATCAGAACAGTTTCTGTTAACCAAAACAAAACAAAAAATAAATAAAAATCTACCGACCGGTCAGTGCTACGTGGCAAGTGCTGGTTGGCTAGGCTAGCGTGTGCGCAGGAACTAACGAGCGGTGACCGAATCTTAAAGAGAAATGATTCACGTCCTAAATCTTCTAATCGGGGCCGTTGATCCACGATCGAACGAGTGAGAGGGCTTACAGAGGAAGGGGTCGCCGGCGAGGGGTTCTCCGGTGAGTCCGAAGTGGTGAGGTCATCGTGGCGGCGCTCCGGTGGTAGAGGGAGGCGTCGAAGGGCCCCGGGCGATGGCGGCTGACGTCCGGAGTGCTCTGGTGGCGTCGGAGGGACGAGGGGATGACGGAGTCGACGACAAGTGCGGTGGGGAGCTTCGGCCGTCGACCGAAGTTCGGCGAGGGGGCGTGGGCATTCTGGCGTAGGGGAGAGAGGGGTTCGGAAGGGTGTGGAGGCGACGGACTGGCCGCTCTTATATACGGCCGCGGGTGGGGTCGGGGAAGGAAGGAGGAGAAGATCCGGCGAGGTGCGTGATCTCCGGCGAGGGCTCGGGCGCGAGGTAGGCGGTGACCGCGTGATTCCTGCGATCGGTCGCGTGGGTCCCGCTGTCAGAGAGAGGGAGAGAAATCCAGACGCGTCGATGGCCGATTCTAAGGAAAATTGGGGTCAGGCTTTAATGGCAGACTCGGCCGACAAGGCTTTAAGGCTTTAAAACTTTCCCATTTTTAATAAACAGAGCAATAAAAACTCTTTTAAAACATTCGTTTTAATTCCAAATATAGGAATATTATATATCAAAATTATCATAATAATAAATGACATTTAATGAACATTTTTATTCTGTTATTTGAATATTTGAAAAAATATTATTTTTAGAAATTTCCTATTTGCTTTTAAATTCTTTTGCAAATATTTTTCAAAATAACTCCTAGTTTTTATTGTTCAAAAAATCACCAAGAAGTCCCTGGTGTGGAGTGTCATGTTTGTCCCCTCTTATTTGAACATTTTACCAAGGTTTTCAAATAGGTGAAAGCACATCATTGGAAAATAGAAAGGGGCTTTCAGAAAGTTAGAAGAAACAATTTCAACTATGCCATACATTCAAGCAATGATGATGATGGATGCATAGCTATATTTCATAACATTCCAAAATGGAATTTTGGGATGTTACATAATAGAAGGGTTGAGGAAATAGAACCAGGTAGCTCGATGAAGACAGTTGTTTGATGACCTAGTCCCAACTGCTGTGACAGTCGTACGTCTGGTTCGGAGCGGCCCGGTATTTAAACCAGAGGACACACAGTCCCAGGACACACAATCCTTACCGTATTCTCCTTGAGATAAGGTCACACAGTCCTCACCCAACACTCGTGGTAAGTCTTCAGGGTAGGCTTCCAAATCCCTCACAAACTGGTCACCCGGCGATCCACAATTTGCTGCTGCATGCTCTACACCAACGTCACTTCGTGATCCCCAATTGACTGCAGGATGCACTAGATCATGACACTTAACCGTTTGGAGGATGCACAATCCTCAAAGCTAACAAACATCGGTTCGACACAGGAATTTCTTCAGTGATGCTCAATCACTTTGGGTTTGGTGGTTTGGTTGTGGGTTTTTCCTCACTGATGATTTTGTCTCAAAGTCCTCGGAGGATGGGTTGCTCTCAAATGACAAGTGCCAGTTCTCTCTCGGAGCAGCCAACCAACTAGTGGTTGTGGGGGGTGGCTACTTATAGCCAGGGTGCAACCTGACATGATAAGACATAAATGCCCCCAATGATATGACTGTTATGTGGATGTTATGATTGGGGACAGTTGGCGCTTAGCACAGCAATGGTCGGAATTTTGAACTATGAAAGTCCTCAGGCTTATCATGTTCCTCAGTTGTAGGCAATTCGCACTGGCAAAATCCTAACTCCCCAGTCAGATCAATTTCATCAGAGACCAGAAGAACATCGTCTCTGTCACTTAAGAACTTGACTGAACCGCAAGAGATTCCAAAGGCTTCGCTCGAAGGATTGGATAGGTTGAGTTGAGCATCAGTTGGAAATTTTCCTTAGTATTACCTCGGCCCCCTTTAACAGTACGATGTTTCCTATGACTCAAAGAAAGGAAATGAAACTACAAGAACAAAAGTCTTCACGCTTCATAGTCCTCGTTCATATCTTCAAGGTCACACCAACTTCTTCATTTTCAAAGTCTTTAGGGAATACAAAAGTCTTTAGCAAAGTCTTCACCAAAGTCTTTAGTTGAAGACATACATTTTTAGGGATCGGTGAGCTCCGAATATATCAAACTCCTCATCGACTTATAGAATCTGTGTACACTCACAAACACATTAGTTCCTTAACCTATAAGTCTTCAATACACAAAAATCACTAAGGGGCACTAGATGCACTAACAGTCTTCGGGGCCGGTGAGGTCAACGAGGGTCGGCGACGGGCCAGCCCAGAGGAACAACGTCTCCCAAGCGGTGGCAACATCGTCTGCTGGTGGCTGCACCGCCGCTGTCTGCGCTTCTGCACGTCGCTCCTCCTCCTCTACCTTGGCATCCTTCTCCAACTCCTCGAGCCGCTCAACCTTGAGATCCTCCACCCATAGGTGTCGTTGTCGCCAGAACTCAAGGTAGTCCCGCTCCTGCTTTGGCGTCGCCAGCATCCATATGGGTGGCATGCTCACCCACTCCCGTACCACCCCCTCCAACACGTACTCGTGGGGCGTGAGGACGACCGGCGCCTCCTCGAGCCTGGCAGGGGACGGCGGTGCCAGCGGCGACACGATGCAGCCGCCAGGAGCAAAGAGCGCAATAGCCTCCGCTATCCATTCCTGGTAAGCCTCCTCCTCCTCCTTGCGCTGCTCTTCCTCCTCGCTTTTGCGAAGGACAGCTTCCAGCGCCAGTGCCTCATGGTATGCGGCCTCTGCCTCCTAGTCCTCATCGCACACGATGAGGGGCGATAGGGTACAAGCCCACATGTCGCGGACATCACATTGGCACTGCTCTGCGTGCTCAAACGCAAACCAGACCTCCCAATTGGGAGAGACTACAGCATAGGCTTGATCAAGCTGCTTCTCGGGCATGAGCTGCTGTCGCCGGCGCCTCACCTCCTCCGCATGTGCCCGTGCCAAATGTGGAACCTCCGGCACTGGGATCCTCTCCAGATCCAAGTGCCAGTGGTGTGGCAGGATCACATCGGCGTAGGGAAGAGGGACGGTGTGCTCCCAGTGCCACATCGCCTAGTGCACTGGGACGCGAATCCGCTGCCAAGGCAGACGGGAAGAGGACGGCAGGGGTAGCGCGCACCAAGGGACGGTCGGGGCCTTGCCCTTCTACTTGCCGAAGCTCGAGCCAGCCCGTGAGAAGATGCCCATGGTGGCTACTGGCTAGGGTTTGGTTTTGTTGCTGGCGGACTAGGGTTTGTATTCTGTCGGGGGTGGAGGGGGCAGGCACGGCTCTGGAAGGATGGAAGGTGTTGTGGATTGGCCAGTTTCCATTTAAAGAAGGACAACGATCTGAACATGGGTGGTTGACGACCGGGGCCTGCCGCGCGTGTGCATTTACTTTTGGTTGTGGGGGTAGTTGGAAGGTCGCCACGCCTCCCCGAGGCGGACAAGGAGAAAGCGCGTGCAGACATAAGCGTCGCATTCCGAAACTCTGAGAAATGACGGCTTAGGTTTCCGCCAAACCATAATTCATACGGTGTCATCTCTACGAATTTAGATGGTGCCCTATTTAAGTGAATGTAGTTGTCTCTAATGCATAACCCCAAAACAATAGTGGCAAAACGATAAGAGACATCATAGTATGCACCATATCAATTAGAGCAAGACTATGACGTTCGGACACACCATCACACTATGGTGTTCCAGGTGGCATGAGTTGTGAAACAATTTCAACATTGTCTTAAGTTATATACCAAAATCGAAACTCAGAAATTCACCTCCACAATCATATCATAGACATTTTATCTTCTTGTCACGATGATCTTAAACTTCACTTTGAATTTCCTTTGAACTTTTTCAAACATTTCAGACTTGTATTTCATTTAGTAAATATACCATATCTACTCAAATCATCACTGAAGGTAAGAAAATAACGATATCCACCGCACACTACAACACTCATTGTGTCTCATAAATCAACATGGATCATTTCCAATAAGTCACTTGCCCGCTCCATCATACCAGAAACGGAGTTTCAGTCATCTTGCCCAAGAGGCATGGTCTACATGTCTGATATGTCTCCAATGTATCTATAATTTTTGATGATGGCATGCTATTATATTATCTATTTTGGATGTTTTATATGCATTAATATGCTATTTTATATTATTTTTGGGACTAAGCTATTAATCTAGAGCCTAGTGCCAGTTTCTGTTTTTTCCTTGTTTTTTAGTATTGCAGATATGGATTATTAAATGGAATCCAAACTGAATAAAATCTTAGGAATGATTTTTTCTCGAAGGAAAGAGATCTACAAGACTTGGAGTGCACGTCAGGGCATCTGCCAAGAGGCACACGCCAGGGAGGCTCGGCGACCCCCCTGGCCATGCCTGGCAGGCTTGCCACCTCCTGGCAGGTCTCCTAACCCTATTCTACATCCTATGAATACCCAAATATTCCCCCAACACCAAAAACAGCCACGCATATACTTTTCCACCGCCAGAAACCTCCGTTCCTGAGAGATCCAATCTTGGACCTTTTCAGGTAATCTGCCGAAGGGGGATCCGATCACGGAGGGCATCTACATCCACTCTATTGCCCATCCGATGATGTGTGAGTAGTCCACAACAGACCTACGGGTCCATAGCTAGTAGCTAGATGGCTTCTTCTCTCTCTTTGATCTTCAATACCATGTTCTTCATGATCTTCATGGAGATCTATCCAATGTAATACTCTTTTGCGGTGTGTTTGTCAAGATCCAATGAATGTGGGTTTATGTTCAGATTATCCATGAATCTTGTTTGAGTCTTTTCAGAATTCTTATGTGCGTGATTTCATATCTTTGCAAGTCTCTTCGAGTTATTGGTTTGGTTTGGCCAATTAGATTTGTAATTCTTTCAATGGGAGAAGTGATTAGTTTTGGGTTCAATCTTCCAGTGTCCTCACCCAGTGACAAAGTAAGAGTAGTGAGGCACATATTGTATTGTTTCCATCAAGGGTAACAAGATAAGGTTTTCGACATATTGCTTGACTTTATCCCACTACATCATATCATCTTACCGAATGTGTTACTCTATTCTTCATGAACTTAAGTCCCCCAACACCAAAGAGAGCCACACAAATACTTTTTTGCCGCCAGAAGCCTCCGTCCCCGAGAGATCCAATCTTGGAGCCATTTCCGATAATCTGCCGGAGGGGGGTCCGATCACGTAGAGCATCTACATCAACTCCATTGCCCCTCCGATGATGCGTGAGTAGTCCACCATAGACCTATGGGTCCATAGCTAGTAGCTAGATGGCTACTTCTCTCTCTTTGATCTTCAATACCATGTTCTTGATGATCTTCATGGAGATCTATCCGAAGCAATACTCTTTTGCGGTGTGTTTGTCAAGGTCCGATGAATTGTGGGTTTATGTTCAGATTATCCACTAATCTTATTTGAGTCTTTCTGAATTCTTATATGCATGATTTCATATCTTTGCAAGTCTCTTCGAGTATTTGGTTTGGTTTGTTGACATCAAGGGTAACAAGATGGGGTTTTCATCATATTGCTTGAATTTATCCCTGTACATCATGTCATCTTACCTAATGCGTTACTCTGTTCTTCATGAACTTAATACTTTAGATGCAGGCAGGAGTCGGTCGATGTGTGGAGTAATAGTAGTAGATGCAAAATAGTTTCAGTCTACTTGACACGAACGTGATGCCTATATGCATAATGATTGTCTTGGATATCTTCATGATTATTCGCTTTTCTATCAATTGCTTGACAGTAATTTGTTTAACCACCATGATACTTTCCTTCAAGAGAGAAGCCTCTAGTGAAATCTATGGCCCCCGGGTCTACTTTCCATAATATATTTTCAGATCTATAAACCAAAAGTACCAAAAATACCTTGCTGTAATTTATTTATCTTTTACTTTCCGTACTCGTTTAGATCTACTCAGATCTAATCCTCGCAAATAACGGTGAAGGGATTGACAACCCCTTTATAGCATTGGGTGCAAGAGTTTTATTGTTTGTATAGGTGCATCCATTGGTGACTTTCTTGTTCCTCCTACTAGATTGATACCTTGGTTCTCAACAACCGAGGGAAATACTTATCTACTTCACTGCATCACCCTGTCCTCTTCAAGGGAATACCAATGCATGCTGAAGAGGTAGCAATGTCTCAAGCGATTCGAAATCGAGTGAGTCCAAAGATCCATCAGTATGGAGTTTCTTGATGCGCTTTATACCAATATGAATTTAGTGGCAGTGCCACAAATATGCGGTACTATCATTATTAACTTTGCATCTTTTGGCATCAATATTATGAACATGTCAATTACTACGATCGAGATTCAATAAACCATTCACATTGGGTCTATGACCATTGAAGATATTATTCATGTAAATAGAATAACCATTATTCTTTGACTTAAATGAATAACCGTATTGCAATAAACACGATCTAATCACGTTCATGCTCAACGTAAACACCAGATAACATTTATTTAGGTTCATCACCAATCCCGAAGGTAGAGAGAGCGTGTGATGGTGATCACATCAACTTTGGAAACACTTCCAACACACATCGTCACCTCACCCTTTAGCTAGTCTCTGTTTATTCCGTAGCTTTTATTTCGAGTTACCAACATTTAGCAACTGAACCGGTATCTAATACCCATGTGCTACTAGGAGTACTAGTAAGGTACACATGAATAAAACGTATATCAAATATACTTCTCTTGATGTTGCCAACCTTCTTATCTAAAAAATATCTAGGGAAATTCCGCTTCATTGACCGTTCTCCTCATAATAGAAGCACTCAGTCTCGGGTTTGGGTTCAACCTTGGGTTTCTTCACTGGAGCGGCAATTGGCTTGCCATTCTTGAAGTTTTCCCTTCTTTCCCTTGCCCTTCATGAAACTAGTGGTTTACTAACCATCAAAACTTGATTCTCCTTCTTGATTTCTACCTTCATGGTGTCAAACATCATGAATATCTCAGGGATCATCTTCTCCATCCCTGGCATGTTATAGTTCATCAAGAAGCTCCAGTAGCTTGGTGGCAGTAACTTGGAGAACTATATTAATCACTATCTTATCTGGAAGATCAACTCCCACTCGATTCAAGCGATTGTAGCACCCAGACAATCTGAGCACATGCTCACCGATTGAGATATTCTGCTTCATCTTGCAGGCAAAGAATCTTGTTGGAGGTCTCATACCTCTCAACATGGGCACGAGCCTGAGATCCCAATTTCAGCTCTTAGAACATCTCGTATGTTACGTGATGTTCAAAATGTTTTCGAGCCTCAATTCTAAGCCGTAATTCATGACACACTGAACTATCAAGTTGTCATCAGAACATGTCTGTCAGATGTTAACAACATCTACAGACGATGCTTGAGGGGGTGGCGCACCGAGCGGTGCATTAAGGACATAAGCCTTCTGTGCAGCAATGAGGACAATCCTCAGATCACGGACCTAGTTCGCATAATTGCTACCAACATCTTTCAACTCTATTTTCTGTAGGAACGTATGAAAAACACAGGGGAGCTATAGCGCGAGCTATTGATCTACAACATAATTTTGCAAAGACAACATTAGATTATATTCATCAAGTGTTACATGATTACTTAATCATATTACTTAAAAAAACTCCCACTCAAATTGACATCCCTCTCGTCATTAGAGTGTTACATGATCCAAATTCACCAACCCAAGTTTGATCATCACGTGAGATGAGGTGGTTTCAATGGTGAACATCTTCATGTTGATCATATATACTATATGACTCATGTTCGACCTTTCGGTATCTTGTGTTCCGAAGCCATGTCTTTACATGCTAGGCTCGTCAATTTTAACCTGAGTGTTCCGCATGTGCAACACTGGCTTGCACCCGTTGTATGCAAACGTGGAGTCTATCATACCCAATCATCACGTGGTGTCTCGAAACGACAAACTTTCGCAACGGTGCACACTCAGAGAGAACACAATTTTATGTTGAAATTTTAGTAAGGGGTCACCTTGTAATTCTACCGCCGTCCTAAGCATAACAAGGTGCATAAAAGGATTAAAATCACATGCAAATCATAACTGACATGATATAGCCATGATCTTGTGCTTTTGAGCTCCATCTCCAAAGCACCGGCATGATCTCCATCGTGACCGGCATGACACCATGATCTCCATCAACGTGTCGCCATGAGGTTGTCATGCCAACTATTGCTTCTACAACTATTTCTAACTCGTAGCGGTAAAGTAAATCAAAACAGAAAAAATAAATTAAAGACAACCATATGGCTCCTGCCGGTTGCCGTACTCATCGACATGCAAGTTGTGATAATCTATACAAAACATGATCATCTCATACATCACATATATCTCATCATGTCTTTGGCCATATCATATCACAACATACCCTGCAAAAACAAGTTAGACGTCCTCTAATTGTTGTTGCATGTTTTACGTGGCTGCTATGGGTATCTAGCAAGAACAATTCTTACCTACACAAAACCACAAGGTGATACACAAATTGCTTTTCAACCTTCTCAAGGACCGCCTTTGTCGAATCCGATCCAGTTAAAGTGGGAGAGACAAACACCTGCAGCCATCTTTATGCAACAAAGTCACATGTCAGTCGATGGAACTAGTCTCTCGTATGCGAACAAGTAAGGTTGGTCCAGGCACTTCATCCCACAATACCGCTGAGTCAAGAAAAGACCAAGTGAGGAAGCAATCTAAATATCAACGCCCACAAACTCCTTTGCGTTCTACTCGTGATCTCATGTACGCATAGACCTAGCTCATGATGTTGTTGGAAATATGAGCAATTTACTGAATGATTTAAATGAAATAAGGAGTTGATAAAACAAGATCATAGTAAGAGAGGCAACACTAGTCATGCGACTTAGAGGAGAGTATGCCACAATAAGAGGAACAATACTTACCAGGGGAACTAAAGGATAGTAGGTGAATGTTATATGAACATGTGAACTATACCAAGACATATGTAGAATAGAAACTAGACCAAGTATATGTAGCAAAACCTCGAACAGGAAAAACATGAATGCATACTGAGATGTGGCAGCAGCAGGGTTGGTGTTGACATCGTCACCGGCCATGTCATCGAAGAGGTTGTTGACGTCGGGGAAGAAGTCGTCGTTTGGGAAGTGATCATTGGCGTTTGTGGCATCCGTGATGAAGAAGCCAGTAGTCGCGTAAAGCGCTCCCCAAAAACCTTATCACCCTTCTCCCGTGCAGGACTCAAAGTGGTGGGGTCTCGGGGTCCTACTGTCCCGACCTATGGTGCACGCCGCAAGCCGGGATGGGGAAGAACCTTGCAGCAACTTAGGGTTTGGAACTCGAGGGTGTGAGAAAGTTCTGGTGTGTCTCTCTGGAGAGGAGCGACCTCCCTTTTATAGGCACATGAGAAGAAGGCGAACAAGCAGCGACAGGAAGCGAAGAAAAAGAGGGAGACGAAACAAAAAGGCAGCAATTGAAGGGTGCAACGTTCATATTCAATCTCCACTACAGCAAAGCCTTTCAGCTCCCGAGTGACCTTTCGTATACCAGTCGTGAGTGGAAGAAATTTAGACATTGGCTCAGCTCATTCCCGCAACCCGTGATGTGACGAGGCATGGCGTGGTGAGGCGGGCGATGGAGGAGGAGCGTGCATGTATGTCCCTCTTGTTCTCATGCTCATACATGTGGGGAAACATCCTCCCTTATAAGGAGGTCCAACTCCTACTAAACTAGCAATGTGGGACTAAACTTTTGTCCCATCTCTTGCCTTGCACGAATGGGCTTAGTGGGCCTCTAGAATTTATTAGGAATTCTAAAATTGGTATTGGTCTTGCCCATATTTAGATCAAATTCCAGCAATCCCCCACCAGATCCAAGAGGCACACAAAATTTGCTTGTGGTTCCAAAACATTGTTTATATACCAGTACTGCAGTGGAGACTGTTAAGTTGAGCTTCCACCTAGAACTTTATGCTACATTAGTAAGCAACTTGAACAGTAGACTATGCCTTGAACTGCAAGTTTTCTGCGAATCTAGCTTCACACAAAGCCTTGACCGATACTAGGCTATCGTGGGACTTCCCCGCGGGTGGAGCTTATAGGTCATACTCCAAGGCCTTTCATGAGTTTACTAGAGAGCGCCCTACTCTCATAGATTGCGACGTTAACAATCAGACTCATATAGGTGTGTTTTTCAAAAGATGTTCTGCAGGACAACATCTCTACTTAAATAAGCCATTTAGAACACATTAACATATATATCAACCTGCCATGCAAATTAGGAAAGTATTGCATCTTCATGGAGTGGTATTTTTAATAGTAAGGATACTTTCTTCTCAGTTGACCAACAGCTTGTCTTCCATATCTAATTCACAGGATCTCAGATCACATATAATAGGTTACCACTGTGAAAAACTCATGTTGTGGGTCTCATACCCATCTCCTTTGATGCATTATCTATCACATTACGTGATAGACCCTTGGTAAAAGGATCTGCCAGATTTTTAGATGTTTGGATATAATCCAATGCAATAACTTCGGAGTTTCTCATTTTTCTGACAAAATTTAACCTTCTTTGAATGTGTCTTGATGACTTCATGTTATCCTTTGAACTACTCACTTTGGCGATCACAGTTTGATTGTCGTAGTTCATAAGAACACCCGGTACAGGTTTCTCCACAACTGGTAAGTCATTCAACAGCCGATGAAGCCAATCTACTTCGACTATAGCTATCTAGTGTTGTGAGTTCTGCTTCCATTGTTGACCTTGTTAAGATGGTGTGCTTGCAAGACTTCCAAGAAGCAGCAGCACCACCATGAGTGAATACATATCCACTTGTGGCCTTTATCTAATCAGCATCAGAGATCCAATTTGAGTCACTATACCCTTCAAGCACCTTTGGGCACCCAGTGTAGTGAATTCCATAGCTCTTAGTGCCCTTCAAATAGTTTATAAATCTTTCTAGAGTGTACCAATAATTTGAGAGTATTTCAATTGATCTCTAGCAATTCTTCAATTCTTTCGAAGTAACACGCTAGCATCATAAGGTGTTGGAGAGGTCTTGCAATCACTATAACCAAAGTGACTCAAGATCTTTTCCACATAGTGAATTGAAGCTATGTAATCCCACCATCATCATCTCTCAACAGCTTGATATTTAGAATAATAGCAGCTACTCACAAATCCATCATCTCGAAACAATGAGATAGGAAATCCTTGACATCCTTAATAACATTCAAATTTGTTCAGAAAATCAGTATGTCATCAACATACAAGCAAAGGATAACTCCCTCGCCCCCACCATGGCAATAGTACATACATTTGTTAGCTTCGTTTACAACAAAGCCTGCAGTTGTTAAAGTTCTTTCAAACTTCTCATGCCACTGCTTAGGTGCTTGTTTGAGTCCGTACAAAGACTTCAACAATTTGCACACTTTTCCTTCCTAGTCGTCCACTATAAACCCATCAGGTTGTTCCATGTAAATTTCCTCGTCCAACCCTCCATTCTGGAAAGCAGTCTTAACATCCATTTGATGAACAAGAAGACCATGTGAGGCATCTAGTGAAAGTAACACTCGAATAGTAGTAAGTCAAGCCGTAGGTGAATAAGTATCAAAGAAGTCTTCACCTTCCTTTTGGGTATAACCCTTGGCCATGAGTCGTGCCTTATACTTCTCAGTAGTACCATCAGGCCTAAGCTTTTTCTTGAATACCCATTTGCACCATATAGGTTTGCAACCATAAGGTTGATTTTTTATCTCCCAAGTTTCATTTGCCAAGATGGAATCCATCTCACTACGGATTGCTTCCTTCCAGTAGTCAGCATCTTCAAATGCATAGGCCTCTGAAATAGAATTGGGAGTGTCGTCTATGAGATATACAAGAAAATCATCACCAAAAGACTTTGTGGTCCTCTGTCTCTTGCTCCTTTTAGGAGTCTCATCATTGTCCTCCATGGGATCTTCAAGATGTTGTGTCGAAATGATAGGTTCAGAAATTTCAACTACATCTTGACTCGATGAACTAGGCAACTCTTGATTTGATGAGCTACCCATATCCTTCATGGGAAAGATATCTTCAACGAAAGTCACATCATTCGACTCCATGATTGTACCGACGTGCATGTCCGATACCTCAGATTTTACAATGAAGAATCTATAACCAATGCTATGAAAAGCATAGCCCAGGAAAACACAATCCATAGTTTTTGGTCCAAGCTTTCGCTTCTTTGGAATTGGTATATTCACTTTTGCCAAGCAACCCCAAGTACGTAGGTAAGAGAGTTTTAACATTTTCTTCTCCTATTCCTCGAATGGAGTTATCTCTTTGTTCTTCGTGGGAACTTGGTTTAGGACATGACATGCAGTCAATATCGCCTCCCTCACCATGCCTTAGAGAGACCCGATGTGTCTAACATGGTGTTAACCAAATCCGTTAGAGTATGGTTTTCTTTCGGCTACCCCATTTGAATGAGGTGAATAGGGATGCGTCCTCCCATGGATTATTCCATGTTCCATGCAAAAATAATCGAATTCATTGGAAAAAATACTCTCCACCACCATCGGACCTAAGCCTCTTGATTTTCCGATCAAGTTGGTTTTCCACTTCAGCTTTATAGTTCTTGAAAAATTTGAAAACCTCATCTTTTGATTTCAAAATATACACATGGCAATATCTAGTGGAGCCATCAATCAACGTCATGAAATATTTCTTTCCACCTTTTGTCAAAACACCATTCATTTCACAAAGATCTAAATGTATGAGTTCTAGTGACGCAAGATTCCTTGTTTCCGCAGTTGTATGAGATTTACGAGGTTGCTTAGCTTGCACACAAACTTGACACTTAGATCCCTTGACAATAGTGAAGTTGGGTATTAAGTGCAACTTGGCTAGCCGCATCATACAACCGAAATTAACATGACAGAGACGTGAATGCCATACATTTGATTCGCTATTGTTGCAAACATGATGAACAACTTTATTACAAACATCTGATAGAGATAGTCTGAACAAGCCTCCCGACTCATAACCTTTTCCAAAAAAAGTTCCATACTTGGATATTACAAATTTATTGGACTCAAAGACAAGCTTGTAGCCATATCTACACACAAGAGATCAGCTAACAAGATTTTTAGTGACGGAGGGGACATAATGCACGTCCTTCAGTCACACGATCTTCCCCGAAGTAAACTTCAGATCGACCGTGCCAACACCATGAATAGAAGCACTTGAACCGTTACCCATCAACACGGAAGTAGTTTCCGCGGCCTGATAAGAAGAAAAAATGGAAATATCACCGGATACATGCACATTAGCACCCGTGTCAATCAACCAATCAGGAGAACGACATACTAAGAGAATAATGGGAAGTATACCATACCCAGCATCCTTCATATCAGCATCACCAATGACAACATTGGCGATCTTGTCGTCTTTCTTTCCCATGTTGAGGCTTTTCATAACAGTTAGGGCAGCTAGGGACCCAATGACCAGGATCTCCCCAGACATGACATATACCTTTCTTCTTGTCAGTCTTCTTCTTGAAGTTGGTGTGTTGCGAAGCCTTGTTCTTCCCATCAAACTTTCTCTTGCCATCAAACTTGCCCTTGTTCTTGAAATTGTGGGGCTAGAAGTTTATCTTCTGTACCATATTGGCACTAGAACCTCCCTCAATACCTCAAGCACGTATGTCTTTTGCTCGCGCCTTTTCTTCCACATCAAGAGTACAATGAGATCCAGAACGGAAAACTCCTGTCTCTTATGCTTTAGATAGGTAGCAAAGTTCCTCCACGAGGAAGGGAGCTTAGTAATGATACCTCCGGCAACAAACTTGTCCGGTAACATACAGTTGAAGTTCTCAAGTTCTCTAGCAAATGATTGTATCTCATGAGCTTGCTCAACCACAGAGCGCTCATCAGTCATCCTGTAGTCATAGAATTGTTCCATGATATACAGCTCAGTGCCGGCATCCGAGACCCCAAGCTTGGCCTCAAGTGCATGCCACATATCTTCTCCATTGTCAATTGACACATAAGCATCAACTATGTTCTCACAAAGAACACTCAAAAGAGCAGCCTATAACAAGGTATCCTTTTTCTGAAAAACTTTTCCTCTTGAGGATTAAGATCTCCTTGAGGTTTGCCAAGAGTGGCATCATAGTAGCTCATGGTTTGAAACCATAGAACAGCCCTCACACGCCACCTCTTATAGTGCACACACTCAAACATAGGAGGCCTCATGGAAGCAGCAAAAGCACTCGGGGTAAATTGCCTATAATAAGGTTTTTGGATTGTTGGAAATATGAGCAATTTACCGAATGATATAAACAAAATAAACAGTTGATAAAACAAGATCATGGTAAAAGAGGCAACACTAGTCATGCGACTTAGAGGAGAGTATGCCACAATAAGAGGAACAAAACTTATCACGGAAACTAAAGGATAGTAGGTGAATATTATATGAACATGTGAACTATACCAAAACATACGTAGAATAGAAACTAGACCAAGTATTTGTAGAAAAACCTCGAACAGGAAAAACATGAATACGTATTGAGCTGTGGCAACAGCAGGGTTGGCGTTGATGTCGTCACCGGCCATGTCATCGAAGAGGTTGTTGACGTTGGCGAAGAAGTTGTCATTTGGGAAGTGATCATCGGCATCCGTGGCGTACATGATGAAGAAGCCAGTAGTCGTGCAAAGCGCTCCCCAAAAACCTTATCACCCTTCTCCCGTACAGGACTCAAAGTGGTGGGGTTTTGGAGGCCTACCGGTCCGACCTGCGGTGCATGCCGCAAGCCGGGTTGGGAAAGAACCTTGCAGCAGATCGGGGTTTGGAACTCGAGGTCATGAGGAAGAGGAAGTTGTTGTGTGTCTCTCTGGAGAGGAGCGACCTCCCTTTTGTAGGCACAGGAGAAGGAGGTGAACAGGCAGCGACGAGAAGCGTTCGTATTCAATCTCCACTGCAACAAAGCCTTTTAGCTCCCGAGTGACCTTTCGTATACCAGTCGTGCGTGGCAAAAATTTAGACATCGGCTCGGCTCTTTCCCACAACCCGTGGCGCATCGTGACGAGGAGTGGCGTGGTGAGGAGGGCGACGGAGGAGGAGCTTGCATGTATGTCCCTCCTGTTCTCATGCCATACATGTGGGGAAACATCCTCCCTCATAAGGAGGTCCAACTCCTACTAAACTAGCAATGTGGGACTAAACTTTTGTCCCACCTCTTGGCTTGCACGAATGGGCTTAGTGGGGCTCTAGGATTTATTAGGAATCCTGAAAATTGCTATTGGGCTGGCCCATATTAGATCAAATTCCGGCAGATGTCACTGTTGGGGAATGTTGCATGGGAAACAAAAAATTCATACGCACACGCAAGATCTATCCATGTCTATGAGCATCTACGAGAGGGAGAGTGGATCTACATACACTTGTAGATCGTTAAGAGGGAAGCGTTAACAAACGTGGTTTATGTAGTCGAACGTCTTCGCGATCCAAATCACAAGCCGTCCCGTGATCCAATGACGATCCGTCCCGCGATCCAATCATGATCCGTCCAGCGATGCAATCATGGTCCTTCCGATCTAGCGCCAAATGGATGGCACCTCTGCGTTCAGCACACGTACAGCTTGATGACGATCTCCGCGTTCCTGATCCAGCAAGAGGGGGCGGAGAGGTAGATGGGTTCTCCGGCAGCACGACGGCATGGTGGCGGTGGTGGTGAACTAATCTAGTAGGGCTTCGCCGAGCTCCGTCGAACTAATCTAGAGGATAATCTGATCTAGAGGGAGAGAGGGTGATACGTCTCCAACGTATCTATAATTTATGAAGTATTCCTGCCATGTTTACAATAATTCTATATGATTTTGGTATGATTTTATTGGAACTAACCCAGACTGACTCTATTTTCAGCAGAACTACCGTGGTGTTGTTTTTGTGGAGAAATAAAAGTTCTCAGAATGAGCTGAAAATTTACGGAGAATATTTTCGGAAAATATAAAAAATACTAGAGCGAAGATTCATCGGAGAGGAAGGCCGATGAAGCCACAAGCCACAGGGGGGCGCGCACCCAGGTTTGTGACTTCCTCGTGGACCCCCTGGACTTGTTTCCGCCACCACAAACTCTTATAAATATATAAACCCCCTAAAAGAAACCTAGATCGGGAGTTCCACCGCCACAATCCTCCAGAGCCACGAAAAACCAATCGGGATCCCGTTCCGGCACCCTGTCGGAGGGGGAAACCATCATCGGAGGCCATCTTCATCATCCCGACGCTCTCCATGAGGAGGAGGGAGTAGTTCACCCTCGGGGCTGAGGGTATGTACCAGTAGCTATGTGTTTGATCTGTCTCTCTCTCATGTACTTGAGATGGCACAATCTTGATGTACCTTGAGCTTTACTGATATAGATTGAATCACATGGAGTTTTCGCCTCTCTATCTTCTTGTGATGAATTGAGTTTTCCCTTTGAAGTTTTCTTATCGGGATTGAGTCTTTAAGGATTTGAGAACACTTGATGTATGTATCTCGATGGGATATCCATGGCGAAAATGGGATGTTATGTTGATCCACTTGATGTATGTTTTGGTGATCAACTTGCGGGTTTCGTTACCTTGGGAATCTATGCATAGGGGTTGGCACATGTTCTTATCTTGATGTTTTGGTAGAAACTTTGGGGCACTCTTTGAAGTTCTTTGTGTTGGATTGAACATGATGAATCTGAAATTATGTGATGCATATCGTATAATTAAGCCCATGGGTACTTGTGGTGACATTGGAGTATCTAGGTGACATTAGGGTTTTGGTTGATGTGTATCTTAAGGTGTTATTTTAGTATGAACTCTAGGGCTGTTCATGACATTTATAGTGATAGCTCATAAGATTGATCAGAAAAGATAAATTTGAGGTGGTTTCGTCCCTACAATAATTTCTTCATTAGTTCTCCGCTATTTGAGACTTTGGAGTGAAAGCTTTGTCGCACGAGAGGTATTTACATATGATTCAACTATGTTAGTATTGTTGAGAGAAATTGCACTAGTGAAAGTATGGACCCTAGGCCTTGTTTTGAAGCATTTATACAACGTTTTGCTAGCTGTTTACTATTTCTTACCTTGCTGTTTTTATATTTTCAGATTACAAAAACCTATATCTACCATCCATATTGCACTTGTATCATCATCTCTTCGCCGAACTTGTGCACCTATACAATTTACCATTGTATTGGGTGTGTTCGGGACACAAGAGACTCTTTGTTAATTGGTTGCAGGGTTGTTTGAGAGAGACCTTCTTCATCCTAAACCTCCCACGGATTGATAAACCTTAGGTCATCCACTTGAGGGGAAATTGCCGCTGTCCTACAAAGCTCTGCGCTTGGAGGCCCAACACGAGTCTACAAAAAGAAGGTTGTGTAGTAGACATCAAGCTCTTTTCTGGCACCGTTGCCGGGGAGGTGAGTGCTTGAAGGTATATCTTTAGATATTGCAATTGAATCTTTTAGTTTCTTGTTTTTCACTAGTTTGGTTTTATAAAAGAAAACTACAAAAAAATGGAATTTAGGTTGCCTCATATGCTTCATATTTTTAATGTCTTTCGTGAAAATGATGGAAAGGAAAATTGTGCTGAAGTGTTATAAGAAGAAGTTATTAAAATGTTTGGCACTAAATATTTGAATGATGAGCATGATATTGATATTGTTAGTATGAATTCTCTGAATATTCATGATGCTAATTATACGCAAAGCCACAAGCTTGGGGATGCTATGTTTTATGAAGATGATATTATTAGCCCCCCAAGTTTTGATGAGCAAAACTATTATGATTATGACATGCCTCCTATCTATGATGATTATTGTGATGACACGTATACTATAAAGGGTAATGGTAACCATGAAACTTTTCATCATGATTTTAATATTCAAAGTGGTTATGTCAATCAAGTATGCCATGATAGTTATTTTGTTGAGTTTGCTCCTACTATTTTGAATGAGAAGAAAATTGCTTATGTGGAGAGTGACAAATTTCCTATGCTTGTGCATCATAAAAATAATGATTTATGTGATGGTTATATTGTGGAATTTATTCATGATGCTACTGAAAATTATTACGAGGGAGGAAAATATGCTTGTAGGAATTGCAATAATATCAAGTTTCCTCTCTATGTGTTCAAATTTTTGAAGTTATGCTTGTTTTGCCTTCCTATGCTAGATGATTCTTGTTCCCATAAATTGTTTGCTCACAAAATCCCTATGCATAGGAAGTGGGTTAGACTTAAATGTGCTTGTCATGAGATACATGATGCTCTTTTGCATGTTTCAATTACTATTCCTATGTGAGCATCATTGAAATCATCATGCCTAGCTAAAAGTCATTAAAGAAAAGCGCTTGTTGGAAGACAACCCAACACTTTTACTTTCTGCTTTTGTGTGTTCACATGATTAAGCTACTGTATTAATCATGTTTTGTGTATTTTATTTCAATAAAGTGCCAAGTAAATCCTTTGGGATAGTGTGGATACTTGCTTGTTTGATTCTGTGCAAAAATAGAAAGTTTTGCGTCCAGTATATGAATTATCTGATTTTACTGGAGCATCAAAAAATTCTGAAATTTGTACAAAAGCTTTATATGCAGATTCCTTGAATTTTCCTACTTGTTAAAAATTTTAGAGTCTGGTAAGTTTGGTGATCATTCAGATCTTTATAGACTATTCTGTTTTTGACAGATTCTGTTTTGCATGCATAGTTTGCTTGTTTCAAGTGTTCCTATAGCTTATACTGAGTAATATAAATTGTGGGAATGATGTAATACAGTATGTATCATGTGGTTACAATTATGAATTTTGTCTTGACAGTACCTAAGTGAATGATCTATATTTACTACACTAACCCATCTCACGAAGTTCCGTTAAGGTTTGGTGTGATTGAAGTTTTCAAGTTTTGGGTGAGACACCAATATGAGGAGAATAAGGAGTGACAAGAACCTAATCTTGGGGATGACAAAGGAACCCTAAAGGTAATATGAAATGAAGAATCAAGCGTCCAAGCTTGGGGATGCCTCGGAAGGCATCCCCTCTTTCATGTTCAACACTATCGGTATATCTTACTTGGATCTATATTTTTATTCATCACATAATATGTGATTTTCTTGGAGAGTAATTATATTTTGTTATTTTATGTTAGGTGTTATTTATATCTAGTTTTTCAATAAAAAGTTCCAAGAATTGCCTTAGGATGCTTGCATTGCATGTTTTGATATGTGTTGGGTAAAAACAGAAACTTCTGCTGTAGTGTTTGAATTTTCATATTTTACTGGAATGTGGAAAGTTTCTGGAATTTTTAAAAAGTGTTGTCATATAAATTTATAGAATTTCTTAAATTTTCATAATTGTTTGAGTTACAGAAGTACACTGTTTTCATAAATTGCTACAGACTATTCTGTTTGGACAGATTGTTGTCATAGTTTTGTTATCTACTTATCCTATAGTTCCCATAGCCTATATTGGTAAATATAAATTGTGGAAATGATAGTATAAAGTACATAATGTTTGAAAATTATTATGCAACTTGTCTTGGAAGTATATGAAGAGTTGAATTTATTATTATGTGTACTAACCTATCTCACGAGTTCTTTTCGAGTTTTGTGTGGACGAAGTTTTTGAGAATAGGTGAAACCATGATATGAGAGTATTTGAACGAGATAACAAATCGCAAGCTTGGGGATGACCAAGGCGCCCCAAGTAAATGTTTTAAGAAGTCTCAAGCATCTAAGATTGGGGATGCTACGCATCTCATCTCTCTTCATCAACAATTATCGGTTAGCCTATGTTGAGCTTAAATTTTAATTCATTCACATGATGCATGCTATTCTTGGAGTGCTATTTTATTTTTCTTGTTGTTAAATAAAATACTCATATATGAAAATATTATTGAGAGAGAGAGTCCTCACATGGCTACTTAATTGTTTTACTACTCGTTGGTCTTCACTTGTATGTTTTGGAGTAGTTTTGTCATTTACTCTCGTGCTTCACTTATATCCTATGAGTAAATGGTTGAATGAATTGAATAACATAAATCTGAAATTATATATGTTGTATATGCTTATACCATGGGGGGTAATGACTTCACGTACAAGAAGTATAGGTGGTAAAAATTATTGAAAAATAGCAAACACCGCATTGGTCACTTGAACCATTCATGAAAAAATATTGAGGAAAGAGAGATTTCACATATAAATATACAATCTTGGACATCTTCTATGATTGTGATTACCTAGTAATTATTTTCAAACTTGAGCAAATTAGTTGAAGTTAGACAAGGAAGACAACGTAGTGAGTTATGGTTGCATATATTTGCATAGAAGTTATATTGTTATGGATCCTCCAACATGTGGTGCTTGCTTCCACCTCATACTAGCCAAAACCTTCCGCACCAAGTAAAAATACTACTTGTGCATCCAAACACCCTTAAACCCAAAGTTGTTCCATATGAGTCCACCACACCAATCTATATGCAGTATTTACCTGTCGTTCCAAGTAAATTTGCATGTGCCAAACTCTAAACCTTCAAATAATATTCTGTTTTGTATGCCCGAATCGCCCATATAGTAACTTGGGGCTGTCAGTATCTTCCATGCTAGGTGGGTTATTCTCACGATATGTGTTGATTCACTATCATTCACGAGAAAGTGGCTGGTAATAGGGATTCTCAGTCCCGAAATAAAAAAATGCAAATAATTAAACAAAACTCCCCCAGGAATGTTGTTGGTATGAACGGTATCCGTGGATTCGGCTCGCCATGGAGTGTGATTGATTGGTGGAGGGGGAGTAAAAACTTTACCATTCTGTTTGGGAACCACCTATAATGTATCTAGCATGGAAGATACCGAGATATCTCGGTTGTTATGGTGACAACGTAAGCATACCGCCCAAAATTATTATTCATCTCTATTTTAAAAGCTCGAGCTATGGCACCTCTGCAAATCAATGCTTCCCACTGCGAAGGTCCTATCTCTTACTTTCTAGTACTTACCTTTATGCAAGAGTCATGGTGATCTTCACCACTTCCTATATTTTGCCTTTTTCTCTTGGCAAGCGTCATGTGTTGGGGAAAGATCCAAGCATATATGACCATTAAAATATATTTGATCATGAATTATTATTGTTGACAATTATCTATGTGATAAATATGTTGGGAGGCAAAACTTTAAGCCCCTATCTTTCTTTGTGTTCGACGGATGCCATTTTCTCTAAAAACATGCTTTGAGTGCTAGCAATCATGGAAGACTATATGATAGTTGAGTATCTAGAATTTGCTAAGTCAAAGCTCTTATATAGACCCTCCCTGAAAATAAGATGAATTGCAATTGTTTGGTGACTAAAAGCATAGTTTGTTAGTCTATACTTTAAACATGTGGATAGCTTGTTATTTCATCATGAAGGTTTATGAGATGAGCTACTATTTATGATATATAATGATGCTAGAAAGTGTTTGGAATTATCATTGATCAAATTTATGCACTATGCTAGCATTCACACTTCATAAATTATTTCTTTTATCATTTACCTACTCGAGGACGAAAAGGAATTAAGCTTGGGGATGCTGATATGTCTCCAACGTATCTATAATTTATGAAGTATTCATGCCATGTTTACAATAATTCTATATGATTTTGGAATCATTTTATTGGAACTAACCTGGACTGACGCTGTTTTCAGCAGAACTACCGTGGTGTTGTTTTTGTGCAGAAATAAAAGTTCTCAGAATGAGCTGAAAAATTATGGAGAATATTTTTGCAAAATATAAAAAATACTGAAGTGAAAAGTCATTGGAGAGGAAGGTCGAGGAAGCTACAAGCCATAGGGGCGCGCCCACCCCCCTAGGGCGCGCCCCCTGGCTTGTGACTTCCTTGTGGACCCCTGGACTTGTTTCTGCCACCACAAACTCTTATAAATATAGAAACCCCGGAAAAGAAACCTAGATCGAGAGTTTCGTCGCCACAAGCCTCCAGAGCCATCAAAAAACAATCGGGAGCATGTTCCGGCACCCTGTCGGATGGGGAAACCATCACCGGAGGCCATCTTCATCATCCCGGTGCTCTCCATGACGAGGAGGGAGTAGTTCACCCTCGTGGCTGAGGGTATGTACCAGTAGCTATGTGTTTGATCTCTCTCTCGTGTTCTTGAGATGGCGCGATCTTGATGTACCACAAGCTTTATTGATGTAGATTGAATCATATGGAGTTTTCCCCTCTCTATCTTCTTGTGATGAATTGAGTTTTCGCTTTGAAGTTTTATTATTGGATTGAGTCTTTAAGGACTTGAGAACACTTTATGTATGTATTGTGATGGGATATCCGTGGTGACAATGGGATGTTCTATTGATCCGCTTGATGTATGTTTTGGTGATCAACTTGCGGGTTACGTGACCTTGGGAATCTATGCATAGGGGTTGGCACACGTTCTTATCTTGACGTTCTGGTAGAAACTTTGGGGCACTCTTTGAAGTTCTTTGTGTTGGATTGAACATGATGAATCTGAAATTATGTGATGCATATCGTATAATCAGGCCCATGGGTACTTGTGGTGACATTGGAGTATCTAGGTGACATTAGGGTTTTGGTTGATGTGTATCTTAAGGTGTTATTTTAGTACGAACTATAGGGCTGTTCGTGACACTTATAGGGATAGCTCATAAGATTGATTAGAAAAGATAACTTTGAGGTGGTTTCGTACCCTACAATAATTTCTTCATTAGTTCTCCGATATTTGAGACTTTGGAGTGAACTCTTTGTCGCACGAGAGGTATTTACATATGACTCAACTATGTTAGTATTGTTGAGAGAAAATGCACCAGTGAAAGTATGGACCCTAGGACTTGTTTCCAAGCATTTATACAACATTTTCATCGTTGTTTACTATTTTTTACCTTGCTGTTTTATATTTTCAGATTACAAAAACCTATATCTACCATCCATATTGCACTTGTATCACCATCTCTTTGCCGAACTAGTGCACCTATACAATTTACCATTGTATTGGGTGTGTTGGGGACACAAGAGACTCTTTGTTGTTTGGTTGCAAGGTTATTTGTGAGAGACCATCTTCATTCTACACCTCCCATTGATTGATAAACCTTAGGTCCTCCACTTGAGGGAAAATTGCCGCTGTCCTACAAAACTCTGCGCTTGGAGGCCCAACACGACTCTATAAGGAGAAGGTTGTGTAATAGACATCAGAGGGCAGCACCTGGATTTTCAGGTCAGGGGTTGCCCTCAAAAACCCTCTAGTATATATAGGAGGGAGGGAGGAGGAGGCAGCCCTAGGGTTTCCCCTAGGGGTTTGGCCGAAGCACCTCAAGGAGGTGGAATCCACCTCCTACTAGGAGGTGGATTCGTTTTAGGAAGGTGTCCTACTCCTTCCGACCTCCACCTTTTTTCCTCTTGGGCGCATTTGCCCCCTTGGGGTTGGCTGCCCAGCCCACCAAGGGCTGGTGCACCACTCCTTGGGCCCATGTGGCCCCCGGGGTCGGTGGTCCCCACCTGGTGGACCCCAGGAACCCATTCGTCAACCCCGGTACACTACCGAAAGTACAGAAACTTTTTCGGAACCAAATACCACTTTCCTGTATATCAATCTTTACCACCGGGACATTACAAGGCTCCTCGTGACGTCATGATCTTATCCGGGACTCCGAACAACATTCAGTCACAAACATACATAACTCAATACTACCGAAACGTCACCGAACGTTAAGTGCGCACACCCTGCGGGTTTGAGAACTATGTAGACATGACCAAGACACATCTATGGTCAATAACCAATAGTGGGACCTACATGCCCATATTGGTTCCTACATATTCTACGAAGATCTTTATCGGTTGAACCTCTATGTCAAGGATTCAGCTAATCCCGTATGCAGTTCCCTTTTTTCTTCGGTATGTTACTTGCCCGAGATTCTATCATCGGTATCTCTATACCTAGTTCAATCTCGTTACCGGCAAGTATCTTTACTCACTACGTAATGCAAGATCCCATGGCTAACTCTTTAGTCACTTTGCTTGCAAGGCTCATTATGATGTTCTATTACCGAGTGGGCCTTGAGATACCTATCTGTCACACCGAGTAACAAATCCCAGTCTTGATCCATGCCAACCCAACAGACACCCTCGGAGATACCTGTAGAGCACCTTTATAGTCACCCAGTTACACTACAATGTTTGATACACACAAGGTACTCCTCCGGTGTCAGTGAGTTGCATGATCTCATGGTCATAGGAACAGATACTTGACATGCAGAAAACAATAGCAATAAACTGACACGATCATATGCTACGTTTATAGTTTGGGTCTTGTCCATCACATCATTCTCCTAATGATGTGATCCCGTTATCAAATGACATCTCATGTATATGGCTAGGAAACCTTAACCATATTTGATCAACGAGCTAGTCTGGTAGTGGCTTACTAGGGACACATTGTCATCTATGTACCCACACATGTATTTGTGTTTCCAATCAATACAATTATGGCATGGATAATAATAATTTATCATGAACAAGAAAATATAATAATAACCAATTTATTATTGCCTCTACGGCATATTTCCAACACCAACCGCCACACTTTGTTGTGCTCGAAGTTGTTGAGTTCATCGTGCATGGATTCAACCCATTCCATATCTTCGAGTGCCTCTTGTACCTTGAGTTGTTCAATGCAAGAAACAAATGCAAGATGTTCACAAAAGTTTGTTAATTGTCTATGAGTGGTTACCCCTCTTTTCAAGCTGCCATAGACGTTTTCCAACAAATTTTGTTTATTCTCAAGCTTGGCAGCCCTATTTGCGACTCGTCTCTCTAAGATCTCCTCCATGGACAGTTGAGGGACAACATCCTGAGGAGCATCTTCTTGTTTATCTTGAGCATCTTCATGAGCTTGCTCTTGATCTTGGACAGGGTCTTGATCTTGAGCTTGCTCGAGGATATCTTGGGCATCACTTGGTGGGACACCATCATCATGTGATGGATCTTGCTCTTGATCCTATTCACGTGGTTGAGGTCCTTCACTTTGTTCTTTGGAAGTGCGTGGGTCTTGTGTTGGTGATGATTCCACTTGAGTGGAACATTGTGCTTCCCCTTCGGCCACAAGGGGTTCCTCAATGGGTAGGAAGTGTCCCACACCCATTCTTCTTATGGCTTGGGGAGGAATTTCATCACCTACATCATAAAGAGCACTTTGCTCCACCTGGGAGCCATTATTTTCATCAGACTCCACATTACACGTCTCCTCAATGAGCCCAGTGGACTTACTGAGGACACGATAAGCGTGAGAGTTTGTAGCATAACCAACAAATATGCCCTCTTCAGCTCTAGGTTCAAATTTAGAAAAATGAATACCCTTTTTAAGAATGAAACACTTACACCCAAACACTCGGGAGTACTTGAGGTTGGGCTTGTTCCCGGTAAGGATTTCATAGGGAGTCTTGTTCAAGACTCTGCAAAGGTAGAGCCGATTAGACGCATGACATGCAGTGTTGATGGCTTCGGACCAAAAGTTGTACGGAGACTTGAATTCCGCCATCATGGTCCTTGCCGCATCCATCAACGTCCGGTTCTTCCTATTTGCAACACCATTTTGTTGAGGGGTATAGGGTGCAAAGTATTGATGCTTGATCCCCTGATCACTAAGAAACTCATTCAAGGTGTAGTTCTTGAACTCAGTGATGTTGCCACTTCTTATCATTAATATCTTTGCCTCAAGTTGATGTTGAGCTTCATTGGCAAAGTTAATGACAGTTTATGGAGTCTCACTCTTCCTCTTGAAGAAGTATACCAAAGTGTATCTTGCATAGTCATCCACAATCACCAAGCAATACTTCATTCCTTCAAGACTATCAAAATATGGGGGTCAAAAGAGATCCATGTGAAGGAGCTCCAAGGGCCTTTTTGAGTAGATGATAGTCGTGGGTCGGTGAGCCGTCTCATGTAGCTTTCCTTCAATACAAGCACTGCAAGCATGATCTTTGGCAAAACTTACATTTGTTAGTCCAAGAACGTGATCCCCTTTGAGAAACCTTTGCAAAGATCTCATATTGACATGGGCTAGCCGGCGATGCCAAAGCCATCCCACATCAACTTTAGCCATTAGGCAAGTCGCGGTCTTAGTGGGTCACTTCTAGAAGTTAACCACATAAAGACCGTTCTCGACATGCCCAACAAAAGCTACTTTAAGAGTCTTGCTCCACAAAAGGGCCATGGTGTCAACACCAAAGAAGGTACAAAAACCCATGAGTGCATGTTGATGAACGGAAAGTAAATTGTATGCAAGGGTCTCAACAAACATGACATCCTCTATGGAGAGATCTGGAGAGATTATCACCTTACCAAAACCCAGTACCTTTGAAATCGTATCATCACCAAATGAAACTTGACTGTCCATAGATGTGTCAGGATGAACATCCACCACCAAGTCCTTGCTTCCGGTCATATGATTTGTTGCTCCGCTATCAAGCAACCTTGACACTCCTCCAGAAGAAAACTCCTACAATAGTTAAATGCTTGGATTTAGGTACCCATTCTTTAATTGGTCCTTTCATGTTAGTAACAAGGATCTTAGTACTCATAAGAAGAACCAACATATTTGGCAAAAAAATGCCATCACTAGCACGGCATAAAACATAAGAGGGGTTAAAGTCGCTAGCCTTGTTGGAGTGGGTGGTATTTCCCTTCTTGGCATTACCATCCGCAACCTTGTTCTTCTTATTCTCATGAGGGGCATTCCCTACTTTGACAAAGGTTTCCTTGAGTGGAGGAACTTTATTGGTCTTTGACTTCTTCTTGTTGTTGTTATTGGGTGCAAACCCAACTCCTTCCTTTGCTACAACTTCCTTTTGATTACTCAAAAGGTCATTGAGAGTTTTATCACCTTGGATACATGTCACAAGGCCTTTCTCAAGTTGATCTTTCAACTTAGCATTCTCCTCCACAAGGTGTGCATGATCACAACAAGGGTTAGTAGCATTGGCACTATCAATTAACCCAATAGGACGACATATAGCTATTTCCTTAGTAAGTTTCACTTGGAGTTGATCATGATACTCCTTCAGAGAGACAAGAGTACTCTTCAATGCCTTGTGAGCAATGTCAAGAGTGTCAAACTCTTCCTTGAGTCTACCATAATCAAGCCCAAGAGTGTCCTTCTCAGATTTAAGCACACGATTAAGGACAATAGCATGATCATGATCTTTACGTAATTTAGCTAGGTCAACATAATGTGACTCCTCAAGAGTCAAACGAAGACCTCGCTCTTCCTCAAGAGCAATGGAAAGATCCGCTATCTCATCAGCAAAGTCACAACTATGCCCCCTCAACTCCTCTAGAGATTCCTCTTGAGACTCAATGGCGTCATTGGCCTCACCAAGTTGTTCCAATAGAGCAATGAAGTGCCTCTTGGAATCACCTTTGAGTTTACACAAAAATTTATCAAACTCATTTTCATCCTCTTTTGTCACCTCATGTTCATCCACACAATCCAACAAAGGAGTGTTAGAAATATTCTTGGTAATGTTAGAGGTTTTGACGTTGGGGGTTACCTTGGTGATACCTTTTGCCATAAGGCATCTAGCAATGGGGTTCTCATTGGGGGCATCAAAGAGTGACACTTTAGCTGGGGTTGAAGACGCAATTGACATGGTAGCCACTGCCATCCCTTCACCATTTGATTCTTCATTATCAACATCATCATCGAAGGTATACTCTTCTTGAGCCACCAACACCTTTTGAGGCACTTTGTTGGAGAAGTTATTCTTTTTGGGAATGACTTGGCTTTGTCTTTGCAAATGGGCTTGCCACCGTTGTCTTCCCACTTCTCATAAGGACAATCCACCACAAAGTGACTCACATTGCCACAATTATAGCAAGTCCTTACATGTTGCTTGTCCTTGGACCCACTTGAGTTGTTCTTGGAGAAGTTGGGCTTTGAGTTTCTCTTGTTGCCCCAAAATTGTCTAGAAGCTAGGGCCATGTGCTCATGATAGGCATATTTGGTGTGTTCGGGGCAACCATCATCATCATTTTCTTCTTCAGTAATACCTTTGGCCTTCAAGGAAAGGTTGGGAGAAGGTTTCTTTGACTGTTGGACACGAGCTAAGGCGTTGTCGACGGTCTTGTTTAGGATGTTCATGGCAATAAACTCATCCAACACAACGCTTGAGGACAAGGAGTGAAAGAATGGCCTTTAACGGATGACGGAGGACATGGCCTTGTTGAATGGCATGATGGCCTTGAGAAACTTTTGCTCGATCCAATTGTCATCCACATCCTTGAAGAGCAACTGCAAGAGTAGTCACTCTCCGATAAAGCTCACAATGTTCTTCATCATCAAGCGTCACAAGCTCATCACACTCATCAAGAACCACCTCGAAGTTTGACCGTTGAATGATCGAGCTACCCTTGTAGATGGGGACAATGTGTTCCCAACAATCCTTAGCACGAGTGAAAGGAAGCAAGTGAGCAAGATCTTCAACGGGGACAACAGCTTGAAGGATGAACAAGGAGGAATGATTGAGTTAATTGTCAGCCTCTTCTCTTGGAGTGAGGTTTCTTGGATCATGTGGGTAGTATCCTTGCTCAATGACTCTCCAAAGTTGTGTTGAGTTGTTATTCAAAATGAGACTTGATACGAAAAACCCAATTAGCGAAATCATTCTTAACTACCTTAGGAGGAGGACCAAGATTAACTATATGAGGTGGGTGCACCGGTCCTCCATAGACCATGGGAGGAGGTACCGAGGCAAAGGTACCTATCAGGGATACACAAAATAGGTAGGCCCACGAAGGGTCGAAATATCATAACAGCATGGGGTCCACATTTCAGGTGGGTCCAGATAAATACATTCATACTATCCACTCGGCAAGCAACATTCCATCCACTCGGATGACAGCCAACCACTCTGTAGTACAAACCACCCAACAGTACGGCTCACTTGGATATGCTAAGACCAACAGTCGGCAAGCCAGTTGAAGCATAGAGAACGTTCTGCAGTGGGCAGACATCATGGCATCAATGCCCCATCTTGTAACATAGGAGGTGAGGGGGTGGCGCACTCTATATAAGCCACCCCACCACATAGCTCAGGCAGCTTCTTCTCCCTTAGCTCTCTCTCGCCATTAGTCTCAGGACTTAGCTCAGGCATAGAGATCCGTTCTCCTTTCTCCCTCTCAAATACACCATGTAACTCATGTTCATGACGAATAAGCAAAGCCTCTCCGGAGCACAAGACGTAGGGTTGTTATCTCCACCGTGAGAGGCCCGAACTCGCTAAAACCACCGTGTCACCCATTTACAACTCGATAGATCATGCTCCTTTATCCTACCCCTCTCTAATGTCAGAATCGCTCCCATGACATTTGGCGCCCACCGTGGGGCATGGCATCTATCGAGCCATGTTGCTTATGGTTTTCTGATCCACCGGCGTGGTCCGTCCCGTCATCTTCAACGACATCATCGTCGAGCCCCTGCTAATGGCCACTGGCGCGGCTCATCCCGCCTTCTTTGGCCTCCTCTACGACATCATCATCGAGCTCCTGCAAATGGCCTCCTGCGGGGTCCGTCCCGTCGTCTTCGGCCTCGGCTACGATGCCATCGTCGAGCTCTTGCAAACAGCCACCAGCGTGGTCCGTCCCATCGTCTCCTACCTCGTTTACAACACTACCTTTGAACTTCTGTTTTGTGGCATCACCCATGCCTACAACCGTTGGTGCAGCACCTCAGCGGTCAGATCCCTGCATTCTACACAATATTTTCTGTCTTGCATGCGTACAATAATTTTCTCCACCAGACCTCACATTATGCATGGAGTAAACATCTTCAGTTTCACATGCATGGAGTAAATAGCATTACCTCACATTATACATGGAGTTACTAGCTATTAACGCCTTCAATTTTGCATGCGTAGACTTAATTCCTTCAGTTTTGCATGTGTGGAGTTACTAGCTATTAACACCTTTAGTTTTGCATACATAGACTTAATTCATTTAGTTTTGCATGCATGGCGTAACTAGCTATTAACACTTCTAGTTTTTGCATGCATGCTCTAACTAGCTATGCCTCACACCATGCATGGAGAAATCACTGTCCATTTCACATGCATGGAGTAAAGAGACGCAGGTCTAGATGCTCCGTGCATCGCCATTCGGCGAGACACGTCTTCGTCACTCAGAAACTCCCCGCATCTTTACTCGGCAGCTCCGCGCACCATCACTCTACTGGACGCGTCGTCATCACTCGGCAGCTCCATGCATCACCATTCAGCCAGACGCTCTATCGTCACTCAGCAGCTCCGCGCGCCGTCACTCTACTGGACACGTCGTCATCACTCGGCAACTCCGCGCATCGTCATTCAGCCAGATGCTCCATCGTCACTCGGCAGCTCCACCCGCCATCACTCTACTGGACGCGTCGTCATCACTCGGCAGCTCCACGCATCGCCATTCAGCTAGACGCTCCATCGTCACTCGGTAGCTCCGTGCGCCGTCACTCTATTGGACGCGTCGTCATCACTCGGCAGCTCCGTGCATCGCCATTCAGCTAGACGCTCCATCGTCACTCGGCAGCTCCGCACGCCGTCACTCTACTGGACGCGTCGTCGTCACTCGGCAGCTCCGCGCATCTCCATTCAGCCAAACGCTCCATCATCACTCGGCAGCTCCGCGCGCCGTCACTCTACTAGATGCGTCGTCATCACTCGGCAGCTCCATGCATCGCCATTCAGCTAGACACTCCATCGTCACTCCGCAGCTCCGCGCGCCGTCACTCTACTGGACGCGTCATCATCACTCGACAGCTCCGCGCATCGCCATTCAGCCAGACGCTCTATCGTGACTCTACATCTCTGCGCGCCGTCACTATAATGGATGCGTCGTTATCACTCGGCAGCTCCGCGCATCGCCATTCAGCCAGACGCTCCATCATCACTCGGCAGCTCCGCGTACCGTCACTCTACTGGACGCATCGTCATCACTCGGCAGCTCCGCGCATCACCATTCAGCCAGACGCTCCATCGTCACTCGGCAGCTCCGTGCGCCGTCACTCTACTGGACGCGTCGTCATCACTCGATAGCTCCATGCATCGCCATTCAGCCAGACGCTCCATCGTCACTCGGCAGCTCTGCACGCCGTCACTCTACTGGACGCGTCGTCATCACTCGGCAGTTCCGCGCATCGCCATTCAGCCAGACGCTCCATTGTCACTCGATAGCCCCGCGCATAGCCACTCAATGAGACACGTCTTCGTCACTCAGCAGCTCCGTGCATCGCCACTCAGCCGGACGTGTCTACCTCGCCCGACCGCTCCTGCACCATCAGACAGCTAAGTCATTCATCATACGCTACATTCAATTAAATAGTTGTTTCCGCATCACCGAGTGTCGAGGAAGTCACACATGACGTTCACCCGGAGGCCACGCCACCTAGTGTACCTCTACGCTCGGTTATTTATTTTTATGTGGGAACACTTCACTTCTACTTCTTTTGGATCCAGTACTCAAACGAGTTCAGTTGGATCTTGCACTCTGTTAGACCCTTGCCGGTCCCGAACCAACAAGCACCTAGCACATCCAGCGGGTGTCTATAGGTGTTATTTACACAAATTATTTCAGAAAATATCAGGTTACTTCAAGAACTTTTTATGTTGGCTAGTTCTATTTTTCATACACAGGTTACGCGTTCACTCGACGCATCTGTGCACCATCTTCGTAGCTACTCGGGCTCAGTCACCGTGACGATCATTCGTGTGTTTCTACTTGTTCAAACGCCTCCTTGATGGCATGATGGAATTGGCTGCCCCGCGCGCCGCCTCCTGATCAGCTATCTATTTGACGACAAACTCGACTCTGCCGCCCTGCGCGCCGTCACTTGATTGATTCCTCTTCAATGACAAGCTAGACTCAGCCGCCCCGCGCGTTGCCACTCCGACGGATGCGTCTTCATCACTCGGTCGCCCTGCGCGTCGCCACTCTAACGGATGCATCTTCATCACTCGGCCGCCCCGGATGTTGCCACTCTGACGGATGCATCTTCATCACTCGACGGCCCCGCGCGTCGTCATTTCGATGGATGCGTCTTCATCACTCGGCTGCCCTGCGCGTCGCTACTCCGACGGATGCGTCTTCATCACTCGGCCGCCCTGCGCGTCGCCACTCCGACGGATGCGTCTTCATCACTTGGCCGCCCCGCGCATCGCCACTCCGACGGATGCATCTTCATCACTTGGCCGCCCCGCACGTCGCCACTCTGACGGATGCATCTTCATCACTCGGCCGCCCTACGCATCGCCACTCCGACGGATGCATCTTCATCACTCGGTCGCCTCGTGCGTCGCCACTCCGACGGATGCGTCTTCATCACTCGGCCGCCCCGCGCGTCGCCACTCTGATGGATGCGTCTTCATCACTCTGCCGCCCCGCGCATCGCCACTGTGATGGATGCGTCTTCGTCACTCCGCCGCCCCGCGTTTCGCCACTCCGATGGATGCGTCTTGATCACTCCGCCGCCCCACGCGTCGCCATTCCGACGGATGCATCTTCATCACTCAACAGCCCTGCGGGTCGCCATTCCGACGGATGCGTCTTCATCACTCGACAGCCCCGTGTGTCGCCACTCCATGTGGCACGTCTTCATCATTAAGCCGCCTCGCACGCCATCGCATGGCTTAGCTACGATCCCGTATCGCCTAAGTCAAAAAAACTACTCTGAGTGCGGATATGCTCCACACTCGGGGGCTACATGCTCCACACTCGGGGGCTACATGCTCCACACTCGGGGGCTTAGCTATGATTCCGTATCGCCTAAGTCAAAAACTACTCCAAGTGCGGACATGCTCCACACTCGGGGGCTTAGCTACGATTCTGTATTGCCTAAGTCAAAAACTACTCCGAGTGTGGACATGCTCCACACTCGGGGGCTTAGCTGCGATTCCGTATCGTCTAAGTCAAAAACTACTCCGAGTATGGATATCCTCCACACTCGGGGGCTTAGCTGCAATTCCGTATCGCCTAAGTCAAAAACTACTTTGAGTGCGGACACCCTCCACACTCGGAGGCTTAGCTGCGATTCCATATCGCCTAAGTTAAAAACTACTCCGAGTACCACACTCGGGTACTTAGCCATGATCCAGAAATCATATAAGGCAGATTCAATAAACATTCCGCATGCCAACCACACCAAGATTTGCCCGACTGGCCCAGTTCCAGGTTACATCTATTTACTGTGCCCAGGGCATAAGGATCAGTCTGACTGATTCAGCTCCAGATTGCAACAAATTACTACGCCAAGCGCATCATAGTTCACCTGTTTAGTTCGGTTCTGCACTGGAAGACATAAACCCTCTACCCGACTCGTCTAGTCCGACAGAGGCTCGGGGACTACACCCAGTGGGTGCACTTAGCATGCCCCCACTGGAAGAGAAATAAAAGAAACATTATGCTCGGTCAGGTCCGACAACAACATTCAAGTTTAAATAAGCTCTGCAGACTCCAACCGACCGCCAGCAATCAGTCAAAGTTTGAGGGGCTACTGTCGAAATATCATAACAGCATGGGGTCCACATTTTAGGTGGGTCCAGATAAATACATTCATACTACCCACTTGTCAAGCAACGTTCCATCCACTCGGATGACAACCAACCACTCGGCATTACAAACCACTCAGGAGTACGGCTCACTCGGATATGCTAGGACCAACAGTCGGCAAGCCAGTCGAAGCATAGAGAAGGTTCTGCAGTGGGCCGACATCATGGCATCAATGCCCCATCTTGTAACATAGGAGGTGAGGGGGTGGCGCACTCTATATAAGCCACCCCCACCACATAGCACAGGCAGCTTCTTCTCCCTTGGCTCTCTCTCGCCATTAGTCTCAGGACTTAGCTCAGGCATGGAGATCCGTTCTCTTTTCTCCCTCTCAAATACACCATGTAACTCATGTTCATGACGAATAAGCAAAGCCTCTGCGGAGCACGAGACGTAGGATTGTTATCTCCACCGTGAGAGGCCTGAACTCGCTAAAACCACCGTGTCACCCATTTGCATCTCGATAGATCATGCTCCATTATCCTACCCCTCTCTAATGTCAGAATCGCTCCCACGATAGTACCCGTCCCACTAGTTCCTTGAGGAAGCTTGTTCTTATTGGTGCTAGCCCCTCCTTTTCAGAGTGGACATCTGATGACGAGTTAGTGGGATTAACCACTAGCAACGGAACGGTAGAAAGCTTGAGACCCTCAAGGAATTCTTTGAACATGGATTTGACCTTGATCGTCATAGAAGATTTGAGTGAGGTCATGGCCTCATTCAAATCCTCACGAGATACCATGTTCACACCCACAGCCTTGGGTAGTTCACTTGACCGCACCTCATCGCCAGTGTCACGCCCAAGATGCGCGCCTATCCGTTTTGAGGCACGAGGTCCTCGCAAAGGATAGAAGCGCATCTTGCCGTTAGCAAGATAAGCATCATCACATCATACATGTACTGAAGGGAAGAGTATACGAGTTGGCTTACACTCGCCACATGCTAAATTACAATATCACTCAGTTTATACATCAAGGAGAACACAGGGTCCGGCTACGAACGAAATCAAACGAAAAAAAACAATGCGATGATACTCTCAAGCTGCCCAAGATCACGACCAGGTCCTCTACTCGTCGGGGTATGTCACATACATCCTACCTCTCTCCTCATCATACTCCCACTGGAGCTGAGTAAGATCATCCTGCACGAACTCATCTGATCCTGCACCTGGATTGTTGTAGTAAACTGTGAGCCACAGAGGACTCAGCTATCAAGTAACCCGGGTGCCAACACTATTTAAGCTCTAGGATGGAAGGGGTGATGTTTAAGTCTGCAGCAGCTCAAAGCATTTATGGTGGCTAGCTTACGAAACATTAAGTATAGTGAGTGGTCTACGACAATTCGTTTGATTACTAATATGATCTCTAAGAGACCCTGAACACCTTCCTACGTCAGTCATAACCCCACCGTGTTCTCTCTCAGATCATGTTCACGAGCAGAGACAGTCACGGTTACTCACATAGTTGGTGTATTTTATTTAGAATTTACTTCAAGTTAACTAGAACCGGGTGTTAAACAAATATCCAAGTTGCCACATAACTGCGGGCACGGCTTTCCGAAAGATTTAACCCTGTAGGGGTGCTCCAACTAGTCCATCACAAATAACCACACTCCGCGGGAACAGTCTCGAACGTGGTTCTCGCGATCATCATAGACAATTCAAAAGGAAGCCAACACCTCGAGTAAACCCGAAGAAAGTCAGACTCCTCACACAAGACATTCGATAAAGGTAAAAACAAATCCAGCAAGACCACCCGACGTGTCGACAGACCCGATAGGAGCCGCGTATCTCGTTCTCAGGACACGATCGGATGAGCGCAGTGTACAGTGGCCTGATAGAAATCTCCCGAGTTACCCCGGGTTGGCCCCGCACACGACTCTAGTTTGGACCAACACTCATGAGGAGCACTGGCCCGGGGGTTGATTAAATTATCCACGGGGTTGCAAAGCCCTATGCAGGTTCATTAATTATGCAAATGTAGTACCAATGTTGGGTCTTGCTAGACAAGTTTTAATCTCAACCGAATAAACAAGGGGGTCCCCATAACAACCCCAAGTGTGTTAGGAGCGCAAAATATGGAAAACATAACACCGGTAACAAGGAACTAATGGCGGTACGAGCGGAACAAACCACTTAGCAAAAGGCCAAGCCTTCCACCAATACCAGATATATAGGTGCACTAAATTAAATAACCGAATTTAAAGTGATATCCAATCCATGTTATCACGTGGAACAACCTGCACCTGCAACTAAGAACGCTATAAGAGGGGCTGAGCAGCGGTAACTTAGCCAATCAATGGTTTGCTGGGATATGGAGGTTAGAGGCGGTCATGGCAGAATGGGGGATGATATCATGTGGTAGGTAGCGCAAATGTAATGATAAGAACGAGAAAACTAGCAAGCAAAGATAGTATTGGGATCCGGGTACGATCATCTTGCCTGTTGGTTCTTCAGTGGAACAAGTAGCGGGATCCTCGTAGTGGTACTCTCCAGGTTCCTGGAACTCAGACTCGACACTCGCGTCTACACAAGAGAAACAGCAAATAAATAACCAACCAAGGTGCAATGCACAACCAAGATGATGCATGATCCTTTTAATGAAGAATTTAACATGGTAATCCAATTCTAGTCAAGTTTCACATGCAAAGATGGTGGATTAATGAATCTGGACAGCACCTCATGTTAAGTTGGTTATACATGCATGAACATGGAAAATATGGATGCATCATGCAAAATCGATGGAAATGCATATAAAGATCGCGAGAAACGGAGCTACGGTTCTCGAGTTAGGCTCACGACAAGGTACGAAGGCAAAACACAACACCACCAAATATCTGGGCTGATTCTTGGCATCCCAAGGTAGCCAATGGATAGGTGATCAAAACTCAATCACAATAGACTCAAGAATCACTCAAATCCATGGAGTATAGCTCCCACAACATCCAAAACAAAATAGAACTCAATCTGCAACAAAACAGCAACATAGCAACTTGAAAGGATCACAACTATTGCTACAGGAACTCTACAGCCACAAACAAGACATGAACAGGTTCTAATCAACACCCACATAAATTCATCCAAATATACAAACAACAAAAGAGCAACACATCACTAACCATGGAGCTGGCGAGTAAGCATGATGAAACAGCTTTTTAGGGACTTAGTGAAAATTCCAGTTTTCTGGAATCTGGGTTAAGAGCACTGGTTAAATATGCTAGGAAGCTCCAAATGGCCTGAAAATTAACAGGATGGTAGATGACAATATCTAATACAAATACCTAACACTGATCATGGTCAAAATCACAACGCAACACTAGATACACCCTGATCTTCAAGGCAAAACAATAACAGCAGATTCTCCAGACTTGGCCATTTTTCAGACTAGCTGGACAGAAACAGAAAGTAGCTAGATAAACAGCAAGGTTCCCACTGAACTGGAAACTTATCATGAATAAGAAAAATACTGGGATGTTCAAAACAACTTTGACAAGCAACCTCTAGTTTACAAGATCATGAAATCATGCATAGATTAAATCCGATGAAAAAGACAAAAGGGCATCACAGCACAAAAATGCACTTTTGTCAAGTTGCCCCAAAGTCAAATATGACATCACAGGTGCATAGAGGGGTTGAAAACACCACAAAATCATTACTCATACCTATATTATTTCATGGAACATGAGGGAGTAAAGCTAGGTCGAAATTTGACCCTTACTCCCATGTATGACTTATGGCACTTAAGTTACTTGATAAAAAGTTAAAGAAATGACATGGACCCATGCATACAAGTTGGAAATGCACAAATAACACTCTAGGAACATATTAGCATGGCATGGCAATGAGAACCAAGTTTGGAACTTAACTAGAGAGGTAACAAGCTCATGTGCTCAAATAGGGAGAAACCTACACATGGATTCTACTCATGCACACAATGGGTGAGACAAGATCACCTACACATCACTTACTCATGCACTCATGTCAAGAGGATCACAAACACACACAAGCCTGGCTGTGTGTGCATATGGTGCATACACACACACACACTCACTCATGTGTGTATATGCACATGATGCATATACACACCAACCACACACATGTGTGTGCACGTAGCACACAACAAACATACATACTACCACATACATACATAGAGGCATGCATACCTACTCTACAACACAAGTGTGTGCAGAACTTACACACACACACACACTACATACAAGCACTACAAGCACACACACACAACACCCACATGCTCTCACACATGCACATGAACATGAGCACACACTTACATGTGGGCACACCCACATGTGTATGTGCACATGGCACACCCACACACACATGCCACCATGTATGTGGGTATATGCACATAGGTGCATATACACACACACACAACACACACACTCACACACTCTCATGTACATACACACCCTGCCACACACACACACACATACACACATACATAGAAAAGGCACACACCCACTGGTTTTTGTGCAAAGGAAAGAAAACAAAAGAAAAAGGAAAAAACAGAAAAGGAAAAAAACAGAAAAAGGAAACAAAAGGGGATCGAACCCACAACCTCCTGCCTACACACGCGCGCTCTACCACTGATCTACGGCCTCGGGTCTCAACAGAGAGGGAAGTCACTGCCTTTTATACACACGTGCGCGCTACTCTGACGAAACTGAAGAAAAGGACACAGCGGCGACAGGGGGATTCGGATGAGCAACGGCGGCAACACACGGCAGCTCCAGTGACACAACTGCACACACACACGCAGGAAGAACCAGGGGTCCCATCCCAGCACTCATCTTGCGAGGAGGGGGATCGACGGCGAGCCCACGCTCGAAGCTTTGGACCCGCGGCGATAGCTACAACAAGGCGATAGGGAAACGACGGCGGGTGCTCCGGCGAGCACACGGGAGCTCCGGCGGACCTAGACACACCTACATACACAGGATCAAATGGCGGATCCATTCCCGCACTTGTCTTGGGACGAGGGGGACGGGAGCGAGCGGCAGGACCACTACTTCCTACCGGCAGCGACCACGCGACGGCGGCGAGCAACGCGAGCAGAGGAGGCACCGGAGGACCTGCGCTCACCTTGGGGAAGGCAATGCTGACGAGCAGGTCATGAAGAAGGTTGGGGACGAGTCGACGATGGAGAGGAAGCAGGGGATGACGGCGGCGCGGACGGAACCGAAGAAGACGACGATGAGGTCGTTGATTCCGGCGATCTTCTTGGCAATCAGCGACGGGGATCGAACGCTGACGACTCCAGGTACGCGGCGGCCATCTTCACCGCGGACGACGACCACCGGAGACGAGGCTATGCCGACGACGACGACAGCGGGCGCCTCTGAACCTCGCAGAGGACCTTACCTGATAGAGGGAAAGACGCGAGGAGGGAGAGCATTGGAGGGGGAAAGAGGAGCGGCGGCGGCGGCTAGAGGGAGAGGAACCCTAGGCGAAGGGGAACGCACGTCGAGGGGGAGCTAAATACGCGCAGGCTAACGGCGAGGAGCGACGGAAAAGGCGACGGCGACTGGCTCTCTCTGCACTTACTGACGAGGGGAACGGGAGGAAGCAGGTAGCCGTCACTGTTGCTTTGGGCTGGGCTTCAGCCCACCTGCTCCTCCTCTCACTTACACAGACAGAAAATAAAAGGTTTTTCTTATAATTAAAACAGTCACTCTAAATATAAACCCCGGAGCATTTTAAGAATCTTTAGGGTGAAACAAAATTAGTTTTGCAGTGACAATAAAATGCTTTAATTAATAAAAAAATGAAAAGGATTTTTAGGACAAGTAATTATATTAATATATATTAAAACAGCCCCTGTTAAAATAGTTTTCAAGAACCAAAACTATGCAAATGTGAAAAGCTACACTCCCAATATTTATTATACTAACATGGCTAACTCATGAACATATTTAAAAGATTTTAACAACACTTAAAATCTGATCCTAAAACACATAGGGTTTTAGAAGCATATAAGAGGGGGTTTTGTAGGAGAAGAAAAGAGAGGGGAAGAAAAAGAGAAGGAGCCACCTCCTTGCCCCCACACTCACACAACACAAGACCACTCAAGAGCACCTCATGAACATGCAACCAACACAAGGCAAACACACAAGCAACACATGGAAACAATCATGGCAATATGAATGGGCAGATGCATGAAAATGATGATGATGATCATGAAGATGAAGATGCAAGAAAGCCACCAACACAAGAATGACAAGGTGCAACTCCACTCATAAGTCAAGACACAAGGTCATACAATGGGTTACATGCCATAAAAGGTAGGGACATCACTTGGGATGTCACAGCCAGCCATACTCTTCGGGTGGTGAAACCCTTACTAAAGAGATGTGGCTCTAATACCAATTGAAAGGATCGATATAGTTGACTATAGGGAGTGAATAGGAAACTGTCAATTTTAAGATTTTCTTAACAAATTAGGTTTAGCAACAAATAGGTTGTCTAGATACGCAACTATGTGAACAACCTATATGATGCAAACAACAACAATGAGAGAAGCAAGAAAGTGATATAAAACAAGTAAGCTTGCTCAAAGTAAAGGTGAGAGATAACTACAAGTGGAACCAATGGAGACGAGGATGTGTTACCGAAGTTCCTTCCCTCTCAAGGGAAGTACGTCTCCCTTAGAGCGGTGTGGAGGCACAATGCTCCCAAAGAAGCCACTAGGGCCACCGTATTGTCCTCATGCCCTCACACAATGCGAGATGTCGTGATTCCACTAGTGGTGCTCTTGAAGGCGGCAACCAGACCTTTACAAACAAGGTTGGGGCAATATCCACAACTCAATTGGAGGCTCCCAACAAAACCATGAAGCTTCACCACAATGGAATATGGTTTCAAGGTTACCTCTTCCGTCTAGGGTGCTCAAACACCCAAGAGTAACAAGATTCGCAAGGGATTAGTGAGGGAAACAAAATATCTCTTGGTGGAAGTGTGGATCAAGGCCTTCTCCTCCATACCTTAGAGCATCAACAAGAATCAATGGCTAGGAAAGGGGATCGAGCAAGAATGATCTTTGGAGGCAACAATGGAGATTTTGGAAGGACAAGAAGTAAGTCTCCTTCGGGAAGAAGACCCACTTATATAGTGGAGGAAATCTGACAATTTTTTTGTCCACGAGTCCTGCATAAGCGGTAGTACCTCTCGGAGGAGCGGTACTTACGGTTGCACGGAAGTACCAGGCTGAACTATTAATTGACAGGCATCAGGGAGGCGGTAGTTCCGTTGGAGCGGTACTACCGCTCCCATAAGCGGTACTTCCGCTTAATGTTAACAAGGCAGCCCAGACGAGTAGATATCACTCGGGACCAAAAGCATCAGAAGAAAAAATACAAGCGGAAGTCGGGCCGGTAGTGGAGGGCGGCAGTACCGCCAAAGCGGTACTACCGCTCCACTCCCAGAGGTACTTCCGCTTTCAAGAGCTAAGAGCCCGAAGGCAACAAAAGGATATCACAAGCGGAAATTGCGCTGGTAGTGGAGGGCGACAGTACCGCCCAAGCGGTACTACCGCTCCACTCCCAGTGATACTTCCGCTTCCAATAGTGAAAATCACAAGGATAACAGAAGCATAAACACAAGAGGTACTTGTCCTGGTACTGCAGGGCGGCACTACCGCTGGAGCGATACTACCGCCCATCGTAGAGGTGTTGGGGAACGTTGCATGGGAAACAAAAAATATCCTACGCACACGCAAGATTTATCCATGGTGATGAGCATCTACGATAGGGAGAGTAGATATACATACCCTTGTAGATCACTAAGCGGGAAGCACTAAGAAACGCGGTTGATGTAGTCGAACATCTTCGCGATCCAAATCGCAAGCCATCCCGTGATCCAATCACGATCTGTCTCGATCTAGCGCCGAACGGATGGCACCTTTGCGTTCATCACACATACAGATCGTTGATGATCTTCGCCTTTTTGATCCAGCAAGAGGGAGCGTAGAGGTATATGAGATCTCTGGCGGCACAACGGCATGGTGGCGGTGGTGGTGAACTAATCCGACAGGGCTTCGCCGAGCTCCGCCCAACTAATCTAGAGGAGAAAACGATCTAGAGGGAGAGAGGGCAGCACGTGGCTTTTCTGTTTGGGGGCTGCCCTAAAAAAACCTCTAGTATATATAGGAGGGAGGGAGGAGGAGGCAGCCCTAGGGTTTCCCCTAGGGGTTCGGCTGAACCACCACAAGGAGGTGGAATCCACCTCCTACTAGGAGGTGGATTCATTTTAGGAAGGTGTCCTACTCCTTCCAACCTCCATATTTTTTCCTCTTGGGTGCATGGGACCCCATGGGGTCGGCTGCCCAGCCCACCAGTGGATGGTGCACCACCTCTTGGGCCCATATGGCCCCCGGAGTGCGTGCGCCCCTCCCGGTGGACCCGTGAACCCATTCGTTACTCCTGGCACACTACCGAAAGTACCCGAAACTTTTTTGGAACCCAAATACCACTTTCCTATATATCAATCTTTACCTCCAGACCTTTCCGGAGCTCCTCGTGATGTAAGGGATCTCATCCGGGACTCCGAATAACCTTCGGTCACCAACATACATAACTCAATACTATCGGAACGTCACCGAACATTAAGTGTGTAGACCCTGCGGGTTCGAGAACTATGTAGACATGACCGAGACACCTCTATAGTCAATAACCAATAGCGGGACCTGGATGCCCATATTGCTTCCTACATATTCTACGAAGATCTTTATCAGTTGAACCTCTATGTCAAGGATTCAGTTACTCCCGTATATTGTTCCCTTTGTTCTTCCATATATTACTTGCCCAAGATTCGATCTTGGTATATCTATACCTAGTTCAATAACGTTACCGGCAAATCTCTTTACTCGTTCCATAATACAAGATACCATGGCTAACTCTTTAGTCACTTTGCGTGCAATGCTCATTGTGATGTTGTATTACTGAGTGGGTCTTGAGATACCTCTCCGCCACACGGAGTAACAAATCCCAGTCTTGATCAATGCCCACTCAACAGACACCCTCGGAGATACATGTAGAGCATGTTTATAGTCCCCTTCTTACGTTGTGATGTTTGATACACACAAGGAATTCCTCCAATGTCAATGAGTTGCGTGATCTCATGGTCATAGGAACATATACTTGACATGCAGAAAACTATAGCGATAAACTGACACGATCATATGTTATGTTCATAGTTTGTGTATTGTCCATCACATCATTCTCCCAATGATGTGATCCCATTATCAAATGACATCTCATTCCTATTGCTTGGAAACTTTAACCATCTTCGATCAACGAGCTAGTCTACTAGAGGCATACTAGGGACACAGTGTTGTCTATATACCCACACATGTATTTAAGTTTCCAATCAATAAAATAGTAGCATGGATAATAAACATTTATCATAAACAAGGAAATATAATAATAACAATTTATTATTGCCTCTATGGCATATTTTCAACAGTCTCCCACTTGCACTAGAGTCAATAATCTAGGTCACATCACCATGTGATTTACATTGTAATGAATCTAACACCCATATAGTTCTCATATTGATTATGCTTAGCCCGTGGAAGAGGTTTAGTCAACGGGTCTACAATATTAAGATTCGTGTGTACTTTGCAAATATTTATGTCCTCCTCCTTGATGTAATCGCAGATGGAATTGAAGCGTCGCTTTATGTGTCTGGTCCAATTGTAAAACCTTGGTTCCTTGGCCAAAGCAATGGCACCAGTGTTGTCATAGAACAAAGTCATTGGATCCAGTGCACTAGGCACTACTCCAAGATCTGTCATGAACTCCCTCATCCAAACACCTTCCTTCACCGCCTTCGAGGCAACGATGTACTCTGCTTCGCATGTAGAATCATCTACCACGCTCTACTTGGTACTGAACCAGCTTACTGCTCCCCCATTGAGAATAAATAAGTATCCAGTTTGGGACTTAGAGTCATCTGGATCAGTGTCAAAGCTTGCATCGACGTAACCTTTTACGATGAGCTCCTGATCACCTCCATAAATGAGAAACATGTTGTTAGTCCTTTTCGGGTACTTCAAGATATTCTTGACCTTCATCCAGTGTTCCTTTCCTGGATCACTTTGAAACCTTCCGGCCATACTTATGGCAAGGCTGACATCTGGTCTTGTGCACAACATTGCATACATGATAGAGCCTATGGCTGAAGCATAAGGGATGACACTCATCTTTTCTCTATCCTCTCCAGTCAGTGGGCATTGAGTCTTACTCAACTTCACACCTTGCAACACAGGAAAGAACCCCTTCTTGGACTGATCCATTTTGAACTTCTTCACAACTTTTTCAAGGTATGTGCTCTGTGAAAGTTCTATTAGGCGTCTCGGCCTATCTCTACAGATCTTGATGCCTAATATGAAAGCAGCTTCTCCTAGGTCCTTCATTGAAAAACTCTTGTTCAAATATTCCTTCACGCTCTCCAAAAGTTCTATATTGTGTCCAATCAGCAATATGTCATCCACATATAATTTTAGAAACACTATAGAGTTCACACTCACTTTCTTGTAAATACAAGCTTCTCCGTAAACTTGTATAAACCCGAATGCTTTGATCACCTCAACAAAGCGAAGATTCCAACTCCAAGATACTTGCACCACTCCATAAATGGATCACTGGAGTTTGCAAACTTTTCTAGCATTCTCTGGATCGAAAAAACCTTCTGCTTGCATCATCTACAACTCTTCCTTAAGGAAACCGTTAAGGAGCATTGTTTTGACATCCATCTGTCAAATTTCATAATCGAAAAAATGCAGCTATTGGCAACATGATTCTGATGGACTTAAGCATCGCTATGAATGAGAAGGTCTCATCGTAGTCAACTCCTTGAACTTGTACAAACCCTTTGCCAGAAGTCGAGCTTTATAGACGGTGACATTACCGTCCGTGTCCGTCTTCTTCTTAAAGATCCATTTGTTTTGAATGGACTTTTGCCCTTCAGGTAATACTTCCAAAGTCCATACTTTATTTTCATACATGGATCCTGACGAGGATATGTACCTAGGGTAGGGTCCTAGGCAAGGCCCACATACCCTACCTAAGGACACCACAAGGGAGGACTTGAAGATCAAGCATGAACTTCCGAGTGGATCCCTGGAGACGTTCAAAGTCACTCGATAGTAATCCACTCGGAGACTCCCGCTCTCACTCGGCAGTCGCGTGTCACTCGAAAGTCCTTGCTTTCACTCGACGCCAAAAGACTAGGAGCCATCATCAAGAGCCCAACGGGCAGACGCTGGTTCAATGGTCATTAGTAGCTTTTATTACGTACGTTACCTGTAACGGTAGACTTTAAACCCCATGACCAGGCCCTTAGATGCGGGATAATTAGGAGGGACAGCAAGCTCTATATAAGCCGCCCCTCCCCTCCTGCACAAGGGTTCGCAACCATTGTAATCTCAACATTCCACACGACATAAAGCTCCTGAGCACTGAGACGTAGGGCTGTGACCTCCACGAGAGGGGCCTGAACTCATACATCCATGTGTACACCATTGCCGTAGCTAGGACTCTACCCTCTCCCTTCCTACCCCTACCTTCTACTGTCAGGCTCGTTCCCATGACAGTTGGCGCCCACCATGGGGCAGGCGTCTAAGCGACTTCCGGCGAGGTTGCATTCTTCATCCTTCGACATGTCTTCCGGCGGTGTTTTTGCTCTGGGCCACAAGATCCATTTCGGAGCCCTCACCTTCATCGCCGATGATTCGGCACGGCTCCAGGAAGCGCCTCTCGATGTCGAGGCGCTCCCGGTCCGCGGGGCCCCACACTTCCGCTCGAGTCCCTACAGCGTATTGCTGCGACAGCCATCGACTCCTTACGTGTCGGCTCCTCTCGCCGTTCGCAGTCGCAAGCGGTCTAGCTACTCACTACTCCAGCGTTGGGTCGAGCACGCAGCGGCGCGTCAAACTTCTCCACGGATTGCAGCGCTCGAGCCTGCCAAGTCCCTTCACGGCGTGTTCGAGTCGGATTCCGATCCGTCCGACGTGCCTTCCGAGTGTGAAAGCTGCGATCCTGCAGCAGAGGTCTTGATGGCGGGCGCTCATCAGAGTTCACCGCCTGGCTTCGGCTGTGACAAGCGCGAGGCTGGAGGTCCATTGAAAGAGCAGCCACATCACGACGGGGAGGTTCTTCATACTCCCATCATCGGTGCGACTGCCGAGGCCCAAGCTTTGGAGGCCGCGGCGTTCGTCTAGAAGAGCTATAGGCAGAGATTGACGAGCATGCTCGCTAGCGCCCGCCACGCCCCAGTCGACATCATCCACAACTATTTCCGACTGGATCTCACGACGACGTTGAGGTATACCGAACTCCTGTGCTAAATGTTGTTGTTGCTGCTAGGATAGCGGATTCCATTCAGCCGTCCCAGTCAGAGGCTGGTAGAGGGTTGTTGGATGCAGCGCAGCGTCAGAATTCAGCAGTTTCTCAGTCTCGTCACAGGATATACAACAATTCACCCAAGGCGGAAACCGTTCAGTCGACACACAACCCTGGATCGCCCTTGCGTCATCGAGGCGGTGGTTTTCATGAAGGGCAAGACAAAGATCAGCATCACCGCGAAGACCACCGTCGAGTGCCCACTCCTTCACGGAGTGGTCCGTATGTGCCCCGGCACCAGGATGACAGGCGCTCCTTCGGTGATAGGCGGGACGTGGACTTTCACGCCCACGCCTATCTTGTTCAGAAGTGGATCGACAAGAGCAGAGCCTATAGAGAAGGACTCGACAGAGATGTTTCGAGTGGAAGCTCAGCTGTGGTTTCTGGTCCCGAGTATTTTAGCAAAGCTATACATTCTGCAGAGATTCACCCCAACTTTAGAATGGCAGCGGGGATCGGAAATTTTCTGGTGAAACAAAGCCAGAGACTTGGTTAGATGATTATCGAGTGGCTGTGCAGATTGGCGGCGGAAATGACAATGTTGCAATGAAGCACCAGCCCCTCGTGTTGGACGGTTCAGCTCGAACTTGGTTGAATCGTTTGGCTCCCTCCAGCATACATTGTTGGGAAGATCTTGCCCAAGTGTTTGTCCGGACCTTTGAGGGCACATGCAAGCGCCCGACAGGTCTGGTCAACTTACAACACTGCGTCTAGAAGCCCAATGAAACCTTAAGGGATTATATTCAGCGATGGTCCACCCTCCATCATACGGTGGAGAATGTGTCGGAACACCAGGTTGTTTGTGCTTTCAAGGCCGGTGTGAGATATAGGGAGGTGTACCTGAAGTTCGGGTGCACTTGTGATATTTCACTCGGCAAGATGATGGAAATTGCCACCCGGTATGCCAATGGCGAAGAAGAAGACCTCCTCCATAGCGGCAAAGGAAAAACAGTCGCCAACGAGTCTAGCGGCGGCAACAATCAGAAATAGAAGCGGAAGGCTGAAGACCCGGCTCCGGCAGAGGCAGCAGCGCTGGCGACTCAGTCGAAGAACAAGGGCAAAGCCAAGGCTCAATATGCCCCCAAGAAGTGGAAAGGTCGGTCGGGAACTGAAATCATGGATCAGCCGTGTGTGATTCACACGAGGAAAGATGTAGAAGGCAACCTGATTTTGCCCAAGCACACCACTCGACAGTGTCGAACCCTTATCCAGCAATTCAAGGGAGACCAGTCGAGTGAGAAATCTCCTGAAAAGGGAGATGAAGATGAGGAAAAGGAAACAGTTCCGGATGTCACTGCTACACTGGTGATCTTTGCTGATGTCGAGAGCAAGAGTCGTCTGAAAGTCATCAATAGAGAAATCAACAAGGTTGTGCCAGACACCCCCACCTACCTCAGATGGTCCCAATATGCTATCACATTCGACTAGACAGACCATCCTGCTCGTGTGGCCACTCCCGGTCGATAGGCTCTGGTAGTTGATCCGGTGGTGCAGGGGACTCGACTCAAAAAGGTCCTCATGGACGGGGGCAGCGGCCTGAACATTCTTTATGCGGATACCCTAAAAGGGATGGGCATTCCGATGTCCCTTCTGAGCGAGAGCTGCATGCAGTTTCATGGGGTCATCCCAGGAAAGAAGGCCAAGTCACTCGGCAAGATAGCATTGGATGTGACATTCGGAAATGACAAAAATTTCCGAAAAGAAAAGTTAACATTTGAAGTCATGGATTTCAAGAGTGCTTACCACGCCATTCTGGGTCGACCCGCTTATGCATGTTTCATGGCCTGACCATGTTACGTGTATATCAAGTTGAAAATGCCAGGCCCTAAGGGCGTGATCATGGTCACTGGCAATCCACAGCGGGCCGAAGAGTGTCTCCAGCAAGGCTCCAAGATCGCCGATCAACAGATGGCCATGGTCGAGCTGGAGGAATACAAGAAAACCGCTGACCCTGGTGATTTGCTCTGCGCAAAGAAGCCGGCTTCCGAGTCGGCATTTCAGTCGGTAGGGGAAGTGAAGAAGGTGCACATCCACCCAACGGATCCAACTGCTGCCCCGATGAATATCTCAACAACACTCGACAGTAAATAGGAAGCCAAGCTCATCCAGTTCCTCCCTGATAACTGGGATATCTTTGCATGGAAGCCTTCTGACATGCCGGGGATTCCCGGGGAGCTGGCTGAGCACCGTCTGCGAGTGGATCCGAAAGCCAAGCCCGTTAGGGCGCATTTGCATCGATCAGCGGCAGAGAAGCGCAAGGCAATCGGAGAAGAAGTGGCCCATCTCTTGCAAGCCAAGTTCATTCGGGAGATTTACCACTCCGAGTGGCTCTCGAATGTTGTGATGGTGCCAAAGAAAGCTAAGCCGTTGCACATGTGCATTGACTTCAAACATCTCAATAAGGTGTGCCCAAAAGACCATTTTCCGCTCCCCCGCATAGATCAAATTGTTGACTCGACAGCGGGGTGCGAGCGTTTATCGTTTTTGGACGCTTATTCTGAGTACCATCAGATCCGTTTGTATGGCCCGAACGAAATAAAGACAGCCTTCGTCACCCCCATTCGGGTGCTTTTGCTACATCACCATGCCTTTTGGTCTTAAGAATGCCGACGCTACTTTTACGCGCATGATTCAGAAATGTTTACTCACCAGATCCCTCGGAATGTCGAGGCGTACATGGACGATATAGTGGTCAAGTCCCGCAAAGGTTCCGACCTGCTGGCTGACTTGGCCGAGACATTCGCCAATCTAAGGCGATTCGACATAAAGCTGAATCCGGCCAAATGTACCTTCGGTGTCCCTGGCGGCAAGTTGCTCGGTTTTCTCGTTTCCGAGCGAGGAATTGATGTCAATCCCGAGAAGATCAGCACCATTACCCGTATGAAGTCTCCCGTGCGAGTGCACGATGTTCAGAAGCTCACAGATTGCTTGGCAGCATTGAGTCGATTAATTTCTTGTCTTGGTGAGAAGGCTCTGCCCTTATATCAGTTGATGAAGAATTCTGACACGTTCGACTAGACTCCCGAAGCCGAAGCAGTGTTTGTTGAGCTCAAAGCCCTGCTCTCCACCCAGCCGGTGCTTGCCGCTCCTACCAGCAAAGAGCCCTTGCTCCTGTACATCGCGGCCACAAATCAGGTCGTCAATACAGTGTTGACTGTCGAACGAGAAGAGGAGGGTAAAGCCTATAAAGTCCAGCAGCCAGTTTATTATGTCTCGGAAGTATTGTCCCCCTCAAAGCAAACATATCCACACTATCAGAAGCTGGTGTATGGTATTTACCTGTCAGCGAAGAAGGTGGCGCATTATTTCCAGGACCATTCTATTTCAGTCATCAGTGATGCTCCTTTGTCCGAGATTTTCAATAATCGCGACGCATCAGGTCGAGTGGCTAAATGGGCAATTGAGCTTGGACACTTTGACATCAGATTCGAGGCCAAGAAAGCAATCAAGTCCCAAGCATTAGCAGATTTCATGGCCGAGTGGACTGAACAGCAACAACCCATCCAAGTTCACTCGACGCATTAGACAATGTTCTTCGACGGCTCCAAAATGTTGAATGGGTCCGGTGCTGGTGTTGTCTTTATATCCCCCAGGGGCGACAATCTTAGCTATGTCTTGCAAATTCACTTTGATCCCTCCAACAATGAGGCAGAGTATGAAGCACTTTTGTATGGGTTACGCATGGCTATCTCACTCGGCATCAAGCGCCTGATGGTTTATGGTGACTCAGATTTGGTGGTGAATCAAGTGATGAAAGAGTGGGATGTTAGAAACCCTGCTATGACCGGATACTGCAATGCAGTCTGGAAGTTGGAGAAGAAATTTGAAGGCCTAGAACTTCATCATGTTCCCCGACTGAAAAATCAAGCGGACGATGAGCTGTCCAAGATTGGTTCCACTCGACGGCCTGTCCCCAGCGATGTGTTCCTAGAGCACTTGCACACTCCTTCGGTTCAAGAGGATCCCTTCACCGAAGAGCCCCCTCAAGCTTTGAGCTCCTCTGACTTGACTGAAGTCGATGTTCCTGCTGTGATTGACCTGGTCATGGAGATTCTGGTTATCATTCCCGACTGGACTGTGCCATACATTGCCTATATCCTCAGACAAGAGCTCCCTGAAGATGAAGCAGAGGCTAGACAGATTGTGCGCAGGTCCAAGGCTTTCACTGTGATGGGAGATCAGCTATTCAGAGAGAGTGTGACTGGTGTCACCCAGTGCTGCATTTCCCCCGAGGAAGGTCGGATGATTCTAGACGAAATTCACTCGGGAACTTTCGGCCACCATGCGTCTTCGAGGGCGATCGTCGCTAGAGCATACCGAGCTGGTTTTTACTGGCCACGAGCTAATGAGATGGCTAAGGACATCGTTGATCATTACGAGGGCTGCCAGTTCTATGTGAATCTGTCGCACAAGCCGGCGTCTGCTCTAAAGACAATTCCTCTCGCCTGGCCGTTTGCGGTTTGGGGACTCGACATGGTTGGTCCCTTCTGACCCGGAAAAGGAGGATTCACCCACCTGTTGGTAGCAGTCAACAAATTCACCAAGTGGATTGAAGCCAAGCCCATCAAGAAGCTGAATTCCAGTACGGCGTTCATGTTCATGAGGGAGATCATTATCCGATACGGCATTCCGCACAGCATCATCACGGACAACGACACTAATTTTGACTCGGAAGAATTCAGGAGATTCTGTAACTCCCAAGGCACCCGAGTGGATTATGCTTCTGTTGCACATCCTCAAACCAATGGGCAAGTTGAGCGGGCTAATGGTCTCATTCTGCAAGGTCTGAAGCCTCGTCTCATGCGTGATTTGGATCATGCTGCCGGTGCGTGGGTAACTGAGCTGTCGTCTGTTTTGTGGGGATTTAGGACAATGCCTAATCGATCGACTGGACAAACTCCTTTCTTCCTTGTCTATGGTGCTGAGGCCATGTTGCTGAGTGACTTGGCCCATAATTCTCCTCGAGTGGAGCTATATTCTGAGGCTGAAGCTGAATAGGCCAGACAGGATGGGGTAGATCTTCTGGAGGAGGAGCGAGAGATGGCTCTGATCCGGACCACTACCTATCAGAAGACCTTCGGCGCTTCCATGCAAGGACTGTCAAGAGTCGAGTGTTCCATGAGGGAGATTTGGTGCTCTAGGTGAATCAACACCGACCTCACAAGCTTGCTCCTGCATGGGTAGGCCCTTTTGTTGTCACTAAGGTGCTAAACAATGGAGCCTATCACCTGTATAATCTCATGAAACAGATACATGAGCCATGATCCTGGAATGTAGATCTGCTCTGGCGTTTTTACACTTGAGACAAGAGTTTTCTGATGTAATAAGAATACTTCATCAATGCAATTCACGTTTCTCCGATATATACTTCGTCGATTCCAACCGTGTAGTTACATTCTTGGGGATACTCCGAATGATGAGCAATCCTCACACGCGGGGGCTTAGCTGCGAAACATGTTTTGCCTAAGTTAAAAACCCTGCCGGGTGGATAGAAGTCCATTCACTCGACGGCCTATTTGTGAATCCGTCTTCGCTTAGGTTCAAAAAAAATACTCCGAGTGATGAGCAATCCTCACACTCGGGGGCTTAGCTGCAAAACACATTTCGTCTAAGTTAAAAACCTTGTCGAGTGGATAGTAATCCATTCACTCAACAACTTAGCTGCGAATCGACATTCGCCTAAGTTCAAAAATACTCCAAGTGATGAGCAATCCTCACACTCGGGGGCTTAGCTGCGAAACACGTTTCGCCTAAGTTAAAAACCTCGTCGAGTGGATAGTAATCCATTCACTCAACAACTTAGCTGAGAATCTACATTCGCCCAAATTCAAAAATACTCCGAGTGATGAGCAATCCTCACACTCGGGGGCTTAGTTGCAAAACATGTTCGCCTAAGTTAAAAACCTCGTCGAGTGGATAGTAATCCATTCACTCGACAACTTAGCTGTGAATAGACATTCGCCTAAGTTCAAAAATACTCCGAGTGATGAGCAATCCTCACACTCGGGGCTTAGCTGTGAAACATGTTTCGCCTAAGTTAAAAACCTCGTCAAGTGGATAGTAATCCATTCACTCAACAACTTAGCTGCGAATCGACATTCACCTAAGTTCAAAAGTACTCCGAGTGATGAGCAATCCTCACACTCGGGGGCTTAGCTGCGAAACATGTTTTGCCTAAGTTAAAAACCTCGTCGAGTGGATAGTAATCCATTCACTCGACAACTTAGCTATGAATCGACATTCGCCTAAGTTCAAAAATACTCTGGGTGATGATCAATCCTCACGCTCAGGGACTTAGCTGCGAAACATGTTTTGTCTAAGTTAAAAACCTCGTCGGGTGGATAGTAATCCATTCACTCGACAACTTAGTTGCGAATCGACATTCGCCTAAGATCAATAATACTCTGAGCGATGAGTAATCCTCACACTCGGAGGCTTAGCTGCGACGCCTAAGTTAAAAACAAAATCAGTCGAACAAATGATTGAAAGCCAAAGCACGAGTAAAATCCAAAAGGTAAAACCGCGGATAAACGTCTTGTGCGGAAGCAAATGTGCTCAAGCCTAAGGCCTGAATGAAGTTTTAGGGGATACAGTTCCACTTGGCATACCGAGGCAAATTTAACTGTTTTTTCCAAAGACCCAAGTTTTTTAAGCAGGGGACGGACTGGTGGGCTCGACGAAAGTGTCCAAGTCGATGCCGTCAGCGATTCTGGTAGCTGCCTCAATGAAGCTTTCCATGAAGTCCTCAAACTGGAGTTTCTTCGTGTTTACCACCTGGAGCTCCTTCAGCTTCTCCTCCCTCACGTCCCTACAGTGGACCCTAATGAGTGACAATGCCACATCGGCCCCGCAGCAAGCAGCAGATTTTTTCCAAGCTTGCACTCGGCTGGGAAGTTCGTTCAAGCGAGCCATCATGGAATTGAGGTCGAGCTGAAGAGTGTCCTCAGGCCATAGCTCCTTATCGATTCTTTCCATGGCAGATTTCAGTCGAGTGATGTAGGCCTGGGCACCCTGGAGCCGAAAGTTGAGCCACAGGATGTTCATCGCCACTGCATCAGCAACCAGTGACTTGGTAGGGTCAAGCATGGACTCAATGTCTTCTGTTTCCTTTTCAAAGTCCTGGCAGAATTCTATTGAAGAAGGGGAAATAGGAAGAGAATCGGTGAACTGCGACCCTCAAATTTTTTGCAAATGTTAGTCGACAAGAAATACTCACCGTCGAGCAGAAGATACATCTTCCTCGAGAATTCACCCAGATGCTTCTCCAGGCCATTACCCCTCTTGGTTAGTTGCTCGGCCTTCTTGACAAGGTTCGCACGCTCCTGCTTCAGCTTAGTGTTCTCGTCCTCCAGCTCCTTGGCAGCCGCCAGCTTTCATTCTGTGGCTTCAGTCTTCTCCTTGGCCGCTCGTTGAGCGTCAGCAAGCGCCTTGTCCTTCTCCTCCAGCGCCTTCTTCATGGAATCTAAAGAAATAACATTGTTGAGTCGTGCTCGGAGTCGACGGTTTTCATTGCGTACGTATGTTCAAGTGAGAGCACTCGGTTCAAAACATGAAGAGTGAAGAGGAGAATGCAGAAAATCAGCAGTAATTACCTCCCAAAGTCTTCATCTCAACACGCACTCGCTCCAGAGCGTTGTTGGCGACCGCCAAATCCACCTTCAACCGGTTCCTTTCATCCTTCACGTCCTTGTACTCCGCCCCAAGCTCACAAGCCCTCTGGAATCAACACAAGACAGGAATTCAATCGGCGAGTGACGCTTGGCACAGTCGACTAGGTATCGAACGCCGGCGAATGACCATCTTAGAAGAATTCAAGCAGAAAGTCCACTCAACATGTCGAGTGTCTCTAGCGCTCCGCGCACCATAAACAAATTCAAAAGTTGTCTCTATTAAGACCCCTGCCAATGCAAGCACTCGACAGTGGTCTCGGGGACTACACCCAGTGGGTGCGCTATGAGCGCCCCCACTGAGACGGTTAACTCTCGATCCGTCGAGTAACTCGTTAGAAAAAAACACTCGACATGTCGAGTGACCCTAGTACCACGCGTACGACAAGTTTTCAAGCCTACTGTTTATCGTCTATGATGAACAGTAGCCTCAGGGACTACACCCAGTGGGTGCACTTAGCGTGCCCCCACTGGTTATTCAAACATTCGACAAGGTCAGCCTTGTCACGACACTTGACCCGTCGAGTGACGCGTCTCCCTACTCTATGAAGTGCAGTCTATCCTTATGCAGAGTCATATCATGGTTTGCCAATAATATCCATGAAACCGGTAAGGTAGCTACGGAGTGGTGTGATTCAAGGCAAAGTGTATCCTGTATACAATAGGCTCTAAGACCCTTGCCGATGCAAGCACTCGATAGCGGTCTCGGGGACTACACCCAGTGGGTGCGCTAAGAGCGCCCCCACTGAGACGGTTAACTCTCGATCCGTTGAGTAACTCGTCAGAAAAAATATACACTCGACAAGGTCAGCCCTGTCACGACACTCGACCCGTTGAGTGACGCACCTCCCTACTCTATGAAGTGCAGTTTGTCCTTATGTAGCGTCATATCATGGTTTGCCAATAATATCCATGAAACCTGCAAGGTAGCTACAGAGTGGTGTGATTCAAGGTGAAGTGTATCCTGTATACAATAGACTCTAAGACCCCTGTCGATGCAAGCACTCGACAGCGGTCTCGTGGACTACACCTAGTGGGCGCACTAAGAGCGGCCCCACTGAGACGGTTAACTCTCGATCCGTCGAGAAACTCGTCAGAAAATACACTCGACATGTCGAGTGACCCTAGTACCATGTGTACTATCAATCCCAGTCCTACTCGATTACGACCCGGTCTATTCGAGTGGAGAAAGTTCAAACATTCTACAGGAACCACCCACTAGGTGTATAGAAGCCAAGAGAAGACAGGAATTCAATCAACAATGGACATACAATTGAACTTACTTGGACATTGGTACGGAGGGTTGCGCTGACGTCAAAAGCCAGTTTGCTGGCCTCGAACGCCTCCTTGGTTCCCAGCATGAGCTGCTCCGCCTGAATCATGGCTTCCTTTGCAGCTCCGGTCTGATCTTCCGGGGTGCGATGCAGAGAGAAGGCCGTCATAGGTGGGGTCGGCGTGATCGCTGGGGCAGCTGAAGCAGTCTGAGGGGGTCCAGTTGGAGTCGATGTCACAAAGGTCAAGACGGCTGGAGGAGCATGCAACGTCAGCGGGTTCAGCCCTGGGTTGTGTCGAGCCACCTCTCCCCTGGGAAGACTCTGCAGTCCAGCGCTGAAGCGCTTGCACCGATGATGCCCTATGGGTATGAGCGCGCGAAGTGTCCAGTTGCTCCTCGTCGTACTCCACCTGAATGACCTCTGCAATGACAACCGATAGTGTTAACATCTACATGTGTCGAGTCCCATCCGGACGAACCAACAACTTTCTTACCTCTATGAGAAGTGGCAGCATCAGTAGTGTCAACATCCATCGCTTCCCCTCCATCCCAATGAGGCGAGGTCACAGATGTAGCAGCTCTGACGGATTGAGTGGCATTCGGTCAGATACAACTCCAGACTTCAGTCGACAAAAAAAATTCGGAAATAAACACTTATGTGGAGACGACAGGTACGACCACCTGCATGCGAGGCAGAGCTTTTCGAGGCTTGGTGACGGCTTGCTTGGGTTGCTTGTCCAGTCTTTCACTCGACTCAACGGTCGAAGGGTGGCTCCATTTCAGGTTCTTCTCACTAGGGCCCGGAGCCCTGTCCTCAACAGCTGCCGGATCCTGGCGGGCCTTGGTGCGACCTTCGCACCGGGGAGGCGACTCGACCTCTTCCTCTTTGCTGGAGTCTTCGTATTCGTCCTCGATGTCCAAAAGACCGTCGCTGTCCATGCTACCACCCTCACTCACTACGCCATCTTCCACATGGTTCCCGTTGGGAACGGGCGAGTGCATGTTCGTCCACTCCTGCATGATTCAAAGGAGTAAGTCAGTTTATAAGTCAAAGTATCACTCGACAGTACAACATCACTCGACACCTCACAACTCACCAGATTCTTCGGTGGGTTTTTGGCCGAGTAAGGTCGGACCCTCTTGGCTCCCAGAGGATTGTCGCAAGCTCTAGTGATGCTACGAAGCCACTGCTCGACAGTTTTCTCTGGAACCTTCTCTTGATGTGTCCTGGTCATGTCCTCTGGGCCCGCGTAATGCCACATGGTGTGGTCTCTGGCCTGGAGCGGCTTGATACATCGACCGAGAAACGTCTCAAGCAAATCCATTCCTGTCACTCCGCCCCGGATCAATTGCACCACCGCTTCGACCAGGATACCCACTTGGACATGCTCCTCTTCGGTCACCCTCAAAGATTGGGGAACAACGGGACGGTCGGGTGTATAGGGGGAAGGCCAGTTGACATATTGGGTGACGCAACATCTTTGCAATAGAACCAAGTCGACTGCTAGCCTCTGACATACTCGGGAAAAGTCATGGCAGGGAAGGAACTACGAGCTCTTTTCAGAACCCCTAAACCTCCACACAACTGGAGCACATGAGTCTTCCCATCGGTGGGGAGGGCTTTCTTCACGGTCTGGGATCTGACCGTGAAGAGGTGCTTGAACAACCCCCAATGGGGGGAGCAACCTAGGAAGCACTCGCATAAAGTGACGAATGCAGACAGATAGACAATGGTATTTGGCGAGAGGTAGTGCAGTTGAGTACCGAAAAAGTTCAGAAATCCCCTAAAGAACGGGTGGGGAGGCATGGAAAAACCTCTTTCGACATGGGAGAGAAGAAGAATCCGCTACCCATCGCGTGGCTCCGTCTCGTGCTCCTCCCCCGGTAACCTCCAAGCGCCATCCGCCATGAGCCCGTCAGAGACGAGGCCCTCCATGTCCTCACGAGTGACTACAGATGGGAGAAAATCCCCCTGCATCTAACCCGCCGGCACGGTGAACTGGGCGATCGAGGGCTTCTTGCCCTTGAGCTTCGTCGCTCCCTTCTTCGTCGGCTCGAGCTTCTCCGTCGTGTTCTTCATTGTTAGCACGGCGGCTCTCGTCGAGGAAGATCGGAGTGGGGCCTTGGGAGCAGAGGAGGCGGAGGAAAAGAAAGCAAGAACTGGCAGAGGTACTATGCGAACCGCAGCATGGAAAGCTTTATACGCTGCCGAGTGTCTCACTGACCAGTGGACCCGCGAGGTTACCACGCACACTAACCGCTGACAACACCCGGTACGTGGCGATATGACCGGCGTGAAAATCGAGGAGGCGTACCTCCACTTGCCCTAATCATGGCGTCATCATCCCACGCGTGCGCTTCCCCAAATTTTCGTATCCCGAAAAATCCGGGTCTGTCAGACTGACCCGTCGCCTCCCAAGATACTGTCAGTTCACTCAGAGCAAAACAAATGCTAAACATCCACTCGGGCACTTTTAAGGCTGAATGGATCCGGGCAAGCGGAGAAGAATTCAATCGACGCAAGTTTCGTTGAAGCCCCAAATATCAGTCGAAAGATTTTGCATGTCGATCCTGAATGAACGCTAATGCTCAGAGTTCAATCGACGCAAGTTCCATGGAAATCCCAAATATCGTTCGGAGGATTTGATGCACTAACTCAAGGTCTACGTTGATACCTCCTTCCACCACTCAAACCCCAATCCATTCGGTGTCTAATGACGAGGATATGTACCTAGGGTAGGGTCCTAGGCAAGGCCCACATACCCTATCTAAGGACACCACATGGGAGGACTTGAAGATCAAGCATGAACTTCTGAGTGGATCCCTAGAGACATTCAAAGTCACTCGACAGTAATCCACTCGGAGACTCCCGCTCTCACTTGGCAGTCGCGTGTCACTCGGAAGACCTTGCTTTCACTCGACACCAGAAGACCAGGAGCCATCATCAAGAGCCCAACGGGCAGACGCTGGTTCAATGGTCATTAGTAGCTTTTATTATGTACGTTACCTATAATGACAGACTTTAAACCCCACGACCAGGCCCTTAGATGCGGGATAATTATGAGGGGCAGCGAACTCTATATAAGCCACCACTCCCCTCCTGCACAAGGGTTCGCAACCATTGTAATCTCAACATTCCACACGACATAAAGCTCCCGAGCACTAAGACGTAGGGTTGTTACCTCCACGAGAGGGGCCTGAACTCATACATCCGTGTGCACACCCTCGCCGTAGCTAGGACTCTGCCCTCTCCCTTCGTACCCCTACCATCTACTTTCAGGCTCGTTCCCATGACAAATCCCATCTCGGATTTCATGGCCTCTGACCATTTGTTGGAATCCGAGCCCATCATCGCTTCTCCATAGCTCATAGGTTCATCGTTGTCCAACAACATGACCTATAAGACAGGGTTGTCGTACCACTCAGGAGAAGTACACGTCCTTGTCGACCTACGAGGTTTGATAGTAACTTGATCTGAAGTTTCATGATCATCGTCATTAACTTCCTCATCAACTGATGTAGGCTCCACGGAAACATTACTCTGTGATGCGCTACTCTCTGGTTGAAGTGAAGGTTCAACAACCTCATCAAGTTCTATTTTCCTCCCACTCAATTCTTTTGAGAGAAACTCTTTCTCGAGAAATGACCCGTTCTTAGCGACAAACACTTTGCCTTTGGATCTGAGATAGAAGGTGTACCCAACTGTCTCTTTTGGGTATCCTATGAAGACGCATTTCTCTGCTTTGGGTTCCAGCTTTTCAGGCTGAAGCTTTTTGACATAAGCATCACATCCCCAAACTTTAAGAAACGACAACTTTGGTTTCTTGCCAAACCACAGTTCATAAGGTGTCATCTCAATGTATTTCGACGGTGCCCTATTTAAAGTGAATGCAGTTTTCTCTAATGCATAACCCCAAAACGATAGTGGCAAATCGGCAAGAGACATCACAGAACGCACCATATCCAATAAGGTTCGATTACGACGTTTGGAGACACCATTACGCTGTGGTGTTCCAGGCGGTGTTAATTGTGAAACAATTCCACATTGTCTTAAGTGAGTGCCAAACTCATAACTCAGATATTCTCCTCCTCGATCAGATCGTAGGAATTTAATCTTCTTGTTACGATGATTCTCAACTTCACTCTGAAATTGCTCAAACTTTTCAAACATTTCAGCCTTGTGTTTCATTAAGTAAATATACCCATATCTACTTAAGTCATCAGTGAAGGTGAGAAAATAACGATATCCATCGTGTGCCTCAAGCCTCATCGGAACGCACACTTCAGTATGTATGATTTCTACCAAGTCACTTGCCCGTTCCATAGTTTCAGAGAGCGGGTTTTAGTCATCTTGCCCATGAGGCATGGTTCACATGGGCCAAGTGATTCAAAATCAAGTGACTCCAAAAGTCCACCAGCATGGAGCTTCTTCATGCGTTTTACACCATTATGACCTAAGCGTCAGTGCCACAAGAAAGTGGTGCCATCATTTTCAACTCTACATCTTTTGGCATCAATGTTATGAATATGTGCATCATCACTATTGAGAGTCAATAAGAATAAACCCCTTGCGATGGGTGCATGACCATAAAATATACTACTCATATAAATAGAACAACCATTACTCTCTGATTTAAATGAGTAACCATCTCGCAATAAAAAAGATCCAGATATAATGTTCATGCTTAACGCAGACACTAAATAACAACTATTCAGGTTCATCGCTAATCCGATGGTAATTGAAGAGAGAGTGTGCCGAAGGCGATAACATCAACCTTGGAACCATTTCCCACGCACATCGTCACTTCGTCCTTTGCCAGCCTTTATCTATTCCATTGTTCCTGCTTTGAGTTGCAAATGTGAGCAACCGAACCGGTATCAAATACTCAGGCACTACAACGAGAGTTGCTAAGGTACATATCAATAACATGTATATCATATATAACTTGTTTGGTGTGGGCCGCCTTCTTGTCGACCAGATACTTGGGGCAGTTCCGCTTCCAGTGACTAGTTCCCTTGCAATGAAAGCACTCAATTTCTAGCTTGGGTCCAGCCTTGGGTTTCTTCACAGGAGGGGCAACTGTTTTGCCACTCTTATTGGAGTTACCCTTCTTGCCCTTGCCATTCTTCTTGAAACTAGTGGTTTTATTGACCATCAACACTTGATGCTCCTTCTGATCAGACTCCATGATTTTTAGCATCGCAAACAGCTTGGCGACTGACTTGTCCATCCCGTGCATGTTATAGTTCAACACGAAGCTCTTGTAGCTAGGTGGCAGTGATTGAAGAACTCTGTTAGTGATCGCCTCTGGCGAAAGGGGCATGCCCAATTCAGCCAGACGGTTCGAATACCTAGACATTTTGAGTATGTGTTCACTGACAGACCCGTTCTCCTCCGTCTTGCAAGCATAGAACTTATCGAAGGTCTTATACCTATCGATCCGGGCATTCTTCTCAAAGATAAACTTCAACTCCTGGAACATCTCATATGCTCCATTATGTTCAAAACATCTTTGAAGTCTCGGTACTAAGCCATACAACATTGCACATTGACCTACTAAGTAATCATCAGAACACGCCTGCCAGGCGTTCACAACGTCTACAGATGACACTGGAGCAGGTGCTTCACCGAGTGGTGCATCAAGGACATAAGCCTTATGGGAAGACGTGAGGATAATCCTAAGATTATGGGCCCAGTCTACAAAGTTACTTCCATCATCTTTCAACTTGGCTTTCTCTAGGAACGCATTAAAATTCAGGGGAGCTACTATGCGAGCCATTGATCTGCAACATAAATGTGCAAAGGTTACTAAGATTATTGTTGAAGATAATGAGTTTAGTTAATCATATTACTTAAAAAAACTCCCACTCAAATTGACATCCCTTAGGTCATTTGAGTGTTACATGATCTAAATTCACCAACCCAAGTCCGATCATCACGTGAGATGAGGTGGTTTCAATGGTGAACATCTTCATGTTGATCATATCTACAATATGACTCATGTTCGACCTTTCGGTCTCTTGTATTCGGAGTCCATGTCTGTACATGCAAGGCTCGTCAAGTTTAACCCGAGTGTTTCCCATGTGCAAAACTGGCTTGCACCCATTGTATGCGAACTTAGAGTCTGTCACACGTGATCATCACGTGGTCACTCGAAACGACAAACTTTCGCAACGGTGCACACTCGGGGAGACCACAATTTTATCTCGAAATTGTAGTGAGGGATCACCTTAGAATGCTACTGTCGTCCTAAGCATAACAAGGTGTATAAAAGGATTAACATCACGTGAAAATCATAAGTCACATGATATGGCCATGATCTTGTGCTTTTGATCTCCATCTCCAAAGCACCGACATGGTCTCCATCGTGACCGGCATGACACCATGATCTCCATAATCTTGATCTCCATCAATGTGTTGCCATGAGGTTGTCGCTCCAACTATTGCTTCTACAACTATTGCTAACTCATAGCGATAAAGTAAAGCAAAACGGCGAAAATAAATTAAAGACAACCCTATGGCTCATGCCGGTTGTCGTACTCATCAACATGCATGTCGTCATAATCTATACAAAACATGATCATCTCATACATCACATATATCTCATCATGTGTTTGGCCATATCATATCACAACATACCCTGCAAAAACAAGTTAGACGTCCTCTAATTGTTGTTGCATGTTTTACGTGGCTGCTATGGGTATCTAGCAAGAACGATTCTTACCAACGCAAAACCACAATGGTGATACACAAATTGACTTTCAACGTTCTCAAGGGCCGCCTTTGTCGAATCCGATCCAACTAAAGTGGGAGAGACAGACAACCGCCAACCATCTTTATGCAACGAAGTCACATGTTAGTCGATGAACCGGTCTCTCGTACGCGGACGAGTAAGGTTGGTCCGGGCCACTTCATCCCACAATACCGCTGAATCAAGAAAAGACCAAGGGAGGAAGCAATTTGAATATCAACGCCCAAAGACTCCGTTGTGTTCTACTCGTCATCTCATCTACGCATAGACCTAGCTAATGATGCCACTGTTGGGGAACATTGCATGGGAAACAAAAAAATTCCTAAGCACACGCAAGATCTGTCCATGGTGATGAGCATATACAAGAGGGATAGTGGATCTACATACCCTTGTAGATCACTAGGCGGAAAGCATTAAGAAACGCGTTTGACATAGTCGAACATCTTTGCGATCCAAATAGCAAGCCATCTCGCGATCCAATCACGATCCGTCCTGATCTAGTGCCGAACGGACGACATCTCCGCGTTCAGCACACGTACATCGCGATGACGATATCCACCTTCTTGATCCAAGCAAGAGGGAGAGAAGAGGTAGATGCTTTCTCCGGTAGCACAATAGTGTGGTGGCGGTGGTGGTGAACTAATCTGACAGGGCTTCGCCGAGCTCCGCCGAACTAATCTAGAGGAGAAAACGATCTAGAGGGAGAGAGGGCAGCACGTGGCTTTTCTAGTTGGGGGCTGCCCTAAAAACACCTCTAGTATATATAAGAGGGAGGATGAGGCATCCCTAGGGTTTCCCCTAGGGGTTCGGTCGAACCACCTCAATGAGGTGGAATCCACCTCTTACTAGCAGGTGGATTCGTTTTAGGAAGGTGTCCTACTCCTTCCAACCTCCACCTTTTCTCCTCTTGGGCGCATGGGTCCCCATGGGATCGGCTTCCCAGCCCACAAGGGGATGGTGCACAACCTCTTGGGGCCATGTGGCGCCCAGAGCAGGTGGGCCCCACCCGGTGGACCCCCAAAACCCATCCGTCACTCCCGGTACACTACCGAAAGTACCCGAAATTTTATCGGAACCCAAATACCACTTTCCTATATATCAATCTTTACCTCCATACCATTTCGGAGCTCCTCATGACATCTGGGATCTCATCCGAGACTCCGAACAACCTTCAGTCACCAACATACATAACTCAATACTACCGAAATGTCACCGAACGTTAAGTGTGCAGACCCTACGGGTTCGAGAACTATGTAGACATGACCGAGACACCTCTATGATCAATAACCAATAATGGGAACTGGATGCTCATATTGGTTCCTACATATTCGACGAAGATCTTTATCGGTTGAACCTTTATGTCAAGGATTCAGTTAATCCCGTATATTGTTCCCTTTGTTCTTGGGTATATTATTTGCCCGAGATTCGATCATCGGTATCTCTATACCTAGTTCAATCTCATTACCGGAAAGTCTCTTTACTCGTTCCGTAATATAAGATACCGTGGCTACCTCTTTAGTCACTTTTCTTGCAAGGCTCATTGTGATGTTGTATTACCGAGTGGGCCCTGAGATACCTCTCCGTCACACGGAGTAATAAATCCAGTCTTGATCAATGCCAACTCAACAGACACCCACGGAGATACCTGTAGAGCATCTTTATAGTCACCCAGTTACGTTGTGATGTTTGATACACACAAGGTAATCCTCTGGTGTTAGTGAGTTGCATGATCTCATGGTCATAGGAACAGATACTTGACATGCAGAAAACTATAGCAATAAACTGACACGATCATATGCTATGTTCATAGTTTGGGTCTTGTACATCACATCATTCTCCCAATGATGTGATCCCGTTATCAAATGACATCTCATGTCTGTGGCTAGGAAACTTTCACCATCTTTGATCAATGAGCTAGTCTACTAGAGGCATACTAGGGACATAGTGTTGTCTATATACCCGCACATGTATTTGAGTTTATAATCAATACAATTGTAGCATGGATAATAGACATTTATCAAGGAAATATAATAATAAAAATTTATTATTGCCTCTAGGGCATATTTCCAACAAGTGGTACTACCACTTATGATGATGCATCTGATCCTGAAGGCAGGGAACAACTCCAAAGTTCCGGGAAGGAAAGGAGGAGATGAGTGTGTATGTGAGAGATACTCCCAACCTTTCCAATTGCGGACCCCCTCTTGATAGTATGGATTTTTCTATGACTCAAGTCCACCAACACTAAATCATGCAAAAAAGATCGTCTTCTCGTTTAGCATCTAAGGGGTATAATAACCGTCTCGTGCCACATGATAACCTCTGAAAGTTGAATGCACACGATTAGTCCACAATAGTATTGTCATAAACCACCAAAACTACTTATGGAAAATTATGCTCTTATAGTAACAATATAAGTGAATAGACCCGGGGGCCATAGTTTTCCCTAATGGCATCTCTCATGAAAGTAGGCATCGTTGGGTAAACAATTATTGTTGGGCAACTGACAGAAAAGCGGATAGTTACGCGATATTCACGGCAATGATCATGTGTATATAGGCATCACGTCCAAGAAACATAGGCCGACTCCTGCCTGCACCTATTACCATTACTCCACTTCAGGAGCAATTCTATGCTTGCCTCTCTATGTATTAATTTCATGACAAACAGAGTAATGCATGGATTACGGTGACATGGTGTAAACAAAGTAAACACAAGCAATATGAATAAACCCCATAATTTTCTCTTAGTGGCAACAACACAAAGATGCAACTTGTCACCCACTACAACGCACCTCTCCCACTGAAGAAAGATCAATCTACTTGCCAAAGCAAATCAATAGGTCAGAGTGAATTACGAAGCTATAATGATCATGCAATTAAGAGTCAAAATAATTTTAGAGAAGACTCAAATACTTTTCATGAATAATCTGAAAATAAACCCACAATTCATCGGATTCCAAAAAACTCACCATACAAAAGGATTACATCAAATGGATCAAAGCAAGGATGTGATGATCATTGTATTGAAGATCAAAGAGAGAGAGGGATAGTCATCTAGGTACTAACTACGGACCCATAGATCTATGGTGAACTACTCACACATCATCATAAGTGTAGCAAGGTTGATGAAGAGGCTCTCCATGATTGATCCCCCTCCGGTAGGGTGCCGGAACGGAGCTCCAGGTGGGCTCGCTGTGGAACAGAGACTTGTGGCGGCGAAAAAAGTTTTTCGGGATGCCCTCTAGGTTTTTTGAATATATGTGAATTTATAGGCCTGAGAGCGGGGTCGGGAGACCTGTCAGGGGGCCACAAGCCATCTGGGTGTGGCCACCCCCTGGTCATGCCTGTTTGTCTTGTGGGGCCCTCGTGCGGCCTCCAGTCTCCTCCCGAAGCTCCGAGGTCTTCTTTTGGTCTAGAAAAAATCATAAAAAAATTTAGGGGCAATTGGACTTCATTTGGTATTGTAAACCTACAAAGTTCAAAACATACAGAAAACATCAACTGGCATTGGGCCCTGGGTCAATAGTTTAGTGCTCAAAAATAATATAAATTGGTAAATAATTACTCAAAAAGTATCCTAGAATGGTAATATAATAGGATAGAACAATCAAAAATTATAGATACGTTGGAGATGTATTAGTTCTCAACCATGAGATCATCATATGTAGATGAAGGTTCTTCACTTTCCTGTAGTTATTTTTGTTAGATAAATGCCAGACATAAGCTCATGGAAGTGACTATGTAACTAACGGGATAGTGTTACCTATGTTAAAACTGAATCAACTTCAGTTGATAGAGTTGGAACACTGCCAGCAGTAGCACCTTCATTTCGAGGAGGCACATCCTCACCAACATTTGGTGGTGGCAGTCCAGCCTTCAAGTACTTGCACCCCTTCATTTTGTGATCTGCCTCAACATAGTAAGAACAATGCATAATGACATCATGCCTTGTGATTTTCTTACCTCCCCTTCTATGATTAACCTCTTAGGATGCTTGTCTCCTTGTAGTACATGGCCTTCTAACATGCTTTTGGTACAATGGTGGCAATATTGGAGGCCCATGTAAGTCTTGCTATTCTTTCCTAACTCTGCAAGGATAGATAATGTTGCCATATGATTTCTTCAACATCTTCTTTGAGTAGCAAGGATCAACCATATTCAAATGATGAACTCTATCATTCCTGCAGTAGGCTACCACATGAGAGCATGGAATGCCAGCTTTCTGTATTCTTCTACAGGTGCACGTTTTCTTGTGTGTGTCTACTATGTAATCCAATCCTCTATCACCTACTAGGAATAAGCCATCTCCTGATCCCTCCACATAGCATGTGTTTGCAAATTATGTTGCCTTCTCAACCTTGTTCCTGGTCTTTGGACATATGTCTCCTGGCCATTTATTTGACTCCAACTCTTTGTTGTAATGCCTTGTCATAAGCTGCCTATAAATTGTATTAACCATGCTAAGTATTGGTAGCTCCCTTGCTTCTAGGATGTACATGCAATTAACAGTAGACCATGGTAAGTATTGGTAGCTCATGAGATTTTTGATTTACCAAACAAATGTACCTGTTGAAAACTCACAAATGTTGTTAAGCAAAATATTACATTTTGGCAAGTCACTTTGAAAAGCCTTAACCCAAGTTTTTGGATCTAGCTCATGAAGCCATTTGTATGCATCAACATTAAGAACCTTCATTTCCTCCATGCTCTGTTCATACATCTAAACTGTATTGCTCCTATCTATCTTCTAGAGTTGATTCTTCAAGATGTCACCTTTGAAATGTTAATGAAAGTTTTGCCACATGTGCCTAACACAAAATCCATGTTCTAACTCAGGGAGCAGTTCTTCAACTGCATTGATGAGCCCCTACAATTGCAATGCAAGAAGAACATAACCATTCAGAAGCTATTCACAAGCATTCACATAGTAATGCAACAGAACCTTTGAAGAAAGAAAGTTGGTACTTACCTTTTGTTTGTATCGCATGATAGTCCAAGGTTCAGTGTTTATGATGCCTAGATCCCTTTTAAGTGTGTCAAGAAACCATGACCATTTAGGGGTGTCCTCAACTTCAACCACATCAATGGCAATTGGAAATATGCAGTTATTTGGATCTACCCCAACAGCTGCAAGCAGTTGACCTTTGTATCTCGTTTGAATTTGGCAACCATCTAGGAAGATGACAGGTCTACAACCCTGCAAAAATCCACTCTTGCAAGCATCTAGATAGATGTACAACTTGTTGAACCTTGCATTTTCATCAAGTGAAACATAGAAGGATGAGCCAGGGTTGCTTCTCCTAACCTCATTAGCATAATTCCATAGCAGCTTGTACTGCCCTTCTTCATCAACATAAATAATTTTCATAGCCATTTTCCTAGCCCTCTAGAGTTTCATCTTACCAGGTGTCATATGCCATTCTTTCTGAACAACCCTAAAGAAATTCATCAAGTTCATATCTTCATCAGCCCTAAAGCTCTCTAGGTATTTCATTGCTAGGAATTTTGATGTGAAAGCCCTAATCTTCCACTTCTTGCTATCATATGATGCCCACAAGTACCATGTGCAGTCTTCATCACATTATGCTTTCACTCTTCTCCTATCATTCACGGGTAGCTTGATATCAACTCTGTTCTGGAAGGATTACTCTTTAATTGTTGTCCTTAGTAGCTCTACACTCTCAAAAACCAACCCTGCATGGAATTTTGGACAATGTAGATCCTTTGGTCTGAAAGTTTTGAACTTTAAATGCAGCTCCTCATCATCAGAATCAGGTGCCAACGAATTTTCACCTTCAGAGAAGTCTTCATCTTAATTGTACTTCTGCTTACCTTTGTCTTCAACTATAGGTTTCCCATGTTTTACTTCTTGCTTTAATCTCTCATTTGAATTGTTGTTCTACTTATGTTTTGGTTCACCCTCATCAACATTATCTGCAAACAAGTCATCATCATCATTGCCTATCTCATTGTCACTGTCCACAAGTACACCTGGGTCATAATCCTCATCATCTGTATTACTTGCATCATCCTCTGCTTCCATAGCATAACTGCTTTTGGTCTGCCTACCACTCCTCCTACTTGATGTGCTTCCTCCAACATTCTCTGCTTGCATATGACTGGGTTGCACTACCACTGGCTCTTCTTCTTCCTCAATCTGATTACCTACATCTTGTTGTGCTGATGGCCTTCTGAAAAATTCCAACTGGTGCACATCCTCATTTCCATCTGCTTCTGCATCTTGATCTGCATCCACTTCAGGGTATATAACCTGGAGAGGAGTAGGTGCCCTTGCCTCTGGTTGTGCCTCTGCTTGCTCTGTTTCTATAGTACTACTGGTGGCCACTCTCCTTGCAGGACTGAATACTGGAGGCAAAGTGGCTCTAGGATAGTTGACAACATCATTCTCATTTAGGTTTTTTTAAGCTTTCATCATGATCAAGATAGATACTAAAGGAGTGGTTACCAATATCAACAAACAACAACATTCTATCTGTCTGCTCATCATGACTAATCTCCCTGAGACCATTATTACCGTGTGTAAGGATGGGAACATAGTGGTATACCTTCAACCTCCCTGCCATCTCATAACCAATCTCCTCAACAAGGTGTTCAATCATAATTGGTGACCAAGTGACCTTCTCCAAATTATCATACCAAATGGCACGTCCATTCACATAAGCACGGTTCTTTCCATGCCCAACAAAAAATCCACCATGGTTGATATCCATAGAGAAATTGGTGCTTCGAGGGCCTGACACACCAACATAGAAACATCATGCATCAGAATTGACTATGCATCATTTCATTTGAGCATCTAAAACCCTAAGCCCCAATTCTTAGACCATCAAATCTAATGTCGAAAACCTAGTATAGTCCATCAAAACTACAAACTACAAAGCATCTATAATGACAGTGCAGGCCAAAAAGGAGGGGTTTTGAACATCAAAATGCAAAAAAACTCGTATTTATGAAAGATGAAAACTTACTATACATGAGGGGTGGCGCCCCTTCTGTGAGACGAATAGGGGCCATCGCCACCACCTATCGTCGGTGGAACACACGCGGCGGTGACGCCACTGCAACCATGGAAGAAATCAGCACCCGCCCTCGCCTGTAGGACGATGATCGTCAGGGCGGCGGCGCCTATGCAGTGCCTCCCCTTTCTCCATTCGAAGATGAAGAGGCGTCATCAGTGGAGGAGGGATGATCGGGAGGGTTCTATGATGTCCAAGGGGGGTTTCACTTATTTCGCACAGCGTCGGGTCCATGGTTCGCCACCTGTCCCCAACGACTGGTCAATACGTGGTCAAATGAGGCTATACGCATCGCATACGAGCAACAATGGTCGTATTTTCAAGTCACGTCGTATATAGTAACCGTAACAACCGGGTTTCAAAGTTGGGTGGACGTGTCGTGCTTCCAACTCAAGTCCAATGACCATGTATGTATTTATCTCCCTAAATAAAAGCACTTTGCCGGACGAATCAGCCGCTCTTGGGAGTCTCTTCTCCTTCACGAGTGTAGCTAGGCAGCTAGCAGTAGGTCCCCGTCGCCCGATGGCAGCCGCCAGCACGCTCATCAACAAACGACAATATATTCATGATTAAATACGATGGGACGTCGCCACCAAACAAAATTACTCCGACGTACCTGATACAAAACTGAATTTACTCAACCAATTATCAGACGACACGATTTAATATTATTCGTAATCAAAACTGTCGGGGATATACCGCGCGGTATGACCCGGCCGGAAGTATGACCCGGACTGGCAACTCACAAGAGACCTGGTTAAGACATGACATTTTATTAATGACCTGGCGCGGGTAGCAGGACGACCAGGCCCAAGACCCAGCGTGTAAGCTGGCGCCAGGCAGCTCACAAGAGAAGGCCCAAAGGAGAGAAAGGATTCCCTTACAAAGGAAACAAGACCCGGAGTAGGATTCGCGAAAGGCTAGTCCTAGTCCTACTCCTAGTAGGACTATATTTGTAAAACTACCCTCTCCACCTATATAAGGAGGGGTAGAGCACCCCTAGAGGGACAGATTGACAAGTCCACAGGTTTAGACAATACAAGAGATTAGAGATAGACATATTAGAGTCTTTCGTGATTAGAGGTAGCAAACATCACCCTTGTGACTGAGAGATCTCCTTCATCATCAATACCAGACAAGTGAACGTAGGCTTTTACCTCCATCGGAGGGGCCGAACCTGGGTAAACTCCGCGTCTCTCGATTCCGACCAACCCCTTCAAGCCGCCACATAGTTGCGCTTCGCCCCGAACCTAAGTCCGTTCACCCGGACATCTGCCATGACAAATCCACGACAGTTGGCGCCCACCATGGGGCCTACGTATGGTGGTGTTGTGTTCTTGAAGGGATCTCTTTTAGGGATTGAGAAGCTTATGACCCGCCGGATTTGGAAGAGCCAGCACAGAACAATTTGCCTTGACTCTAAGTTCATTAATAAAGATCGGAATTTTAGCGGTGACAACGTCAGTAACTTTCTCCGGTGATGCCCGGATGATCATCACGCAATCGGTTCCTAGCTGTCCGGTTGTATCCAAGACTGACTAGAATCTATCGAGGATTGATTTCAACGGAGGCGCTCGATCTGCTGGCCGCTGACCTCACTGCATACCATCGTGCGTACTGTTGCAAATTCTTTCACGCGTGATCTGCCAAAATTAAAAGCGGTTGGATCAAGTTCCGGGACCTTAAGCAAAATATTCCATCGGCTGATACTATTGATAAATCATCCAAAGCAAGCAACATGAGAAAAGGAGACCACCACGATTTGGTCTCTGCCTGTCGCCTCAGCACCATGGCCGACTCGGCCTTGTCCTGCCCGCCGCGTTGTCCACCACGTACGCGCACGGACTCATGGCCTAGGGCCTGCTCGCCTCACCCTAACAGCATTGCGTCTCGACTCCACCACGCGCCCAGCCCCCACTACACTTTCGAGTCGCCTCGGTCGCGGGCCCTCTCACTTGCTCCATCTGCCCACGACCATGCCGGGCCCACCTCTGCGCCGCCTCGCCGTGTGTCCCTTGCATGCGCCCGACTCTGCTGTGGCTCGTAGCAATTCGGCCCTTCGCTGGCCGCTGTCACGCCTCGCCGCTGTCTTGCCACTACCGCACCTCACCTTGCCCTGCCGCATCCACACTTCAGTCGTCGTGGCCTCACCCCACTTAGCGCCTACCTTGCCTGCCTCCAGCGAGCTCGTGGCATCCTCAATTGCAGCGCCCCGCCCCGTTGTCGACTCAGCCTAGCCGTCGTCGTAGCCGCACCCCACCGCCGGCACCGTCTCAGCGCGGTCACCGTCACAGCCGCATCTCCCCACTGCATCGTGGCCTCATCAAGCTTGACCGGACCTGCAGGGCAAAGCAGTTGATCATCAGTGGACAAAAGCAGTTGATCATAAGCTGCTTCGTCTTGTTCGCTGGCCGGCTCCCACGAAAATAGGATGGTTAAGAGCGGGTTTGTCAGATGAGAACATGCAGGACTAGAGATGAACTCTAAAATGCTTGAATTTCTTGGTATGATGGGTTCTAATAGCGAGCCTCTGTTTGTAAGGTTGATCGAAGCACATCCAAAATTTGTGTTCAATGAAACCGGTCAAACAAGCAAACAAGAACAAGGGACCACATGGGTACTACTATTACATTGGAAATACATCTAGGTGTTCGTACGACTACATCCGATATTATCCAGCGCCGGTGTACGCATTCATCCAAAAAAAATATCAGGTGCTATTCATCCTTTCTATTTTTCATATGTATTAAATCAACCAAGAACAATTATTCTGCCCTGCAATATTTTTACGCAGGACAATTATCCATTCGGCATTATACCGTGGAGGTGGAGCGCATGACAACATCATTCGTGTTCATTCGTGTCGTGTTGCTCGATGGACGCACGTGAGTCGTTGTCCCCGCAGACGGTCTACATCAATTTGCCAGTACCGCGTGTGTTCACCCGCCGGTATGAGCCGCCAAATGAGTGCAGCAAGCCGCCGTACCCGCCTTATGGTCTTCACCAACAAATGTCGTGGCCATATATCACTGTTGCGCCGGCTTACAACGCCGTGGCCGTCTCTCGCCACCGCTCCGGCTTACAACGCGGTGGCCGTCTCTCGCCACCGCTCCGGCTTACAACGCCGTGGCCGACTCTCGCCATCCGTGCCGGCTTACAACACCGTGGTCGTCTCTCGCCATCGCTCTGGCTTACAACGCCGTGGCCGTCTCTCGCCATCCGCGTCGGCTTACAATGTCGTGGCCGTCTCTCGCCATCAGCGCTGGCTTACAACATCGTGGCATCTTTCACAACAGCACCGGCTTACAATGTCGCGTCTAGTTTCCATGTCTACATCAACACACCAGGGGCTGCATACATCAGTACGAGCCGCCCAACGGACGCGCGCAAGACACCACCCACAGTTTTGATCTACATCAACATATCGGTACAGTGCTCGTCGATACGAGCCGCCCAACGGACAGGCGCACAAGTCTCCGCCACTACAGTTTGGTTCACTTCAACAACCAGTCGGAACGCACCCTCGATCGGATCACTGAAACAAATCATGCGGGATCATCTATAACCCGCCATGGCCAACCTCAACTTTCAGTGGAGATTCTTAAGCCGCCTCTTCGAGTCAACTTAAGACTCGGGGGCTACAGACATAGCAAGCCACATTTGGTCGTTTTCAACGAGAACCCCGGGTCATGGCAAAGTTAACCCGATCCTGGGGGATACTACATTTTTAGTGGAAGATTAAAAGTTGTCCAAGAGGACGAACCGCCGTGATGCACCATTCAAACATAGGTGCCTGGATTTATTGGATCATCACTTGGAGCTTCTGCCGTTTCTTCATACAAGATGTCGGCTTACAAGATGGCGACTTACAAGATGGTGCACAAAACATTGGTTATCGAAGGGGGCTTCTTACCTTCGGGTATCGCTTATCTCACCCTAACAGCCGACTTTATGCCATTTCCTGTTAACATGTTAACCGCGGTTGTCGAAGGGGGCTTCTTACCTTCGAGTATCGCTTATCTCACCCTAACAACTGGCTTTATGCCATTCGAGTTGACATGTTAGCTGCGGCTGTCGAAGGGGGCTTCTCACCGACTGGTGTCGCTTATCTCACCCTAACAGTCGGCTTTATGCCATTTCCGGTTAACATGTTAACCGTGGTTGTCGAAGGGGGCTTCTTACCGACGGGTTCGCTTATCTCACCCTAACAACCGGCTTTATGTCGTTCCAGTTGACATGTCAGTTGCGGCTATCGAAGGGGGCTTCTTACCTTCGGGTATCGCTTATCTCACCCTAACAACCGGCTTTATGCCATTCCTGTTAACATGTAGCCGCGGTTGTCGAAGGGGGCTTCTTACCTTCAGGTATCACTTATCTCACCCTAACAACCGGCATTCGCGCCAAAAATGTTGACAAGTCAACATTGGCTATAGAAGGGGGCTTCTTACCTTCGGGTATCACTTATCTCACCCTAACAACTGGCTTTATGCCAATCCAGTTGACATGTCAGCTGCGGTTGTCGAAGGAGGCTTCCCACCTCTGGGTGTAGCTTATCTATCCCTAACAACCGGCGTTCGCGCCAAAAATGTGGACAAGTACACATCGCATTATACATCGCATCATACATTGCATCAACATTGCATCATACATCACATCATATTCACATGACATGCCGACTTATCAAGCCGGGTCAGAGTAAGATTATGAAAGAAGGAGCAATGTTATGAAAGATATAACATCTCCGGGTTGTGCTTTTTCAAGCCGCCCTTACAACAACGCAGAATATATTCTGTCTTGTTTATTTTTGCAGGTCTTATCTCTTAAGATGAGTCGCCGTTAAGTATGATGAAAAACTTCGGCAAAGAGCAAATGAATCTTTAATAGCCAACATGGCTGGATCTTCATGATATATCATAACCAGTACTAAATGATTGGGGTTTTCAAGGCAGCTCGGAGAATTCATTATTTTTTCAAGAGCCGCCCTATCAGATATAATGTCGTGTCATCTAATCGACCGGTTCTCGGATTTCTTCAATTATGCTCTGTAGTAATCTACAACACTCATGGATGTCTCCCATATATATTTGTCGGGTTACATCACAACAACGAGCAGGGATTTCATGTCAAAGACAAAGGAATTATTCCAGGATATTCATTCCGGGTTATATTACAACCACGGTCAAAGATTCATTCAACAAATCGTGGTGAGTCATATTATTCTCACATAGTCCCGAGTCGCCGTAGGCAGATGACCCGGCACTTGGGGGCTACACTATTCAAAAACAGTTTATATCAAGTATGCAAGTCCCTTGTCGCTGCAAGCATGCACCACGGCACTTGGGGGCTAATGCAAGCCGGTTTTCAAATCATTACATTGTCAGCAAAACCCTATTATCTCAAGGAGATGAGACGGCCTTTCTATATTTCTCTAGGTCCTAGCCCAATAATTCTTATTGACCCGGCACTTCGGGGCTACACCGCTTAGATCAAATTTTCTAAAGTCCTAAGTCGCCGCAGGCGTGCGACCCGGTACTTGGGGGCTACAGTATTCAGTTTTTCAAATAGATTATATGGTTCAAATTGAAGACCTGGCCCATCACATACTAATGAGCCGGCCCTTGGGGGCTACACCAATTGAAGCTTTATAAAGTATAAGACAGTTACAAAGTCCCAGGCTGCTGCAGGCAAGACAACCTGGTACTTGGGGGCTGCACAATCACAGATATTATTGCAAAGCGCCAAGTTATCATGGATAATCTCGGAGCTTGGGGGCTACAGGTAATATGGATATATCAAAAACTTTGAGGAGAATTTTCAAGATGTTAATTATGGAGTTCAGTTGGTAGACCTGGTGTCACCAACATTCATGACCCGGCGTTATCAAAAGATCATAAGCCGCCAGAGTTTATATAAGCCACCCGGCTTCACAACAATGTGAGTCCAGATCTATGTCATGAGGATTTCTTATTTTCAAGATTTTCATCAAGCCAAAGTATTGGAAGACGACTCAATGGAATATGGGTGTTCTATTCCAAATGATTTTCAAAGGACACTGACAAGCAAGATGATTTTCAAGACGACTTATTCATATGCAGAAAAGACCCGGATTTCTGAGGAGCCACTTCATAAACCGGCCAAAGGAGCAAGCCGGCCACTTAACATATTTATTATTCCTATTTTAGGAGGTTACCATGAATAAATTCAAGCTAACCTGGGGGCTAATGTCGGGGATATACCCCGCGGTATGACCCGACCGGAAGTATGACCCGTCCTAGCGACTCACAAGAGACCCGGTCAAGACATGACATTTTATTAATGACCCAGCGCAGGTAGCAGGACGACCAAGCCCAAGACCCGGCATGTAAGCCGGCGCCAGGAAGCTCACAAGAGAAGGCCCAAAGGAGAGAAAGGATTCCCTTACAAAGGAAACAAGACCCGGAGTAGGATTCGTGAAAGGCTAGTCCTAGTCCTACTCCTAGTAGGACTCTATTTGTAAAACTACCCTCTCGACCTATATAAGGAGGGGTAGAGCACCCCTAGAGGGACAGATTGACAAGTCCACAAGTTTAGACAATACAAGAGATTAGAGATAGAAAGATTAGAGGCTTTCGTGATTAGAGGTAGCAAATAGCACCCTTGTAACCGAGAGATCTCCTTCATCATCAATACCAGACAAGCAAGACATAGGCTTTTACCTCCATCGGAGGGGCCAAACCTGGGTCAACTCCGCGTCTCTCGATTCCGACCAACCCCTTCAAGCCGCCACATAGTTGCGCTTCGCTCCGAACCTAAGTCCGTTCACCCGAACATCTGCCATGACAAATGTGTTGGAAATATGCCCTAGAGGCAATAATAAATTGGTTATTATCATATTTCCTTGTTCATGATAACCATTTATTATCCATGCTATAATTGTGTTGATCGGAAACTCAGATAGATGTGTGGATACATAGACAACACCATGTCCCTAGTATGCCTCTAATAGACTAGCTTGTTGATCAAAGATGGCTATGGTTTCCTAGTCATGGACATGAGATGTCATTTGATAACGGGATCACGTCATTAGGAGAATGATGTGATCGACAAGACCCAAACTACAAATGTAGCATATGATCGTGTCAGTTTATTGCTATTGTTTTCTGCATGTTAAGTATTTGTTCCTATGACCATGAGATCATGCAACTCACTGACACTGAAGGAGTACCTTGTGTGTATCAAATGTCGCAACGTAACTGGGTGACTATAAAGGTGCTCTATAGGTATCTCCAAGGGTGTCTGTTGGGTTGGCATGGATCAAGACTGGTATTTGTTACTCCATGTGACACAGAGGTATCTCAGGGCCCACTCGGTAATACAACATCACAATAAGCCTTGCAAGCAATGTGACTAAGTGTTAGTCACGGGATCTTGTATTACGGAACGAGTAAAGAGACTTGCCGGTAACGAGGTTGAACTAGGTATGGAGATACCGACGATCGAATCTCGGGCAAGTAACATACCGAAGAACAAAGGAAACATCATACGGGATTAACTGAATCCTTGACATAGAGGTTCGACTGATAAAGATCTTCATAGAATCTGTAGGAACCAGTATGGGCATCCAGGTCCCGCTATTGGTTATTGACCGTAGAGGTGTCTCGGTCATGTCTACATAGTTCTCGAACCCGCAGGGTCTGCACACTTAAGGTTCGGTGACGTTTCGGTAGTATAGAGTTATGTATGGTGGTGACCGAAAGTTGGTCGGAGTCCCGGATGAGATCCCAGACATCATGAGGATCTCTGCAATGGTCCGGAGGTAAAGATTGATATATAGAAAGTCCTGTTTTGGTCGCCGAAAAAGTTTCGGGCTCATCGGCAGTGTACCGGGGGACCATCCGGAGAGGTATTTCGACCCAAGAGGCTACATGGGCTGTGGGAGGAGGTAAACCAGCCCCTGTTGGGCTGGCCGAAGCCTCCTCTAAGGGCCCATGCGGCTGGAGTGGTTTGAGAAGGAAAAAATCCAAAGGTGGAGAGGTGGAAAGAGTTTCCAAGTGGAAAGGAGGAATCCTACTCCTAATAGGATTGGAGTAGGACTCCTCCACCTCCAATTTCGACCAAACCTTGAGGGTCTGAGGACGCCTCCTCCCCTCCCTCCCTCCTATATATACTAGAGGATTTAGAGGAAAAATCTAACCCTAATAGCCATGTGCTACCTCTCCTCTAGATCGCAGTTTCTCTTCTGGATCGGTTTTCAGCGGTGCTTAAACGAAGCCCTACTAGAATAGCTCCACCACCATCGCCGCAATGCCGTCACGCTGATGGAGAACTCATCTACCCCTCCACTCCCTCTTGCTGGATCAAGAAGGTGGAGATTGTCATCGAGATGTACGTGTGCTGAACGCGGAGGTGCCGTCCGTTTGGCGCTAGATCGGAAGGACCGTGATCAAGATCGCGAGACAGATCGTGATGAGATCGCGGGACAGATCATGATGAGTTTGCAGGACGGATCGTGATTGGATCGCGGGATGGATCGTGATGAGATTGTGGGATGCTCGGCGATTTGGATCGCGAAGACGTTCGACTACACCAACCGCGTTTCTTAACGCTTCCCGCTTAGCGATCTACAAGGGTATGTAGATCCACTCTCCCTCTCGTAGATGCTCATCACCATGGATAGATCTTGCGTGTGCGTAGGAATTTTTTTGTTTCCCATGCAACGTTCCCCAACAGTGGCATCATGAGCTAGGTCTATGTGTAGATGAGATCTCGAGTAGAACACAAAGAGTTTGTGGGCGTTGATGCTTAGATTGCTTCCTCCCTTGGTCGTGTTTTGGTTCAGCGGTATTGTGGGATGAAGCGGCCCGGACCAACCTTACTCGTACGCTTATGAGAGACCTATTCCATCGACTGACGTGTAACTTCGTTGCACAAAGATGGTTGGCGGGTGTCTGTTTCTCCTACTTTAGTTGGATCGGATTCGACTAAGAAGGTCCTTGAGAAGGTTGAAAAGCAACTTATGCATCACCGTTGTGGTTTATGCATAGGTGAGAATTGTTCTTGCTAGATACCCGTAGTAGCCACGTAAAACATGCAACAACAATTAGAGGACGTCTAACTTGTTTTTGCAGGGTATGTTGTGATGTGATATGGCCAATTACATGATGAGATATATGTGATGTATGAGATGATCATGTGTTGTATAGAATATCACGACTTGCATGTCGATGAGTACGACAACCGGCAGGAGCCATAGGGTTGTATTTAATTATTGTATGACATGTGTGTCAATCATTAAGCGCTATGTAATGCTTTACTTTATCGCTAAACGGTAGCAATAGTAGTAGAAGCATGGTGGGCGTGACAACCACTATGGCGACACGTTGATGGAGATCAAGATGATGGAGATCATGGTGTCATGCCGGCGACGATGGAGATCATGCTGGTGCTTTCAAGATGGAGATCAAAAGCACAAGTTCATGGCCATATCATGTCACTTATGATTTGCATGTGATGTTAATCCTTTTATGCACCTTGTTTTGCTTAGGATGACAGTAGCATTATAAGGTGATCCCTCACTTAATTTCAAGATAAATTGTGTTCTCCCCGAGTGTGCACCGTTGCGAAAGTTTGTCGTGTCGAGACACCACATGATGATCGGGTGTGATAGACTCTATGTTCACATACAATGGGTGCAAGCTAGTGTTGCACATGCATAACACTCGGGTTAAACTTGATGAGCCTAGCATGTACAGACATGGCCTTGGAACACAAGAGACCGAAAGGTCAAACATGAGTCATATAGTAGATACGATCAACATGATGATGTTCACCATTGAAACCACCTCAACTCACGTGATGATCGGACTTGAGTTGGTGACTTTGGATCATGTATCACTTGAATGACCGGAGGGATGTCAATTTGAGTGGGAGTTCTTAAGTAATATCATTAATTGAACTCATTATCATGAACATGCATTGGTCAATGACTTGAGACTGCTCGTGCGTTGCTACGGTAGGGTTAATGACTTGAGACTAACTAGCATGACATGCATTGGTCAATTCATTGCACGCAATGGTATTAATTAGCAAATTAACATTAACTAGGAGAACGCCCTTGCGTTGCCACGAGCCAACAAATGGATCTATTATGATACTCTTCATTTCATCTCTTTGATCATTGTGTTATTATTCCCTTCGGTCCTGTTTAGTCTTGATATACGTTTTTCGGAAATCAAAGTATCTCTAATATGTCCAACCTTATAGGACAAAGTATTGAAATTCACAATACCAAATCAATATCATCAGATTCATTAATCAAATAACCAACACGGATCAGAGCAATTGCTACGAGCACCTTTTTGTTTGGATCAGTTATACATTAGGATCCCAGCATTATAAGATGACGGGGCAAGAAAAAAACAGTCAACAATTTCAGATTCGGTGCTGCTTGCAAGATGCACTCTTGCGCCGATTTCGCTCGCTGCATCTTGCATACATGCAATACTATGTTATTGTCAAGGAAAGCATGTTGCCATTGGCGGAGCTCCTGCAGGTTAAAAGGAACCTCCTTCTCCTTGTAACGGTCTAACAGCAGAACCCACAAGTCAAAGGGTCTGCCCCATTGTTCAAACATGTCAGCTTGTCCACTGTAAAACCTCATGATCTTCAAAAAAGGAAGGATAATCTATGAAGGGTTTTACATCGATAAAAATAAAGGGTACATAACACAAATGGAAACGACCCTCAAACCTGCTCCGGCTTCCTTGCCGGCACCGTGTCCCTCGATGATCTTAGATCCAAGTAGCCAGCATGGAGTAGTAGTTCCGCTGCCCTGGTACAGGGGCACGACAATACGACAAGGGCATCGTCGTGGTGGCAAGGTGAGCAGTGAATGGAGTACCTGCCACCGCTGCACACCTCGACCTCATCAGCGTCACAGGACTCTGCCCATGTCGTCCGTCGGCGGCGCCCAACGACACGATGCAAGCAGCAGGTGGCCGCTACTGAACATCTCTGCATCAGCATGCCGAGACCACTCCTGACCCACCCGCCTCACTATAGGATCCACCCGAGTGACTGCGTCCGCGAGCAGGCTCTCTTTGTGGGGTGTGAGGAGCATATGGTCAGGCATCACCGCTGCTTGTTCCTTAATGTTGTCGTAGATCAGGCGCATGTCGCCTCCGCGGTCGCTAGCCATGGTTGAACACGAGCCATCCGCATGTAGATGTGGATCTATGGTGGCATCTTGATTAGAAACCCTAGCCAGGGGGAGGAGGAATTGGCGACGACGATGTAGGTGAGCTGCTTGGATGAGTCACCGGTGCTGATGGGATGGTGCTCACACCGGCAGTAGTCCTCCATGCCTTCACGTTTGGCGTGTAGTTGATGTTGCACCCGTCCCCTCCTCCACCTCCATGTAATTCTTTGTACACCACCATCTCCTCTTCCCTACGGCTCACTTTCGGTGCCTCGGGCATTGTGGCGAGCCCCGAATCTGAGCGTTGGGAGAGGCGATGGCGCACGGGTCGACATTGCGGGGGCGCGTGGAGAGGCTAGGAGGAGGGCGCGACAGGTGAGGGAGAAATTGATTTAATCACAATCTGATATTTTGTTTCCTTAAAATTAATTATTTATTTATTTTTAATTTGTTATTTGTTTCCTAAAATAAATTGTATTGATGGAAAGAATCAATTAATTTTGGTATGTTAGGAAAGTTGGATCCATGATCTTTTATATGTTAAGAAAAGTACGGGTTTGCAAGGAAAAAATGAAGAGAAAAATAAACCAGTGAATAAGAACCAACATGAAGGTGTGATGGGAGAGGAGACGTAGAAAACCATCTGTTTTGTTCGGTCATCCAGATGATGTGCCCAACTAACTACTCACACCTAGAATATTTTTGAGTTTCTAGGTATTGAATTAATGTGGTGATCAATGTGAGTAATTTTGTGTTCCATGTGCACGCATGTATACAAATGTTGTTTACCCGAACACTGTCATCTCATCAGTTGACCAGTGATGTTTTTGAATCTGGCACATACGTACACTTGCTCAACTAACCTGCTTTGTTCATCTCTCTTTATTTCCCTTTTTCCTTTGCATGCGACGTAAACTTTCTATTATACATGTGACACACGTGCATGCGTGTCAGGGAAAACACGCGTGCATGGCCACATGCATGCACCATGGCCGGCCTTTCTGCAGAAATTGTTGCCACCTTTTGGTCTTTACATCCTATCTGAAATCAAGCAGCTCGGTTTTATATTTTTGCTTAGAAGCTACACATGCATTCTGTCTGGTATATCCACCGTACACACAACAAAAATTAATCAAGGTATATGTATGCACATATTGTATTGCACGTTCAAAGTCCAACGTGCTCAACTGGCACGAACTTGTAAATCTCTACTGCTGCTCTTTTTTTCATTACAAATCTCTGTAGCCAGCTGAAGGGTTTGGACCTACAAAACATAACTTTTATGGCCTTAAATGCACATGTTATTAGAGGGAGTACTTCTAGACCACATTAGAGAGAGTACTTGTAGACCAAATATTAGTGGGGTTTTGAGACATGTTTGTTTTATTAGCATATTTATTTTGATGTGCCCAACGATTCGTGGGGATCTGATGGATCCGCGTCAGCGGCGGCGGCGTCCCAGGGATCCTAAAGAAAAGAGCAAGGCTGGCAGGAGTGGTGGAATGTGTTTTCCTTTTGTGGTTATTTGTAAAGAGATGAATCAGTGAAAAGGGATGGTGGAAGGTGGGTCGAAAAAAAGGGACAAAAATAAACCAGTGTACCAGGCTACAACTCGGATTTTGTTTTGGAAGGTTATCAAGAAAAATCCTATATTTGTTTTCTCGAAAGGTGATCTCACATATATGACATGATTTTGGAATTCTTAATTACCTATTATTAATGTGATTAAATCAAATCATCACCTGCCAAAGCAAGTACAAAACAAAATCTTTCGCTTTAATGATGGATTTGGTTTCTCGGAAGGTGATCTCACACACATGGTATGATTTTGGAATTCTTAATTAGCTATTATTAATGTGATTAAATCAAATCATCACCTGCCAAAGCAAGCACAAAACAAAATCTTCCACTTTAATGGTGGATTTGGTTTTTCGGAAGGTGATCTCACATATATTGTATGCTTTTGGAATTCTTAATTACCTATAATTAATGTGATTAAATCAAATCATCACCTGCCAAAGAAAGCAGAAAACAAAATCTTTCGCTTTAATGATGGATTTGGTTTTGTAATGAGAGGGAGAAAATAAACCAATAGAAGAAAACGGTAGGAGACGAGATGAAAAAAATGGACGAAAAAACCCAGACGAAAATAAACCTAGAAAGGAGCTACCAACTCCCCCTTTAGGAGTATAGATAAATCAAATCATCATCTGCCAAGAAAGCAGAAAACAAAATCTTTCGCTTTAATGGTGAATTTGGTTTTTTAATGAAAGGGAGAAAATAAACCAATAGAAAGAAACGGTAGGAGGCGGGATGAAAAAAGGACGAAAAATACCCAGACGAAAATAAACTGAGAAAGGGGCTATCAACTCCCCTTTAGGAATAGAGATTTTTCTCGTTTTCCTCTTCGTCTTGGTCACAATACACAACTTAAAATGACTTATACATCGAGACGGAGAAAATAATTACTTTAAAAAAAACCTCGGTAATTACTTTCAGAAAGGAGTGCTCCTACTGTTTCCTTTTACGTACTCCGTACTACCAAAAGTTACTACGGCCTCGATCCCCCATTAATTTCCCAACCATCCTCCTTCAACTCTCCATAATGATTAATAATGAAGCGGCACACCAATATTCTGCCCACTGCAGCACATGGCCAACCTCGTGCTGCTGCTGGCTGCGCCCTCTCTTCCCCCCTGCCTCCCACCGTCCTACAACTAGCCACACTATATCTTCCTTCGCAGACTACCTACTCGCCGGCCATACTTCTAGTTTATACCCTGCCCGGATCCCCTTGCTTTGCGCTGCGGCCATCTCCCGGCCTCGTCCGTTAGACTAGTCGTCGTCGCCATATGGAGGACTACGGCGGCGTGGCGAGCCTGGTGGCGTCCGGGGTGGTGTTCTGGTCGACGGCGTTCCTGCTGCTGCGGGCGCTGCTCCCCAAGCGCTCCTACGACTTCTGCAACCGCGCGGTCTCCACCATGCACGCCGTCACCGGCGTCGCCCTCGGCTGCCTCTCCGTGCAGGACTGGGCCTCCCCCGTCTCCCCGGTCGCCTCACCATCCTCGCCGCGCCAGGTACGCACGCCACCCGCATTATTAGCTAACTGCTTAACTAATTCATTAGCTGGCAACGCCGTCCTCCTACTCTTCCCAGCATACGATTGATTTTTCGCAATACGCAGCTTAGTCAAAAAAAAATGTTGGTCGGGCTTAGGATGTTAGACAGATGAGAGATGTCTGGTGGTGTGTAAATTTAAATTCAGAGGAAACTTCCATTTTAGCAACAGCGCAAACCGTTGAGGCCACGGACTATGCTTCGGTGCCTTAAGTCACCTGCCTTTATGTTCATGACATGTGGGCCCAACAGGTGACTAGCCCACATGTCAAGGAACCAAAGGCAGGTGTCTTTACGGCAGCCAAGCTGCGTCTTGACGCCACATAGATATACTATTACTTCAACGACTAAGTCAATAACAATGGACAAAGAAAAATTCTGGTTACATGTAGCTCACTTTCTCTCTCTCTGGTATCACTAGCCTCCTCGCTGTGAAACACTTCCACATTCAGAAGTGACACAAGGTTTTTGGGGCCAAGGAATTGATGGAAAACGTACACAAAGTTATGGTGTGTATTTATGTTCGGGGAAAAAGTTATGTCGTATGATTTTTCAGATTAGATTTGGGCATCTTCAACTTCGTATCCTAAATCGGATTTTCTGTCACTTCACGGACACGGATACAGAAGCGGATCATTAACCGTCTCCATAACGTCCGCGTGCATTCAAACGTGAATTGAACCGAATGGATTTCATGTAAACTGGACGATTCTTATTTAAACCGAAACCGGACCTAATTCATAAAAGTTTGATATATTTCATTAAACGAAAACGGACATAAAAAAAATTTAACATGGCAAAAACTATCATATTCTAAGTCTTAGCCGAACGTGGACACGTCCGTGTTCCACATCCTTCTCTTTGCAAGACGTAGACGGTTTTGTCTCCCATGTCTTGTTCTTCAATTTTTGGAGTCCGTCGTCTAGTCATGGACATCGCCGGTCGAGGTAAGGTCTACAATAGACATGGATGGGCCAACCTCATGTTTGTTGCAGGTAGGGTGAAGGATGTGGAGCTGCCAACTCTGGCAGCGTTCCCGTCACGCGTTCACATGTGCCGCCTTCATGTCCGCGTTTGCCTCGATCTCGTCAAACAGAGTGTCGCGCTTTGTTGTCATGACATGCAACTGCCACCGCTGGCAGAGGATGTTGCCGACTCTATGCATGGACTCGTACAACGCCCACTGCTCATCCATGAAGGTCGTTTCTTCGGGACCATGATTGTGACGACATCCTCGTTTGCTTGCTTGCTGGTGATCCGCCCCTCTGCGAGAAGGTGATGCTCGAGGAGGCATGGGTTGTACCGTTGCTCCTCTTGCATCATCTGGAACGCAGAGACTGACGGCACATGCTGCTCCTCCTCCTCCATGACGACCTTGAAGTGCGCTTGCTTCTGCGCCATGATGAAACCAGCAACGAGGATGGCCGCTGGTGTGGGCTCGTCATGGGACGTCTCCTTCATCGTTCGCTCGCCGTCCTCTTAACTCTCCTCTAGCGAACTCGGAGGCAGTCTTTATGTGTCACGCACGTCGGGTCTGCTAACCGTTCGCAAGGGCCACCATCTCATGCTTGTGTGCTGACGAGAACTGCTTCCCTCGTGATGCCACTCGCCATCATTTTCGACGGTTATCGTGGAAGGAGGGGCAGTGAAGCGGGGATGCGCTGACGATCGTGGACGAAGGAGAAGTGGAGGTGGTGTGGTTTGTGTCGTGTGTGTGACCATATTTATACAGCGGGCTCCGATCAGACCAAACACAGGTTTGAATGCAGGCGTCGAAGTGGGTTTATTGGCCACCCCACCTACGGACGGGAAATCGTCTTCAATGTAGTGGAAGTTGTCCCGTCGCCCAGTCCGGTCGTGTTGCTTTGAGAGAGCATTGAGCGCGATGCAGAGAGCGAGCAAGTGGATGTGGCGCGGGTGGCATGCCCCTTAATGCCTAGAATGCTACAGAGCGGTCGTATCTGCTTTGGATCGGCATAAATACATCACTCTTTTTGAAAGGACCGTTGAAGCAGTCGTGACACGAGAGAGGATGCGGTTGCATGAAAAAGATTTTGAGTGAGATCGTATTATCGGACACATACGTGTGTGGCGCATGTCCGGACATCCGTAAACCTTTCTAAGTTTGGTGTTGTTTTGCGAAAATTCAGACGCGTGAATGTGCGTCCGTCTATGGCACCGATGGCAAAAAAAAAATCATAGAAACGTGTTGGTCCGGATATTTATGGATTTATAGGTCATGGTGTTGATGATGCCTTGACGTCCTTCGGACACCCTATCATAAAAAGATTTTTTCGGAACGACATCATGAAAGAAAAGACAAATATATAAACCATTTACTACTTTATATATTTCTAAATGTTAGGCCCACCAAAATCTGTACCACTCATTGTGCGTACCTGTAGGGAATGTACTCCATTCAGTTAACATTGTGCATTATAGTATCATTTTAGTTAACATTGTGCATTATAGTATCATTTTAGTTTTTACATTGTGTATTAGACGCTCACTTAGGTGCTGAGTTATACTCCATCCACACGTATAGAGGGTGACTCTCCGAATCTCCGAAATCCAAAGACACAAGGGAGGTCAGACCGTGCACTGCATCTGCATGCAGAAGTTAATTCAGAGTAAATGCCATGCATATGTCAGACTTAATTACCCTATCCACTGAAATTTGAACGCGAACCTGTCATAGTCATGAAGTACGTGCAGACAAAAGGAAAAAAAACAACTACTACACTGAAATGCAGATCATGCACGCGGAAAAAAACCTGTCAGACTATGCTAAAATTACAGCTAGCCCATGCAAGCATGCACATGCGATACAATTACAACCGCAACCGTATAAGTACTCCGTCTAGCGAGCAGAACACTTGAGTAAAGTTTTCGTTATTTCTGCTTACCGTCAATGAGAACAGAATTCCAGTGATTAGTGCTTAATAGATTAATAACTACACTGATTGTCAGATGAGGGCGCTGGCGGTGACGCTGTCGTACATGATCTACGACGGGGCGTGCTGCCACCTGAGCGGCGACGCGCGGCTGGACAACGCCCTGCACCACCTCATCAGCATCGTCGGCCTCGCCGCCGGCCTCGCCTACCAGAGGGTAGGTACCTTGAGCATTTTTCTTCCTTCTTCTCTATCTTCCAGCCTTGTGTTCGGTCGGTGTATATGAGTATATCCATGGGTGACTAATGAACGGAGAGGTTGATGGTGTGCAGTGTGGGACGGAGCTGGTGGCGTGCCTGCTGGTCACGGAGATCTCCAGCCCGCTGCTGCACCTCAGGGAGATGCTCAAGGAGATCGGCGTCAAGGACACGGACCTCAACCTCCTCGTCGACGTACGTATAGACATACTACCTCATGATCCTGTCCAGTGTTCCCCCTCCCCCTCTGGCGGTGAAGTAATTACGTAGTACTTTCTGCCCATGCATGGGTACGTAGATCCTGTTCGCGGTGACCTTCTCGGTGGCACGGATGGTTTGCGGGACGTACGTCACCTACCGCACCGTCACGGCTGACAACCCCATCCTCATCAAGGTACGTCTTCCAATCCGGCCCAACCATTTCCATCTCGTGATGCATATGCACTTATTATTTCCATTACTAAATTGATTTTCTAAAGGCGATGGCGACGAGCTTGCTGCTGGTGAGCGCCTACTGGTTCTTGAGGATCCTCAGGATGGTCAGGCACAAGATTGGGAAGAAGAGCCTGGCATCCAAAGCCGCCGGGAAGTGATGTTGCAACCTGCAGGGGGTCTGTGTGATGCCACAAGCTGTGTTTGCGCAATTATCGCTAAAAATGCCCATCATGCACGCGCCGTAGCACATTAATTAACTATTGTCTGATGGGCAAAGGATGTCCCAAAGAAGCGATACATGTATTCTATTCTAGTAGCAGTTTTAGTTTCATTAATTAATGCGCATGAACTGTTTCGCTGCTTCCCTCCTGAATGACATAGAGAATTTCAGATTACTTGTATAGCTCCTATGCTTACACGTTCTACGTGTGATTAATAAGCTCATCAAGGCCGACACACAAAAGAGACAGAAAACAACAAACCCATGAAGTGAAACAACAAAGGGGATGGCGGTTGTAATTTACAGTTCACCCCGACTCAGTCTTGTTAAAAATCTGGATCTACATGTTAGCGCGACGAATCAACGATGCTATGGTACACCATGATGAAGCTCAGGAATGAGAATGCTGCCGAGACTTGTGAAGAACTTCCTTCAACACCGTGGCGATGCGCTCGGCCATGTGGTGCTCCATGAACCTCTCCTTCACCCTGGCATAGCCATTGTTTCCCATGGAGACCCTCTGCTCAGCATGACTTGCAAGCCTTACCATGTTCTTGGCGAGAGGCGTGACGCCCTCCTTTCCAGCAGGGTGCAGAAGGCCAGTTGAACCGTCCAAGACGATTTCGGTGGTCCCTCCAGCAGCCGTACCCTGATATTGCAGTGCCATTAAAACTGAGTCAATGAATTGGCTCATGGAAGCATCGAGCACTCTACAGAAAATGCAGGCTAAGAAACAGTGGACGGAGGGGACCCAAGAGGTGAAGGAAATTGAATTTTCCACAGTATACCCAGCCTCATGACTGTCAACAATAACTCTAGATTCAGAGAAATACTGGCCCATGTTCCAGCCATTGCAGTAAAGGTTGATTGCCTGGCGGATAGACTGATGGCATAACTCACATGTGCACATGCATCCGTAGACAACTGATTTCGGGGCGGAGTGAGTATTTGGGAAAAGAGGGAGTAGTAGAGAGCAGAATATTACCAGCACTGGCAACTTGAACGCCATTGCTTCTATCGTTATCCTTCCAAAGCATTCTCCACGGGCCTGTGCAGAAACAACATAATACTGAATGTGTGTAGCATCTTAGGAACGAATAACCTTTTTAGAAAGAAATCAGACAAAATCAACAGACTTTTGTCCTGTCCCATGTTCGTCTTATTTGTTGGATGTAAGTTGTAACTAAAGAAGGTGGTTAAAGTAAAGACACAATCGAACAAACAAACAACAGCCAACGATCCTCATTGTACCCAGCATGCTGAAAAATCATGCACTCATATGAGGTGGCGTGTGTCGGTTTCTGGTTAGAGTTGTAGAAATGTATTATTCTAGAATATATATATATATATATGGAATGTTTTGACAAGCTGAGTGAGCTCTAGTGAAAATCAGTCTACAAAATCATCAACTTATTTGATTATCAGAACCCTATCATGGAAAATGTTAGCACTCAAGTGTGGAAAAGCTTTATCACCCATGAACAAATGCAGCATCTATCTTTCTCGACTATAACCACATTGAATGTAATGTTTTCTCTACCGTAACTTAAGTACTAGTACCCTTGTAGTGGCAACCATTTAATTATCTTTTTCGCGAATATGCAGGATTGTGAATGAAGTGGAGCCTTGGCGTAGCGGTAAAGCTGTTGCCTTGTGACTGAGGTCACGGGTTCGAGTCCGGGAAACAGCCTCTCGCAGAAATATAGGGAAAAACTGCATACTATAGACCCAAAGTGGTTGGACCCTTCTCCGGACCCTGCTCAAGCGGGAGCTACATGCACCGGGCTGTCCCCCTATGCAAGATTATGTATCGTTTCATTGATAGGTAGAGAGTGAAACAACTACAAGGTGCAACTCTTAGCAGCATAACCAGTAGTAATAACCAAGATGGGCTAACATTACTGATAGGTTTGACTACTGACACTGATACTAGATGGTAAGCTATGCCTACCTGCAAGGCTATCACAGAAGAAATTTAAAGAAAAATATAAAGGAGAAGTTCGTTTAAATGATACTCTCACATAAGGAATGCCCAATAACATTTCTTTGCATCATGTGCATGGACCCTGGGTAGTGCAGCTTCTCTATGTAAAAAATGGTTATGTAAACATGCTGTGAGAATAAACATAGGTTGCATAGTTCTGTCACAAATTTAAGAAACATGATCCACACAAATAACATGGACGAACTAGATTAAAGAACCTCATTGACTGATCCCCTGAACCCTCAAAAGGTAGCATGGATGGAGTCAACCTATAAGAGTGTTGTTGTTCCCAGATTAAAAGCAAATGCTTGGTTTTGAAAGAAAAAAATGTTCAGGCCGGCTTTTGCCTGCCGTAGCAGCGTAAAAAAATATGCTTATGAAGAGGTATTTCAATGCTCTGCCCAAGTGGGAAAAATGCAAACAATGATGTAAACATGCAGAGTGCATACAGTTCCATCACAGCATACCATTGAAATGGGGACTTAAGAGAAACATATATCCATAAATGATACTATGACTCACCTGAGAGTTCTGGACAAGCACATCAATTGCAGCTAAATAAGGTGCCACTGCCAACGTCTTGTTTATAAAGCGAACACGGTCATGGATCCCATTCTTCGCCACAAATTCACGTAACTGTGTCTCAAACTTTGTCTGAGCATTCATATCACTTCCGACAACTACAGCATGCACTTTGGGCACTTCTAACTTGTGATGTTGGATGAGTTGCAGACTCTGATGAAATGCTTGAAGAAATAAGTCTTGTCCTTTTCCCCGTGAAACACCTGGATTACAAGATTTTTATTAAGGAGAATAACATACAAGAACATAAATAATTCACATAAATCGGAGAGAATGATTGGTCCAACAAATATAGAGTTTGATGGCTTTGGCAAACAAAACATACTGTTTATTATAGCAAATAGGAGATCTTCACTCCCAACTCCAAGGGACTCGCGTATATGTTCACGTAGGACTCTTCTTGCAACATTATCTTCGGCAACTTCTGTCAACTCTTTACTATTCCCGAGGTGAACAACATAAGTTTGTGGCATCTGTATACTTTATGCACAAGAACATTAGAAGTATATAATACGAAGTAAGAATAAAGAAGCTGAAAGCATGTGTGGCGTAAAAGCTCATATATAGGCATATAGCACAAGAAAAACATATAGCTAGTAAAGTTTGGAACTAAGTCACTACATACATGAGGGCCAGAGAGATACACATCTACTGGACTCGTAATGCACATCAAGCGCAACAGCACAAATGGTAGCATGGTATTTATAATGTAATGTACACAGAATAAAGCTGAACATACTTTAGACGGTCATGAGTCCTGCTCTTCCAATATTCAGCTGTTATATGAGAATCGATCATGGCTCCAGCAACCAAAGGAAGATGTTTCACATATTCAAGCTTAAAGTAATGTCCTCGCATTTCATGGATCCACCACAAAATCTTTGGAAGGACTTGAGGGACATTATCTTTTAGAACAGCATCGAGCCACTTGCCAGCAACAGCGGTGTTCAAGATAACCAGGTCAGCCTTAAGAGTAGTCTCAACTGCCTCCTGTCCCCTAGCAGGTAAAACCTGTGAAGGAACCATGTAAACTAGTCAATGTGACCTCCTCTAAAATTATAAATTAGTTCCCTAGCATAAGTTAAATGTTGCATTACAGTAGATCAAGTTCATAATTCGGACATGCTTTATGGTCTTCAACTATGACTTATTCCATGGCACTTTGAAATAGAAGTTTAGTACAATCACGCCAAATAAAATGAAACATAAACTTCATCACTTTCATATTTTGGATATGCTTTATTCCACAATCTCAGGGATGGTGCTTCAACTATAACTTATTCCACAACACTTTGATATAGAAATTCACTACTATCATGCCAAACAAGATGAAACATGAACTTTCGATCATGTGAAACATACGGGTAACAGAGATGAGAGGTGAGATGAGATTCGCTAAAAGTGCTATATCCATGTAAATAATTGCAACACTGGAACGGGCACATACAGACCTTCCATATTTAACCAGTGATATTTTTCAAACATTTCTTGGCCATATTAATACATGTAAACTCAACACAAAAAGTTTGGAATTCGCCCGGTTTGGAATTTGGATTCGCCCGGTTTGGAATTTGGATTCGCGGTTCGTGATTCGCTACCTCATACGACTTGGATTTGACACGGGGTAGACATCTCTGATTCGCGAATCACAGATTGGGTTCGCGAATCAGAATATGGGAATTCATTGAACATGTTTGCCATAGAATATCCAACCTTGCACAATGAACTGGCTTCCTTGAGATTTCTGCTGCAGGATGTGAGACTGACAGGGGCGCCCGTCTCCAAGACCTTACTTAATGGTGTCTTTTCACAACTAAGGAAGCCTAGGATGCATTGGCTTCCCAGCTAGCCAACCCCACTCTCGCTTTCATTTGGGGCGCTCGCGTCCCTAGCCGTGTTAGGGTCTTCGGCTGGCTCGACAGGCTCAACACCAGGGCCAACCTACATTGTAAGATTATCATCGAGTCCTCCTCCTGCCCTCAATGTGAGGCAGCGCCTGAGGACCGTGTTCATCTCTTCTTTCACTGACGGCAGCTCGATCCATTTGGGATGCCATTGGACTTCTCACGTGCTCCTCTCCAATTGCAGCTCTATGGACTTCTCATGGTCCTGTGGGACTCTCGGAATCTGTCTGGCCTTTCATTCTGCTGATTATCATTTGGAAGATTTTGGATGCTCGTAATGCTAAAAAAAATAGGAATATCGATATTCCTCCCATTAATGTAATTAAGGGGATCATTGTGGACCTCACCCTATGGTCTCACCGCCTTGAGAAGGCAGAAGACAAGGTTCATGCTGGCTTGTGGCGGTGAAAGCACTTTTGCTCCCTTGGTGGTTTTGATAATTAATAACAACATATATGTCACTGCACTAATGCTTTCACTAAGCATGTTTCAGGAAAAGTTCAATGATGGGTTGGCAAAAGGATTGTGAAATACCCCAAGATGCAAGGAAATAGATTGCCAAAGCTTCAAGCAAGAGGACTCTACATTTTACTTTGTGAGAAATCACTGAGTCCATAGGAAAGCCAATACTATTAAAAGGGGGTAAGGTACTGTTGGTGAACAAAATGCTCATACGTGCACAAGTGATAGTCACCACATATACCCACAAGCTCTCCACAAAAGTCTGTACAAAGCCAAATATCCAAAATCGGTGCAACCAACACTTTCCACTCGGTGCCACCGATTCTCAGCCTCAGACAGACTCAACCAAACCCTAACCCTTCGGTGCAACCGATTCTGCTTCGGTGCCACCGAGTTTGGGTTGCCAACTTCCTGTTACGCAAATTCACAAAATCGGTACCACCGAGTTTGTTGAATCGGCGTCACCGAGTTTGGCAATCTGACCGTTGGTCATCTTATCGGTGCAACCGAGTTTTATGTATCGGTCTCACCGAGATTCAAAAGTTGTTACCTTTGAGGCAACTCGGTACCACCGAGATTAACACATCGGTGTCACCGAGTCTGACTTATTAGGTGTAACGGTTGGATTTTTGGAGATGCCTATATATACCCCTCCATCACCACTCACTCGCAAGAGAAGCACTCAGAACAGTTCCCCACTCATATCAACTGATTTTCTAAGAGAGAGTCACCTACTCATGTGTTGAGATCATGCCATTCCATTCCAACCATATGAATCTTGATCTCTAGCCTCCCCAAGTTGCTTTCCACCCAATCAATCTCTTTCACCATATCCAAATTCGTGAGAGAGTAATTGCGTGTTGAGGAGTCTATCATCTTGAAGCACAAGAACAAGTAGTTCATCGACATTATCGAGCCTATTACCTTTTGGAGGGTGGTGCCTCCTAGATTGGTTAGGTGTCGCTTGGGAGCCTCCTACTTCGTGTTGTGGAGTGAACCAAGAAGTTTGTAAGGGCAAGGAGTTTGCCTACTTCGTGAAGATCTACCCCGAGTTAGGCTAGTCCTCCGTGGACGTAGGCCATCATGGTATAGTTAAGGTTGCTTCTTCGTGGAACCCTCCGTGGGTAGAGCCCTCCATGGACTCTCGCGACCGTTACCCTCTGTGGGTTGAAGACTCCATAAACGTGGACGTACGATAATACCACCTATCGGAACCACGGGAAAAATAATCGTGTCTTCAAATTGCGTTTGATCTTCCTACCCTTCCTTTACTACTCATGCTTGTTATTACTTTCCGCTGCTATACTCGTAGACATGCATGTGTAGGGTGTAATTAACTTGCTATGAATGCTAAAATCTGCCAACACTTAAAATTGGGAAGAAGTGGATTTTTAATTTGTCAAGTAGTCTAATCACCCCCCTCTAGACCTACTTTCGATCCTACAGGCAGGACTTTTTCTCGCATGTTCTAGTTTTTAAAACATTTTCTTTGAAATATATTCAGGTGACAGAGAGCCAACCAGCTCACTCTATTCTATTCTAATGGGCTAAAAGGCCCACCACGTGACCAGCTAGGGCAGTGCATCGTGAAATTCTCCACAAGTCCTCAACTCCTCATCTCCTACCTTCCACAACACCGCCACTCGCGTCGTGCAGGCGAGCTTCCTCTTCCTCTCTCTCTTCTTTTCTCTAGACCTCAACTTGTTGCCTCGGCATACAACAGTGCCTCCATTTTCTTCTCGTCCAGGTCACTGTCCTCCTTTCTCTATCCTCAAGCGCTGTTGCGCCCAGCACAAGTGCACAACTGTAACCGTGTGGTTCCTTCTCTTCAATGAATTGAGCGGTGAACTGTAAATGAACGCAGTGATTTCGAACCCCGATCTAGATCGGGGTTCGGTGCCTTGTCTAGCGAATCTGGTAACTATGTATGTTCACATTTACACATTTATATATTTTACAATGCATTGTGATGTTGCTTCCTGGAGACCTAGACATGTAGAATGTACAAAACATCCTAAATTTGTGACGGTAAATGTGTGATTTTGCAAAAATAAATGTGGGAGTAGGACCGTACCTGCACTCCATGGTTCAACATCTTATGCTCCAAGCTATATGAAACATCATTTGTTCCTTCAGGGCGCTGGTTTGTTATCCACACCACTTGACAACCAACCTGCCGCAGAAGAAATGCCAACTCCATCAGTAATAACGGCCCACCTGCACAAAATAGAAGTATCTCCAATAAACGCCGGTTTAAACAAAATAATGGCAATACCACAACACTTTACAGATCTCTGCCGATGAAATTTGTCAAATCTCATAAAGACTCGAAGGCCCTACCCTTCAAACTTATGAGCAACCAGACCGAAGTGAAATATTCAGCAACATTCGTTTATAGTCTGTGATGATCATCACCGCTAGTTTTTTTTTCTCAGGGGTCTTGAGTTAGCATTGAACATTCCCAGTAAAAAATTCACTAACGTATCTTAGTTTCTCTGTTTATTACCTGGAAATGTACATAATTCCTAGTATCCCGAATAGCTGGGGCACCGCAGAGAACCCAAATTTATGTACAAATCTCGCGAATCGCGATGGTATCATGGTACAGCGTTTGCTCAAACTAGCACGGAAGGGAAAGTGAAGCACACCGCGATTAGTTACCGGAGAGGGAGAGTTCGTGGGAGACAAGCAGCGCGAGCTTGGATTTCATGAACCCGAGGGGGCTCGCGGCAGCACCGCCAGCTCCGGCAGTAGCGACGTCGACCGGATCCCCTCGGGTATCGCATGGGCCTACAGGGGCGCCGCGGAGGAGATAACCGGCCGTGAAGGCGAAGACAGCCACAGCGACGAGGATCAGGAGGAGGAGGCGGGTCCGGTGGTGGACAGGGCCGCGGCCGCCGACGGCCGACGCAGCCGCGGATGGAGGAGGTTTCGCCATCGCCGCCAGAGAGAACGGGGCGGCGGCGAGATTAGATTGAACGAACGGTCTGGATTTGGCGATCGGTCTAAGAGTATTTTCCCAAACACTGCGCGACGCGCGCGCGATCCAGCTCTCGCGGGCGGCCGCAGGAGAGTCGTCCGTTCCATCAGATCCCCCGTCGACGTGTACAAGTGGGCCCAACAACGGAAGGGAGAGAGGCGGTCACATTTTTTCTTCCGTTTCGAGAGACGCCGCGTCGCACCTCATTTCCTCTCTCCTCTGTCACTCTGCACAATGACAAAGGGGACGAACTTCGGATAGCGTTGCCGGCGGGGAGTCCGGCTGGCAACGGCGAAGGGGAACGGGGGTGCGGACCCTAGGAGAGGGCACCGCATCGACAAGCGAGGCACCAACAGTTAATCGAGCGTGCGTGCACGCGAGGAGAGAAGATACGGGAAAAATTGTCGATGGCGCGCGGCGGGGAACGTCGGCGAGGAGGGTTTAATATGTCTCCGGCAGAAGGTGTGTTACCGCCGCATCCTAGCCCTCCTATTTTGCTTGCCGGACACGGTAGATTTGATTGCCGATGCGTCGTTGACATCTATGACGGTCAAAGGGATAGGGGGCGAGGGCCATCGAAAATTAGGGAATTTCCCGAGCGAAAACTAAAATTCCGGTAGCAATCGACAGCTAGAGGGCTTAGATTTGTCTCCTACGCACAAATCCACACGCCCGTCGTTTTGGATTAGGAACGGATTTTCAGAGTGCATCACACTCTAGCCATGGCGATGGGAGGGAGCGCAGCAGATCATAGCCGTTTGAATTTTGGGTGGTAAGCAACATTTTCTACTGCCTTCCTGTTCGATCCCATGGATGTGGGCAATAACACGCAGTCTTTGTAAGCAAATAGAAGATGTAAAACAACCCCAATAGCTAGGCAATAACCCTGGATTCTCAGGCCTTTTTTCTAGAGGAGTCAACAATGTCTTTGAGTGCTTGCCTACATTTTATATCAACTGAAGCACACGTGCCATTTTTTATAGGCAATAAAATATGTTTTTACAGGCAATACAATATGTTCTTTCTCAGGCAATGCGATGTGTTTTTAGCCTTGACCTCTTACTGTCAGCGGGAGTTAGTGACCTCTCTAGTATTTTTTGTGTCGGTCCAAGTTTGTATTCTTTTCTGCAAACCCCTACTGTTGTTAGGGCTGTTAAATTTTAGTTAACTTCAGTCAAAAGATTGATTTATCATCTCTGCTGTTGAACATTTTTCTGAATAATTGTTAGGCTACATAGTAAGGTCGAAGCAATAGAATATGTAATTTACACGCAAATAAAATGTGTTTCGCAGTTAATAAAAAAGGTTTTTTTGCCGGAAACATAGTGCGGGTACGTAACATTTCTGTTAAGTTCACGCAATAGAATATGTTTTTTTTCAGGCAATACAAACAAGATTTATAAGACACACCATCACGGAGAATTTTTGTGTGTTTTCTTTTACATAACCAGCATGAAACAAATGTAGTTCCGTTAATAGTGTGAGCAACTTCTCTTTTTAGTTTCAGCAGCTTGATGTGCCTACAATTTTTATATTGGACAATAGAGGGGAACTAATACTACATATTATATGAGCAACTTCTTTTCGAATAAAAATGTCCTCTTTTTGTAACAAAGCCTTGGAAATGTAGGCACATTTAACTTAGAATGGCAAAGAGAACTTTAGGCTGTAGGGCAAAAAAATCTAGTTCAAACTACCTAATTCTTGTAGCAACTCAATTTGTCAATTCAAACACTTCTCCAGGAATGTTGGCAAGTTTTCAAACTACAACAGGGATTTTCTGAGCAACTCTTTCTCAGTTCAGCCTGCAAGTTATTTATTTTCATTAAGCAACAACACTACAGAAGAATGTTGCCTTGGGGGTCCGCCGAATGTCTAGCCGACAACGATTCACATGCCAAAGTCGCTTACATACCAACTAAAGCCATTGGACGGGGCCGCCTACCAACCCATACATAGTCGCTGCACCAAATGGGGAGAATCTAGAGCATCACAACAAGCTAAGTGGCCCAAGCCTAGTGAAAACAACAAAGTTGCCTAAGTCCCGCTTCATAGTCACCTTGACGCACTCACAAGTCGGCTAAATGGGGGAAAGTAACTCGCCCACCCCCTAGCATAGCGGCATGCCCTGTGCGCCCACCAAGTGGCTAGTCGGCAAGGCTTCACACGTCAAAGTCGCTCACACACCAACTAAAGTCACTGGACGGGAGTCGCTTACCAACCAATACAAGCCGTCACACACAACATGGGAATCTAGAGCTTCCCAACAAGCTAAATCGCCCAAGCCCCCGTGAAAGCAACAAAGTTGCCTAAGCCCCAACACGTAGTCGCCTCGACACGCCCACAAAGTCGGCTAAACCGGGGAAACTAAGTCGCCTACCCCCTACCACAACCACCTGCCAATCAGACTTCACACGCGAAAGTCGCTCACACGCCAACTAAAGTCACTGGACGGGAGCCGCTTACTAATCGATACATAGTCGTCACACACAATGTGAGAATCTAGAGCTTCGCGACAATCTAAGTCGCCCAAGCCCAGTGAAAACAACAAAGTCGCCTAAGCCCTACCTCATAGTCGCCTCGATGAGCCCACAAGTCAGCTAAATGCGGGAACTAAGTATCCTACCCCTACCACGGTCCCTCGCCCCGTGGAACTGCCAAGTACGTAGCCGACCAAGATTCACAACAACTAAAGTCATTAGACGGGAGCCGCTTACCAACAAATACATAGTCGTCGGACCCAACATGGGAATATAAAGCTTCCCAACAACCTAACTCGCCCAAGCCCAATTGGAAACAACAAAGTCGTCTAAGTCCAACTCGTAGTCACCTCGACGTGCCCTCAAAGTCGGCTAAACATGGAAACCAATCACCTACCCCCTACCACAACCGCCTGCTGACCAGGCTTCACACGACGAAGTCACGCCAGAGTCGCTCACACACTAACTAAAGTCATTAGACAGAAGCCGCTTACCAACCCACACATAGTCGCCACACACAACATGGGAATCTAGAGCTTCCCAACAAGCTAAGTCGCCCAAGCCCGATGAAAGCAACAAAGCCGCCTAATCCCCAACACTTTGACGCCTCGATGCGCCCACAAAGTTGGCTAAATGAAGGAACTAAGTCGCCTACCCCTTACCATAGTCCCCCGCCCCGTGTACCTACCAAGTACCGAGCCGACCAGGCTTCACACGCGAAAGTGCCTCACACACCGACTACAGTCATTGGACGGGAGCCGCTTACCACCCAACATGGGAATATAGAGCTTCCCAACAACCTAACTCACCCAATCCCAATTAAAAACAACAGAGCCGCCTAAGTCCAACACGTAGTCGCTCGACGTGCCCTCAAAATCGGCTAAATGGGGAAACCAAGTTGCCTACCCCTACCATGCCAAGAAGTCGGCTAAACAAGCCGACGACACTTCACACGCCAAAGTCCTCACACACCAACTAAAGTCATTGGACGGAGTCAATCAATTAATAAAGTTGGAGGGGAAGGACAATATAATTAGGCAACATCATCTTCATGATATGCAATCAAAATCGGAAAATGAGACACGAGTTATTTTCAGTACGCCAACAGTCATTTTTTTCTTAGAAGAATTTTTTTGCTTTTTTACAGTCATCTTTTGTTCAGCACACCAACACTCGGTTTCCTATAGCAACAATTGCTTGCGAACACCAGTAGTTCATCTATTTTATTGAAACTTTTCAATTTTTTTGTGAATCAACTAAAACAAGCTGCAAGAAAACACATGCTTTGGTATCTAGTTCTGAACAAGAATGCTTTCATAGAATTTCCGAACACATGCCTTTTTCAAGACTTACAAGACAATTGCCTAAAGCAAGTGGCAACTACATACAATCAGCATTTGGGTTCTTTTTCTCTTTCAAATATGGATTTTATTTTCCCAACCATGCCAATATGCCTACAAGGTTACTTTATTTTCTCGCCTGACAACTACTACAGTCTTGGGTCTTCAAAGGCTTTTTATAAGCAACTAATGTTTTTTAAACTGCTACTGCAGAGGCCAGGACAAGTGGCAATGCAAAAGCATTAGTAGGTTCAGTAACAATTAGGTTCATCGGTGGCAATAATATGCAAAAAGGGATCCAAGGCATCTAAGGAAGTTGCATACATATTGGTACGGGAGTTCTTGCAACTAGCTCATGGGGTTGTGAATAACAGTTGCATCCAAGGTCCTTTTGATTTTCTTGGCTGACTATTTGGCCGTGGACAAAGAGTTGCACGGATCTGGTATCTTTTGATCTGTTTTATCTTTCTCTCGCATGAGTTTTGTTTTGCTGTGGCAGGACCTCTGACTCTAATCCATGGCGTGCGGCAGCGGCTGAGAGAAAGAGGTGGGGAGGGGGGAAAAGAGGGGTTCCTGAGTTGTGCTTTTGCTTTGCAGGGATGAGGGGTTGGAGCCGACGGGGGGACCTGGAAAACAGACGCGAGCCTTTTTTTTGGCGGGACACGGTAACACGAGAGAGGCAAAAACTTCCTTTTTTGGCTGGTAGGGGGACCACATGCGAATCCTTTCCAAATATAGGCGGCCGCTGGATCACGCTGCATAGCAAGCGGCCGTTGTGTGGTATCGTCCTTTGAGAAATTGGGATTCTTCGGTGTAGTGGTATTTTTAACGGACATCCAAACATTTTGACATCGCCACATTTTGTGCAACAAGAGACTAATAAAGTGCAACAACAACACAAATTTCAAGGTATGTTATAAAACACTTCATCAAGTTGCATAAACGTATATTTTACAGCTAGTCACAACAATTTATTTTCCAGGAGTATAATGTTGATACTTTTGTTTAGAACGCTAATAACCATCACACATGTGGTGGGAACAACACGTGACCAATGTCTCATGACCACCTATTGGGTCATCTGATAGCATGCGTGTACAAATAACAAAAATGATGATGTCAGCAAGAATCCTTCGTCTTTTCAGCTTTTAAAATGTTTTATCCCTTAAATAAAAATTCTGATAAAAAATCGTTTTCACCATTAAATCTGCCATGACGAAATCTTCAAAACTAGATCTCTTATCGATATGTTTCGATGACTTTTTATTATTATTAAAAGTTGTCATGTCTATCTCTCATAAATTATCATCATGATTAAACTCAAGTTGTCATGATATATTTTAACAACTTTTTCTTCTACGTTCAAAGTAAATTTTGACATGTTACAAAAAAGACAAAAAAGGAATTAAAAACTAAACTTGTCATGATGAATTACTAAAATTTGCCATGATCCATAAAATAATTTTGACATGGTTCATAAGTAAAAAAAAAAACACTGCCATCAATCACTTTAAAAATGCATGGCCAATGACTTAAATTTGCCATGAACCATAAACTAAAATTGTTATGGTGAATTGCTTAAATTAGCCATGATACATGCATTAAAATTTGCCATGTTTCATACAAAAAATATTTTCCATGTTCAAAATACTAGAATTGCCATGGTCAAAATACTAAAATTGCCATGATCTATAAACTCAATTTGCCATGATGAATTGTTAAAAATTGCCATGATCCATTAATTAAATTTTTTGTGGTTAATTACTAAAATTTTCCATGATCAATTAATTAAAATTGCTGTGAAAATAGTTGAAATACAATGATAGCTATAAATCTAGAAAAATACTAGGAGAAACGTGTCGTGGCAACTTTATTGTAAACACTATAATAACTTGAGTATAAACATCATGGCAACTATTGATCCCAAAAAAGGTCATTGGAACATATCGATATGGGATCTAGTTTTGAAGATCTCGTCAAGACGAATTTAATGATGAAAATGAATTTTTAGTTGTATTTTTTAATTTAACAAATAAAAAATAAGTCCAAAAAACCAAAAAGATTTCGCTGATGTCATATGTTTGATGTGGCAATATGGATGGTTATGGAGGCGTGTGAATCATGTTGTCTTTGTGCCACACATGTGGGCATTATCATTTAGGTTTGTTTAAGAGCTTCGATGAAGAGCTAGGCAAAGGCTTTTCATCTAAAAATTGTTGATACTTTCACAAATGAAATTGAATTGTTGTAACAATGTAAGAGAAAGAGTAACTCTCGACGTATCACCACTGCTAATCGCAAGTCAGTGGGGGATTTTGTAGTGCCCGTGTGGATCGTCTTGCCTACTGCCCTGTGCGCAGCGGGCGAACGAGAACCGCACATCAACGTCTTTGGTCCCCCGCTGGGCTGGTTTAGTCGCGACAGGCGGGGCGTGCACCGGCTCGCGTGTGGGTCCTCCTCTACCGAGCTGGTTCGCTGGCGCCAAAGTTTCAGCTGGCCAGTCTGATACAAAACTATCCCAAAACACATTGGGATGAATTGGGATATAGGAACATACTTTTAAGAAAAGAAAATTCACCTACCATCCCTGAATTTGAGTCGGTGCTCACTTTGGTACCCTAATTTGAATGTACCCAAAATACTTGTCATGGGGTTCACATATGGTCCCAAATACGATGTTGTTTACATATCTCCTAATTTGGTGCTGGTCCACAAGATCCACTTGGTGTTAACTGACCACGTCGTCGTAAAAACATTAATACACAGGCATTTGAGGGGATTTTTGAAAATTCGCTAGAACTGAAAAATGCACGTGGTCAGCAGACCAGCCCACCCAGCCCCCTCTCGCTCTCTCCTACCCCTCGCTCCCTCTGCCCCGCAAATTGGTCGGGTCAGGCGAACTCTTTCATTGCTTTCCCTCGCGTCTAGACATGAGCCTGCTCCGCTGCCCCAGTGGTTCTGTTGTTGTTGATGGCATCGCTGGCTCCGTCGTCCGCTCACTATCACGCTCCTGGTGTTCCACCCTCCCCACAAACCTTTGCGGCTAGTCGCTCATCACCGAGCTCGTCGTCCGCCTCTCGCACTCCTCCTTTCCCATCACCACCAACGCGCTCCTCGAGCTCGACCTCCTCAAGCTGAGCTCGGTCGTAATGCGCTCACCACGTCCCTCATCACTGGTTCCTCCAAGCCTGCTTTGTCACGGTGTTTCTCATCACGAAGGCCAAGTCGTTGACATTCACGGTCAAGATCCTCGCCTCCTTTGTCACCTTTGTGGGTGATTATAAAGATGCTCTACAGGTATAAAGATCCTCGTCTCTCCGTCACACGGACGCTACATCGCTGATATGTCTCCAATGTATCTATATTTTTTATTGTTTCATGCTACTTTTATATGAATCTTTTATAGTTTAGAGATCATTTTATATGATTTTTGGGAACTAACCTATTAATCGAGTGTCAGTTCTTGTTTTTGTTTGCTTTTTCATTTTCCAGAAAATCAATAGCAAATGTAGTCCAAACGTGACAAAACTTTACGCTGGTTTTTTCTGGACCAGAAAGGGCCCTAGAAGGTTTGGGAGGTGAAAGAGCATGGTGCTCTCATGTGTGATTTTGGTAATTGATGACAAACTCTATGGACTAATGGTTGCTTTGAGTTATACTTTAAGGTTTGTCCATAGGCATTGCTTGAATATCATTCGTTGGTTTCAAGGCTATAAGAAGGAGATTATGTGTGACCAAGGTGTTATTCAAGGATTATCCAAAGCTTGGCCATGAGAGATTTGAGCCTATTTCAAGCATGTTTTGAAGAAGAATATTGTGTGAACATTCCTATTTACCTCCAAGACAACATCTCTATGAAGAGAGTATATAAGATACAAGATTTATCAAGACTAAGGCAAAGAGTGATTCAAGTTGCTCAACACACAAAGCATAGAAGTTGTACGGAGTAGGATCATGTGATCCTATGGTATGATAAGCATTGTCCATTACTTTCTGTGTACTAACTCGTGATCTTTGTGAGGTTTTCATGTGGGGTTAGATATATTTCCATGGACTTGCATCAAAAAGAAGATCCCTTACAATCCATGGAGGATGACATCAAGTGGTGATCGTCATCAAGGTTGTTGTTGGAAATATGCCCTAGTGGTAATAATAAAATGGTTATTATTATATTTCCTTGTTCATTAGAATCGTTTATTATCCATGGAATAAATGTATTGATTGAAAACACATTGCATGTGTGGATACATAGACAACACTGAGTACCTAGTATGCCTCTAGTAAATTAGCTCGTTGATCAAAGATGGTCAAGGTTTCCTAGCCATAGACATAAGATGTCATTTGATAACGGGATCACATCATTGGGAGAATGATGTGATGGACCAGACCCAAACTATAAAAGCATATGATCGTGTTAGTTTATTGCTATAGTTTTCTGCATGTCAAGTATCTGTTCCTATGACCATGAGATCATGCAACCCACTGACATTGGAGGAATACCTTGTGTGTATCAAACAACGCAATGTAACTGGGTAACTATAAAGATGCTCTACAGGTATCTCAGAGGGTGTATGTTGAGTGGGCATGGATAAAGACTAAGATTTGTTACTCTGTGTGACGGAGAGGTATCTTAGGGCCCACTCGGTAATACAACATCACAATGAGCCTTGCAAGCACACTAACTAAATAGTTAGTCACAGGATCTTGTATTACGGAACGAGTAAAGAGACTTGCCGGTAACGAGATTGAACTAGGTATAGAGATACCGACGATCGAATCTCGGGCAAGTAACATACCGAAGAACAAAGGGAACATCATACGGGATTAACTGAATCCTTGACATAGAGGTTCAACCGATAAAGATCTTCATAGAATACGTAGGAACCAATACGGGTATCCAGGTCCCGCTATTGGTTATTGATCGTAGAGGTGTATCGGTAATGTCTACATAGTTCTTGAACCCGCAGGGTCTGCAAACTTAACGTTTGGTGACATTTCGGTTGTATTGAGTTATGTATGCTGGTGACCGAAGGTTGTTCGGATTCCTGGATGAGATCATGTATGTCATGAGGAGCTGCGGAATGGTCCGGAAGTAAAGATTGATATATAATCTATCTTCCTATGTGTCCCGCGGAACCACCTGTTCCAAAAATGTGCAATGCATGTTAACTATCATAGAAGGCTACATTATAGTTGAATATGTGAACTTCCTATTGGAAATATGCCCTAGAGGCAATAATAAATTAGTTATTATTATATTTACTTTTTCATGATAATCGTTTATTATCCATGCTAGAATTGTATTGATAGGAAACTCAGATACATGTGTGGATACATAGACAACACCATGTCCCTAGTATGCCTCTAATAGACTAGCTCGTTGATCAAAGATGGTCAAGGTTTCCTAGCCATGTACATGAGATGTCATTTGATAACGGTATCACATCATTAGGAGAATGATGTGATGGACAAGACCCAAACTATAAACATAGCATATGATCGTGTCAGTTTATTGCTATAGTTTTCTGCATGTCAAGTATCTGTTCCTATGGCCATGAGATCATGCAACCCAATAACACCGGAGGAGTACCTTGTGTGTATCAAACATCGCAACATAACTGGGTGACTATAAAGGTACTCTACAGGTATCTCCGAGGGTGTCTGTTGAGTTAGCATGGATCAAGACTGGGATTTGTTACTCCGTGTGACGGAGAGGTATCTCAAGGCCCACTCGGTAATACAATATCACAATAAGCTTTGCAAGCAATGTGACTAAGTGTTAGCCATGGGATATTGTATTATGAAACGAGTAAACAGACTTGACGGTAACGAGATTGAACTAGGTATAGAGATAACGACGATCGAATCTCGGGAAAGTAACATACCGAAGAACAAAGGGAATAACGTACGGGATTAACTGAATCCTTGACATAGAGGTTTAACCGATAAAGATATTCATAGAATATGTAGGAACCAATATGGGCATCCAGATCCCGCTATTGGTTATTGACCATGGAGGTGTCTAGATCATGTCTACATAGTTCTCGAACCCGCAGGGTCTGCACACTTAATGTTCGGTGACGTTTCGATAGTATTGAGTTTATGTATGTTGGTGACTGAAGGTTGTTCAGAGTCCCGGATGAGATCCTGGACGTCACGAGGAGCTCCGGAATGGTCCGAAGTAAAGATTGATATATAGGAAGTCCCGTTTTGGTCACCAGAAAAGTTTCGGGCTCATCGGTAGTGTACCGGGAGTGCCAGGAGGGTACCGGGGGCCATCGGGAGGGGTGTCTAGACCCAAAGGACCTCATGGGCTGTGGGAGGAGTCAAACCATCCCCTAGTGGGCTGGTCGAACCCCTCACTAAGGCCCATGCGGCTAGGGGTGGGAAAAACCCAAAGGTGGAAAGGGTTTCCATGTGGAGAGGAGGAATCCTACTCCTAGTAGGATTGGAGTAGGACTCCTCCACCTCCAATTTCGGCCAAATCTTGAGGGTTTGAGGCTTCCTCCTCCCCTCCCTCCCTCCTATATATACTAGAGGATTTAGAGGGGAGAGCTAACCCTAATTGCCACGTTCTCCCTCTACTTCATCTAGATCTTTCTCCTCTAGTCTAGTTCGGCGGTGCTTAGTGATACGTCTCCAACGTATCTATAATTTATAAAGTATACATGTCATGTTTACAATAATTCTATATGATTTTGGTATGATTTTATTAGAACTAACCCGGACTGACGCTATTTTTAGCAGAACTACCGTTGTGTTGTTTTTGTGCAGAAATAAAAGTTCTCGGAATGAGCTAAAAATTTACGGAGAATATTTTTGGAAAATATAAAAAATACTGGAGCGAAGAGCTGGGCCATAAGGTTCCCGAGGAGGCCACAAGCCTCGGGGGCACGACCACCCCCTGGCCGTGGCCACCAGGCTTGTGGGCCCCTCGGGAGTCCATCGACCTCCCTCTCAGCTCTATAAATCGTCAAATATTCCAGAAACCTCAACGCAGAACCTAGATCGGGAGTTCCGCCGCCACAAACCTCCAAAGCCACGAAAAAACCCAATCGGGAGCCCGTTCCGGCACCCTGACGGAGGGGGAAACCATCACCGAAAGCCATCTTCATCATCCCGACGCTCTCCATGACGAGGAGGGAGTAGTTCACCCTCGGGGCTGAGGGTATGTGTGAGAGCCTGGCTTAATAGGAATGATAGACTACTCATATCAACAAGGAATTCCTTCTTTTCCGGGAGCCCACTCGAAAAGAACTCCAAAGTTAAGCGTGCTTGGCTTGGAGCGATTCTAGGGTGGGTGACCAACCGGGAAGTTGGTCTCGGGTGCGCACGAGTGAGGACAAAGTGCGCAGGGAAGACTAGTGTTGGTCTATGGGGCCAGTCTAGATGCCGCCAGGCGTAACAGGGTGTTACAATTGGTATCAGAGCCGCCCCTTGCGGTTACACGGGCTTGCACGGGTTAGGTGCACGGGCATGTGGCGCATGGCGTGTGTGGCCCGTCGTGGCACACAGCATGGCATATGTGCCGGACTGGACGCGCATACGTGTGCCAAAAGGGAATGTTCCTGATGGGCCGACGAGGACGTCGATTCCTTTGAGTGGGGGTGTATGTGAGAGCCTGTGCTTGGCTTGGAGCGATTCTAGGATGGGTGACCGACCGGGAAGTTGGTCCCGGGTGCGCACGAGTGAGGACAAAGTGCGCAGGAAAGACTAGTGTTGGTCTGTGGGGCCAGTCTAGATCCCGCCAGGCGTAACGGGGTGTTACAGTATGTACTAGTAGCTATGTGTTTGATCTCTCTCTCTCTCTCTCTCTCGTGTTCTTGAGATGGCACGATCTTGATGTACTGCGAGCTTTGTTGATATAGATTGAATCGTATGGAGTTTCCCCCTCTCTATCTTGTTGTGATGAATTGAGTTTTACCTTTGAAGTTTTCTTATCGGATTGAGTCTTTAAGGATTTGAGAACACTTGATGTATGTCTTGCGATGGGATATACGTGGTGACAATGGGATGTTCTATTGATACACTTGATGTATGTTTTGGTGATCAACTTGCGGGTCTCGTGACCTTGGGAATCTATGCATAGGGGTTGGCACATGTTTGTGTCTTGACTTTCCAGTAGAAACTTTGGGGCACTCTTTTACGTTCTTTGTGTTGCATTAATGAATCTGAAATTATGTGATGCATATCGTATAATCAAGCTCACAGGTACTTGTGGTGACATTGGAGTATCTAGGTGACATTAGGGTTTTGGTTGATGTGTATCTTAAGGTGCTATCTTAGTACGAACTCTAGGGCTGTTCGTGACGCTTATAGGGATAGCTCATAAGATTGATCAGAAAAGATAACTTTGAGGTGGTTTCATACCCTACAATAATTTCTAAGTTTGTTCTCCGCTATTTGTAACTTTGGAGTGAACTATTTGTCGCACGTGAGGGATTTACATATGATTCAACTATGTCAACATTGTTGAGAGAAATTGCACTGGTGAAAGTATGAACCCTAGGCCTTGTTTTCAAGCATTTATACAACATGTTTCTTGCCGTTTATTATTTTTTACCTTGATATTTTTATATTTTCAGATTACAAAAACCTATATCTACCATCCATATTGCACCTGTATCACCATCTCTTCGCCGAACTAGTGCACCTATACAATTTACCATTGTACTGGGTGTGTTGGGGACACAAGAGACTCGTTGTTATTTGGTTGCAGGGTTGTTTGAGAGAGACCATCTTCATCCTACACCTCCCACCGATTGATAAACCTTAGGCCAACCACTTTAGGGAAAATTGTCGCTGTCCTACAAAACTCTACGCTTGGAGGCCAAACACGAGTCTACAAGAAGAAGGTTGTGTAGTAGACATCAAGCTCTTTTCTAGCGCCGTTGCCGGGGAGGTGAGTGCTTGAAGGTATATCTTTATATCTTGCAATTGAATCTTTTAGTTTATTGTTTTCACTAGTTTGGTTTTATAAAAGAAAACTACAAAAAAATGGAATTGAGGTTGCCTCATATGCTTCATCTTTTTAATGTCTTTCGTGAAAATGATGGAAAGGAAAATTGTGCTCAAGTGTTAGAAGAAGAAGTTATTAAAATGTTTGACATGAAATATTTGAGTGATAAGCATGATAGTGATATTGTTAGTATGAATTCTCTAAATATTCATGATGCTAATGATATGCAAAGCCACAAGCTTGGGGATGCTATGTTTGATGAAGATGATATTTTTAGCCCCCCCAAGTTTTGATGAGCAAAACTATTATGATTATGACATGCCTCCTATCTATGATGATTATTGTGATAACATGTATGCTATAAAGAGTAATGGTAACCATGAAACTAGTCATCATGATTTTAATATTCAAAGTGTTTATGTCAATCAAGTATGTGAGGATAGTTATTTTGTTGAGTTTGCTCCCACTATTTTGAATGAGAAGAAAATTGCTTATGTGGAGAGTGACAAATTTTCTATGCTTGTGCATCATAAAAATAATGATTTATGTGATGGTTATATTGTGGAATTCCTTCATGATGCTATTGAAAATTATTATGAGGAGGAACATGATGCTATTTTCCTTTTGCTTGCTGTTTGAATAAAGTACTTAAGATCTGAAAATATTTATTGAGGGAGAGAGAGTCCTCACATAGCTACTTAATTGTTTGACTACTCATTGATCTTCACTTATACGTTTTGGAGTAGTTTTGTCATTCACTCTCGTGCTTCACTTATATCCTATGAGTAAATGGTTGAATGAATCGAATATCATAAATATGAAATTACACATGTTTTATATGCTTATCCCATTGGTAGTAATGACTTCACATACAGGAAGTATAGGTGGTAAAATTTATTGAAAGTTAGCAAACACCTCATTGGTCACTTGAACCATTCATGAAAGAATATTGAAGGAAGAGAGATTTCACATGTAAATATACTATCTTGGACATCTTCTATGATTGTGAATACTCATTAATTATTTTCAAACTTGAGCAAATTAGTTGAAGTTGGACAAGGAAGACAACGTAATGAGTTATGATTGGGTATATTTGTATAGAAGTTATATTGTATGGATCCTCCAACATGTGGTGCTTGCTTCCACCTCATACTAGCCAAAACTTCTGCACCAAGTAGAAATACTACTTGTGCATCCAAACACCCTTAAACCCAAAGTTGTTCCGTATGAGTCCACCATACCTACCTATATGCGGTATTTACCCACCGTTCCAAGTAAATTTGCATGTGCCAAACTCTAAACCTTCAAAATAATATTCTATTTTGTATGCCCGAATCGCTCATATAGTAACTAGGGGCTGCCAGTATCTTCCATGCTAGGTGGGTTATTCTCACGATATGTGTTGATTCACTATCATTCACGAGAAATTGGCTGGTAACAGGGATTCGTAGTCCCAAAATAAAAAAATTCAAATAATTAAACAAAACTCCCCCAGGAATGTTGTTGGTATGGACGGTACCCGTGGATTCGGCTCGCCGTGGAGTGTGATTGATAGTGGAGGGGGGGGGGGTAAAAAGTTTACCATTCTGTTTGGGAACCGCCTATAATGTATCTAGCATGGAAGATACGCGATCTCTCGATTATTATGGTGACAATGAAAGCATACCGCCCAAAATTATTATTCAGCTCTATTTTAAAAGCTCGAGCTCTGGCACCTATGCAAATCAATGCTTCCCTCTGTGAAGGGCCTATCTTTTACTTTCTAGTTCTTACCTTTATGTAGGAGTCATGGTGATCTTCACCACTTCCTATATTTCGCCTTTTTCTCTTGGCAAGCATCATGTGTTGGGGAAACATCCAAGCATATATGGCCATTCAAATATATTTGATCATGAATTATTATTGTTGACAATTATCTATATGATAAATAAGTTGGGAGGCGAAACATTAAGACCCTATCTTTATCTGTGTTCGATGGATGCTATTTGTTCTAAAAATATGCTTTGAGTGCTAGCAATCATTGAAGACTATATGATAGTTGAGTATGTGGAATTCGCTAAATCAAAGCTCTTACATAGACCCTTCCTGAAAATAAGATGAATTGCAATTGTTTGGTGACTGAAAGCATAGTTTGTTAGTCTATTCTTTAAACATGTGGATAGCTTGTTATTTCATCATGAGAAGTTTTATGAGATGAGCTACTATTTATGATATATAATGATGCTAGAAAAAGTGATTCGAATGATCATCGATCAAATTTATGCACTATGCTAGCATTCACATTTCATAAATTATTTCTTTTATCATTTACCTACTCGAGGACGAGCAGGAATTAAGCTTGGGGATGCTGATACATCTCCATCATATCTATAATTTATGAAGTATTCATGCCATGTTTACAATAATTCTATATGATTTTGGTATGATTTTATTAGAACTAATCCGGACTGACGCTGTTTTCAGCAGAACTACCGTGGTGTTGTTTTTGATAAAAGTTCTCGAAATGAGCTAAAAATTGATGGAGAATATTTTTGGAAAATATAAAAAATACTGGAGCGAAGAGCTGGGCCAGAAGGTTCCTGAGGAGGCCACAAGCCTCACGGGCGTGACCACCCCCCTGGCCGCGGCCACCAGGCTTGTGGTCCCCTTGGGAGTCCATCGACCTCACTCTCAGCTCTATAAATCGTCAAATATTCCCGAAACCCCAACGCAGAACCTAGATCGGGAGTTCTGCCGCCACAATCCTCCAGAGCCACGAAAAACCAATCGGGAGCCCATTCTGGCACCCTGCCGGAGGGGGAAACCATCACCGGAGGCCATCTTCATCATACCGACGCTCTCCATGACGAGGAGGGAGTAGTTCACCCTCAGGGCTGAGGGTATGTACCAGTAGCTATGTGTTTGATCTCTCTCTCTCTCTCGTGTTCTTGAGATGGCACGATCTTGATGTACCGCGAGCTTTGTTGATATAGATTGAATCATATGGAGTTTTCCCCTCTCTATCTTGTTGTGATGAATTGAGTTTTCCCTTTGAAGTTTTCTTATCGGATTGAGTCTTTAGGGATTTGAGAACAGTTCATGTATGTCTTGCGGTGGGATATCCGTGGTGACATTGGTTTGGTTTTATAAAAGAAAACTACAAAAAATGGAATTGATGTTGCCTCATATGCTTCATCTTTTTAATGTCTTTCGCGAAAATGATGGAAAGGAAAATTGTGCTCAAGTGTTAGAAGAAGAAGTTATTAAAATGTTTGGTACTAAATATTTGAGTGATAAGCATGATAGTGATATTATTAGTATGAATTCTCTGAATATTCATGATGCTAATGATATGCAAAGCCACAAGCTTGGGGATGCTATGTTTGATGAAGATGATATTTTTAGCCCCCCAAGCAGAATCTTGTTTTTCACTAGTTTGGTTTTATAAAAGAAAACTACAAAAATTGGAATTGAGGTTGCCTCATATGCTTCATCTTTTTAATGTCTTTCGCGAAAATGATGGAAAGGAAAATTGTGCTCAAGTGTTAGAAGAAGAAGTTATTAAAATGTTTGGTACTAAATATTTGAGTGATAAGCATGATAGTGATATTGTTAGTATGAATACTCTGAATATTGATGATGCTAATGATATGCAAAGCCACAAGCTTGGGGATGCTATGTTTGATGAAGATGATATTTTTAGCCCCCCAAGTTTTGATGAGCAAAATTATTATGATTATGACATGCCTCCTATCTATGATGATTATTGTGATGACAAGTATGTTATAAAGATTAATGGTAACCATGAAACTAGTCATCATGATTTTAATATTCAAAGTGGTTATGTCAATCAAGTATGTCAGGATAGTTATTTTGTTGAGTTTTCTCCCACTATTTTGAATGAGAAGAAAATTTCTTATGTGAAGATTGACAAATTTTCTATGCTTGTGCATCATAAAAATAATGATTTATGTGCTGGTTGTATTGTGGAATTCCTTCATGATGCTACTGAAACTTATTATGAGGGAGGAACATATGCTTATAGGAATTGCAATAATATCAAGTTTCCTCTCTATGTGTTCAAATTCTTGAAGATATGCTTGTTTTCCCTTCCTATGCTAGATGATTCTTGCTCCCATAAATTGTTTGCTCAAAAAATCCCTATGCATAGGAAGTGGGTTAGACGTAAATGTGCTTGCCATGAGATTCATGATTCTCTTTTCCATGTTTCAATTATTATTTCTATACGAGCATCATTGAAATCAGCATGCCTAGCTAGAAGGCATTAAAGAAAATCGCTTGTTGGGAGAGAACCCAACGCTTTTACTTTCTGTTTTGATATGTTCACATGATTAATATACTGTATTAATCATGTTTTGTGTCTTATATTTCAACAAAGTTCCAAGTAAAGCCTTTGGGATAGTGTGGATACTTGCTTGTTTGATTCTGTGCAAAAAACATAAAGTTTTGCGCCCAGTATATCAACTATCTGATTTTACTTGAGCGTCAAACAATTATGAAATTTTAAAAAAAACTTTATATGCAAATTCCTGGACTTTTCCTAATTTTTCAGAATTGTTTGAGTTAGGGAAGTTTGGAGATCATTCAGATCTTTATAGACTGTTATATTTTTGATAGATTTTATTTTGCATGCATAGTTTGCTTGTTTCAAGTGTTCCTGTAGCTTATATTGAGTAATATAAATTGTGGGAGTGATGTAATAGAGTAGGTATCATGTGGGAACAATTATGAATCTTGTCTTGACAGTACCTAAGTGAATGATCTATATTTACTACACTAACCCATCTCATGAAGTTCCGTTAAGTTTTGTGTGATTGAAGTTTTCAAGTTTTGGGTGAGATAACGATATGAGGAGAATAAGGAGTGAAAAGAAACTAATATTGGGGATACCCAAGGAACCCCCAAGTTATATTCAAAGAATACTCAAGCGTCTAAGCTTGGGGATGCCTCGGAAGGCATCCCCTCTTTCGTCTTCAACACTATCGGTATATCTTACTTGGAGCTATATTTTTATTCGTCACATAATATGAGTTTTGCTTGGAGCGTCATTATATTTTGTTATTTTATGTTAGATGTTATTTATAATCTTGTTTTTAAATAAAAAGTTCCAAGAATTGCCTTTAGGATGCTTGAATTGCATGTTTGATATGTGCTGTGTAATAACAGAAACTTCTGCTGTAGTGTTTGAATTTTCATATTTTACTGGAACGTGGAAAGTTTCTGAAATTTTTACACAATGTTGTCATATAATTTTTTATAGCATGTCCTAATTTTTTATAATTTGTTTGAGTTACATAAGTACACTTTTTTCATAAATTGCTACAGACTATTCTGTTTGGGTAGATTGCTGTCATAGCTTTATTATCTACTTATCCTATAGTTTCCATAGCCTATATTGGTTGATATAAAATATGGAAACGATAGTATACAGTACCTAATGTTTGAAAATTATTATGCAACTTGTCTTGGCAGTACATAAAGATTTTATTTATTATTATGTGTACTAACCTAGCTCACGAGTTCCTTTTGAGTTTTGTGTGGAAGAAGTTTTTGAGAATAGGTGAAACCGTGGTATGAGAGGATTGAACAAGATACAAAAGCTCAAGCTTGGGGATGCCAGAGGCACCCCAAGTAAATATTTCAAGAACTCTCAAGCATCTAAGCTTGGGGATTCTACGCATCCCACCTCTCTTCATCAACAATTATCGATTAGCCTATGTTGAGCCTAAATTTTTATTTGTTCACATGATGCGTGCTATTCTTGGAGTGTTATTTTCATTTTGCTTGCTGTTTGAATAAATTACTTAAGATCTGAAAATATTTATTGAGGGAGATAGAGTCCTCACATAGCTACTTAATTGTTTGACTACTCATTGATCTTCACTTATATGTTTTGGAGTAGTTTTGTCATTCACTCTCGTGCTTCACTTATATCCTATGAGTAAATGGTTGAATGAATCGAATATCATAAATATGAAATTACACATGTTTTATATGCTTATCCCATTGGGAGTAATGACTTCACATATAGGAAGTATAGGTGGTAAAATTTATTGAAAGTTAGCAAACACCGCATTGGTCACTTGAACCATTCATGAAAGAATATTGAAGGAAGAAAGATTTCACATATAAATATACTATCTTGGACATCTTATATGATTGTGAATACCCATTAATTATTTTCAAACTTGAGCAAATTAGTTGAAGTTGGACAAGGAATACAACGTAATGAGTTATGATTGGGTATATTTGTATAGAAGTTATATTGTTATGGATCCTCCAACATGTGGTGCTTGCTTCCACCTCATACTACCCAAAACTTCCGCACCAAGTAGAAATACTACTTTTGCATCCAACCACCCTTAAACCCAAAGTTGTTCCATATGAGTCCACCATACCTACCTATATGCGGTATTTACCCGCCGTTCCAAGTAAATTTTCATGTGTCAAATTCTAAACCTTCAAAATAGTATTTTATTTTGTATGCCCGAATCACTCATATAGTAACTAGGGGCTGTCAGTATCTTCCATGCTAGGTGGGTTATTCTCAAGATATGTGTTGATTCACTATCATTCACGAGAAAGTTGGTGGAAATATGCCCTAGAGGCAATAATAAATTAGTTATTATCATATTTCCTTGTTCATGATAATCATTTATTATCCATGCTATAATTGTATTGATTGGAAACTAAATACATGTGTGGGTATATAGACAACACTGTGTCCCTAGTATGCCTCTAGTAAACTAGCTCGTTGATCAAACATGGTCAAGGTTTCCTAGCCATGGACATGAGATGTCATTTGATAAACGAGATCACATCATTAGGAGAATGATGTGATGGAAAAGACCCAAACTACAAATGTAGCATATGATCATGTCAGTTTATTGCTACTGTTTTCTGCATGTCAAGTATATGTTCCTATGACTATGAGATCATGCAACTCACGGACATCGGAGGAATGCCTTGTGTGTATCAAACATCGCAATGTAACTGGGTGACTATAAAGGTACTCTACAGGTATCTCCAAGGGTGTTTGTCGAGTTAGCATGGATCAACACTGGGATTTGTTACTCCGTGTGATGGAGAGGTATCTCAGGGCCCAATCGGTAATACAACATCACAATGATCCTTGCAAGCAATGTGACTAAGTGTTAGTCATGGGATCTTGTATTACGGAACGAGTAAAGAGACTTGCCGGTAACAAGGTTGAACTAGGTATGGAGATACCGACGATCAAATCCCGGGCAAGTAACATACCGAAGAACAAATGGAACGTTATACGGGATTGACTGAATCCTTGACATAGAGTTTCGATCGATAAAGATCTTCGCAGAATATGTAGGAACCAATATGGGCATCCAGGGCCCGCTATTGTTTATTGACCGTAGAGGTGTCTCGGTCAGGTCTACATAGTTCTCGAACCCGCAGGGTCTGCACACTTATGGTTCGGTGACGCTTCGGTAGTATAGAGTTATGTATGGTGGTGACCGAAGGTTGTTCGAAGTCCCGGATGAGATCCTGAACGTCACGAGGAGCTCCAGAATGGTCCGGAGGTAAAGATTGATATATGGGATAATAGTGTTTGGTCTCCGAAAGGGTTCCGGAATTCATCGGAAATAGTTTCGGATGTTTCCCGAAATGTTCGGGGGTACAGGAGCACTTTATTTGGGCCAAGGGGTAAAGCCCATGAGGCTTTAGTAAGGTGAAAAGCTGTTTTGCGAAGGCCAAGGGCCAGACGCCAGGGACCTTGGCGTCTGCGGCCAGACGCCGAGGACCTTGGCGTCAGGTCCTCGAGTCCGAGAAGGACTCTTACCTTGTGGGCAAACCGACCTTGAGGAGGATTTTTCTCCAAGTTTCGACCCCAGGGCTCAGCATATAAATAGAGGGGCAAGTCTAGCACTTGGGACACGTCAAGAAACCCTAAGCGACGTGCTGCCTCTCCTCTAGTTTGTAGTTTCTCCTCTAGATCTGTTTCAACGGCGAAGATCTGCTGGAATTGCTCCACCACCATCGCCGCAGCACCGTCACGCTGCCGGAGAACTTGTCTACCTCTCCGCTTCGTCTTGCTGGATGAAGAAGGCGGAGATCATCATCAAGCTGTACGTGTGCTGAACGTGGACTTGCCGTCCGTTCGGCGCTAGATTGGAAAGACCGTGATCAAGATCGCGAGACGATTCGTGATTGGATCGCGGGACGGATCATTATGAGATCGAGGGACGGATCATGATTGGATCACGGGACGGATCGTGATGGGATCGCGGGACGCTCGGTGATTTGGATTGCGAAGACGTTCGACTACATCAACCGCGTTTCTTAACGCTTCCCGCTTAGCGATCTACAAGGGTACGTAGATCCACTCTCCCTCTAGTAGATGCTCATCACAATGGATAGATCTTGCGTGTGCGTAGGAATTTTTTTGTTTCCCATGCAACGTTCCCCAACAGTGGCATCATGAGCTAGGTCTATGTGTAGATGAGATCTCGAGTAGAACACAAAGAGTTTGTGGGCGTTGATGCTTAGATTGCTTCCTCCCTTGGTCGTGTTTTGGTTCAGCGGTATTGTGGGATGAAGCGGCCCGGACCAACCTTACTCGTACTCTTACGAGAGACCGGTTCCATCGACTGGAGTGTAACCTCGTTGCACAAAGATGGCTGACGGGTGTCTATTTCTCCTACTTTACTTGGATCGGATTCGACAAAGGCGGTCCTTGAGAAGGTTGAAAAGCAACTTATGTATCACCGTTGTGGTTTTTGCGTAGGTGAGAATTGTTCTTGCTAGATACCCGTACCAGCCACGTAAAACATGCAACAACAACTAGAGGACGTGTAACTTGTTTTTGCAGGGTATGTTGTGATGTGATATGGCCAACTACATGATGAGATATATGTGATGTATGAGATGATCATGTTTTGTATAGAATATCACGACTTGCATGTCGATGAGTATGGCAATCGGAAGGAGCCATAGGGTTGTCTTTAATTATTGTATGACCTGCATGTCAATCATTAAGCTCTATGTAATGCTTTACTTTATTGCTAAACGGTAGCAATAGTAGTAGAAGCAATGTGGGCGCGACAACCCCGATGGCGACACGTTGATGGAGACCAAGATGATGGAGATCATGGTGACATGCCGATGACGATGGAGATCATGCCGGTGCTTTGAAGATGGAGATCAAAAGCACAAGTTCATGGCCATATCATGTCACTTATGATTTGCATGTGATGTTAATCCTTTTATGCACCTTGTTTTGCTTAGGACGACGATAGCATTATAAGGTGATCCCTCACTTAATTTCAAGATAAATTGTGTTCTCCCCGAGTGTGCACTGTTGCGAAAGTTCGTCATGTCGAGACACCACGTGATGATCGGGTGTGATAGACTCTACCTTCACATACAATGGGTGCAAGCCAGTGATGCACATGCAGAACACTCGGGTTAAACTTGACGAGCCTAGCATGTACATACATGGGCTCGGAACACAAGAGACCGAAAGGTCAAACATGAGTCATATGGTAGATATGATCAACATGATGATGTTCACCATTGAAACCACCTCAACTCACGTGATGATCGGACTTGAGTGGGTGAATTTGGATCATGTATCACTCGAATGACCGGAGGGATGTCAATTTGACTGGGAGTTCTTAAGTAATATGATTAATTGAACTCATTAACATGACCATAGTCAGTAGTGTATTTGCAAATTATGTTGTAGATTACTTGCTCGCGCTGTAGCTCCCTTGAATTTTATATGTTCCTAGAGAAATAGATTTGAAAGATGATGGTAGCAAGATTGCGGACTAGGTCCGTGATCTGAGGATTGTCCTCATTGCTGCACAGAAGGCTTATGTCCTTAATGCACCGCCCAGTGTGCCAACCCCCCTAGCGTCGGCTATAGATGTTGTGAACATCTAACAGGCATGTTCTGATGACTACTTGATAGTTCAGTGCGTCATGCATTACGACTTAGAATTGAGGCTCCGAAACATTTTGAACGTCACGAAACGTATGAGATGTTCTAAGAGCTGAAATTAGGATCTCAGGCTCGTGTGCGTGTTACGAGATATGAGATCTCCAACAAGATTCTTTGCCTGCAAGATGAAAGAGAATAGCTCAATCGTTGAGCATGTGCTTAGATTGTCTGGGTTCTACAATCGCTTGAATCGAGTGGGAGTTGATCTTCCAGATAAGATAGTGATTGATATAGTTCTCCAAGTCACTGTCACTAAGCTACTAGAACTTGGTGATGAACTATAAAATGCCAGGGATAGAAATAATGATCCCTGAGCTGTTCGCGATGTTTGACACCGCAAAGGTAGAAATCAAGAAGGAGCATCAAGTGTTGATGGTTAGTAAAACCACTAGTTTACAGAAGGGCAAGGGAAAGGAGGGAAACTTCATGGATGGAAAGTCAGTTGCTGCTCCAGTGAAGCAACCCAAAGTTGAACCCAAACCCGATACTAAGTGCTTCTATTATGAGGTGAGCGATCGCTGAAGGGGAACAACCCTAGATACTTGGTAGATAAGAAGGCTGGCAACATCAACACAAGTATATTTGATATACGTGTTATTGATGTGTACCTTGCTAGTACTCCTAGTAGCACCTGGGTATTGGATACTGGTTCGGTTGCTAAATGTTAGTAACTCGAAGTAAAAGCTGTGGAATAAACGGAGACTAGCTAAGGGTGAGGTAATGATGTGTGTTGGAAATGTTTCCAAGGTTGATGTGATCAACATTGCATGCTCTCTCTACCTTCGAGATTAGTGGCGAACCTAAATAAATGTTATTTGGTGTTGGCGTTGAGCATGAACGTGATTAGATCTTGTTTATTGCAATACGGTTATTCATTTAAGTCAGAGAATAATGGTTATTCTATTTACATGAATAATACCTTCAATGGTCATGCACCCAATGAATGGTTTGTCGAATCTTGATCGTAGTAGTACGCATGTTCATAACATAGATGCCAAAAGATACAAAGTTAATAATGATAATACCACATACTTGTGGCACTGCCGCTAAATTTCATATTGGTATAAATCGCATGGAGAAACTCCATGGATCTTTGGACTCATTCGATTTCGAATCGGTTGAGACATGCGAACCATGCCTTTTGGGCAAGATGACTAAGGAACCCATTTTCCGGTTTAATGGAGCGGGCAAGTGATTTATTGGAAACGATACATGAGTGATGTATGCAATCCAATGAGTCTTGTAGCGTGCGGTGGATATCGTTATTTTCTTACCTTCACCGATGATTTGAGTAGATATAGTGTATGTTTACTTAATGAAACACAAGTCTGAATCGTTTGAAAAGTTCAAGCAAATTTAGAGTGAAGTTTAAGATCATCATGACAAGAAGAAAAAATGTCTGCGATATGATCGTGGAGGTGAATATCTGAGTTACGAGTTTGGCATACAACTTTAGACAATGTGAAAGTCGTTTCACAACTCACGCCACCTAGAACACCATAGTGTGATGGTGTGTATGAATGTCATAGTCGGCTCTGTTGGATATGGTGCGTGCTATGATGTCTCTTATCGTTTTGCTACCATAGTTTTGGGGTTATGCATTAGAGACAAGAGCATTCACTTTAAATAGGGAACCATCTAAATCCGTTGAGATGACACCGTGTGAATTATTGTTGGATAGAAACCTAATCTGTCATTTCTTAATGTTTGGGGGCTACGATGCTTGTGTGAAAAAATGTTTTCACCTAATAAGCTAGAACCCAAGGCGGACAAATGCATCTTCATAGAATACCCTAAGAACAGTTGGGTGAACCTTCTATCTTAGATCCATGTACAAAGTGTTTGTTGCTAAAACTGGGTCCTTTCTCGAGAAAGAGGTACTCTCGAAAGAATTGAGTGGGAGGAAGATAGAACTTGATGAGGTTGTTGAAACTTTGTTCAACCAGAGAGTAGCGCAACACAGAAAGATGTTTCTGTGGAGCCTACGTCAGTTGGAGAGGAAGTTAATGTTGATGATCATTAAGCTTCAGATCAAGTTACTGTCAAACCTCGTAGGTCGACAAGGACGCATACTGCTCCTGAGTAGTGCGACAACCCTGTCTTGGAGGTCATGTTGTTGGACAACGATGAACCTGCGAGCTATGGAGAAGCGATGATGGGCCCGGATTCCGATAAATGGTTAGAGACCATGAAATCCGAGGAAGGATCCATGTATGAAAACCAAGTATAAACTTTGGTAGACTTGCTCGTTGGACAGCAGGTCGTCGAGTACAAATGGACCTTTAAGATGAAGACAGACGCTGATGGTAAATATCACCATTTATAAATCTCGACTTGTCGCAAAAAAGTTTCCGACAAGTTCAAGGAGTTGACTGCGATGAGACTTTCTCACTCGTAGCGATGCTAAAGTCTGTTGGAATTATGTTAGCAGTTGCTACATTTTTTAGTTATGAAATCTGGCAGATGGATATCAAAACATCGTTTCCTTAACGGTTTACTTGAGGAAAGGTTGTATGTGATACAACCAGAAGGTTTTGTCAGTCCTAAGGATGCTAAAAGGTGTGCAAGCTCTAGTAATCCTTCTATGGACTGGAGCAAGCATCTCGGAGTTGGAATATATGCTTTGATGAGGTGATCAAAGTTTTTGAGTCTATACAAAGTTTATGAGAAACTTATATTTACGATAAAGTGAGTGGGAGCACTATAGAGTTTTTGATAAGCATATGTGGATGATATATTGTTGATCGGAAATGATGTAGAATTTCTGGAAAGCATAGATGGTTGTTTGAAAAGTGATTTTCAAAGGAAGATCTGGATAAAGCTACCTAATTGTTGAGCATCAAGATCTATAGAGATAGATCAAGATGCTTGATGAGACTTTCAATGAGTACATACCTTGACAAGATTTTGATAGAGTTCAAAATGGACCAGTCAAAAAAGTGTTCTTGCCCGATTTGTAAGGTGTGAAGTTGAGTAAGACTCAAAGCTCGACCACGGCAAAAGAAAGAGAAAGGACGAAGGGCGTCCCCTATGCTTTAGCCATAGGCTCTATATAGTATGCCATGCCGTGTATCACACGTGTGTGTGCCTTGCCATGAGTTTGTGATGGGGTACAAGAGTGATCCAGGAGTGGATCACTGGACAGCGATCAAGATTATCCTTAGTAACTAAAAGACTAAGGAAATGTTTCTCGGTTATGGAGGTAATAAAGAGTTTGTCGTAAAGGGTTACATCGATGCAAGCTTTAACACCAATCCAGATGACTGTGAGTAGCAATCCGGATACGTATGGTGGAGCAACCATTTGGAATAGCTCCAAGTGGAGTGTGGTAGCAGTGTCTACAGTGTGACATGGAGATTTGCAAAGTACACACGGATCTGAATGTCACAGACCCATTGACTAAAAGACCTCTTTCACATGCAAAGCATGATCGAGCCCCAGAACTCATTGGGTGTTAGATTCATAACAATGTGAATCACATGGTGATGTGAACTAGATTATTGATTCTAGTGCAAGTGGAAGACTGTTGGAAATATTCCCTAGAGGCAATAATAAATTAGTTATTATCATATTTCCTTGTTCATGATAATCGTTTATTATCCATGCTATAATTGTATTGATTGGAAACTAAATACATGTGTGGGTATATAGACAACACTGTGTCCCTAGTATGCCTCTAGTAAACTAGCTCGTTGATGAAAGATGGTCAAGGTTTCCTAGCCATGGACATGAGATGTCATTTGATAAACGGGATCACATCATTAGGAGAATGATGTGATGGACAAGACCCAAACTACAAATGTAGCATATGATCGTGTCAGTTTACTGCTACTGTTTTCTGCATGTCAAGTATATGTTCCTATGACCATGAGATAATGCAACTCACAGACACCGGAGGAATGCCTTGTGTGTATCAAACGTCGCAACTTAACTGGGTGACTATAAAGGTACTCCAAAGGTATCTCCGACGGTGTCTGTTGAGTTAGCATGGATCAACACTGGGATTTGTTACTCCGTGTGACGGAGAGGTATCTTAGGGCTCACTCGGTAATACAACATCACAATGAGCCTTGCAAGCAATGTGACTAAGTGTTAGTCACGGGATCTTGTATTATTGAACGAGTAAAGAGACTTGCCGGTAATGAGGTTGAACTAGGTATGGAGATACCGACGAACGAATCTCGGGCAAGTAACATACCGAAGAACAAAGGGAACGTTATACGGGATTGACTGAATCCTTGACATAGAGGTTCGACCGATAAAGATCTTTGCAGAATATGTAGGAACCAATATTGGCATCCAGGTCCCACTATTGGTTATTGACCGTAGAGGTGTCTCGGTCATGTCTACATAGTCCTCGAACCCGCAGGGTCTGCACACTTAAGGTTCGGTGACGCTTCGGTAGTATAGAGTTATGTGTGGTGGTGACCAAAGGTTGTTTGAAGTCCCGGATGAGATCCCAGATGTCATGAGGAGCTCCGGAATGGTCTGGAGGTAAATATTGATATATGGGATAATTGTGTTTGGTCTCCGGAAGGGTTCCAGAATTCATAGGAAATAGTTTCCGATGTTTTCGGAAATGTTCGGGGTACAAGAACACTTTATTTGGGCCAAGGGGTAAAGCCCATGAGGCTTTAGGAAGGTGCAAAAGATGTTTTGCGGAGGCCAGGGGCTAGACGCCAGGGACCCTGGCGTCTGGGGCCAGACACCGAGGACCTTAGCGTCTGGTCCTGGAGTCCGAGAGGGACTCTTGCCTTGTGGGGAAACCGACCTTGAGGAGGATTTTTCTCCAAGTTTCGATCCCAAGGCTCAGCATATAAATAGAGGGGCGAGGCTAGCACTTGGGACACATCAAGAAACCCTAAGCCACGTGCTGTCTCTCCTCTAGTTTGTAGTTTCTCCTCTAGATCGGTTTCATCGGCGAAGCCCTGCTGGAATTGCTCCACCACCATCGCCGCATCGCCGTTATGCTGCCGAAGAACTCGTCTACCTCTCCGCTCCCTCTTGCTGGATCAAAAAGGCGGAGATCGTCATCGAGCTGTATGTGTGCTGAATGCGGAGGTGTTGTTCGTTCGACGCTAGATCGAAAGGACCATGATCAAGATCGCGAGACGATTCATGATCGGATCGCGGGACGGATCGTGATGAGATCGCGGGACGGATCATGATTGGATCACGGGACGGATCGTGATGGGATCGCAGGACGCTCGGCGATTTGGATCGCAAAGACGTTCGACTACATCAACCGCGTTTCTTAACGCTTCCCGCTTAGCGATCTACAAGGGTACGTAGATCCACTCTCCCTCTCGTAGATGCTCATCACCATGGATAGATCTTGCGTGTGCATATGAAATTTTTTGTTTCCCATGCAACGTTCCCCAACAAAAGTGGCTGGTAATAGGGATTCCCAGTCCCAAAATAAAAAATGCAAATAATTAAACAAAACTCCCCCAGGAATGTTGTTGGTATGGATGGTACCCGTGGATTCGGCTCGCCGTGGACTGCGATTGATTGGTGGAGGGGAAGTAAAAACTTTACCATTCTATTTGGGAACCGCCTATAATGTATCTAGCATGGAAGATACGGAGATATCTCGGTTATTGTGGTGACAATGAAAGCATACCGCCCAAAATTATTATTCATCTCTGTTTTAAAAGCTCGAGCTCTCGCACCTCTGCAAATCAATGCTTCCCTTTGCGAAGGGCGTATCTTTTAATTTCTAGTACTTACCTTTATGCAAGAGTCATGGTGATCTTCACCTATTCCTATATTTCGCCTTTTCTCTTTGCAAGCATCATGTGTTGGGGAAATATCCAAGCATATATGGCCATCAAATATATCTGATCATGAATTATTATTGTTGACAATTATCTATATGATAAATAAGTTGGGAGGCAAAACATTAAGCCCCTATCTTTCTCTGTGTTTGATGGATGCTATTTGTTCTGAAAATATGCTTTGAGTGCTAGCAATCATGGAAGACTATATTATAGTTGAATATGTGGAATTTGCTAAATCAAAGCTCTTACACATACCCTTCCTGAAAATAAGATGAATTGCAATTGTTTGGTGACTGAAAGCATAGTTTGTTAGTCTATAGTTTAAACATGTGGATAGCTTGATATTTCATCATGAGAAGTTTTATGATATGATCTACTGTTTATGATATATAATGATGCTAGAAAAAGTGATTGGAATTATCATCGATCAAATTTATGCACTATGCTAGCATTCACACTTCATAAATTATTTCTTTTATCATTTACCTACTCGAGGACGAGCAGGAATTAAGCTTGGGGATGCTGATACGTCTCCAATGTATCTATAATTTATGAAGTATTCATGCCATGTTTACAATAATTCTATATGCTTTTGGTATGATTTTATTAGAACTAACCCGGACTGACGCTGTTTTCAGCAGAACTACCGTGGTGTTGTTTTTGTGTAGAAATAAAAGTTCTCGGAATGAGCTGAAAATTTACGGAAACTATTTTTGGAAAGATATAAAAAATACTGGAGCAAAGAACTGGGCCAGAAGGTTCCTGAGGAGGACACAAGCCTCAAGGGTGCGACCACACCCGTGACCATGGCCACCAGGCTTGTGGGCCCCTCGGGAGTCCATCGACCTCCCTCTCAGCTCTATAAATTGTCAAATATTCCAGAAACCCTAATGCAGAACCTAGATCGGTAGTTCCACCACCACAAACCTCCAGAGCCACGAAAAACCAATCGGGAGCCCGTTCCGACACCCTGTCGGAGGTGGAAACCATCATCGGAGGCCATCTTCATCATCTCGACGCTCTCCATGACGAGGAGGGAGTAGTTCACCCTCGGGGCTGAGGGTATGTACCAATAGCTATGTGTTTGACCTCTCTCTCTCGTGTTCTTGAGATGGCACGATCTTGATGTACTGTGAGCTTTGTTGATATAGATTGAATCATATGGAGTTTTCCCCTCTCTATCTTGTTGTGATGAATTGAGTTTTCCCTTTGAAGTTTTCTTATCGGATTGAGTCTTTAAGGATTTGAGAACACTTGATGTATGTCTTGTGATGGGATATCCATGGTGACAATGGGATATTCTATTGATACACTTGATGTATGTTTTGGCGATCAACTTGCGGGTTCCGTGACCTTGGGAATCCATGCATAGGGGTTGGCACAGGTTTTTTCTTGACTTTCCGGTAGAAACTTTGGGGCACTCATTGAAGTTCTTTGTGTTGGATTAATGAATCTGAATATGTGATGCATATCGTATAATCAAGCCCACGGGTACTTGTGGTGATATTGGAGTATCTAGGTGACATTAGGGTTTTGGTTGATGTGTATCTTAAGGTGTTATCTTAGTACGAACTCTAGGGCTGTTCGTGACACTTATAGGGATAGCTCATAAGATCGACTAGAAAAGATAACTTTGAGGTGGTTTCGTACCCTAAAAAAATTTCTAAGTTTGTTCTCTGCTATTTGTAACTTTGGAGTGAACTCTTTGTCGCACGTGAGGGATTTACATATGATTCAACCATGTCAACATTGTTGAGAGAAATTGCACTAGTGAAATTATGAACCCTAGGCCTTGTTTCCAAGCATTTATACAATGTTTTTCTCGCCGTTTATTATTTCTTACCTTGCTGTTTTTGTATTTTCAGATTACAAAACCTATATCTACCATCCATATTGCACTTGTATCACCATCTCTTTGCCGAACTAGCGCACCTATACAATTTATCATTGTAGTGGGTGTGTTGGGGACACAAGAGACTCTTTGTTATTTGGTTGTAGGGTTGTTTGAGAGAGACCATCTTCATCCTACACCTCCCACGGATTGATAAACCTTAGGTCATCCACTTGAGGGAAAGTTGCCGCCGTGCTACGAAACTCTGCGCTTGGAGGCCCAACACTTAGGCGAAGCCCTACCGAGATAGTTCCACCACCATTGCCGACACACCATTGCGCTATCGGAGAACTTATCTACCTCTCCGTTCCCTCTTGCTGGATCAAGAAGGAGGAGATCATCATCGAGTTGTATGTGTGCTCAACACGGAGCCGCCATCCGTTTGGTGCTAGATCGGAAGGACCGTGATCAGGATTCATGATTTGATCGCGGGACGGATCGTGATGGGAGCGCAGGACGGATCATGATTAGATCGCGATGGTATGCGTGATGCTTGGCGATTTGGATCGCGAATACGTTCGACTACATCAACCACGTTTCTTAATGCTTCCTGATTAGCGATCTACAAGGGTATGTAGATCCACTCTCCCTCTCATAGATGCTCATTACCATGGATAGAAATTGCGTGTGCATAGGAAAAAAATTGTTTCCCATGCAATGTTTCCCAACACTTGCTAGAAATACAAAGCTCATTTATAGATTCTTCTCTCAATTACAAAATCTATGATCATTGGAATGACTTGCATTGCTTGTTGGCTCTCAATAAAAATTATGCTTCACACTTCTTCAAGGTATTAATAGATTGTTACTTATTTATGATAATTTATATGACGAAGAACATGCTGCTATGATGTTATTCATGATGCTCCCATGTTCGTATTCTGTTTTATTGACACCTATCCCTTAAAATTATGTGATCATTATTTTAGAGTTTGGCTTTCGCTTGAGGACAAGCGAGGTCTAAGCTTGGGGGAGTTGATACATCCATTTTCATCATGAATTCTCATTACTAATTACTTCATTCTTGTCCATTATTCCACATTATTATGCACTTCTTATGCCTTTTCTCTCTAAATATGCAAGGAACACCACAAGGAGGAAAATATCTGGAAAGTGGAATTCCGGACCGGAAACCGAGAAAAAGGCAGAAAATCACCAGGCTCCAAATGACCTGAAACTTCATGGAGAATATTTTTGGAATATTTAAGAATTTATGGATCAAAAATATATGAGAGGGGGGCTGCCAGCGAGGCACAAGCCAACATGGAGCGCCCCCCTAAGGGCCCAAATGGCTTGTGGGCCCCCTGTTGGCTTTCTGATGCCCCTCTTCTCCTATATGACGTGGTTTACCCTAGAAAAATCATAAGTAACCCTTCGGTATGAAGCGCCGCCATTTCGAGGTGGAAACCTGGGCAGAGGCCCTTTTGCACTCCGGCTGTCAGATTCTGCCGGGGAATCCTCTCTCGGAAGGGGAGATCAAATCCATCGTCATCACCAATGCTCCCTCCTTCGTGGGAGGATCAATCTTCATCATCATCTTCACCAACACCATCTCAACTCCTACCCTAGTTCATCTCTTGTATTCAATCTTTGTCTCAGAACCTCAGATTGGTACCTGTGGGTTACTAGTTGTGTTGATTACATCTTGTAGTTGATGCTTGTTGGATTACTTGGTGGGAGAGATTATGTCCAGATCCTTGAAACTCATTATTATACCACTGATCTTGAATATGTTGATGATGTGTGAGTAGTTACTATTGTTCCTGAGGACATGGGAGAAGTTTTGTTATAAGTAATCTTGTAGAGTTGGTATTCGTTCGATATTCTGATGATACGTATGTTGTTACTTCTCTTAGTGGTGTCATATGAATGTCGACCACATGACACTTCACCATGTTATGGGACTAAGGGAAGTCATTTTGGATTAACAAGTAGATGATGGGCTGCGAGAGTGACAGAAGCTTAAACCCCAGTTTATGCGTTGCTTCATAAGGGGCTGATTTGGATCCACATGTTTCATGTTATGGTTAATTTATCTTAATTCTTATTTTGTAGCTACGGATGCTTGAGAGAGGGGTTAATAATAAGTAGGTTGTTAGTTCAAGGAAGAGCAACACCTTAGCTCCGGTCCGCTCACATATCAAATTGTCAAAGTAGCGAACACAAATCAACTTATCATGATGAACATGACTAGACAGAAATTTCCATGTGTCCTCGGGAGCACTTGCTTAATATAAGAGTACTTTCCGGCCCGTCCTTTGCTATAAAAATGATTGGGCTACCTTGCTGCACCTTTGATACTATTGTCAGTTGTTACTTGTTACGAATTATCTTGCTACAAAACTATCTATCACTGTTACTCACAACACATGTAGAGAATACCTTGTTGTAAACTCCTTATCATTTCCTTCCGCTCCTCGTTGGGTTTGACACTCTTACTTAGAAAGGACTACGATTGATCCCCTATACTTGTGGGTCATCATGCTCACAAAAGTTAGCTACACGAGTTTTAGAGCGAGTAATTCTGCTAGTTTGTATGTCACCGAATATTTGCTCTAAGGGTTAATTCTTGTCAACTCTTGCTCAAACTTGTGGTAGCATTTTCTTGTTGGATGGTGGAGCTTCCTCATCATCATCTTCTTCTTTGGTTTTTTTGGAGGTGTCGTTTCCTTGAGGGGGTGGTGAAGGAGGTTGATGTGGATCATCTCGATGTACTTATTCTTCCTCTTCATCTTGCCGTGTACCGCTTGTATGGATGCCTCCATGTTATTTTGTGGTTCGCCTCGGCGCGAGGTAGGGGCTTCCACTTGTGTTGATGAAGTACTTCCCTTCACCTCCATGGGACAAATCTTGCCGATGGTCAAGTCTTGAATGGCTTCCAAAGGTTTCTTATATCCTACATCATTTGGGAATTGTTCGACTTGCAAACCATTAGTCTCATCAAACTTCACATCTACCGTCTCTTCAAATATTCAACCGAAGTTGTTGTAGACACAGTAAGTGTGAGAGTTTGATCTATAACCAAGTAGGAAACCTTCATGATATTTATTAGAAAATTTAGAACGACGATGCTTATCAAGAATTTATCACTTTGAGATTAATACCCGAAAGTATCTAACTTGGGGTTTAGTACCGGTGAGTAGCTCGTATGCCGGTTTACCGAGAAGCTTGTGTAGGTAGACTCGGTTTGTAGCATGATAAGTTGTTTCCATGGCTTTTGCCAAAAAGTGTCTTGGCATCTTGTACTCATCGAGAATCGTTCTAGCGGTCTCTATGAGAGTCCGGCTCTTCCTCTCAAAAACTCCATTTTGTTGAGGTGTGTATGTAGCCAAGAACTAATGTGAGATACCTTCTTTGTCAAGAAAGGTATCCACATTAGTATTCTTGAACTTTGATCCATTGTCGCTCTGAACTTTCTTGATCTTCACCTCAAATTGATTTCGGGCTTTGTGAGGAAGTTCTTGAAGATCTTTTGTACCTGTGACTTGTCATCAAGAAAGAATACCCACGTAAATTTGGAAAAATCATCAACTATAACTAGACCAAAGGAATTTCCTTTGAGGCTTTTGTAAGCATTGGGACTAAAAAGATCCATGTGAAGCAACTAGAGTGGTATCCTAGTAGTCATGATGTTATTTACGGGATGAATTTTACCCACTAGTTTTCCTGCATGAGAAGGACGACAAAGTCTAAATTTGTGAAAGATAACATCTTTAACACCAAGCATGTGATCACCTTTAATGAGTTTGTCTAGATTACGCATACTAACATGTCCTAGCCATCTATGACATAGCCAAACTTTAGAAGATTTTGCAATGAGACAAGTACGAGGTTGGGCTCTTTTAGTGAAATCGACAATGTATAGATCACCTCTATGGCTACCGGTAAAGACCATGTTATGATTATCTTGACGAAACGCTTGGTAATCTACTTTAGTAAATAGCACATTCAAACCGAAATCAGCTAGTCTAGATACGGGAAGAAGATTGTAGCCAAGAGATTCAACAAGCATGAAAATTTGAATGGAACTATCATGAGATATGGCCACCTTACCAAGACCAAGTACCTTACCCTTGGAGTTGTCTCCAAAAGTCACGTATCTCCGTTGTCCAAGATTGGTGTGATCTCATGCAACATGTCTCTATCTCTGGTGATACTTGTGATCTGTGTTGGATTTCTCTATGAAGATGAATGGGTTTTCGCAGCACAATATGGGTAAGTATTTCCCACAGTTATGAAACCAAAGTTTATTGAACCAATAGGAATAGCAATACTCAACCGTCTTCAACGGCTGCACACAAAAGAACAAACAGCTTGCACCCAACGCGTGTAAGAGGGTTGTCAGTCCCCTTGATCTCGTTATTTGCAAACCAATGAGGTGTGTAGATAATTGTAAATTGCAAAATCAAATAAAAGCAAATAAATGGCAGCAAGGCATTGAAAGGGTTTGTAAATATACAAGTGAATAGACATGGGGGCCGTAGGGTTATCTAGTGGCATCTCTCATAGAAATAGCATATGGTGGGTACACAAATTACTGTTAGGCAATTGATACAAAAGTGAATAGTTATGCGATTTTCACTGCAATGATCATGTGCACATAGGCATCACATCCATAAGCAAATAGGCCGACTCCCGCCATCACCTACTACTATTACTCCACCCATCGACCGCTATCCAGCATGCATCTAGAGTATTAAGTAAAACAGAGTATTGTTCGGAGAATTGAAAGTGCGTTATATCGACTAGAGGGGGGTGAATAGGCCATTTTTACAAATTCATCACTTGAGGAATTTCAACTTTGAGGAATTTGAAATGTGATGAATAACTAGCAGCGGAATAAGTGCTCAAGTGCATGAGGAACATAGTAACAGCATAGTCTTCATGATGAAATGAAACATGCACAAATAGAGAGTAGCGTGATACAGGATAAGCAGTGATGAACAAGGTAACTTGAAGAATTTGAGGTGAGGAATTTGTGAAAGTCTTCACTCAAATTCTTCAAACAGTAACATTCAATTTCATCAACAGGTATATGAGGAATAGAGGGGTTGAGGAATTAGAACCAGATAGCTTGATGAAGACAATGGTTTGATAACCTAGTTCCAACTGTTGTGACAGTCGTACGTCTGGTTTGGAGCGGCCTGGTATTTAAACCAGAGGACACACAGTCCCAGGACACACAGTCCTTACCGTATTCTCCTTGAGCTAAGGTCACACAGTCCTCACCCAACATTCGTGGTAAGTCTTCAGGGTAGACTTCCAAAACCCTCACAAACTGGTCACCTGACGATCCACAATTTACTGCTGGATGCTCTAGACCAAGGTCATTTCATGGTCCCCAATTGACTGCAAGAGCACTAGACCATGACGCCTAACCGTCTGGAGGATGCACAGTCCTCAAAGGTAACAAGCGTCGGTTCCACACATGAATTTCTTTAGTGATGCTCAATCACTTTGGGTTTTGTGGTTTGATTGTAGGTTTTTCCTCACTGGTGATTTTCTCTCAAAAGTCCTCGGAGGATGGGTTGCTCTCAAATGACAAGTGTCAGTTCTCTCTCTCGGAGCAGCCAACCAGCTAGTGGTTGTGGGGGTGGCTATTTATAGCCAGGATGCAACCTAACATGATAAGACATAAATGCCCCTAATGATATGACCGTTATGTGGATAAGAATGATTGGGGACAGCTGGCGCTAAGCACAACAACGGTCGGAATTTCGAACTATGAAAGTCCTCAGCTTATCATGTTCCTCACTTGTAGGGAATTCGCACTGGCGAAATCCTAACTCCTCAGTGAGATCAATTTCCTCAGAGACCATAAGAACTTCGTCTCTGTCACTGAAGAACTTGTCTGAACCGTAAGAGATTTCCAAAGGCTTCACTCGAAGGATTGTATGGGTTGAGGATTTTGGAGTTGAGCATCAGTTGAAAATTTTCCTTAGTATTACCTCGTCCCCCTTTAACAGTACGATGTTTCCTATGACTCAAATAAAGGAAACGAAACTACGAAAACAAAGTCTTCATGCTTCATATTCCTCGTTCATATCTTCAAGGTCACACCAACTTCTTCTTTAATAAAGTCTTCACAAAGTCTTCACTAAAGTCTTCAGAAAGTCTTCAGCAAAGTCTTCCCTTGAAGACATACATTTTTAGGGGTCGATAATCTTCGATTATATCAAACTCCTCATCGACTTATAGAGCCTATGTATACTCACAAACGCATTAGTACCTTAACCTGTAAGTCTTCAATACACCAAAATCACTAAGGGACACTAGATGCACTAACAATCTCCCCCTTTTTGGTGATTGATGACAAATAGGTTAAGTTTTCAACGGGGCTAAACATATGAAGTGAAAGTACATATTTTAAGGAGTTTGATTGCAAGATATAGAAGAACTCCCCCTGAAGATGTGCATATTTGAGGAATTTGCTTTGGACTACAAATGCACATGGCAGGTTCAAACATGGAGTACTCCCCCTATATCTTGTAATTCATACACGCATTTGAATATATGATATGAAGAATTTGAAATGCGTGAGGAAAATGGTGTCTGACGAAATTCAGCATGCATGCATTAAGGTATTTGAGGAAATAAACATGCGAGGAAATAGTTCAAAAGTGTCAGACCACTATCGGACTTAAGTTTACAACTCAATCAACAAAAGTTTCGGAAGAGCGAGAGTTGTAACTTAAACAAAAATAGCCCATTTATAGAGACCCGCTTGAAGACTAAATCAAATTTTCTCCCCCTTTATCATCGAGGACCAAAAGGGAAGAAAAAGTGATGACTAACGCCCCTTTGAAGAATTTCATCGTGTTGGTGAGGAAGGAGCGCCAGTGTTGTCGGGGTCATTTGTTGATGCAGGGCCTGTAGCAGTGTCGTCAATGTCTTCATCGTCATCATGCTCGTGAGATGAAGAATATGAACTTGCTACCATCAGAGGAACTTGAACTTTCTTGATTTCTTCTGAGGTCGTCGAGCCCAATGGGGATGTTCCTCAATATCCAGCTCATCCAGTTCTTCAGAAGGCATGATGTGAGACAGTACGGCCCAAGTGCGCTTGAGGGTTTCATGCACATAGTAGTGATTTCTCTTCACTGTGTTCTACGTCACAGTCATGTTCTGCACAATGTAACCAAGTTGACGCTTCACCCACATGTGATTGTGATCGACCTTCTAATGAAGACTTATTAGAAGCTCGCGATCAGTCATCACACGAGGGGCAGATGCTTGAGGTTGTTGAGCTGAGGCTTTTGCACCAGAGTCTTGAGTGGCAGTGTTATCATTGGTGGAGAAGGAAGCGGCTTTGCAGAACTGTGCATCCAAAGGACGAGTGCCTTCATCAATGACATATTTGCCTTTTCCTTCAACTGAGGCAATTGAGCTCTTGATGACTTCTATTGGAGGCAGAAAGCCAAAGTGATTCTGAAAATCAGCCTTGAAGGGAACTGAGGACTTTGCCCTGATGAATTTCATGATCCATGGCGCATAGGGCTTCTGTTCAAATGGAGCTAAGGCAGCACTGGCCAATGTCCTCATGAAGAAATCATGCAAGTCGATGGGAATCCCATGAATGATTTTGAAGAGCATATTCTTCATGACTCCTTCCACTTCTTCTTCAGAATCGTGGCCTTGCTGAGGGCATAGTGTATTTGTGAGGATACGGTAAACAGTCCTGGGCACATATAGCAGATTCTTCACAAGAAAGGTGTTTGGTTGAGGCGTTCCTGGAGGCAAAGGCTTCATCAACACTTGCATCAGCTGACTTGGAAGTGCAGGCTCATTAAATAGTTTGCGGGCTTCATCTGAGGGAATTGGAACAAGGACACACTGAAGCAATTCAGAGGCTTGAGCAGTGAAGTGGGTCATACCAGTCATCCAATCCAATATCCATGAGTTGATATCTGAGGAATTTCCGCTAATATGCAGCATGGCGTAGAATTGAATGATGATTTCTTCATTCCAGTTGCAGATGTCGACACAGAATGGAAGAAGGCCTGCATCATAGAGAACTTGGAGAACTGGAGTGAATGATGGAAGACTTTCCATATCAGCATGAGGAATCTGATGGTGCTCGAAGACTTTCTTCTTCTCATATAGGACTGACGCATAGTAGTTGAGTTGAGAGGTAGTCCAGAATCTATTGCGACCAGCCCTTGTAGAGTCATAGGGGTTTGGTCCAGAGAAGAATGATTGTTCATCGAAGAAATTATTCTTGAGGAATTTGGGACGAACAATGCCTTTGAAGGGCAGTCTTGGCTTGGGTTGAAGATGTGTTCGTGTGCGCCCCTTGATCTCCGTTGGCATTGGAGGAATAGCAGACTGAGTGATTTGAAGAACTGGTTCCTCGGCAGTGGCCGGAGCATCATTTTCCTCAGCTGTTGCAGCTGGAATTTCTTCACTGTCTGGAAGGTACAGATGTGCAGAGTCTTCTGGGATTTCTTCAGTCTGTGCAGGTGACTGACGAATCAACATCAAAGGAGTTGCCATTGGTGAATTGGGATGTGCAGATTCCCAATATTCATCATTGACGACTGGAGTAGTGTCACCAATGTCAACTTCTTCATCAATTTCTTCTATGCCAGCTTTCGCAACAGTTACCAGATGCTGGGGCGATGATACCTTGGGGGTTGATGCAGTGTCATCTATGACAATTTCCTCATCAAGAGGCTCTGTGGAAGTAGTCGAATGATTTTCTTCTTCTTTAGGGATGACATACTCCTCCCCGAATGGCACAATAGCATAGGCTGGTGCTGAGGAAATTGGAGTTGCTGAGGAACTCGATGAAGTTTTCAACTTCTTTAACACAGGGGCATCAGAAGTTGACGCTTTTCTCTTGAGTGGATTTTCCTCAGCAGTAGCAGTTTCTTCAGGAACGACTGATGCAGCCGCCCTAGGTGGTTCAGTTTCTTCAGGCATAGCAGATTCTTCAGCTGGCCTATTAGATTCTTCAGGTACAACAGAAGTACCTGTTGGCATAGCAGTTTCTTCAGGCACAACATTGGAGGTTGCCCTGGCATGTTCATTAGTGGTCTGAGTTGCTCAGCAGCACTGGCAGTTGCTTTTGGTGCAGAAGCATTTCCTTCAGCAGTTTCATCAGGCTGAGCATTTTCATCAGCTGCCTGAGGAGTTTCATCTGCAGTCTGAGCAATTTCTTCAGACTGAGGCTTTTGTGGTTGCGATCAAGCTGCAACCCTGGTGTTGTGATCCTTTACAGCTGCTTGAGTAGCCCTGACGAGTCTGACCTTGGTGCCCTTCCATTCAGCATCATATCTCTTTTGATCCACAGAGAGTGTGCGAATTTCGGACTGAACTGTGACGAGTTGATTTGGGGTCAAATTCATCATATTTTCACGTAGAAAATTTTCTTTTCAAGTCCTGCTCCTCTTAGCTCTCAGAGCTTGCTCTCTCTTCCATTGTTCTTCAGAGATGAAGTGGGTGAGGACATGATCCACTTCAGGAGGCAGATTTGGTGAAGAAAGTGGGGTGCTTGGGTCTTCATGCCATATATCGATGAAGTTGAGGATCATCTTGGGATCCAGCATGAGAGGAACAGAGCTACCCTTTGCTCTAGAAGCCATGTGTTGACTTTGCCTGATGATTTCTTCCAACTCCTCATCATCAGCTTCATCATCATCACCATCATTATCCTCAGAACGTGAGGGTATGGTCATCACAACCTTGCTTGTGTGAGGACTTGGTCTTTGACCTCGTCCATCAGTTTTCTTCAGCTTCAACGCAAAGGGGCTGGTTGAAGACTTTGCTGTGTTGGAGGAGATAGTAGTGATCTTTGGGACTCTGGTGAAACCCTCTGTCCTCTTGCATGTAGCCAGATGCACTGGTGTTGAGGACTTTGTAACTACTGCAGAAGACTGAGCAGCGACAGTTCCAGGTGCTGAGGACTTTGTAGGCTGAGGCCTTTGACCTTGAGGAATCTGCTGTGAAGGTCTTGATGTTGAAGAACCTATCTTCAAAGCAGATTTCTTCATGATTTTCTTCGGAGCACTTGCAGAGGCTTCGGTAGAGGCAGCAACAGCAGGATCTTCATTGAATTTCTTCACTACTTCTTTGATTTTTCTAGCCAGCTTGGTTTGCTGCTTCTCCCATAGATGAGGAAAGTCCTCACCAGTCTTTAGGCTTGTGGGATCAACGATTTGGTTCTGAGCTAGAGGAGGCCTGCTGCAAGGTGGTTTCACTGAAAATTTCATCATGTACTTTGGGGTTACATAACGATATTCTTTCCATTCCTTTGCCCATCTCCTCTCAACCTTTTGTAGACGGATCTTTCTTTGCTTGGTCATCTCTTTTCCATGTGTTTCTTCATCAGGTGTGCAATATTCATCATACACATCCTCTGGAATCTCAAAGGCAGTGTGCACATCTGGCTTCTTTCCTCCTTTCTGTGGTTTCTTTCCGTCAGCCATTTTCTTCACTTGAGGAATATGAACTCTTGAAGATTCTAAAGAGGTACACAATTATTCTTCAAGAAGCGCTGCAAATGAGTTTAGTTGATGAGAACCTAGTGATTCATCAGCGGACATGTTGTACCTGTGAACAGAGTATAGGTGCGAGGAATTTGAAGAGGTCATATGCGTTCTCAGAAATTTTGAAGAAAAAATAGGTGTGAGGAATTTGACCATGGATGTCTTGAGGAATTTTACTAAGTGTTCTTTGTCTCAGGTTCCTGAGTTGTACAATTTTGAGGATTTACACAATTGAGAAATCTTGAAGAAAATCATTACTTAGAGAAAATCATCAAGTATGAGGAGATGTAAGTTGCTTTAAAATAAGGTTCATGAAGAACAAACACCTTTTGAGGAATATGAGGAGCATTTGAGGATCAAACAAGGGCAGTAAAAATAAATTTTATTTACCCTGGTGAAGAACACGACGAACTTAGAGATGAGATTGGGAAGTTCGTGCGTTCAGATCTCCCACGCCCTAGCTTGGCAGAGGGAGACAGCTACAGTGGTGGCGGGATGAGGATTTTCGTGGCTGGTACGAGTACGACGACGACGAGGTTGAGGCAGTGAAGCTCTTCCTCACCGGCGACGATGACTTTAGCGGCGGCGTTAGGTTGGAGCTCGAAGAGGGATGAGATGCGGAGTAACCGAGCACAGTTGATGGGAAGGGGGTATTTATAGAGGAAGTGAAAACCGATCCGCCCGAAGATTTTGGATAGGATTACCCCTGACCCTTGCTCTCCACGCGATAGGTGTCACCCACGTACTTAGCGGTGGTGATCGTGGGTTATCCAGGCGCGGGAACCGGAACAGTTTGAGCGGGAACCGCTAAAAATTTTGGTAGTGAAGATTTCAAAGTTTTCGTTCGCAAATTCTTCAGTTGTCAAGGACACAGTGAAGAATTTGAACGAGTTTCAAAGTAGAACGCATATGAAGAATTTTTGAACATTCTTGGTTGAGTTTAGCATAGAAGGGAAAAGGGGTCCGATCACATTCACTTAGATGAAGATCAACTTGAAGAATTAGCAATAAGTCAATGCTGTTGAGGACATTAAAAACTCAAATATAAATATATATGTATAGTCAATGAAGAACATGAGTTTCAAAGTTTGAAGAATTTGAAAAGTTGAGGAATTTGATAGGTTGAAGAATTTGCAAAAACAACGAAAAGCTCAATTTTGAAGAATTTCAACTTTTGGTTGGTGGCGTAACCCACCGTATAAGAATGATAATTTCAGACACCGCGTACAATTGTTGTAGGGTTCTGAGAATCGAATTCTTCATTAATTTCTTCACACTTAGAGAGTTATTAGTCATTGATTGAAGCAAAACATTTCTTCGTGTGTTGCACATCAAGGTCATCAATTTTGCATAAGTGTTAGGATGTGTGTTCTTCAGCAAAGAACATTCGAAGATTTGAAGATATTTAGCTCACACCGCAACTTGCAAAATCTCTTTTCATCCAAGGGCTTAGTGAAGATATCGGCCAACTGTTCTTCAGTGGGGATGTGGTCGATGGAGATGTCGCCCTTGAGTACATGATCTCGAAGAAAGTGATGACGAATTTGGATGTGCTTGGTCTTGGAAGGCTGAACTGGGTTATAAGCAATCTTGATGGCACTCTCGTTGTCGTAGTAAAGAGGCACATTCTTCATCTTGATGCCGTAGTCCTTGAGGGTTTGCTTCATCCATAGTAGCTGAGCGCAACATGAACCGGCAGCAATGTACTCAGCTTCAGTAGTAGAGAGTGAAACGCAGTTCTGCTTCTTCGAGGACCAACAGACTAAGGATCGTCCGAGGAAATGACATGTGCCTGAGGTTGACTTGCGATCCACACGATCTCCAGCATAGTCAGCATCAGTGTATCCGATGAGGTGAAGATTTGAGCCCCTGGGATACCACAATCCAAGTGTTGGTGTGTGAGCTAAGTATTGAAAAATATGTTTCATAGCCTTATGGTGTGATTCCTTCGGTGTTGCTTGGAATCAGGCACACATGCAAACACTTAGCATAATATCAGGCCTAGATGCACATAGATACAATAATCAACCAATCATGGAGCGGTATACCTTCTGATCGAAATCTTTACCATTTTCATCAGTGCAGAGGTGGCCTTTTGAAGGCATTGGAGTTTTGACGCCTTTGCAGTCTTGCATGTCGAATTTCCTCAGAACTTCTTTGAGGTATTTCTCTTGTGAGATGAACATGCCATTGTCTTGCTGACGAATTTGAAGACCTAGGAATAATTTCAACTCTCCCATCATAGACATTTGATATTATTCACTCATCATATAGGCAAATTCATCACTGTAACGTTTGTCAGTACAGCCAAAGATAATATCGTCTACATATATCTGGCATATGACCAATTCATTTTCATAAGATTTTGTGAAAAGGGTTGGGTCAAGTGAAACGGGTTTGAAGCCTTTCTTCATGAGGAATTCCTTCAGAGTGTCGTACCACGCCTGAGGGGGCTGCTTGAGGCCATAGAGGGCCTTGTTTAGTTTGAAGACTTTGTCAGGATGCTTAGGGTCTTCAAAACCTGGGGGTTGAGCAACATATACTTCTTCCTCAAGCTTACCATTGAGGAATGCACTTTTCACATCCATTTGATATAAGATGATATTATGATGGTTAGCATAAGCAAGTAATATGCGAATAGCCTCAAGTCTAGCAATAGGTGCAAACGTTTCATCAAAGTCAATTCCTTCAACCTGTGTGTAGCCTTGGGCTACAAGACGAGCCTTATTCCTCACCACAAGGTCATTTTCATCTTGCTTGTTGCGATAGATCCACTTGGTACCTATGATGTTATGTTTGCGAGGATCTAGTTGATTGACAAGTTCCCACACGTTGTTGAGCTTGAATTGATGCAATTCCTCTTGCATAGCTTGAATCCACTCAGACTCCTTGAATGCTTCATCAACCTTGGTGGGCTCTATGATAGAGACAAAGGCAAAGTGCCCACAAAAGTTAGTTAGATGTGAAGCTTTTGAGTGTGTGAGAGGACCTGGTGCATTGATGTCATCGATGATTTTGTCAATCTGCACTTCATTTGCTACTCTTGGATGAGCAGGTTGACGTGGCTGGGGATTTTCATCAGCACCAGTTTCTTCAGGTATATCAGTATGAGAGTCTTCATTTCTTGGAATGATTTCCTTAGTGGGTATGACATCTTTAGTTTCCTTCAGCTTGATGGATTCTTCAGGAGACTGTTCATCTAACACAGAAGGCAGGAGCTCTCTTTGCGAGCCATTAGTTTCATCGAACCACACATCTACAGTTTCAACCACCTTGTGATGGTAGGTGTTGAAGACTTTGTAGGTGTGCGAGTCCTTTCCATAACCAAGCATAAAACCTTCATGTGCTTTCGGTGCAAACTTAGAACTGTGGTGAGGATCTCTGATCCAGCATTTTGCACCGAAGACTTTGAGAATAACTTACATTGGGTTTCTTGCCAGTCATAAGTTCATACGAAGTCTTCTTGAAGAATTTCTGAAGATATACCATGTTGATGATGTGGCATGTGGTATCAATTGCTTCAGGCCAGGAGCGACGAGGAGTCTTGTATTCATCAAGCATGGTACGAGCCATCTCAACAAGAGTCTTGTTCTTGCGCTCCACAACGCCGTTCTGCTAAGGAGTATAAGGGGCAGATAACTCATGAGTAATACCAAGTTCGTCAAGATTAGTGTTCTTGAACCCAGTCCCATTATCACTCCTGATATGCTTGATATTGACGCCGAAGTTGGTGGAGGCCCTTGAAGCAAATCGTCTGAAGACGTCCTGCACTTCATTTTTGTACAAAATAATATGCACCCATGTGTAACGAGAGTAATCATCAACAATGACAAAGCCATACAAACTTGATGCATTTGTTAGTACGGAGTAATGAGTGGGTCCAAATAGATCCATGTGAAGCAATTCAAAGGGTCGAGTCGTGGTCATGATTGTCTTCGAGGGATGCTTGGATCTGGTCATCTTCCTAGATTCACATGCACCGCAGAGGTGGTCCTTCAGAATTTGACACCCTCGATGCCAATGACGTGCTTTTTCTTCACGAGTGTGTGTAGGTTCCTCATACCAGCATGTCCAAGTCATCGATGCCACAACCAACCTTCTCAAGACTTTGCATGTAAGCAAGTGGCAGGTTGAGGACCTGTAGAGAAATCAACAATATACAAGTCTCCTCTCCTAAAGCCTTCGAAGACTTTGCAAGTAAGCAAGTGGCAGGTTGAGGACCTGTAGAGAAATCAACAATATACAAGTCTCCTCTCCTAAAGCTTTCGAAGACTTTGGAATTGTCAGATTCCATGATGACAACACAACGAAATTTTCCAAACACGACAACCATATCAAGATCACAAAGCATTGAGACAGACATAAGGTTGAACCCGAGGGATTCAACAAGCATCACCATATACATGGTTTGGTCCTTTGAGATAGCAACCTTACCAAGTCCCAATACCTTGCTTTTTCCTTTGTCTGCGTAGGTGATATGCTTCAGAGGGGATGGAGTGAGTGGCAAATTCATCAGTAGATTCTTGTCACCCGTCATGTGGTTTGTGCATCCACTATCGAGAACCCACTCAGTAGCTTTTAAAGTATCATCCTGCAGATGAATTAGTACAACTTACGAACTCATATGCTTCAGAGTGAAGAATATGATATCAATTTCAGCAGACATAATTTCATCACATAAGATAGTAAGCAAGTAGAGTGAGGACATGAGAAATGAAGAATTCATTTCATCATGGTTAGCTTGCGTCCTTTCAAGCATTTCCTCAGGTCTCCAGCAAATTCATCAGATGTTCAAATTCATCTGGAGACCTGAGCCTGCATAAGATGTCAGTTTGATTTCTTCACCACCCACATTTGGTGGGGTGGCAAAGAATTCATCATTCTGCGAGCACCATGTGAGAAGGGAGGCATGGAAGCAAGTGCGCTTCGTTTCACAGGGCGAGGATTATAGTACTCAAATGAATAAGCAGAGAAATTGTTCGAGGACTTATTAACATAATGGTTTAAATAATAATGCACTAATAACTCTTAGGTTTTCCCTGCGAAACAGAGGCATTAGTATGAGAATGATAATTTTTACCATTTGAGGAGTTTGGTCCATATGAGGAATTTGATCCGGGTTTCCTATTCTTCATGAGTGGTGTCGTGAGGACATTCACTTGAAGATTTTGTAGGTAGCTCTTGGGAACCCAGATTTTCTTCATAGGAGAACCGTTCCTACAGTTAGTTCCAAAAAATCTAGCAAATACTTCACCTTTCTGATTTTTGAAGAATTTGTAGTTCGAGTCAAGTGATTCATCAGAGAAATATGAAGTTTCACACGTAAAGCCAGATAAAGTGGATGGATCTACAGGAGGTCCTTTCGCAGCAACCCATGAGGTTTTGGGGTACTGCTCAGGTGTCCAGTAGGATCCATCAGCGTTGAGTTTCCTCACAAAGGCTATACCCTCTTTCCTAGGGTTCCTGTTCAGAATCTGCTTTTTGAGAACATCGCAAAGGGTTTGATGCCCTTTGAGACTTTTGTACATGCCTGTCACATACAATTCCTTCAACCCTGCATTGTCATCAGTGATACTAGTGGTATCCTCAGATGAGGAATTTAAGACCACGGGAATAGTTGTAGAAATTGTAGCAATAGAAGCATTTGAACATGCAGGTGAAGAATTATTAGTTTCACGTTCGATGCATTTCAAACAAGGTGGAATGAAATCTTCCTGAGCGGTACTGATCTGTTGAGCTAGTAAGGAATCATTTTCCCTTCGGAGATCTTCATGTGACACCCTCAGTTTCTCAAGATCTTGCTTTCTTTGAAGAAATTCATAAGAAAGCTTCTCATGATCAGCTAAGAGGTCGTTATGATGACTCTATAGGTTATCATACTTCGTCTAAAGACTTTTGAGATCGACAGACAGAGTTTGAGTCCGATCCACTTCATGGTTCAACAGATCATCGCTTTTGTCTAGCATTTTCTGAAGCTTTTCAAGTGCACTTTGTTGCTTAGTGGCAATTTTAACAAGTTTAGCATAGCTAGGTTTCACATATTCATCAGATTCACCTTCACTTGATTCAGATGAGGAATGATGTTTGTGTACCTTTGAGCCTTTTGCCATGAAGCAATAAGTGGGAGCATAACCGTCATTGCTGACGTCAGAGTCATTGGAGTAGTAATATTCTTCATTATTGAAGATGGACTTGCTGACAAAAGCAGTAGCGAGAGAAAGGCTAGCAACACCAGATTCTGATTCCTCCTCAGATTCTTCCTCTTCTTCATATTTTTCAGATTCTTCCTCAGAATCCATTTCCTTGCCGATGAATGCTCGAGCCTTTCTGGAACCATTCTTCTTGTGCTTTGAGGACTTTGAAGATGAGGACTTTGCAGATGAGGACTTTGAAGATTTCTTCTTTTTCTTCGAGTCATCAGAACTATCATCCTTGTATTTCTTCTTCTTCTTCTTTGAGTCTTTTTCCCAGAGAGGACAGTCGGAGATAAAGTGACCAGGCTTCTTGCAATGATGACATGTTCTTTTCTTGTAATCTTCTGAGGAATCTGATTTCCTCAAGCCACTTTTTGATGACTTTCCAAATCCACCTCTTCTTGAGAACTTCTGGAATTTCCTCACAAGCATTGCTAGTTCCTGACTTAGTTGTTTAGGATCACCAAGGTTGTTGTCAGAATCTTCTTCTTCAGATGAGGAAATTGCTTTTGCCTTCAGAGCACGAGATCTTCCATAGCTTGGCCCGTAGAGGTCTCTCTTTTCAGCTTGTTGGAATTCATGAGTATTGAGTCTCTCAAGAATATCAGCAGGATCAAGCGACTTGTAGTCACCACGTTCTTGAATCATCAAAGCCAGAGTATCGAATGAGGAGTCAAGAGATCTTAGCAGTTTCTTCACCACTTCATGGTCAGTGATATCGGTGGCACCCAATGCTTGAAGCTCATTTGAGATATCAGTGAGACGATCAAAAGTTTGCTGAATATTTTCATTGTCAAGTCTCTTGAAGCGGTTGAAGAGATTGCGAAGAACATCTACACGAGAGTCACGTTGAGTGGAAACACCTTCGTTGACTTTGGATAGCCTATCCCAGATAAGCTTAGCAGACTCCAAAGCACTCACTCTGCCATGCTAACATTTGCTCAGATGGCCACACATGATATTCTTCGCTTGAGAATCGAGTTGCTTGAATCTCTTCACATCAGCAGTAGTAACAGTGGGAGCGACAGAGGGCACACCATTTTCCACAACATACCAGAGATCGTTGTCAATAGCTTCAAGGTGCATACGCATCTTGTTCTTCCAGTAGGGGTAGTCTGTCCCTTCGAAGGTAGGACACCACGCAGAAACCTTGATCATACCTGTAGTCGACATAACTAGAACTCCAGGTGGTTAAACCAAAATCACACAGAGCGAGGGAGTACCTCTTTGATACCAATTGAAAGTGCGTTATATCGACTAGAGGGGGGTGAATAGGCGATTTTACAAATTCATCACTTGAGGAGTTTCAACTTTGAGGAATTTGAAATGTGATGAATAACTAGCAGCGGAATAAGTACTCAAGTGCATGAGGAAGATAGTAACAACATAGTCTTCATGATGAAATGAAACATGCACAAATAGAGAGTAGCGCGATACAGGATAAGCAGTGATGAACAAGGTAACTTGAAGAATTTGAGGTGAGGAATTTGTGAAAGTCTTCACTCAAATTCTTCAAACAGTAACAATCAATTTCATCAACAGGTATATGAGGAATAGAGGCGTTGAGGAATTAGAACCAGATAGCTCAATGAAGACAATGGTTTGATAACCCAGTTCCAACTGTTGTGACAGTCGTATGTCTGGTTTGGAGCGGCCTGGTATTTAAACTAGAGGACACACAGTCCCAGGACACACAGTCCTTACCATATTCTCCTTGAGCTAAGGTCACACAGTCCTCGCCCAACACTCGTGGTAAGTCTTCAGGGTAGACTTCCAAAACCCTCACAAACTGGTCACCCGGCGATCCACAATTTACTGCTGGATGCTCTAGACCAAGGTCACTTCGTGGTCCCCAATTGACTGCAGGAGCACTAGACCATGACGCCTAACCGTGTGGAGGATGCACAGTCCTCAAAGGTAACAAGCGTCGGTTCCACACAGGAATTTCTTCAGTGATGCTCAATCACTTTGGGTTTTGTGGTTTGATTGTAGGTTTTTCCTCACTGATGATTTTCTCTCAAAAGTCCTCGGAGGATGGGTTGCTCTCAAATGACAAGTGTCAGTTCTCTCTCTTGGAGCAGCCAACCAGCTAGTGGTTGTGGGGTGTGGCTACTTATAGCCAAGATGCAACCTGACATGATAAGACATAAATGCCCCCAATGATATGACCGTTATGTGGATAAGTATGATTGGGGACAGCTGGCGCTAAGCACAGCAACGGTCGGAATTTCGAACTATGAAAGTCCTCACCTTATCATGTTCCTCACTTGTAGGCAGTTCACACTGGCGAAATCCTAACTCCCCAGTCAGATCAATTTCCTCAGAGACCAGAAGAACTTCGTCTCTGTCGCTGAAGAACTCGTCTGAACCGTAAGAGATTTCCAAAGGCTTCACTCGAAGGATTGTATGGGTTGAGGATTTTGGAGTTGAGCATTAGTTGGAAATTTTCCTTAGTATTACCTCGGCCCCCTTTAACAGTACGATGTTTCCTATGACTCAAATAAAGGAAAAGAAACTACGAAAACAAAGTCTTCACGCTTCATATTCCTCATTCATATCTTCAAGGTCACACCAACTTCTTCATTTTTAAAGTCTTCACAAAGTCTTCACCAAAGTCTTGAGAAAGTCTTCAGCAAAGTCTTCACTTGAAGACATACATTTTTAGGGGTCGATAATCTCTGATTATATCAAACTCCTCATCGACTTATAGAGCCTGTGTATACTCACAAATGCATTAGTACCTTAACTTGTAAGTCTTCAATACACCAAAATCACTAAGGGGCACTAGATGCACTAATGAGAACAATGACATGATGTAGACAAATTAGACTCAATCAACATGAACAAACCCCATCATTTTGTCCTTAGTAGCAGCAACACAAAGACGCATCTTGCCCCCTTCTGTCACTGGGATATAGAAAGTCACCAGGTCGAACCAACTACAACACACTACTTCCACTTAAGAAGTACCGATCTAGTTGCCAAACTACATCAATAGATCGGAAAGCATTACAAAGCTATAATATCATTCATATAAGAATTACATAAGATCAGAGGAGACTCAAATATTTATCATGAATAATCTGAGCATAAACCCACAATTCATCAGATCCCAACAAATACACCATACAAAGTGATTACATCGGATAGATCAAAGCAAAGATGCGATGAACATTGTATTAATGATCAAGAGAGAGAGAGAGAGATTGCCATCTAGGTACTGCCTACGGACCCGTAGGTCTACGGTGAACTACTCACACATCACGATGAGGGCAGCAAGGTTGATGAAGAAGACCTCCGTGATCGATCCCCCCTCGCATAGGGTGCCGGAATGGACCTCTAGATTGCCTCCCGTCGGAACAGAGACTTGCGGCGGTGGAAAAAGTGTTTCGGGAGTGCTTCTATTTTTTAGGGTAGATGTGAATTTATACGCTAGAGAACGACGTCAGGAGAGATGCCAGGGGGCCACCACATATCTAGTCGCACCACCTGGTGGCACGGTGGGAAATGTGGTGGGACCCTGGTGCATCTCCTGGCATTCCGCTGAAGCTTCTAGGTCTTGTATTGGTCCAGAAAAAATTGTCAAAAAGTTTCATGGCAATTGGACTTTGTTTGGTACAGCAAACCTAAAAATCCAAAAACACGCAGAAAACATCAACTGGCACTGGGCACTTGGTCAATAGGTTAGTTGTCAAAAATATTATAAATTGGCAAACAAATGCCCAAAAAGTATCATATAATGATAATATATTAGCATGGAACAACCAAAAATTATAGATACATTGGAGACGTATCAGCATCCCCAAGCTTAATTCTTGCTCGTCCTCGAGTAGGTAAATGATAAAAACAGAATTTTCGATTACAACATGCTACCCATTATGTAATCTCTTGTATGTATGCTCATTGAGAAATGATGAACTAATAACAGCAACATAGCAATATTTATAAGTGCAAGAAACAAAATCATTGATTTTGAAAGTATACGATCCTAAAAGAATGTGTACCCGCATTCATATTATTATATTAGCAAGGCATGGCTCTGTCTTCACCACATTAATACAAATGTCAGGCACCACGGTGCCCAAGTCAGACAATTGGATCCTACTTTTTCATTATGCATCAACTTTTTATTCTTCATGCAATACATGAGCGTGAACCATTGGACATAGCATATAGGTGGAATCGAATATGGTGGTAGGTATCAAATGGGTTAAAAATGGAGAAGATAGTCTCACATCAACTAGGCATACCAACGAGCTATGGAGATGCTCATTGATAGATGTCAATGCAAGGAGTAGGGATTGCCATGCAAATGATGCACTAGATCTGTAAGTGTATGAAAGCGCAACTGAAGCTAAGTGGATGTGCATCCAACTTGCTTGCTCATGAAGACCTGGGGCATTTGAGGAAGCCCGTCAACGGAATATACAAGCCAATTTTATTATGAAAAGGTAAATCCCACTAGCATATGGAAGTGACAACATAGGAGACTCTCTGTATGAAGAACATGGTGCCACTTTGAGGCACAAGTGTGGTAAAGGATAGTAGCAAAGTCCCTTCTCTCTTTTCTCTCATTTTTTATGATGGGCTTTTCTTTCTTGTTTTCTTTTTTCCTCCCCCTTTTTCTCCTTTTTATGGTGGGTTCATTTGGACTCCCCCTTTTTTATTTCATTTTTTGTCTGGAGTCTCATCCCGACTTGTGGGGGAGTCATAGTCTCCATCATCCTTTTCTCACTAGGACAATGCTCTAATAATGATGATCATCACACTTTTCCATACCTACTAATAAAGGGGCTATTGCTTCTGCCTGCCTGTCATTAAATTTTCCCTCAAAGTTGGCAAAAATTACCCACCAATACTACCCGTAAGTGACAAAAAACGTTTCGCTTTTTTTGTTAATTCTCTGCCCAAAGCTTTCAGTTTATGTACAAGACGGCCTCCACATGTAGCACATGTGGACAAGCAGCTGAGTGGCTTGAGCCTTCCACTTCCACCCGGGACACCCAGATTCGAATCCCCTCCCCCACTTTTTTTCTGCCTTTTCTACTTGGTTTAAGGTTAGCGTAAGATAGAGCTGCCTTTCCCAAGTGTCATTTTACTAGATGGGCTGCACTGTTGCAACTTTGGCCCGACTATTTCCTTTTTAATGTTTCTATTTTCTGCAGATACAAATACCTATTAAAATATGCATATCTTTCAAACTCTAACTTCAAATTTTGAAAGTTATATACGAAAATAGCTTAAAAATTTGTAGATTCCAAATATACTATTATCTTTCATGTTAATTATTTCTAAAATTATGTTTATGTTGCATACTTAATTAATACCTTTCTTTAGATGGGACGTTTTAAAAATATCTATTCGTTATGCATGTACTTTCAGATTGATTGTTTTCGATGGAGATATCTAATATGCTTGCACCCAAATTAAGTCTTGATTTGGGTTATAGTTATAAACACATAGATCAAGAAATCAGGAATGATGCTCTTATGCACATGTTATCATTGAGTATTAAAGTGTATTTTATTATTTTCAATCTAATGCACTATTTGTTGGGTATGAATGATGAACGCCGCAAAAAGGTGAATTGATAGCGGCAACTAGGTAGATATTTTTGTTGTCTAATAAATTGGACATAACTTGAGTACACTTAAATAATCATCCCACTTATATGTTTGTGCACAAACCACTTATTATATTGTTTTTCATATAGCACCATGAAAGATTTCATGTGATTTGCTGATGTTGTCAAGTGTGTATGAGGAATGATTTTTTCTCCCGTTGCAACACACGAGCATGTTTGCTGGTATTTACTTACAACTCAACATGAAGGACTGATAGGAAGATATGACTCTGTATGAATGCATATCGCAGTGTACCAGGATGTGAATTGATCTAGCATGACATGTATCAAAAATATGAAGAATGGTGGCTTTGCCACGAATACTATGTCAGCTCTATATGATCATGCCAATTATTATGATGATGAGTGCACTAGTCATGTGAAGTGACAATGGAATTTGCATGGCAATATATCTCGGAATGGCTATGGAAATGCCATAATAGGTAGGTATGGTGGCTATTTTGAGGAAGATATAATGAGTCTTATGTGTAACAGAGCGTATCATGTTATAGGGTTTGAATCCACCGGCAAGAGTTGCACCGATCCTCGAGGTGAGAATGGTCTATGCACGACACCGAAGAGGCTAGAAAGTATGAGAAGGTGAAGATGCATATGTCCATGGTGTCATATTAGTCATAAAGAACTCATATACTTATTCCAAAGTTTTATTAGTTTTATCACAAATCAAAGCACTCCCCGCATGCCCTGAGGGAGGAGGTTGGTAGGAGTTAACCATCGTGCGCCCCCGACTCTGTAACATCCCAAAAATTCATTTTGAATGTTATGAAATATAGCTATGCACCATCATCACATTGTTTGAATGAAATCAATTGTTGAAGTTCTTCTTTTGAAATTCTGAAAGGCCATTTCAATTTTTTCCATATACTTGTTTCTCCTATTTGGAAACCCCTGGAAATATTCAAAAAAAAAGAGGAGTAACATGACACTCCACACCAGGGGCATCTTGGTGAAATATTTGAGCAATAAAAACTATGGCGTTATTTGAAAATTCATTTGCAAAAGAATTTAAAATCAATTAGGCATTTTCTGAAAAATAATTTTGTTAAGTATTCATTTTGACAGAGGAAAAATGTTCATTAGATAGCATTTATTTCCCTGATCATTTTGACATATATATTCCCCATGTTTGGAAATGATCTGAATGCATTAAAGGGGTTTTAAACGCTCTGGAAAATAGAAAAGGAAACGAATTAAAGCGTTTAATTAGAAAACTGGCCGGCCCACCAGCCTTTCGGATCCTTTCGGATCGGTCACCGACGCGCAGATCCTGCTCCCACTCTCACTGACACGCGGGACCCACCGTTCGACAACGCCATCAGCGTGCTCGTCTCCCTCCTCACGCTGTCGACGTCGCCGGAGATCCCTCCTCCGCTGATCTCGCTCCTCTCTCCCTCTCTCGACCCCGCACCTAGCCTATAAAGCCCCTGCCTTCTCCACTCTCCGTTCCACCCCCGAGCGCCCCTGCCCACGCCCACAAACGCCACCACTCCACCTCGCCGGAGTTCGGTCGACGATCGAAGCTCTCCGAGCACGAGGCTGTCGCCTCCGTCGTTCCCAGCCTCGTCTGACGCCACCAATCGACGCCAGAGCTTCACCGCCGTCGCCTGAGCACTTCGGACGCCGCCCCCGACCACCACACCCTCGCCTCCGACCACCTCCGACTTCCGGCCGCCGTCGACATCACCAGAGCTCCGACCCCCTCCCCTGTAAGCAGCCACCTCCACCCGCAACCGTCAGATCTAGGATCTACGCTCCAGATTAGAAATTTTATAAAAAACGAACCGGTACACGTTAGTTTTCAGCCGTCCGCTCGTTAGCACCCACGCGCGCACACCCTAGGCCAAGTACAGCATGCCACGTCACCCTGTCCGTTAGTTCGTTTTTTGTTCTTTCTCTATTTTGTTTTAGAAAACAGAATGCTTTCTGTTTTTGTTTTAGTTGTAACTTTTAAACTAATTAGTGTTTTTAATTGATTCTCTTTGCATTAGGTCACAAATTTCATGTAGTTTCATCCTGTAGTCTTAGATTTCAGATTTGAACTTTAAAATTTGAATCTAACCAAATTTTCTTAAATTACTAAAATATATATAACTAGAGTTTAAAAATATATTTTTGTATGAATATTTTTGCCACTAGTTTGTATTAGTTAGACCTATCATCCTACATAGTTTGAGAATTTTTAGGATGAATTTGGTTAGGGTTTTTAACAAAAACACAATCTGTTTAGTTCTTAATAGAGCTTAGTTAGTTTGATTTTAGTTTAGTGTGAATCTGAGTTAGTTTAACTTTTGTTTTTAGTTTTCATTAGGTTCTGTTGCTTCAACATTAGGTGAAATAACTTGCTGTTAATAAAAATAAATTGTTTAGTTTTATACCTTATTGTTATAGGAAATCTTTATTCCTTTTCATTAGGTATAGTTTTATAAAGCAATTTAGTTTTACTTTTCACAAACATTTTAGGAGATTTAATGGTGTTTTGTAATAAAGAATCTTAGTAATTCTTTTCTGTTAAGTAATGTTCTTATTTTATATTAGTAGTAGTCTTGACACTAAAAATTTGGAGTCAAATATTGGTTTTGAATTCTTTCTCTTGATTGTTACTATTTAATTGTTTTAGTATTGTTAGTGTTACCTTGCTGTTGTGCTAATTGTATGTAGTTATGCTTATTGTGTGCTTTGTTTGATTCGTTAGATCATCCAGAGTGCGAAGCTTGTTATCTAGAGTCACTGGAGTACGACGATCGTCAGCAAGGCAAGTCACTTTGATCATGTTTAACCATGTTTTATTGCATTAGTTCTACCATCTCCCCAATTGCATGCAAAGTAGGTAAATTAGAAACTTGGTTACTTGATGTAGTATCATGTGGTAGGCACCCCTCAAACCTTTTGGCACTTTGGCCCCGGGAAACGTTGATTTAATTTTGCTATGCTATTAGTAGACGGGGTTGGTTGTGTAATTCATGATAGTTGTGAGATAATAATTTCAAGACCTACAAGATGATCAAGACTTCAAGACTCCAAGTTTATCAACATACCTCTGGGTGGATGATGGTTGAACGGCACCCTGGAGAAACCAGTGGTTAGCCTAGGTGTTGCTGGAGAAGTGCTAGTATTCACGCGGAAAGGTCCACCCAGGAACAAAGAGATGGATGGATGCTTCAAGACCCAAGGCTTACCTGCACAGCCACAAGCCATTATGGGCTCTGGCTTGGTTGGATATCGTGGTGACCCTGGACAGGCGGTGCTACGACATGTAGAAGAACGGTAGGAAAGGATGGGCACCGACAGAGTCTCAGGGGAACCCTTTAGAAGACCATGTTTTGGTCATCCGTTTCTCAAACACCCTAAAGTGTGAGAAATCCAATGGAGGCGGTCAAATCTTGTGGGGAACGTGTGCAAAACTCTGCAGAGTACCCAAACCTAATCGATTAGCCGTGTCCACGGTCATGGACAACTTGAGCAAAAGGAACTGAAACTATCTGGAATTCTCAACACAAATAGTTATATTGATGTGGGTATTAATGACAACTTGGGTATGAGAATTGGTTGGTGGAACCATATCATTAATCAACCAACATTGTAGTAATAAGTTTTGCCCTCTCTTGTTGTAGGAAAAAAATTGGTTTAAGCAAAACTTACTACCCCACCTACCATATATGCATATAGAATAGATGATTGCTTTACACCACTCTTTTGTGACATTGCTGGCATATTCAATATGCTGACCTACACGGCTGCAACGTATCATGTTGCAGAGTACTTTTCCGATTAGGAGTGAGGATACGCTCTATGCTCGGTGAGATGCCCTTGGAGTCAGATGGACTCAACTACCTTTGAAGCTTCCGCAAGACTTTGGTTTAGTTTATCTCATGAGTTGGCCTTCATCCACTTTATTGTAATCCTTATTGTAATAAAGGACTCGATATGAGATTTCGATTAATAAAGCTGTGTGATTTCCCTTTGATATATACATTGATGTACCGTGTGTGTACCAGCATGATCTTGGGATGGTATGGAAACACCGGAGATTCGACCTTTCAGGTCGGGTCGCTACAGAAATGGTATCAGAGCACATGCTGACCGTAGGACGTAACCTCTAGGATTGGAAAAGCCTTAGGATCACTTTTCTATTGTCTTTCAAATTCTTATATTCTCATCTGCTCGTTTCTGACTTCCCTCTGATTTATTTCAAAATTTATAGATGGCCACCTTCACCCCAGTTTTGATCACGGAGTTTTGTCAGCCTGACGCTTCGATTCCCTTTGGCAAGGAGCTGGTGAAGATCGTCAGGGACGTAAGGATCGCTTTGCCAAGCATCACCAGGACTCCTATCATGTCTTTTCCACAAGACGGTCGCTACAGGATCGAGGTGCACATCCCCGGAAAGACCTTTGGAAATCATAAAGAACCCATCGACTACAAGTTTGTGGCACCAAGCTGGATTCTTGGGAGGGACATGGCGATTCACCATGCCCTCGGACGTATTCAGGAGGAATACAGGGGTGGCCCCATTTCGAAAATCCTCCGCATGGTTTGTCACAGGGATGCCAATGGAAATATCATAAATACCCCCACTGGAGACTCCACCATTTCCTATATCTAGACTTTGGAAAGTCACATCAGGACTCTAGAGCTTCGGGTATGTGCAGACACGAAGATGATCAAGAGGCTGATGAACCGCGAGATTGACCTTGAAGCTGACCTATGGGAAGCCAAGTACGAGCATGAGCATGAAGTGAAGGATTTCTTAGAGAGGACCGAGAAGCTGAAAACTCGCATTGCAACTCTGGAGGAACAGCTGGACATGGGGGAAAATCTTCACCCAGAGGGAGACGTGGCTCCTTTGATCAGCAACGATGATGACTATGAGGAGAGCGTCATCGGAGGACCCACGACCATGTACTTTTGAGGAGAACTTTAGTCATGCCCCCCATGTATCTTTATTTTCGTCGTTAAAACGTAGGTCGATGCTTCGTTTGATTTGAGACTTGTATCTCAATGTTTGAACCTTGAGTTGAATAAATGAATGAGTGTTTGATGTGATATGTTGGTTGCATTGCATATGGGTAGTGAAATTTTCTTTTAGGCCCTTGTTCTATTCTAATTCTCACCCCTCTGAAAACAGCAAGATGCCTCTGCGACGTGAGCCCGACTTCACCTTCCCGCCGGAACTCACACAACTTCTCCAGCAGCAGAATGCCCTGATGCAGCTGTTGATCCAGAACCAGACCAACAACCACAACAACCACCCTCCACCTCAGGGCGACAACCTCACCCGTTTTCTGAGGCTGAATCCACCAACTTTCTCTAGCAACACTAAGACCATTGTGGCAGATGATTGGCTCCGCAAGATGGAGAGGGAACTCATCACCGCTGGATGCACTGAGGTTGAAAAGGTGCGCTTTGCCGACCATCAATTGGAGGGACCAGCAGCTTCATGGTGGGAGAACTACACCACCACATACCCCATTGCTGGTGTGACTTGGGAGCAGTTCAAGATAGCTTTCCGCACTGCTGATGTCTCAGCTAGAGCCATGAGTCTGAAGAAGCATGAGTTTCGCAACTTACACCAGGGGAACCGCTCCGTGGCCCAGTATGTGGATGAATTCAGCATGTTGGCTCGTTATGCACCAGGAGATGTGGCCGATGATGCAGCCAAACAGGAGAAGTTCCTAGAAGGACTCAACGATGAGTTGAGCGTGCAACTGATGGTGGCTACTTTCAACAACTACCAGGAGCTGGTAGACAAGGCCCTCATCTTGGAGGGAAGCAGCAGCAAATTGAAAACCGCAAGAGGAAGTATGGACAGGGGAAGTCTAACTCTGGAGCTCAACAAAAGCCCCGCTACTCCCCGTACTCAGGGAATACCGGATCAGGAACCGGTAAGTATGGAGGACACACTCATAACGTGCACAACCATGGAGGCCACAACCATGGAGGAAATGGGAATAATCGTCCCAACAATGGCAACTTCAAGAATGGCAATGTAAGTGGGAATGGCAACCAACACCGTCCCGCTCCAGCTCAGAAGGATCTGAGCCATATCACTTGCTTCAAGTGCCAGAAGACAGGGCACTATGCCAATGAATGCCCTCAGAACAAGCAAGGAAATGGAAACGACAACAACAACGACAACTCTGCAGCTAAGAAGCCAAACCCTTTTCCCCGTGCTCAGGTGAACCACATTGATGTGGAAGAAGTCTATGATCAGCCCGAGACTGTGGTTGGTAAGTTTTTATTGCATTCACTTCCAGTTATGGTACTTTTTGATTCTGGTGCAACTCATTCATTCATATCAAGAGTAGTTGTGGAAAAGTATGGTTTACCCACCATAACCCTTAGTCAGCCCATTAAGGTCAATTCCCCAGGAGGTATGATGATGACAAGGATAGGATGCCACGCATTGAAACTCAATAAAGGAAATCATGTTTTCCCCACCGACCTCATCGTCATAGAATCCCAGGGATTAGATGTAATCCTAGGCATGGATTGGCTGACCAAGTATGAAGGAAACCTTGATTTCCCTAGCAAGTCTATTTTGCTCACCACCCTAGAGAACAAGAGGATTAAGTATGTATCCAGACGTACATAGAAGAGTTCTCGGTTAAATTCCCTCACAGGAGTTGTTCAGGAGGAAGTGCCGGTTGTACAAGACTTTCCAGATGTATTCCCGGAGGAATTACTAGGCATGCCACCAGATAGAGAGATTGAAATTGTGATAGAGTTACTACCAGGAACAGCCCCAATTTCCAAGAGACCATATCAGATGCCCGCAAATGATTTGGAAGAAATCAAGAAGCAGATTAAAGAGTTATTGGACAAAGGATATATTTGCCCAAGTTCTTCACCTTGGGGAGCCCCAGTTCTTTTGGTGGATAAGAAGGATAAAACCTTGAGGATGGTGGTCGATTATCGTGCATTGAACGAGGTGACTATCAAGAACAAGTACCCTCTGTCGATGATTAATGACTTGTTCGATCAATGTGGGAGCCAAAGTATTCTCCAAGATCGATCTTCGATCAGGGTATCACCAATTGAAAATTCGTGAACAGGATATACCCAAAACAGCCTTCACCACAAGGTATGGCCTATATGAGTATACAGTCATGTCTTTTGGTTTGACTAATGCTCCTGCCTACTTCATGAATATGATGAACAAGGTGTTTATGGAATATCTGGACAAGTTTGTCGTGGTGTTCATCAATGACATTTTGATATTCTCCAAGAGCGAGGAAGAACACAAGGAAAACTCCTAGAAAGGAGGAGGTGAAGACGAAGAAGAGTTTCCCGAAGTCAAAGCCACTCTAATTATTTTTGCTGATGTCTAAAGAAAGAGTCGACTGAAAGTTATCAACAGGAAAGTGGTCTCAGACTGCTATCACGTTTGACTAGTCGGATCATCCTACTCATGTCGCTACCCACTATCGGCAAGCTCTGGTGGTGGATCCTATCGTGGGAGGCACTCGACTCTGCAAGGTCCTCATGGACGGAGGGAGTGGTTTGAACATTCTGTATGCGGATACTCTCAAGTGTACATGCATTCCGATGTCTCGACTCAGTGAGAGAAACATGCAGTTCCATAGATTCATCCCTGGGAAGAAGGCCAAATCACTCAGCCAAATTGCATTGGATGTCGTATTCGGCACCGATAACATATTTCGCAAGGAGAAGTTAATGTTTGAAGTTGTGGATCTCCAGAGCGCATATCACGCCATCCTTGGTCGCCCGGCCTATGCACGTTTCATGGCCCGTCCATGCTACCTGTACCTCAAGATGAAGATGCCCGGGCCCAAGGGTGTGATCACACTCATAGGCAATTGACAGAGAGCTGAGGAGTGCATCCAGTAGGGCTCCAAAATCGTTGACCATCAGATGACTATAGTTGAGTTGGAAGAGTACAAGAAGAGTGTTGATCCCGCCGACCTGCTACGTGCCAAGAAGCCCGCTTCAAAGTCTACTTTTCAGTCGGCAGGCGAAGTGAAGAAAGTACACATCCACCTAACAAATGCTAAAGCTGCCTCGACCAACATTTCAACGTCACTTGATGGCAAATAGGAAGCCGAGCTCATCCAGTTCCTCCGTGAGAACTGGGACATCTTTGCATGGAAGCCTGCTGACATGCCAAGTGTACCCAGGGAACTGGCTGAGCACCGACTGATAGTTGACCCGAGGCCAAGCCTGTGAAATAGCATTTGCGTTGGTCGACAGCGAAGAAGCGGAAGGCAATCGGCGAGGAGGTGGCTCGACTCTTGGCGGCCAAGTTCATTCAGGAGATTTCCCACTCTGAGTGGCTCTTGAACATCATCATGTTCCCCAAGAAAGATAAGTCATTCCACATATGTATTGAGTTCAAACATGCCAATCGGGTCTGCCCGAAAGATCATTTCCCGCTCCCCTGCATCGATCAGATTGTCGACTCAACTACGGGATGCGAGCATTTATCTTTTCTTGATGCATACTCTGGTTACCATCAGATATGTCTGTTTGGTCCAGATGAAATAAAGATAGCCTTCATCACCCCTTTTGGGTGTTTTTGTTATATCATCATGCCTTTTGGTTTGAAAAATGTTGGCGCTACTTTCATGCGCATGATTCAAAAATGCCTGCTCGAGCAGATCCCTCGGAATGTCAAAGCATACATGGACGATATTGTCGTCAAGTCTCGCAAAGGTTCTGACCTGCTGACTAACTTGGCTGAAACGTTCGCCAATCTAAGGAGGTATGATATCAAGTTAAACCCGTCCAAGTGCACTTTTGGCATTCCGGGTGGCAAGTTGCTCGGTTTCCTTGTTTCCGAACGGGGAATCAATGTCAATCCTAAGAAGATCAGCGCCATTACCCGAATGAAAAGGCTTGTGCGTGTACACGATGTCCATAAGCTCACAGGTTGCTTGGTGGCATTGAGTCGATTCATTAATCGTCTTGGTGAGAAGGCATTGCCTTTGTACGACTGATGAAGAAGTCTGATACGTTCGAGTGGACTCCAGAAGCTGAAGCAACATTTGTCGAGCTCAAAGCGCTACTTTCTAGCTAGTTAGTGCTTGCTGCTCCGCATGGCAAAGAGCCCTTGCTCCTGTACATCATGGCTACTAATCAGGTCGTTAGTACAATTCTCACCATAGAGCGGGAAGAGGAAGGCAAATCTTACAAAGTCCAACGTTCGGCTTATTATATTTCTGAAGTGTTGACTCCTTCAAAGCAAAGGTACCCACATTACCAGAAGCTCGTCTATGGTATCTATCTATCAACGAAGAAGGTGGCACACTACTTCCAAGACCACTCAATTTCAGTCGTTAGTGATGCTCCATTGTGTGAGATCCTAGAAAATCCAGATGCGACTGGTTGAGTGGCCAAATGGGCTATTGAGCTCCTCTGCTTTGATACCTAGTTTGAAGCAAAAAAGGCAATCAAATCTCAAGCACTTGCTGATTTCCTGGCCGAGTGGGTAGAACAACAGCAGCCAATTCAAATCCACTCGGTGCACTGGACCATGTTCTTTGATGGCTCGAAGATGTTGAATGGGTCTAGTGCTGGCGTAGTATTGGTATCTCCAAAGGGTGACAAACTCAGCTATGTCCTACAGATTCACTTGGATTCCTCCAATAACGAAGTAGAATACGAAGCACTCCTATATGGGTTGCGTATGGGCATTTCACTCGGCGTCAAGCGCCTAATGGTATATGGTGAATCTAATTTGGTGGTTAACCAGGTGATGAAAGAGAGGGATGTCAGGAACCCATGTATGACTGGATACTGCAATGAAGTAAGAAAGCTTGAGAAGAAGTTTGAAGGTTTGGAACTCCATCATGTTCCCCGAGTGAATAATTAGGCAGCTGATGAGTTAGCAAAGATTGGATCCACTCAGAAGCCTACCCCTAGCAGTGTGTTTCTCAAACACCTACGTTCTCCTTTGGTACACGAAGATCCCTTCACTGAAAAGCCCCCGCAAACAATAAGCACCTCAAATCCGACTGAAGTTGATGTTCCAGCGGTCATAGATCTGGTCATGGAGATTCTGGTCATCACGCCCGATTGGACGGTGCCATATATTGCGTATATTCTGAGGCAAGAACTCCCAGAGGACGAAGTTGAAGCTTGACAGATTGTCCATAGATCCAAGGCCTTTACTATGATGGGTGATAAACTTTACAGAGAAAGCATAACTGGCATAACTCAACGTTGCATCTCTCCTGAAGAAGGTTAACTGATCCTGGAGGAAATTCACTCAAGAACCTGTGGTCATCAAGCGTCATCCCGGACGATTGTTGCCAAAGCATACCGAGCTGGTTCTTCTCACCGCACGCCAATGAAATGGCTAAGGAGATTGTTGATCACTTTGAAGGGTGCCAGTTCTACTCAAATTTTCCGCACAAGCCTGCATCCGCCTTGAAGACTATTCCACTCGTCTGGCCATTCACTGTTTGGGTTTTGGACATGGTCGGCCCTTTCCGAACTGGTCGGAGTGGATTTACTCACTTGTTCGTGGTAGTCTACAAGTTCACCAAGTGGATTGAGGACAAACCCATAAAGAAGCTGAACTCGTGCACTACAATAAAATTCATGCGAGAGATTATGATCTGATATGGAGTTCCTCACAGCATCATTACGGACAATGGTTCAACCTTCGACTCGAAAGAGTTCAGACACTTTTGCTTCACCCAAGGCACTTGGGTGGATTACGCATTGTGCACCTTCAGACTAATGGTCAAGCAGAGCGAGCAAATGGCCTTATCCTTCAAGGATTGAAGCCTCGACTCATGCGGGATCTTGAACATGCAGCTGGAGCTTGGGTGTCTGAATTGCCGTCTGTGCTGTGTGGCTTGAGGACGACTCCCAATCGGTCGACTAGGTGCACTCCTTTCTTCTTGGTGTATGGAGCTGAAACTGTTTTGCCTAGTGATCTCCTTCACAATTCTCCTCATGTAGAACTTTACTCCGAGGCTAAGGCTGAACAAGCACGCCGGGACGATGTGGATCTCCTAGAAGAAGAGCGCAAAATGGTTCTAATTCAATCGACTGTATATCAACAAGATTTGCGTCGCTTCCATGCAAGGCACTCCAAGAGTCGGTCATTTCACGAGGGTGATCTTGTGCTCCAAGTGGATCAGCAGCGACCTCACAAGCTCGCTCCTGTGTGAGAAGGTCCTTTTGTCATCACCAAAGTACCGAACAATGGAGCCTACCACCTCTACAACCTCAAGTACAATATTGAAGAGCCTCGCGCCTGGAACGCAGATTTACTTCGACGTTTTTATACCCGAAGGCAGAGTTGTTTTGATGTAATAAAAATACTCCAGACAATGTCGTTTATCAAAGTTATGATTTCTGCAGTCTTTTGCCGATTCCGATTGCACAATCCCATATTCAAAAACACTCCAAGTGACGAGCCATCCTCTCACTCGGGGGCTTAGCTGCAAATCAGCTTTCGCCTAAGTTAAAAAAAACGTCGAGTGGATAGCATTCCATTCACTCGGAAACTTAGCTGCAAATCAGTCTTCGTCTAAGTGCAAAACTTCTCCGAGTGACGAACAATCCCCTCACTCGGGAGCTTAGCTGCGAACCACCTTTCGCCTAAGTTTAAAAAACCTTCTGAGTGGATAACGATCCATTCACTCGGAAACTTAGCTGCGAATCCGTCTTTGTCTAAGTACAAAACTTCTCCGAGTGACGAGTGATCCTCTCACTCGGCCAGCTTTTTCCTAAGTTAAAAAAAACTTCTGAGTGGATAAAGATCCATTCACTCAGAAACTTAGCTGGGAATCCGTCTTCGTCTAAATACAAAACTTCTCCGAGTGACGAGCGATCCTCTCACTCGAGGGCTTAGCTACAAAACATTTTTCGCCTAAGTTAAAAACCCTCCCGAGTGGATAGCATTCCATTCACTCAAAAACTTAGCTATGAATCAGTCTTCGTCTAAGTACAAAACTTCTCCGAGTGACAAGAAACCCTGTCACTCGGGGGGCTTAGCTGCAAACCAGTTTTCGCCTACGGTAAAAACCCTGCCAAGTGGATAGCATTCCATCCACTCGGAAACTTAGCCGCGAATCAGTCTTCATCTAAGTACAAAACTTATTCGAGTGACGAGTGATCCTCTCACTTGGGGGCTTAGCTACGAACCAGTTTTCGTCTAAGTTAAAAAAACTGCCGAGTGGATAGCATTCCATCCACTCGGAAACTTAGCTGCAAATCAGTCTTCTTCTAAGTACAAAACTTCTCCGAGTCACGAGCGATCCTCTCACTCGGGAGCTTAGTTGTGAACCAGCTTTCGCTTAAGCTAAAAACCCTGCCGAGTGGATAGCATTCCATTCACTCGGAAACTTAGCCACGAATCAGTCTTCGTCTAAGTACAAAACTTCTCCGAGTGACGAGCGATCCTCCCACTCAGGGGCATAGCTGCGAATCAGTCTTTGCCTAGGTCCGAAATTCTTTCGAGTGTTGAACATCCATTCCATTCGGGAGCAAAGCAAATTCAGCCAAACAGAGGATTGAAATCAGAGCTTAGATAAATCCAAAGTTCCTAACGTGGATAAAAGTTTTTCGCACAAACGGAAGTGCTCAAGCTTAGGGCCCAAATGAAGTTTTAAATGATTACATCACCACTCGGCATACCGAGGCAAATAAATTTTTAATTGCGATCAAAGTTTTATCAAGCACTTGTGGGACTTGCGGGCTCGACGAATGTGTCCAGGTCAATCCCATCAACAATCTGAGTGGCCGCATCGATGAAGGTCTCCATGAAGTCCTCAAATTGAAGTTTCTTTGTGTTGATCACCTGGAGAGCCTTCAGTTTGTCCTCCTTTTCCTCCTTGCAATGGACTCAGACAAGTGAAAGCACCATGTCAGCTCCGCAACGAGCAACAAATTTCTTCCATGCTTGCAGTCAACTAGGAATCTCATTGAGATGGGTCATCACCGACTCGAGGTCAGTCTGGAGGGTGTCCTCTGGCCATAGTTCTTTGTCAACCTTCTCTAGTGCAGCCTTATGTCGAGTGATTCTTGAACACTTTTGAGACAAACATCGAGACGAAACATATTCATGGCCACGGTGTCCCCGACAGGCAACTTGGTGGGATCCAAATTCGGTTCAATCTCCTCGATCTCCTTTTCAACGTCTTGGCAGAATTCTATATGAAGAGGGAATGGAAAGATGGTCATGCTACTATCCTATGGGAATTAAGGAAGTTCACTCGCCGAACAAAAGTTACCATCGAGCATGCTGAACATCTTCTTCGCAAAGTCCCCCAAGTACTTCTCGAGACCTTTGCTCCTCTTGTTCAACTGTTCGGCCTTCTTGATCCAGTCGACTGATTGGCAGCCTGCCACCCCACCCCACACCCCTGAAAAGTGTCATATCATGGTTGATGGAAATGATGTCCATGAAACCTGCGTCATATCATGGTTGATGGAAATGATGTCCATGAAACCTGCAGGGTAGGTTCGGACCTCTCCGTCCCTAAAACAAGCATTCAAAAGGGGAAATACTAAGACAAAAAACTCACTCGACGAACCGAGTAACAAGCGTACTCCGCATCTGAAAAAGGACCTTGAGTCCAAGTTCTTAAGACTACTGCTCATCGTCAATGATCAAAAGTAGTCTCAGGGACTACACCCTGGGGGTGCACTCAGCGTGCCCCCACTCGATACGAAACCACTCGACCAGGTCTGACCTGTCTGAGCAACAAATTGTCTCTATCAGGCCCCCGCTGACGCAAGCATTCGACGGCGGTCTCGGGGACTACACCCAGTGGGCGCACTCAGCGTGCGCCCACTGGACCTGCTATCACTCGACCCGTCGAGTGACAAGCAAACAAACAAAAAATAGTGCACAAGCCTACAAACATCGTCTCTATTAGACCACTGCTGATGCAAGCACTCGATGGCGGTCTCGGGGACTACACCCAGTGGGTGCACTCAGCGTGCCCCCACTGGACCAAAAACCACTCGACTAAGACCTGATCTACTTGAGAAGAAAACAAGAAAAATTGCTCCAAAAGAAAAATACCTAGTGGGTGTACAATCAAGAAAGACAGGAATTCAATCAAAAATGAACTTACAATCGCACTTACTTGGACATTGGTGCGAAGCGCCGAGCTGGCATCATAAGCCAACTTGCTGGCTTCGTACACCTCCTTCGTTTGCAGCATCATCTGCTCTGCTTGGATCATGGCCTCTTTTCCAGCTCCAGTCTGGTCATCCAGGACATGATACAAAGGAAAGGTAGTAGTCGGGTGAGTTGATGATGTGGCTAGAGTAGCTGAAGTTGCTTGAGGCTGTCCAATTGGTGTCGAGGCCACAATGGTCGAAGTGGCTGGCAAGGCACTCGACAGCAGAGCCGCAAGCTTGGTTCTGACTTGGGTCAAGTCGCCAAGCCCTTGAAACAACACGGCGGTCGACCTACGAGGCAACTGCCTTGATGACATTCTCGGAGCGCGTACGCGTGGAGTGCTAGAGGTCACACCTTCACCCCCCGTACCCCGTGGTAGCTCTTCATCGTCCTCCAGTTGGATGACTTCTACAATTAATAGTCGAAAACATTAGTTTATTCAATCGATGAATCATTCCCAAAAAACAGAGCAGAGTGAAGATTTGTTATACCCCGTTGAGAGGTGGCCGCGTCAGCAGTATCCACGTCCTTGTGCTCATCTTCATCTCTTGGAGGCAACGTCACCGAAGTAGTGGCTCTGACAAACAAATTCCACTCGGTCAGCAAAGATAAGAAGTTCCACAGCAACAAAAGGAAAAAGAAAACGAACACTCACATTGAAACAACAGGTACAACAATCTTCATGCGGGGCAGAGCCTTCCAAGGTTTGGGGCCGTCAGACTTGGGCTGTTTTGCAACTCGCTCACTCGACTCAACTATTGAAGCTCAGTCACGCTTCGGGTTCCTACTGCTCGACGCTTAGGTCTTGCTTGGGGTAGCCACTAGGTCTTGACGCTGCTTAGAACGATACTCAGTGCGTGAACGAGACTCAGCCTATTCTTCATTCTCACTCGAGTCCTCGTAATCGTCTTCACTGTCCTCGGCATAATCAACATCTATGCTGCGCCCTCGCTCTCCCCTCCATCTTCGGGCTGATTTCCATTCGGCACGGGCGAGTACAGGTTCGTCAACTCCTGCAAGATTCAAACAGTAAAGTCAGTCGAGTGATGACCCAATCACTCGACGAAACATCAAAGCATTCGACAAAGATATAACTTACCAGATTCGGTGGTGGATTCTCATAAGAGAAAGGCAAGATCCGCTTGGCTCCCAGGGGATTGTCGCAGGCTCCAGTGATGCTCCGAAGCAACTATGCGACAGTTTCCTCCGATTTTTCCTCTGGATGTGTCCGAGTGGTGTCCTCAGGGCCTGAGGACTGCCACATGGCATGGTCCCTCACTTGAAGGGGCTGGATTCATCGATTGAGAAATGTCTCCAGCAGATCCATGCCAGTCACTCCGCCACGAACCAGATTCACTACAACATTCACTAAGATTCCCACTTGGAATTTCTCCCCTTCTAGCACTGATAGTGATTTGGGGGTAGTGGGTCGCTCTGGTGTGAAGGGGGAAAGGCCAGTCGACATGTTCGGAGATGCAATGTCGTTACAATAGAAGCAAGTCGACTGCCAGCCCCTAATAGATTCAGGAAAGGTCATTAATGGAAAGGATCTTCTAGTTCTCTTTTGGATCCCTAAGCCACCACATAACTGAATGACATGGGTCTTATCGTCCTCTGGGTTGGCCTTTTTAACCGACTGAGATTGGGAAGTAAAGATATGTTTGAACAAACCCCAATGAGGATGACAACCCAAGAAACACTCGCACAAGGTTATGAAATCGGCAAGGTACGAGATGGCATTCATAGGAAAGTGGTGAAGCTGCGCCCCGAAAAAGTTCAGAAACCCGTGGATGAAAGGATGGGGAGGCATAGAAAAACCTCGCTCGACATGGGTCAGGAGGAGAACTCGCTCCCCCTCGCGTGACTCCGGCTCAATCTCCCCCTCCGACAGCCTCCACGAACCGTTGGCTACAAGCCCGTCGACGACGAGGTTCTCGACATCCCTTGCCATGACCGTTGACGGGAGGAAATCTCCCTAGATCCACCTCTGTGGCGCTATGAATCGGGCGCTCGACGGCTTCTTTGCCTTGGTCCCTCCCTTCTTGGCACACTCAAGTTTCTCGATCTTGCCTTTCGTCATCGCAGCGGCAGTCGTCGAGGCAGAGCTGAGCGGCACGTGTGGAGCAGGGGATGCGGAGGAAAAGAGAGGATTTGGGGGAGAAGCACTGTGCTGTCCGCACCATGGTCTCATCTTATATCAGCCTGAGTGAGTCACTGACCCGCGGGTCGGTCAGATCTCCATGTATCTCAGCCGCAGAAGTCACGTTGTACATGGCGTAATGCGTGGCACAGAAATCGAGGCGTTGTGCTCCCACTTGCCCTAGTCATGGCAGCATCTTCACGCAGCGCGTGCTTCCCAAATTTTCGAATTCCGTGAAATTTGGGCCTGACGGAGCGACCCGCCACATCCAGAGATCTTCTTGAGTCACTCGGATTTGAATATGTGCTCGAATTCACTCGAACACTTGTCAAGGATGAATCGATCAGGGCGAATGGTAAAGATTCCAGTCGACACAGATTTCCGTAAAACCTTGGAATGCATTCGGAATTTCTGTGCTTTATCAGAACCAACATCGACCCCTTTTTCACTAGAACCCCGATCCATTCGGGGGCTAATGACGAGGATATGTACCTAGAGTAGGATCCTAGGCATGACCTACATACCCTACCTAAGGACACTATATTGGAGGACTTAAATATTACAAGAGAATTTCTGACTGAAGTCATCATGGCGCATAAGTCACTAGACAATTAATCCACTCGGAGGTTCCTCCCACCACTCAACAGTCTCCTTTCACTCAAAAGAACCAACGGCCAGTCGACAGTAGAAGACCAGAAGGCACCTCAGGGAGGCCAACAGGCAGGCATTCGACCAGTCGCCAGTAGTAGAATTTATTGTATACGTTATCAGTAACGTATCCCTTTATTCCCACGATCGAACCCTTGGTTGTGAGGCATTTATGAGGGGCATCATACTCTATATAAGCCGCCCTTCCCCTCTGGCACAAGGGTTCGCACCCCGTATAACACTCATATTCCACACAACAAGACCTCCCGAGCACTGAGACGTAAGGCTGTTACCTCCACGAGAGGGGCCTGAACTCATACATTTTTGTGTACACCCTCGGACACCCTTGCCGTAGCTAGGAATCTCCCCTCTCCTTACGTACACCTATCTTCTACTATCAGGCTCGTTCCCACGACACCTCCCTCATAATAATTACAAGTAGGAGCAGAAAGCACATGCATATTATATTCATTAAAATCATCATGTGCAATAGGAAAACGCAACCCATCAATATAATCCTTAATAAGTGAAAACTTCTCCGATATAGTGTAGTTTGGAGAATTCAAAAAGATAATAGGACTATCATGTGTTGGTGCAATAGCAACAATTTCATGCTTAACATAAGGAACTATAGCAAGTTCATCTTCAGAAGCATAAATCATATTGGCATCATGGCCACAAGAATAGCAAGCATCAAGTTCATCAAAAGGGATATTTCAAAAGAATCCAAGGGATCATAGCAATCAACATAGCATTCATCCTTCTGTAAGCACGAAGGGAAATTAAACAATGTATGAGTTGAAGAGTTACTCTCATTAGAAGGTGGGCACGGGTAGCTAATTTGCTCTTTCTCCTTTTGTTCTTTGCTCTCCTCCTCATCTTTTTCATCCAATGAGCTCACGGTGTCAGGAATTTCTTCTTCCATAGATTCCTGCAAAATATTAGTCTCTTCTTGGATAGCGGAGACTTTCTCAATAAAAGCATTAATACCGACATTATATTTATAATTCTCATAGCAATATCAAAGTATAGCAAGATTTTCATATCTGTAAACAACATCATGATAATTTTCATACTCCTCAAACAAAGCTTCAATTTCATAAGCACCCTTAGAATCAACAAACTCTTGTATTTGTTCCACATCATAGTAATCATATATGCCATTAGCATAAGAAGCCAAGGTTTCATTATCATTAAATTTACATGAAAAGGAAGGTGTTTAGCCTTCATCCTAGAGAACAAGTAATATCATATCTCAAGCATAGATTCCAAGTATACCATTTCAACATATAAATTTGATCTCATAACAGTTTCCCTTTTTGAGTCAAGTGATAATCCCTAAAGTATTCACGTTGATCCAATGTGTGTCCTATTATATAATTGAATGGTGTTTTCTCGGGATTATTAAAGTAGTGCATAATATCTTCCACATAACGAGCATCGAGGGTTTTAGGAGGTTCCCCATATCCATGAGTAGCAACTACACCTATTTTTTGGTATTTCGTTTTCCATATCCATAACTAAAGATACAGAACAACTTAGAACAACAAATAAAATCTACTTAGTGATAAAGCAAACAAGCACACACGAGAATATTCGCCCCATGCTATTGCTCCCTGGCAATGGCGCCAGAAAAAGGTCTTGATAACCCACAAGTATAGGGGATCAGGTGTAGCCTCTTTCGATAAGTAACAGTGTCGAACCCAACGAGGAGCTAAAGGTAGAAAAAATATTCCCTCAAGTTCTATCAACCACCGATACAACTCTATGCATGCTTAACGTTCGCTTTACCTAGAACAAGTATGAAACGAGAAGTACTTTGTAGGTGTAACAAGATAGGTTTGCAAGATAATAAGGAGCACGTAAATAAAAACTAAGGGCTGATAAGATAAATTAACAATTAATTTAGTTTAATGAGTGTGGAAAAGTGGTGGTAGGAGTTGCGGAATTGTCCCTAGGCAATCGATAACTAGACCGGTAATCATTATTGCAATTTTATATGTGGGAGAGGCATAAGATAACATACTTTCTCTACTTGGATCATATGCACTTATGATTGGAACTCTAGCAAGCATCCGCAACTACTAAAGATCATTAAGGTAAACCCCAACCATAGCATTATAAGGTATCATGTCCTATTTACTCCCATATGCAACAATCCACCTACTTGGGTTTATGCTTCTGTCACTCAAGCAACCCACCCTAGGAAAATCATGAACACATTACAACACCCTACAAAGAGGATCAATCACGCTTGCACGGTATGGAGAGAACCATAGGACAACACCAATAATAAAACATCCAACTCAAAACAATCATGATCATCAATCAACCCATATGACAACAAAAATCTACTCAGACATCATAGGATGGCAACACATCATTGGATAATAATATGAAGCATAAAGTACCATGTTCAAGTACAAGGTACAACGGGTTGTGGGGGAGTGGACAGTTGTAAATAGATGGGGGAAGGTCGTGGGGGTGTTGGTGAAACTGACGGAGTTGTTGGAGTAGATCGCCGTCACGATGATGGCCTCGGCGGCGTTCGGGAGAGAGGGCAAGAGAGCCCCGCTCCTACTTCTTCTTCCTTGATGTTCCCCCTAGATAGGAGAAGGGTTTCCCCTTTGGTCCATGGCCTCCATGGCGGCGGAGGGGCGAGAGCCCCTCCGACATTGGATCTCTCTCTCTCTCCCTCCCTCCCTCTCTCTTTCTGTTTCCTTCTGTTTCTGTGCTCCCCGATTTTGGCCTTTCACCATTTCTTAAATATCCAAAGATTCGTAACTCCAATTGGGCTGAAATTTTGAGGGGATTTTTATATGGATATTAGCATTCTTGTGGCGATAGGAGGGCACCAACCGCGTTATAGGGTGACCACAAGGGCCCAGGGCACGGTCAGGGGGTAGGCCACGCCCCTGGCTTACGGTTACCTGAGGCATCATATCACATTGATTCTTTTTCCCAAAAGATCACATATATTCCCCAAAAAATCTCCTTAAGTTTTTATTGCGTTTGGACTTCGTTTGATATGTATTTTCTGCAAAACAAAAAACATGCAACAAACATGAACTGGCACTGGCACTCGATCAATATGTTAGTCCCAAAAATAGTATAAAAAGTTGCCAAAAGTATATGAAAGTTGTAGAATATTGGCATGAAACAATCAAAAATTATAGATACGACGGAGACATATTACGCGTCGTGCATGATTGTAGGCGTACTCGGCGATGGGGAGGCAGTCTTCCCATTCCTTGATGTTCTTCTTGATCAACACGCGGAGGAGAGTTCCAAGAGTCTAGTTCGTCACCTCCGTTTGGCCATCGGTTTGTGGGTGTTATGCCGAAGACAATAGTAGTTTGATGCCAAGATTGGCGCAAAGGGTCTTCCAAAAGTATCTCAAGAACTTGACGTTGCGATCTGAGACAATGGTCTTGGGTACTCCATGTAGGCGTAAGATGTCCCTACAAAAGAGATTGGCAATATGTGAAGCATCATCTATCTTGTAGCAAGGAAGGAAATGAGCCATTTTGGAAAAATGATCCACAACAACAAAAATGGAATCATGGCCATTCTTTGTTCATGGCAAACCAAGCACAAAATCCATGCTAATATCTTCCCAATGTTGAAACAGTATAGGAAGATGCATGTAAAGATCGTGGGATTGGGCTTTTGACTTAGCTTTGCGGCATGTAGAGCATCGGTTGGTGAAGCGTGCGGCATCACGAAGCATCTTAGGCCAATAGAACTTGTCGGAGAGGGTGGCATATGTCTTGTTGTGTCCAAAGTGACCCATTAGTCCTCCATCGTGAGCGTCTTGCAAAATCAACAAACGAAGAGAAAACTTGGGAATACAAAGTTTGTTAGCACACATAAGATAGACATATTTGATATAGTAGTTTTCCCAACAAGTTTTCACTTGAAAATTTGCATATGGAATAGCAAAGGAAACATCATGCTCATACAAATCTTTTATGTGCTCAAAACCGATAACATTCAATTCAAGTTGAGTAATGAGCATGCATTTGCGGGAAAGAGCATCCGCCACAACATTTTTTGCCCTTAATGTATTTTATAACATACGGGAAAGACTCAATAAATTCACTCCATTTAGCATGTCGTTTGTTCAACTTAGTTTGACCCTTTAGGTACTTGAGAGTTTCATGATCACTATGAATGTCAAATTCATGCGGTCGCAAATAATGTTTGCAAGCTTGTAAGACTCTTAGCAATGCATACAATTCTGTCATAGATAGGATAATTGAGCTGAGCGCCAGAAAGTTTCTCACTAAAATATGCGATTGGGCGCTTTTCTTTGATAAGCACGCCTCCCATGCCATTACCACTAGCGTCACAGTGCACTTCAAAAGTTTTGTTAAAGCTAGGCAAGGCAAGCAAAGGTGCATGAGTGAGCACATTCTCGAGTTCATGGAAAGCTATGTCTTGGGATGGTCCCCAAACAAAAGGTGCATTTTTCTTGCTCAAAGTGTGTAGAGCAGTGGCAATGGTGGTAAAGTCTTTCACAAACCGATGGTACAAATCGGCGAGTCCTAAGAAACTACACACTTGTTGCAAATTGGTAGGTGTGGGCCAATTGTTAATTGCCTCAATCTTAGTTTCATCAACATGGAAACCCTTACAGGAAACCACAAATCCTAGGAAAACAAATTTGTCAACAACAAAAATGCATTTGTCCATGTTTTCATAAAGTTTTCTTTCCAAAGAGTTTGCAAAACGTCCCTAACATGTGTGGCGTGTCGTTTTAGAGTGTCGCTAAAAACAAGGATGTCATCAAAGTAGACCACAACACAACATCCAATGTAGGGGCGCAAAACATGATGCATCATGCGCATGAACGTACTCAGTGCTTCGGATAAGCCCATGGGCATCATTAACCATTCATAGAGACCAAAATTAGTTTTGAAAGCCGTTTTCCACTCATCACCCTCTTGTATGAGAATTTGGTAGTAACCACTTTTCAAATCTATTTTGGAAAATATAGTGGCATCACTAAGTTCATCTAGCATGTCTTCTAAGCATGGGATAGGGTGACGGTAGTGAATGTTGATAGCATTTATAGGTCGGAAATCGGAACACATGCACATACTACCATCTTGTTTAGGCACTAGGATCCCGGGAACCGCACAAGGACTCAAAATCTCACGTACATGCCCTTTTTCTAGGAGTTTTTGGACTTGCCTTTGTATCTCCTTTATTTTGTCGGGGTTGACGCGGTAGGGAGCCTTGTTAGGGAGCGGTGCACCGAGGATGATGTCGATGTAGTGTTTGACCCTCGTTTTGGAGGTAGTCCCGGAGGTAGCTCATCAGGAAAAACATCTTGAAATTCCTGCAACTATTGAGATAACACAAGAGGAATATGTGATGAAGGGTTAGGCCGGGTAACATCATCCTTGCACACTATCACGTAGTGAATGACGGTCGATGGGCTCTCACTCACATCCCTCAAATCTATTTTGGTAGCAAAAAGGACTAAGTCCCTCATGTCCCTCATTGTGGAGTCACTTAATTTTAGCTTGTGGCGCTCACTTGCTTTGAGGTGGATCACTCTCTCGCTTTTCTCTCCATGATGGGACTAAGCTTGCTTGTCGGTGGTTACTTGACTTGGAGACATAGGGCGAAGCACTTATTCGATGCCCTTCATCTTGAAGCTATATTTATTTGTCCGCCCACTGTGTATGACTCCACGGTCGAATTGCCAAGGTCTCCCAAGGAGTAGGTGGCAAACGGACATGGGCACCAGATCATACTCCATGGTGTCTTCGTAAGCTCCAATCTTGATGGAAACTTGCACGGTGTGGTCGACTTGTATTGTGCTGGAGTAACTTAGCCATTGGACCTCGTAGGGGCGAGGATGCTTTTTCTTGACCAAGTGCAACTTGGAGCAAAGTTCCTTATGTGCCAAACTATGGCAACTTCCTCCATCGATGATGACCTTGATGGATCTTCCTTGGATGACGGCCTTGGTGTCGAAGATGTGGCACCATTGGTCGTCGTCTCGTTGTTGTAGTGTCAAAACCTTTGAGACAACGAGAGCAGGGCTCGGATATGTCACAAAATATTTGAGAATCTACATCTTCATTGACTTACCGGTGCGTGGCCACTTGTTCCAAGGGTTACATCTCATCTTCACTCATGGAGTCATAGGTGCCGTCATCTTGAAGGATCATGGTCCGCCTTTTGGGACACTCATACATCTTGTGGCCTTGGCCTTGGCACGTGAAACACTTGATGGAGCTTGTTTTTGCGTCATCCAGTGTTGATGTATAGGATGACGCTCTTGGTTTGCTTGTAGTGGCAGTGCATGATGACAAAGACGACTTGTCCTTATAGCTTATCTGGCCATCCTTTGTCGTGGAGGTTTTTGTAGAGGAAGGTGTTGTATTTGGAGAAGCTTGAGTAGTTGCACCATAGGTCTTGTAGGAGTTCTTGGAGTACTTGTAGTCCTCTTGAACTTGACGTTCCGCCTTGGTGGCTTGATGCACTAGCTCGAGCAAGTTGGGGTAGGGTTGGAAATCTGCAATTTTCTTGACTTGGTAATTGAGACCATTCAAGAAACGCGCCATAGTTTGCTCATTGTCTTCCTTTACATTGGCTCTTATCATGGCCATCTCCATCTCTGGATAGTACTCTTCCACCCACTTGGTGCCTTGCTTGAGTAGTTGTAGATTCTTGAAGAGATCACGATTGTAGTGTGTTGGGATGAATCGAGCTCGCATGAGGTCTTACATTTGTGCCAAAGTGGTGATTGGCGGGTCACCTCTTTCTCTTCTTTGCTCAATCACTTGTTCCCACAAAATGAGCACGCAATCTTGGAACTCAAGGGAAGTCGTGGCAACCTTCTTGTCCTCTTCATAGTTGTGCAACCGGAATATTTTGTCAACCTTGAGTGCCCAAGAGAGATAGTCTTCGAGATCGTTGCTTCCGAAGAACTTAGGCATATTGAACTTGAGCTTGCAAAGAGATTTTCCTCATTGTTGTTGTGATTGCGGTATCCTTGTCGTGGAGGAGCGTAGTTGTCTTGTTGTCGTTGGCCTTGCCTTGGAGCTTGATCATCCACGTGGTCAACGGTATTTGCTTGAGGACGCACTTCTTTTCATGGAGGGGCATTGTTGTCATGTTGATATTGCTCTTGCCTTGGAGCTAGATCATTAATATGTTGCTCCTCTTGCCTTGGGTGTTGTTGACGTTCTGGTCGCATCCGTTGTTGGCGTTCTTGGTGCTCCTCTTGACGTGCGGCTTCCTCTTGTCATTCTCGATGTAGATCTTCTCGTTCCTCGCGAGCTAGTCGGTTGCATTCTTGCAAGGCATGGGTTGATTCGCGAAGCGAGCTACGTGCCTCATTTGCTTGCTCTTCACGGTGCCGGTCTTCCTCATGTCGGTGACATAGGCGTTCTTGCTTGTATGAGTCTTGCTCTTGTTGGTGATAGTGGTATCACTCGCGATGTCGGCCTTGAGGCTCATTGTCGTGGAAGAGATTGCTCGAGTCTTGAGAGAGGCGACGTGCGTCACGTTGTTGTGGTCGATCTTGAGGAGGAGGACTCTTGCCGGAGGAGTCCTTGGAGGAGTGGCGACTTGCGGTGCATTGTCGAGTTGAGGTAGAAGTGGATGATGCGTGGTTCACCGTCAAGGCGTGGAGCTCATCCATTTGGGTTGTCATGAAGTCCCGCGTTCGCTCCTAGGATTTGCGTATGTTGGTGGCGAGGTGTTCGATGCGGTCCGTGATGACATCATCTGCTTGGCACATTCCCTTTTGTGCGTTGAAGAATTGTAGTTTTGTGACGTAGTTGTTTGCATCGTCATCATGCTCCTCGAATGTCGGGTTCGACATGATGTTCCTATCCATATCACTCAACAAGATATAAGTGGAAGAGTGATAACACATTACCAATTACCGTTCCAAAGGTTGAGAGTGGATCAAGTACACTCAATGTGCAAGCATGAAAGTAGTAGAATTGGTACCGAAGATTGTCCCGCTCACACCTACACAAATAATGCTTATGGAGTATCTTGGTTAGGTTTGTGGCCCAAAGATTCAAGTAATTTGATAATAAGATTCAATCAAGTTGAGATAGAGCCATAAATCCGTAAATGAGACGAGGTAGACTTCTAGCAAATAGTAAGCACGTAAACACACACATATAGGAAAGTGGGATTGTAACACCGAAAAATGAGTGCAAAATGTGGAATCCACGGCAAGCTCAAGGTGTACAATAGTGGAGAGGCGTTAGCATGACTGCACGAATGGGCGCGATACGGACTTGTGCACACCTATACAAAGCAAAACTAGACGTCTGCCTATACCCAATTTTTGCTATTTATGTGGTTGGCACAAAATCTCTTGCTCAAATGATCAAATATGATATGCTACTTTGTGATGCTATTGCTCTTTTGCCTTTGCTTAAAAGCTTTGCTATGCTTCTCCTTTGGAGGATGATATTTGGAATGATCACTATGCGAGATGTACACACCAATATAGCAATGATGTATGTGGGTACTATTGTAGCATAAAAAAGATACGATGATATATGCAGGCTATTTGTAGCTATGCGAAGTATGTATCACTAAAGTGCACAAGTGGCGTAGCCCGGCAATACTCAATGGCTAGTCTCGATAGGAAAGTAACGCAAATAGGCTCGGTTAACAATGCAATGGCAAGGGTATATGTCAAAAGTGTCATCACGGTTACCATCCTTGCTTACGGTCTGGTGTCAACGAAGAGTTGGTTGGCGATGATCCGGGGCAATGATGAGCGGCGATATCGATGAAGAACCACTCCTAATTAGCCGAAACACCTTAGGAAGTGGCGATGCTCGCGACTCAAAATCTCAAATGCAAAAGGGTTGTGTAAGAAATGGTGGAAATGGGGAAAATCTGCCAAAAAGAGGCAAGATAGCTTTGCTGGCTGCAAGGAGCCGGATGTCCGGACCAATGCACCGGATGTCTAGGGTCCAGGCCGGATGTTCGGGGTGCCCGATCCCGATTGGATCTCAGAAATCCCTATGAACTAGATGATGAACACGAATTTTTTTCTACAAAATTGGGGGCGATTTGGCAGGGGAAATCGATGAGGATGATGGGGGAAAGGTAAATCACTCGTCCACTACGAAATCCACGGATCCAAATCAACAAAATCTTCTCAAATCCTACAAATCCAAGAAAATTAGGTGTGGCTATCTTTGTGGGGATTTTCGAAATTAGGTCAAATCAAAGCTAAAATCAACTAGAAAGTGGATGAAGAGACTCCAAAGTGTGAATCAACCTGGCTCATGATACCAATATGATACGGGGCACGCCCGATTGCGTTGATCTTTTCACACCTAGAGGGGGTAAATGAGATATCATGAGAGAAAACAAACGCTCATGGACAAACTCCGATCACACATCCAATAAGAACAAGAAAACACACGAGGTAATTCAATTAACAAACAACATGCGGGTACAAGTAACCGGTAGTTCTTCCTCACTCCAGGGAGGAGGCCTTGAATCCCGTAGGATCTTCCCTCTATAGGGGCCTTGACGTCACTTGGATCTTTTCCGGTGCAGGCAACTCCACAAGAGGAGGAAGTAATGGAGCTAGGCTCAACAAAGAGCATTTGCTAAACACAAGCTAACCCTAGATAGAGGGGGAGGGGTCCATTATATAGTGCTAGTGGAAAGAGGGGCGAGAGAGAGGGTACATGGGCCTCCAGCCCGCGCCTGCCCGCACAGGGGCCGGATGTCCGGGCTAGGGGGGCCGGATGTCCTGGGCTTCACGGGGGTGCCGGATGTCTGGGCCGTGGGGCCGGATGTCCAGGCAGAAGTCGCCGGCTTCGCTCGGTTCTGTTGTGTATGGGCCTGATTTCCTGGGCTGTGGACCGGATGTCCGGGCACTAGGGGGTCACCAAATGTTCGGGGCTTGGCCGGATGTCCGGGACTCGGGGAGCGCATGTCCGCTCGATTCTGGACCCTGGGAGATGGATTTCTGGGGCCGGGGGCCGGATTTTTGGGAGTTGCCGGTTGTCCGGGCCAAGGCCTGAAGTTCGGCGCCTGTAGCCTGGCCTTGGCGCTGGTGGAGTCTCTAGGGGCCGGATGTCTGGGGCCTTGGCTGGATGTCCGGATCCTAGAGGGTAGACTTGCATTCCTTCGGTGCTCTTGTCCATCCTTCTCCGTGTCCATCTCCATGGGGTCTTGTACTTCACTCTGAGCATCTTCTAGGCCATCTCCATTGTACCTGATCATGCAAAGAGTCTCCGCTTCAGGTAGCATCCAAGTTCCAAGAACATCAAAGGGAGAATCATATATGAGAGATGTCACCTCGTTTGCAATGGCACGTGCACGGGCTCTCGTCATGGGTCCTTTCATAGCTTGAGGTGTTGGTGATGGGTCCATGTGGGTGATCATGGGATGCTCCGCATCACTTAGATTCTTCACAGTCTTATCATATTGAATGTCAAACTTCTCATATTCATCATAGTAGCCATGTTCGCATTGTCATCATCAAAGGAAATATCGTCATTGCAAAAATCAAGAGATTCGTTAGAATTTTGATCATGAAAATGTTCAATATTATGAATGCAAATGGCTTCAACAATGACGTTGTTGATGATTATGACATATCCTTTAGCATGCATGAGGTCACGAAGCTCGAACAAGTATTTATCAAAGTTTGGATCACTAGGCTTCATTTTGTGAAAGGAAATAGTTTTATGGAGCATGACATCAAGATTTTTTAAAGAGTAGTTTGGATATCTTTTCTCCAAATATTTCCACAAAGTATAAGCACACTCAATTTTTTTCATTTGATCAAAGACGATTCTTGGTAATCCTCTAATGATGAGACTGACAGCTCTAGGATTATGAAGCATATCTATTTTTCCTTGTGAGAAGGATATGTAAGGGATCAATGGCTCGCACATACGGGTTATCCACATAATTTCTCAAATCAAATTCATCAAATAAATCAAGCATTTTGTCTTTCCATTGACTACAGTACTCCCCATTGAGAATAGGCACTCTACAACTAAGACCACCCAAACTAAGCACATCCATGTTTCTCCAATTGTGATAAACCAAAGCTATGGAGACCAAAGCTCTGATACCAATTTTGAGATCGAGAAGAGTATGTCTAGAGGGGGGGGGATAGACTACTTGACGAAATAAAAACCTAAACATTTCCCAATTTTATTAGTTGGCAAGTTTTAGCAATTTTATCAAATATAGCACACCCTACACGTGCAAGTCTATAAGGAGTAGAGATAGGAAGATCAAACACAATGAAGACCCGGGAATTTTTGGCATGGTTTCGATAGGTGGTGCTATCGTGCGTCCACATTGATGGAGACTTCAACCCACGGAGGGCTCCACCCACAAGAGGTCCACGAAGAAGAAACCTTGTGTATTCCACCATGGCTTACGTCTATGAAGGACTAGCCTCACTCGGGGTAGATGTTCATGTAGTAGGCGATCTCCTGCCCTTACAAACTTCTTGGTTCAACTCCACACGATTTGAAGGCTCCCAAGCGACACCTAACTAATCTAGGAGACAAAACTCTCCAAAATGTAATAGATGTTGCTGCCTCGTCGTCTAGGGTGGTTGAGGAGGACGAGGAGGAAGAAGAGGAGGAGGACGAGGAGGAAGAAGGTGAAGATGAAGAATACGAGGAGGAGGAGGATAAGGAGTACGACAAGGATGAAGGACCTCCACCAACTCATACAACCCAGCTTGAGAAGAGGAATGAGCCGAAGAGGGATTGGGCAAGTCCATCCCCGTTTCATACATCACATCCTCCTCAGCGCAAGGAGACGTGTGAGATCTGTTCCAAAAACAACAGCAATGCGGACCGTACCACCAAGAGGGGAAGGAGCAAGTGAAGTTGCTGTCGTTGAATAAGTTAAATCTTTTACGTTGGCTTCATGAAACTATTTGGTATTTGTTGAACTATTTGCTACTTTTTGGGTGTGTGCTATGTTTCTTAGTTGAACTATTATTTGTATCGAGGTGTGATACATGTTGTATTGTGTTGCTCTATCTATATATTTTTATGTTTTTAGTCTATAATATTGTTGTGGCAAAAAATTGAAGACAAAAAAAAGTTTTGTGCAAAAAATGCACTATGATCAGATCCTATCGCCAAGGTCCCTGGCGGTAGGGCGTGCAACCTACCGATTTTTTATTGATTCCAGGTGACAAAACGTAGAACTAGGAATGCACAAACCTACCACCGGAGGCCTTGGAGGTAGGTTATCACAACCTACCGCCGTAGTCCCTAACGTTAGGTGTGTGCGAGGTCAGCACCAGGGCCGTTAATTAAACGGATGCCGTCGTTAGCCTATCGCTGGAAGACCTGGCGGTAGCCTACGTACTCCTACCGCCAAGGATCCTACCGGTAGCAAAAAGGTCAGAACTTATTTTTTTTTCAAACCAGGGTCGGCTAAAAATAACCAAAAGGGTCAAAAACATCAAATTTTGCCGCGACAGGACGTCTCACGGCTGAGCTCTGCGGCAACATCATATCTCAGGCATGCTTTGTAGACTGCTATTCACGGGATCCGCTATGAGAAGACAAAATAGGAGGCAGTGCCAACTTTTTAGGCTGCGTACGTGGTCCTCCGGACAGAGACATGGCCCTACACCCTTTTCAGCTTCGCGTGGGATCAATCGAGTTTTACCTAGCTCCTCTTCGCGGGAGCCATCAGGAACATCAATTGAATTGTTAATTAGTATCTAAGTGCTACGTGATTTGTGAGATTTAATCAGTATACATAAGTAGTACTCACTTCGTCCGGCTTTATTAAGGCCCATCTTATTTTGTGCTAAAGTTTGACTTTCAAATTTAGCTTATAAAATTAAACTATATGTCACCGAAATTATATTGTTGGAAAGCTCTTTCAAATACAAATCCAATGGTATACTTTTTGCATCACATATTATATATATTTTAGTAATATAGATGATCAAAGTCTGACACAAAATACAAAGGGACCTAATAAATCCGAACGGAGGTAGCATGCCTTAGCTTTTGCATTACTAATTCACGTGAACGCCAAACCTAACGTTTGCTTTTGGTTGTTCTTCATCAATTGCGTTGCAACTTCTAGTGGAGTCGAGTCTAGTTTAATACTAGGTCACCACGATTCTAGAAGAATATTCTTTCGGGTGTATCTAGGACACATTTATATGTGACATTGTTATTGCACATCTAGTGACTAAATCTAGCATAAAAAAAAGAAAGGAAAAGAAAATATTCACATGAATCTCCATGTAAGATCAATGATACAAGACTTAGATGTGCAATACTTATGTCACATCTAGATGTGCTTCAGCAAAACCGTTTTCTTTTCGGTCCGCTACTCGCAGAATAATTGTAGAGATATTTTACCAATGTCCGTATGTGACGTCAGTCCGACCAGCCTCTTGCGGATTTCCGATCTATGTCGACATTGACTTTGCGCCAGATAACCAACCTCGACTATGCAAGGCCACTACCTCGGCGAGCCGATGTTTTAGTCCTACCTCTGCCAACCTCACCTCAAGACATATTTTTTCTAATTATTAATTAGAGGATTTTTAATTCGACATTATTTGACATTAATTTTGGCTTGCACTATTTTATGTGCACAGTTGATCTATTCTGGCTGTGTTAGACAACCACCTCGGCATGCCTACATCGTTGTCCCGCCTCCGTGTCGAGGTACACAAACAAGGGTTTTCATTCCCCCTGACTTGTGCACGGGCAATAGTACTAGATCCTTTGAGGCCAGAACCTGTCTGGTAAAGCAGCCAAAAACCCAAGCAATTATTCGGAGCCAAACTCCGGCAAGATCAATACAATAGCCCAAGACGGACCAGGAGCGCACCAAGCTTGCCCCCAACGCCTTCTAGGGGCCAAGGTGCAGGCACCCTCAAGAAGACCCGACAAGCCATCCCTTCGGCAAGCGCGAGCCAATCTTCCACCGCTCCACCTCATCGCCACGCCAGTCACTTGTCGATGAGGCGTTGAGCCCCTAGATGGCTAAGTGGCTCTCGCTAAGCACATGTGGCATGTTGGAAGACATTTTATACCCCCTTGAGACCCGTCCATAGACGTGTCAAGCTGTGGTGCAATAGATGGTCAGAACGATGGTAAGAGCTTGCCGGGGATGCACCCCCGCTCGCCACCTAAGGCTGCATTTATGGCATTTTGTCCTAAGTCCCAGAGTTAGGTATGATAGTGCTGTTAGGTATCTAATCATATCTGTTTGCTATTGTGGACGCCCCTTGCCCTATAAAAGGAGGCCCAAGGCAACCTAGCAAAGGATCAAGACCCTGGAACATTTGTACACACATAATAGCTCTCCGCGGCAACCCTTGCCGGGGCAGAACATTGTGTGAGCTTCGTGTTCCCCAAATCAATCCACCAAAGAGGAGTAGGGTTTTACGCTTCTCAGTGGCCCGACCCTGGGTAAACACTGCGAGTCCCATCATTGTGCTGCTCCGTGCCCTTTGCTCTTTGTGCGATATGACCTCCCCACAGAATGACGAAGGGGCCAATGGCCCCATAGGTTATCGAGTGTTATGTGCACCGACATATTTGGTGTGCCAAGTAGGGGGCACTTCGTTCGTGCAAATCCGAGATCGCGAGTATGGCGTCCGACTATTGCCGCCATCCCTTCCGCCTAAGGCGGAGAAGGGGGAGGACATTATCGCTTTCGAAGCTCTCTCCTATCTGAGCCCTACCATGTGCCATCGACGCGGCGACGACGACATCGATGAGTTTTGCGGATGTTGTAGCTGATGCGTCTGACACAAACAACATAGACGCGATGTAGACCTTGGCAGGAGAAGAGATAGGTTGGGTAGCGACACCATTCCTGTCACAGCTATCAAGGTAGCCCGCCTAATCACAGAGGAGCGCAGCTAGATTGGATGGGAAAGGAGAAAGGGAGGTACACGGCGATGCCCTCCTCCCTTCTCCTTCGTAGCGCATGGTCAGTTCTGCAATGCGGCGGAGCCACCGATGTCGACAAGCTCGCATGCGGCTTGGTCCTGCATTTGCCCCGCGTTGGCAAATCCCAGGCTAAACGCCAGAGGGAATCCATCAGGCAACAGGCCCGACAAACGAACCACGACAAGGTCCCCTTCCCCAACGATTTCAATGTCTTGGTGGTTACGGGACCATTGGGCTAGAAGGGAAGGAAGGAACGATCAACTACTCATATTTACTCCTCCCCGTTCCCTTTTGGTAAAGTTATGAATAGTTGCATTATCTCGGCAGGCTCTTGCCACGGGTTATACTCATAACTAAAGTTTTCCCAAGTACCTCCATTCCATATGTCTTCGTTTTCCCTTCCTCCCAGAATGCTGATGGCTTAACACCATGTATGTGATGGGGAATGCAAAGGGAAGAAGCACCAGTGGGAGAAGGAAGGGACAACAAAAGTGAGCAGACACGTACCGAGACAGAGAAGATGCCTCAACGAAAGATAAGTTGACATAGCCATCGACTTTGATTAGAATTCACATTTTGTATGTTCCCCTTTGGGGACCGAGGTTTTGTTTGGTGAATCTGGTGCGTAATGGAACCTTTTTGTATTCTTGATCGCGACCTTGTTTTGTTTCGAGCCTGCTCAACAAAACGTGTGGCGACATCAAAGGCTGATAAGGAAAAACTCGCTGATAGCGTGCCCCTGCCAGCAGAACGCTAAGGACCCGTTCCTCAAGGCAATCGCGGCAATGCGTTGTTGGCGGGCAACCATGACACACAAAGAAAGTAGCCAAGCAATTAACAGAAGGAAAGCAATAGGGGACAACATACGATCATATAAAACATTAGTTAAGTAGAACATCAAAACAAAAGATAGTGCGACATCTAATACGGGATACATGTTTGTGTCTTAAGGTACAGGACAACACGTCAGCAAGAAGGTTTCAAAGATTAACCCCGGCGACTTCCCTGAGTCCTAGGGACCGAAAGGACCCTGTCAGCGAAGGGGCTGGCCTTCCCCATGGCGGCAGAAGCATCGGCCCCTGGTGGCAGCTTCTTAAAGCCATCGAAGAGGTCAAGGTCCTTGTGGAAGAAGGCAAGGTTGCTTAGAACCAGGAAGAGAGCGTCTCGGGCGAACTTCCGAGATTTGTTAGCAAAGCAGACGGCCCTTTCGTCCTCATACGTCTTCAACCCCTTGATCAGGCCCTTGAAGAAGAGTGTCATCTTGACACTTGGGACTTCATGCTGGCCAACGGAGAAGGCGTAGCTCTACATGTTCATGCTCGAAATCTAGGCGGTGACGCATTCGGCGATGTCGACCATGCATTTGATCCTGAGGTCGCGTTGCTCAACCTGGTTCGCCAGCTTTTTCTCTACGTCTTTTTGGAAATCTTGAGCCTTGTCTAGGTCTGCTAGCAGCAGCTTCTGTCAAACACCAGCACATTCAATGCTCTTCTCCAATGAAGCAAGTCTGGATTGCAAGCTGGAAATGGTATCATTGGCGACATCAAGGCTTTAGCCCTTGGAAGAAAGTTGCGAGAGTGCCTCTTCCAGTGTGTCCTGCACCTTCCGTGCTTCTTCTTTGAGAGCCTAGGCCTCTTCGTCACCCCTAGAAAGCTTCTCCGTCAGTGTGCTCAACTGGGCTTCTAGATCGGTCTTGGCAGCAGCCGCGGCAGCAAGCTCGTCGGACACCTTTTTCAACTGAGCAGTCGAAGTCGAAGAAAGCACATCAAGGGCAGCTTTGTGACTGTCTTCTAGTTCCTTGGTGCGTTGCAGGGTGCGACCGTCCAGATCCTCGTCCTTATCACAGAGGGAAAGTTTGAACGCCTTTTCCCGGGAGGATATTTTCGCCTCCCTGGCGTCCAGAAGTGATTTGCGCTGCACTAGGCAAACATCATGGGCTACAACATCCTCTTTGGCCATGGGCAGTGCCTCATGCCGCCTCTTAAGAGAATGGACCTGCTGGTTGTCCCACTCCCGTACTTCATTTCCCTTTCTCTTCAACTGTTGGTCCGTAAGGCCAGCCAACTATAACTACTCCTTGACGGCCTACCACTTAAGGTCATACCTGCTCTGCACATCCTTGATCCCGACAGCTATGGATTCTAAGAAAGCCAGGTCCTTGGTACTCTTAGCGGAATCATCATCCCCTCTGACCTTCTGACGCAGCGGTGCCAATACCTGCTCGATTCCTTCGACAATGTCTGTGCCCACTAAGAAAGATAGGTCTGTAGTTGGAGGACATGATCGAGCAGTGACCATAGCTAGTTGATTCAAAAGAGACTACTGAAGCGATGATAGAGGATATCACGGAGACAAGGGGCCCAGGGACTGAAGAGGAATTTTCCCTCTATCACCACCACTGGACCGGTTGAGCTCCCGGGGGGTGATGTCCTTGTCTCGAGGAACTCCTGAAGTTCCCGGGCAACCGAGCCATGCCTTTTTTGGTAGTAATCTTCTCTGCCTTCGCAGCAGCGTCCTTTCTGATATCAGCCACCTCTTCAAGTAGATCCGATTTGTCCGAGAGCGATTCTGTAATGAAGGACAACAAACAGCAAAATGAAAATAAAACATGTGACAAGAGAAAAGAGAGGGCGAAGAAAGCAAGGTCGCAAGCAAGTGGGATAACCGATGGAGGTTGCCATAGGGAAATGACTTTCTCCCCAGCAAAGTCAGCTACCGGCATGCGGTCTGCCACGACCTCTTCGGTTGTGGCCTCTGCGTGAACGGGATCTTCGGTGGAGGCCCTTGCTGGCGAATCCCTCTCGATGTCGATGGTTGCCAGGGGATATCGAGGGGAAGATTCCTCTTGGTGGGCTTCCCCTTGATGAACCTCTCTTGTCCCCTTGTCAGGAGTAGGAAGACGCTCTTCTCCTTCCATGGCAAGGGATGAGGACCGCGCTTGGATTTCATGATGGGGCTATCCTGGGGGCTAGACACGGGGTTCTCCTCCGCTTTGTCCGGCAGACCAGTGTCTACAGCAGGATCTGCCACTTCCATGGATCTGGCCCATTTGGCCATATGTGCAAAGATCTCCTCGTCCTCGTCCCCGACTGAAGATAATCATGCAAGATCAGTCGAAGTGTCAGAAGCAGAAGACTTGGACAACAACTATGGTGGAAAGACTTACTCTGAATCAATGAGCATGGATCCCAGCTCGTATGATGCAGGTGGCGGAGTTGATCTGTCCCTTTTCAGAATTGGTGGAGAGGAGCTTCGCGGCGGAATTGGGGCTTAGAGCAAAGGTAAACATGGCGGAGTAGAAGGGCTCAACGGGGGCTGGGGTCCAGCCTTGAGACCCTCCGTTGCTTGGCGGGAGAAACTTCGTCTTGAGGGACGTGGGAAGGCTAACCGCGCATCACCTTGCGACTGCCTCCCCTAGAGGTCGTTCTCTTCACATTCAGGGGAGCCCGCAAAGACGCATGAGCCGCTGTTTCCCGGCCAACGCGGTGGCGAAGGAACCGCCCTGGTTATGGGGCTAGAGGGCCCACTTCGAGCCTCTCTTCCTCCGCTGTTGTTTCTTTTGCCTCCTCCGCCTCACCCTCGGTCTGAAGATCTCCGATCCCGACGGACTCCAACCCGATAGCTTCTTCTGGGGCAAGATCCTCGCCCTCCTCTCCAGAAGAGTCGCCTTCCCCGGATTCTTCCTCTTCTTCCCAGAGGCCGCTCCCTTGGCGACCCTGACTTGTTTGTCCTCCACGATCCGGGTGGCAATATAAGCTTTCTCCACCTCCCTGGTAGGTGCGGTAAGGTTATCCTCTTGCCGAGAAGCCCTTTCCGACAATCTGGAGACCCACTCCATCTCGTCTTCCAAGATAGGTAAATCCCAATCAGGCTCTACCTGGGAAGCATCGCACTCCAGCATCCACTTCAGAATCCATTCTTGGCAGCATTAATGTGCAGGGAACAATCCCCGCCGACAGGTGGAACGATCCAAAGACACCGAACAATTGGTCGCATAGCCATCCATGGCTGTAGATCGTCACATTGTTGACGGTGCCTGGGTACAGCCGCATCCAGTCGGCGGGCCCGTTGAACTTCCATGCAAACCTATCACTTTTTCTATAGTGGTGCAATGCGACACCGGAGGAAGTCAGCCCCCACATGTTGGACGGTGAGCCCGACAGCCTTGAGGCGGGCGATCCTGTTAAAAATTGAGCGAAGCTTGTCATTAGAAAGGCCGAATTTCCTCCTGTTGTTTCCGCGTGAGACGCATCCAGTTGGCGCTGAGCAAAATTTGGGGGCTTTATCGTCTTTGATCCAACACCAATCGCCCCTCCATTCATCCCACTTCCCGTGATATTGGCCAGAGTGGTATCCCCGATCCTCTTTCTTGCCCCAAGGGATCCAGCTAATGTTCCCTGACCGGTGATACTTGCCCTCTATCCGGGGGAGGAAGAAGTGCCAAAACAAGTCCACATTGGGAGCAACTCCGATAAAGTTCTCGCGCAGGGGGGCGAAGACCGCTATACACCTCATTGCATTGGGCATGAAGTCCAGAAGGTGAAATCCATACACTGCCATTATGGTACAGAAGAAATCAGAGAAGGGGGGACAGAGGCCAAAGTAAAAGTACGCATAGAAGAAGCGATACGAATCTGATGGCGTCTTCTCCTTGGGGTCGTTCGGCAGAACCACAGGAGCCTGGTGCCCCTTTCTCTCCCTCTCCCACATATAGGTGTACCTATGGATCAAGGTATTGCCGTCCAGATTCGACGGGGAGAAAACCACGTCTCTTCGTTGTCATTTCTCCGCCTCTTCTATCTTCCCCTTCCAACATCAGGAGCCTGCCCTTTCGACTCAGTCGGCTAATTCCCCTTCATGCGGGCCGTCTTCCACCCCATCTCTTTCTCTTAAGAGGCGAGTGATCTGACAATGCTTGCTGGAGGGGATGGTAGTGGCGGAAACAGTTTCTTGGTTGGAGGAGGAAGATGACAGCAGAGGAACGAATGCAAATGAGCAGTGCCCCTTGCGAACCCCCTTCTTTATATACGGGACCCACACATTGGGGGATGGCTCTTCTCTATCGCTGCAAGGAACTGCCGTTTATTTTACTAGCACCTCCCCTTTTTACTCTCCAATGGCTACTGCTCAACAACCCCAAGACCTGTAGTAATTACGCAGATTGGGCGTCGGCCGAAGAGGGCAACATTTTCTCGACGCATGTCCGTGCATCTTGAGAGCCTAACCCAACATGCCCAGCAACATGTATGGCTCATGCTTGGGGGCTTCTGTCGGGGTACACAAACATGCGTGTTCATTCCCCCTGGCTTGTGCATGGACAGTAGACCGAGATCCTTTGAGGCTAGAACCTGTCAAGCAAAGCAACCAACAACCCAAGCAAGTATTTGGAGCCAGACTCCATCAAGATCAATACAACAGCCCAAGACGGACCAGGAGTGCACCAAGCTTGCCTCCAACGCCTACTGACGGCCAAGGTGCAAGCACCCTCTAGAAGACCCAACAAGTCACCCCTCCGGCAAGCGCGAGCCAATCTGCCACCGCTCCACCTCATTGCCATGCCAGTCACTTGTCGTTGATGTGTCGAGCCCCCAGATGGCTAAGTGGCTCTCGCTAAGCATGTGCAGCATGCTGGAAGACAGTTTATACCCCCTTGACACCCGTCCATAGACGTGTCAAGCCGTGGTGCGATAGCTCGCCAGAACGGTGGTAAGAGCTTTCCGGGGATGCACCCCCACTCGCCACCTATGGCTGCATTTATGACATTTTGTCCGAAGTGCGAGAGTTAGGTATGATATCACTGTTAGCTATCTAATCATGTCTATTTTCCACTGTGGATGCCCCTTTCCCTATAGAAGGAGGCCCAAGGCAACCTATCAAAGGATTGGGACCCTGGGACATTTGTACACACATAATAGCTCTCCGCGGTAACCCTTGCCGGGGCAGAAAACTGTGCGAGCTTCATATTCCCCAAATCAATCCACCAAAGCAGGAGTAGGGTTTTACGCTTCTCAGCGGCCCGAACGTGGGTAAACACTGTGAGTCCCAAAATTGTGCTGCTCCGTGCCCTCTACTCTTTGTGCGACGTGACCTCTGCATCGAACCACAAAGGGGCCAATGGCCACATAGGTGATCGAGTGTTACGTGCACCGACACTCCGTGAACCAAATTGTGCTGTCATCTTGGTGCGCTGCACTGTGTCAGCATCCCTACACCATCACTTCATCAAGTCAACATCTAATATGCCTACTTTCTCCTTCACCTCGGCTGGACCAGGGGCTTCAACATCACTTCATGAACCTACTCCGAGGACTCCAGTGTCACCTTACCGACCTGATGCATCCCTTCGGCTAGAATGGGGGCTATGCCTCGCCACGTCGGCAATGTTGTGTCATCACCTCATCAAGCCGAGCTCCTCGCTTGGCCACCTCGGAACCGGCTTGGGGGCTCGAACCTTGTCTAGGCCGAGGATAATATACCATGTTAGTTCTATTATAAATCAAGGGGCGTCCCTGTCCCGCCGCAAGCCCTGACTGCATCATCAACATCGAACACATTAACCAACTAAGTCACTTTCTCTTTGAAATTTAATTTTTGTTCGGTTAAACCAAACATTATATGTTTTGTTAAACAGAAAAAACATTTGTTAAACACTTGATGTGTGAAAAACATCTTTACTTTCCCAAAGTTAACTCGGGGCTCTTCCTGAGTAGTTTTATAATAAATGTTTTCTTCTTAGTCAGTGCAAAGTCTTTTTCTGCTACTCCTTTGTCGACTCGAGTGTGTGGTCAAATAGCCGGACAACCTAGTTTTTCTCTCTAGAACCGCCCAAGTTTGGTTCGCTAAACTTGCCTGAGAAACACTCCGCATTCAGGAATGGAGTTGAAGCCGAAGGCTGACCCGCTTGAAGTATAGAGACCGGATATGTCATGTTAAAGCATGTCGGAAGCTCAAATTAATTTTAAGACCATTTACGGATTGGCACAAAAAACTTGATTCAATTTAGGTAGAAAGTTTTTTACGCGAGTTTTTTGGTTTTTGCAAGCATAACTCTTGTAGAACAATGCCAGATGCCTTTAAAGAATCGGCAATATTAATGGCAGGCTATGGTTAGAGCCGAACACATGAAAAGTCAGGGTACTCCATGAAGTCCTCAGCAAAATGTCCTCGGTATTTCACACTTATGTGCATTGATTTCAAGTTGTGTCTTTGGTCAATAGCTGGATTGCCCAGCTCCTATGCTTACCCCTTACATTTCTGATTTTTTCGTCTAAGGGGTAAAGGGAGAACAACTACGATTGTCACTTCTGGTTTAACTTGTTAAGTGCCTAAATTAGAGAAAGCCGAAAGCTGACTGTCACAACAAGCATAAATCGGTCAGCGAACCATAGTCGGTGTTAAACCACATGTAGCAGATCGAGGTTATCCGAGTAAAACGAAGGGCCTCTTTTCTTGAAAGGTCCAAGTTGTGTGTGGTTCGACCTTGTATGATTCGAGGAGTTGACATATACCGAGGACTATTAAGTTGCCTCGCAACATAAGCTCTTATGACTAAGTGAAAATTATGAAGGCCGAATATCTGATTGCCTTGTTTCCACTAACACAACTGCCTTCGATCACCGAGACATCGGCTAAGACTTGTATTGTAAGTACGGAAACACCCTGCATAGAATCTATAAAGGGGTGGAAGCTGACGATGGGCCACTTTCAGATTATAAACAGTCGCAACGGAGTCAAAATAAACGGCTCTCCAAGGCACCGAGGCATGGTTACATTGGGAATCCTCGAGAGCCCAACATATCATTAGCATTTGCATTCAATATATGAGCAATGTCTTTTGTAATCATCGTTATAAAGCCATAAATATGCATCAATTTGACTCAACATTTGACCAAGCTGAGTTGCCTGGCTCCTGTTCTTACCCCCGATGTTCCTGATTGTTCGTCTAGGGGGTAAAGGGATCACCTTTGTTCTTGTTACTACTAGGTCATGTGGGTTTGTACCTCACATGGGTGAAGCCGAAAGCTATCTTAAGAATATAATTGGTTGGCAATGACGAGAGTGAAAATTTACATTCATTAAAGACCATAGAGTTCGAGAACTTCCCCCCAACCAAATCCTCAATATTTTGCTCTCACATTGATCGGAGGCGAGATTTCATCATCATGGTCAACATGATACTAAAAGCACATATGATCCCTTGCTGGTTTTGATAATTCATGACAACATACATTGCCTCTTGGACTAATAGTTGTATATAGCTTATTTCATATATAGTCCAGAGAGAGTGTTATTAAAGGTTTGCGAGGAGAATTCCCCAAGAAGAATAAGAAGATGAAGGAATAGGATTGGCCAAGCTTCTAGCTTCAAGGCTCTGCATTTTGCTTTATGTGATAAATTACAATTCAGTCCATAGGAAAGCCAATACTATTAAAAGGGGATGAGGTAACTACTGCAGGATGCTGCTAACGCGAATCAGAGACCCTTCCACGAAACTGTGCGCGATGCATGAACCGCAAACGGTATAGTTCAAGCTCTATCGCTGATAACCCAAAAGTGTAGGGGATTCGTTGTAGCCTTTTCTGATAAGTAAGAGTGTCAAACCCAATGAGGAGCTAAAGGTAGAACAAATATTCACTCAAGTTCTATCGACCACCGATACAACTCTACTCACTCTTAACATTCGCTTTACCTAGAACAAGTATGAAACTAGAAGTACTTTGTAGGTGTGACGGTTTAGGTTAGCAAGAAAATAAAGAACACGTAAATAAAAACTAGGGGTTGCTTAGATAAAGTAACAATTAAGTTACTTTAATGAGTGTGGAAAAAGTGGTGGTAGGAGTTGTGGAATTCTCCCTAGGCAATCGATAACTAGACCGGTCATCATTATTGCAATTTTATATGAGGGAGAGGCATAAGCTAACATAATTTATCTACTTGGATCATATGCACTTATCATTGGAACTCTGGAAAGCATCCGCAACTACTAAAGATCATTAAGGTAAAACCCAACCATAGCATTATAAGGTATCAAGTCCTCTTTACTCCCATATGCAACAAGCCACCTACTCGGGTTTATGCTTCTGTCACTCAAGCAACCCACCATAGGCAAATCATGAACACATTGCAACACCCTACATCGAGGATCCCTCAAAATTGCTCAACACAGAGAGCACCATAGGCCAGCACCAATAATAAAACATGCAACTCAAACCAATCATGATCATCAATCAACCCATAGGACAACAAAAATCTACTCAGACATCATAGGATGGAAACACATCATTGGATAATAATATGAAGCATAAAGCACCATGTTCAAGTAGAGGGTACATCGGGTTGCGGGAGAGTGGACAGCTGTACATAGATGGGAGAAGGTGATGGAGGTGTTGGTGGAGATGACAGAGTTGTTGGAGTAGATCGATGTCACGATGATGGCCCCGATGGCGTTCCGGCGTCATCGGGAGAGAGGGGGAGAGAGCCCCCCTCCTTCTTCTTCTTCCTTGACCTCACCCTAGATGGTATAAGGGTTTCCCCTCTGGTCCATGGCCTCCATGGCGGCGGAGGGGCGATAGCCCCTCCGAGATTGGATCTCTCTCTGTTTGTTTCCTTTTGTTTCTGCGCTCCCACATTCTGGCCTTTCACCGTTTCTGAAATATCCAGAGATCCGTAACTCCGACCGGGCTGAAATTTTGAGGGGATTTTTATTATGAAAATATCTTCCTGGCAGCCAAAGGTAGCTCCAGCCGATCTAAGGGGTGGACACAAGCCTGTCAGGCGCGGCTAGGGGGTGGGCCATGCCTAGCAGGCTTGCCACCTCCTCGGGCATCGTCTCCCGTTGATTATTTTCCCAAAAATCACATATATTCCAAAAAAATCTCCGTAAGCTCTTATCGTGTTTGGAATTCGTTTGGTATGGATATTCTACGAAATAAAAAACATGCAACAAATAGGAACTGGCAGTGGGCACTTTATCAATATGTTAGTCCCAAAAATAGTATAAAAAGTTGCCAAAAGTATATGAAAGTTTTAGAATGTTGGTATGAAACAATAAAAATTTATAGATACGATGGAGATGTATCAGCATCCCCAAGCTTAATTCCTGCCCGTCCTCGAGTAGGTAAATGATAAAAAAGATAATTTTTGATGTGGAATGCTACCTAGCATAATCTTGTTCGTATAGTCTAATCATGGTATGAATATTAAGACACGAGTGATTCAAAGAAATAGTCTATCATTTGATAATAAGACAATAATACTTCAAGCATACCAATAAAGCAATTGTATCTCTTCAAAATATAATGGAAAAAGAAAGTTATCCCTACAATATCATATAGTCTGACTACGCTCCATCTTCCCCACACAAAGTATTTATATCATGCACAACCCCGATGACAATTCAAGCAATTGTTTCACACCTTTCAAGTTCTCAAACTTTTGAACTCTTACGCAATACATGAGTGTTAGCCATGGATATAGCACTATAGGTGGAATAGAATATGGTGGAGGTTATGAAGAAAAAGGAGAAGATAGTCTCACATCAACTAGGCGTATTAACGGGCTATGGAGATGCCCATTAATAGATATTAATGTGAGTGAGTAGGGATTGCCATGCAATAGATGCACTAGAGCTATAAGTTTATGAAAGCTCAAAAAGAAACTAAGTGGGTGTGCATCCAACTTGCTTGCTCATGAAGACCTAGGGCAATTTGAGGAAGCCCATCATTGGAATTTACAAGCCAAGTTATATATGAAAGATTCCCACTAGTATATGAAAGTGACCAAATAGGAGACTCTCTATCATGAAGATCATGGTGCTACTTTGAAGCACAAGTGTGGAAAAAGAATACTAGCATTGCCCCTTCTCTCTTTTCTCTCTCTTTTTATTTTTTTATATTTTTGGTGGGCATCTAAGGCCGCTATTTTTATTTGGGCTTCACTGGCCTCTTTTATTTTTCATAAATTCCAGATTCTCATCCCAACTTGTGAGGGAATCATAGATTCCATCATCCTTTCCTCACAAGGGACAATGCTCTAATAATGATGGTCATCACACTTTTATTTACTTACAACTCAAGAATTACAACTCAATATCTAGAACAAAATATGACTATATAAATGCCTCCAGCGGTGTACCGAGATATGCCATGATCTAGCATAACAATTGACATAAAAACGGACAAGCCATGAAAACATCATCCTAGCTATCTTACGATCATGCAAAGCAATATGAAAAATGATTGTGCGTGTCATAATAAACGGAGAGGTGGAAGTTGCATGGCAATATATCTCAGAATGGCTAGGGAAATGCCATAATAGGTAGATATGGTGGCTGTTTTGAGGGAGGATATATGGTGGGTTTAATGCACCGGCGAAAGTTGCGTGGTACTAGAAAGACTAGCAAAGGTGGAAGGGTGATAGTGCGTACAATCCATGGACTCACATTAGTCATAAAGAACTCACATACTTATTGCAAATATCTATTAGTCATCAAAGCAAAGTATTAGATACATGCTCCTAGGGGAGAGGTTTGTAGGAGTTAACCATCGCGTGCTCCCGACCCTCACACAAAGGTTGACAATCAATAAACAAATCATGCTCCGACTTCCATACATAACGGTTCACCATACATGCATGCTATGAGAATCACAAACCTTTACACAAGTATTTGTACCAATCCACAATTACTCACTATCATGACTCTAATATCACCATCTTTATATTGCAAAACTATTACAAGGAATCAACCACATCATATTCAGTGATCTACAAGTTTTATGTACGATTTTATGACTAACCATGTGAATGACCAACTCCTGTTAACTCTCTTAATAGATAAAAGTGAAGCATGAGAGTTTAATTGTTTCTATGAAAGATATGCCCATGCTCTAACAAATATAAGTGAAGTAAAAGAGCATTCTACAAATGGCGGTTTTCTATGTGTAGAGAAACAGGCAATCCAAACTTCAAATGATATAAGTGAAGCACATGAAGCATTCTATAAATCCATACTCAAAAGATATAAGTGAGGTGCAAAGAGCCTTCTATAAATCAACCAATGAATTTATCATACCAGCATGGTGCATTATTAAAATAAAAATAAAAATCAAACGACCATCGAAGATTTACACATATCATGTGCCGAGTAAAAATATAGCTCCAAGTAAAATTAGTGATGGTTCTTAGAAGAAAGAGGGGATGCCTTATGGGGCATCCCCAAGATTAGTTTACTAGGAGTCCTTGAATATTACCTTGGAGTGCCTCGGGAATCCCCAATCTTAGTCTCTTTCCACTCCTTATTCCTTCATCCATCGCGATCTCACCCAAAACTTGAAAATTTCAATCACACAAAACTTAACAAAACTCTCGTGAGATCCGTTAGTATAATAAAGAAAATTACCACTTTAAGTACTATTGTAAACCAAATCATATTTTGTTTTTTCATTGTAGATACTGTATTATAAATTCTTTATGGCTTATACCATGATAAAATTGATAGTTTCATCAAAATTAGCAAAACAATGCATCAAAAACAGAATCTGTCTTAAACAGGACAATGTGTAGCAATCTGAACATTTACTATACTTGTGTAACTCTAAAAATTCTAAAAACTCAGGAAAAGATAAAAAACATTTATATCAGTACTGTGTAAAAATTTCAGAAACTTTTTACATTCCAGTACAAAATGAAAATTCATGCACTACAGCCAAAGTTTCTGTTTTTTGCACTGCACACACCACAAGCAATCTAATCGTCCTAAAGGCAAATCTTGGCACATTATTTTTATAATAAAATGGATTATACAGAGGCATAATTATTTTTGTTGAAAATTTTTTGTAATTAATTTTCACAAAGTTTCCATGGGCATGAACAAAGTTCAAGGAGCTCCCCCACTTCAACGTTGCTCGTCCTTCTTACTTTCACTTCTCTTTTTGAAAAAGTTTTAGGTTCCCCTATTTATTTATTTTGTTTTTGAAATATATAAAATCACACAACATAATAAAATGACTCTCTAAAACTTCTGGGTTGTCTCCCTGGCAGCATTTTCTTTAAAGCCATAAAGCTAGGCATAAAGTGCTCAAGTAATGGATCCACCCGGATCCCAAGGTATATGAAAGACAAGTTTAATTAACAATGATTTGTAATTTAGTAGTGAGCACAAAGTAACATATATCATGCAACAACAAAGTCTAACTCTCTTCCTATGCATTGGCATGTCATATAATAACAATTCACTCACACCAAGTAAAGGCCAATGCATAGCATACATAGTTTGTTGCAATTTTATTGTATCGGAAACATAGAGAGGTGAAGATGTAGTTCCTCTCTTATAATAATTGCATGTAGGAGAAGCAAGCACATGCATATTATATTTATCAAAATTATCATGTGCAATAGTAGAAGGCAACCCATCTATATAATCCTTAATAAGTGCAAACTTCTCCGATATAGTGTAGTTGGGAGAATTCAAAAAGATAATAGGACTATCATGTGTGGGTGCAATAGCAATAATTTCACGTTTAACATAAGGAAATATAGCAAGTTCATATATATAAGCATAATTCATATTGGCATCATGGCCACAAGCATAGCAAGCATCAAGTTCATCAAAAAGGGATATTTGAAACGAATCCAAGGGATCATAACAATCAACATAGCATTCATCCTTCGGTAAGCACGAAGGGAAATTAAACAATGTATGAGTTGAAGAGTTACTCTCATTAGAAGGTGGGCACGTGTACCTAATCTGCTCTTCCTCCTTTTGTTCTTGGTTCTCCTCCTCGTCTTTTTCATCTAATGACTTTACAATTTCAGCAACTTCCTCTTCCATAGATTCCTGCAAAATATTAGTCTCTTCCAAGGCAGCAGTAATTCTTTCAATAAACTCTTTAACATAAGCATTAGAAGCATAGTTTTCATAGAAATATTTGAGCATGGAAATTTTTTAAGATTCGTAAAGTGTAGCACCATACTTTTTAATGAAAGAAGCAATTTCATATGCACCCTTGAAAGCAACAAATTCTTCAATTTGTTCAACATCATTATAGCAATAGGCCTCCTTGGCATAAGATGATAATATTTCATTATCATTAAACACACATTGGTAGGGAAGGTGTTTTTTAGCTTCCTTAGAACAACAAGTAAAATCACAATTTCACAAAGATTCCAAGCATAGCAACACAAAGTATTAATTTGATGCCACCAGAGTTTCCCTTTTGGAGATATGTGGTGTCGCACATAATAAGCATGCTCATTTAATGATTTATCCACAACTAAGCTAGTTGGGTTTTCAGCACGAGCACAAGTGGATCGAAGATGACCCAAGTAATATTCTTCGGTGGTATGGAACACTAGTGGTTCCTCAACTTTTGGAGCAGCAAGTACAACTTTTTTTTGGTATTCTGCATTTCCTACCCATAACTAAATATAGAGAACAACTTAGAACATAAAATAAAATCAACTTAGTGATAAAGCAAACAAGCACACACGAGAATATTCACCCCACACTATTGCTCCCCGGCAACGACGCCAGGAAAAGGTCTTGATAACCCACAAGTGTAGGGTATTAGTTGTAGCCTGTTCCGATAAGTAAGAGTGTCGAACCCAACAAGGATCTAAAGATAGAACAAATATTCCCTCAAGTTCTATCGACCATCGATACAACTCTACGCATGCTTAACGTTCGCTTTATTTAGAACAAGTATGAAACTAGAAGTACATTGTAGGTGGGACCGCTGTACATAGATGGGAGAAGGTGATGGAGGTGTTGGTGAAGATGACAGAGTTGTTGGAGTAGATCGCTGTCACGATGATGGCCCCGGTGGCGTTCCGGCTTCACCGGGGGAGAGGGGGAGAGTGCCCCCCTCCTTCTTATTATTATTCCTTGACCTTCCCCCTAGATGGTAGAAGGGTTTCCCCTCTAGTCCATTGCCTCCATGGAATTGGAGGGGCGAGAGCCCCTCCGACATTGGATCTCTCTGTCTCTGTTTCCTTCTGTTTCTGCACTCCTAGATTCTGGCCTTTGACCATTTCTTAAATATCCGGAGATTCGTATATCCTATCGGGCTGAAATTTTGAGGGGATTTTTATTATAAAAATATCTTCCCTGCGGCCAAAGTACAGCTCCAAACAACCGAAGGAGTGGCCACAAGCCTGCTAGGCGCGGCCAGGGGGTGGGCCGCGCCTAGAAGGCTTGCCACCTCCTCACGCATCGTCTCACGTTGGTTCTTTTCCCCCCAAATCACATATATTCCAAAAAAATCTCTGTAAGTTTTTATCCGTTTGTACTTTGTTTGGTATGGATATTCGGCGAAACAAAAAACATGCAACAAATAGGAACTCGCACTGGGCACTGGATCAATATGTTAGTCCCAAAAATAGTATACAAAGTTGTCAAAAGTATATGAAAGTTGTAGAATATTGGCATGAAACAATCAAAAATTATAGTTACGATGGAGACGTATCATTCGCCAATGACATGAACTATGTGCGATGTAGGATTCATCAAATACGATCCAAATAATATACGTGTGTGTTCTATGGCAGATAGTTTTTTCCGATGAACCATTTGTGATTAGGGAAGTTAACATAAGTGGTTACCAAAACTACATACGTGTGCGAAGTACGACATATGGTTCACACAGATAAACTGTGTGTACTGATACGACAGAACACAAACGACTCGGTATAACACGATGTGTGCGATATATGGCAAATAGTTGAGTAATTAGAATCGTGTGCGAACACCCGAAATAACACAAATGATTCATACTGATAAGTTGTGTGTGTTGTGGAGAACACCAGAAAAACACAAGAAATCATTACAAACGCTATGTTGGGAAGTGTCATTTGTGTGTATTAATATCGCAAACATTTTTATTATTTCGATCGTGTGCCTCCGCTCAGTCCGTCCTCCTCTGTCACGTCTTTTCACCGTGTTGCCGCTTGAGTATTCCAGTGCACGCTTCGGCGCCGCTTTTGGGTTTTGGCCACGCGCCCGCTCGATAATCCCGTTCCCGCTCAGGTTCCCGTGTGCAAAACCGTCCTACAGCTCTAGCTTTTTGCCATGCTCGGTGAAATCCCCAATCCTTGATGTCCTGCTATATAAACCCTCACGGCCGGCGACTCCACATTGCGTTCACCCCCTCCCCGTAGCTTGTCTAGTTTTCTTCTCCCCCAATCACCAATGGCACCGGCCATTCGTTGTAGCCCATCCACTCCGCCAGAGGATAGCTCCATCTAGGAGGCTTCACCACGTCGGTGCAACTGTCCTCTGAAGTGTGTAGTGCACATGGCATCCCTGGTGGGTGTGCGCATGCCACCAACTACACGCTCCACCACCGCTGCCCGAAGGCAGCTGCTGCAGGTGGCCGTCGTGGTTGCCACCACGTCGGCCGCCGCCGGGGCCGCCACCCCACTGTTCTATGTGTTTTCCACGACCCCACCGTCAAGCTTTAAGGTAATAACCTGCGCCACCACTAAAGCCCGAATGCGGGAGGTGGAGTCCACTAACGGCCTGCTCCCGGGATTTTGTGTTGCAGCCCTTGCACGCTACATCTACTTCCTAGAGAAGGAGGTGGAGCACCAGGTCACACACATGAAGAAGCTCACGGATGCCGTGGCCGGAGGAGAAGTCACAGCGGCGGCGTGTAATGTCGAGAGCTACGCATAGTCTCGTCGCTTCGAGGAGGGGCATCTTTGTTGGAGATATGCCCTAGAGGCAATCATGTATGATGATATTTCGTGTGTGTTTATGAATAAATATAGTCCTTGGACATTATCATTGATGTGTATTAACAAGTATGTGACTTGTTTGTGAGACTATGCATTATATGATGATTGTCCTAAATGGTCCCTAGTCGAAAGGGTTGTGTGGATGCGTAGCCAGTTAGACTAGCATATGACACAATGGATGGTCTGGTCTCACTGACCATGTAGCATTGGATGCTAGCCGGATAATATGGACTCAGAAAGGTCTGGTAGGATTTGACATAGTCGGATCCGAGTTGAGATAAGGTCTGAGTTGGACAGACCCAACTATGAGACACAGTGATAGGTCATTTGTGAGTATCTAGCACAACATACGTTCTATGTCCTAAGACCCGAGCTGGCGCATGTACTCGGGATGGTGAAAGACTTGCTTTGGGACGACCAAACACTACTCCGTGGCAGGGTAGTTACAAAGGTAGGTTTCGGGCTTGTCCAGACCCATGCTGCGAGACATGGTCGAGCAAGATGGGATTTGCCCCTCCGATCTAGAGAGATATACTCTGGGCCCCTCGGGTGATCCGACCTGGATAAGCATGGCCATGCGATGAGGATTATGAGATAATCCGAACTGTTGGTCGGATGCACTGGAACGAGAAAGAGGTCATGCTGCAACAAGGATGACCATGTCGTCTTGTGCACGACAACATATATCATGTGGCAAAGGGAACATAAGTGTGAAGTATAGGTTTGCCTAACCAGCTTCATCAAACACTTGGAGTCGGCACGTTTTGCTAGAGGCCTCTACCGACTAGTCGAGTCGGATGTGATCTGACTCGTGACGAAGTGGACGAGAAGCTAAAGGGTCGCACGCTTAAGGGAAGGGACACATGGGCTTTAGGATCCGTGTGAGGCCCAAGAGTTGAGCCCGCGCCGGATGCCTATATATAGTGGAGGTGCAGCACACCCATCTGGTTGATCGCTTCAGCACTGTCATTAGGGCTTTGCATGTGTTACAACTAGCGACCCCCACTCGCTGCCGCCGACTGTGTGATTGGACCTAACAGTCCGCCGCACGGTGTTCCTCCTACACACGCGGATACCGTTAGAGGCGGTGCACTTGCGCTTCTCCGGCGAACCTGTACATGGGATCCGGTGACTGACTGTTCGAGGGAGATCAGGCTGGCTACTCGAGGGAGATCAAACGAGGAGGAGATGGACTACGCGAATGCACTACCCCAACTCTACTTCCGCTGCACGACACTGCGCGTCTAGTGGTAACGAACTGTGATCCATCTCCGTAGCATGTTCTTGGATGTTCCACGCATAGGAATTTGTTTATTTGGAGATAATCCTTGTTCCTATCCTTGTGGCCACACCTTTTATTTTTCATAATTTTGCCTTGTCAGAGTTCCACCTAATGAACTTTCTTCAACAAAGGTTGAGTTGCCTAGATAGCATGAACACTTTGCCAGCCACAAGCGGTGACACTACCACCTCCGCCCAAGAAAAACTCTTACAATGCAACATCAGTGGCCTCGATCCATTGTGCAAATTCTTCTACGTCATACTTCTTGTCCTCCTTCTCCATTGTCTTAAGTGCACGGGCGCGAGCGCATGCCCTAGCATGGGAAACCAGCGTGGGCATGCCCATCTGCGCGGCCTCCACCTCTATATGAGCAACCTCCTCCAGCGTCTTGTCCATCTCTGTCCACAAAGGGGTAGAGGGTCCTCCTCCTGCTCCTCCTCAACGCGCCAAATAAAAGACTAGGGGGTGCGCCATGGACGAGCTGTTTGTGCTAGATTGTGCTAGATTAGAGATGACAATGGTGCAAGAAAAGGGATGACTGCTATCTTGTATTCCGCAACAGGCGAGCTCGCTCCTAACGAGAGGTGGTTGGACAGGTGGCTGGAGGGGCGGTCAAAGGCCATCGTGGTATGATCTTACTCCTTCAGTATGCACAGACTACCGCTATCTACCGATGAGAATCTCTGACGTGTCATGCTCACATGACTGAACGCATATCGAATGTAGGGATGGCACCCGCCGTATTTGGATAGGGGTGGAGCCACCTCATACCCTTACCCATTGCTACCTCTTGAGCATGCGTTGGTTTTCCCTTGAAGAGGAAAGGGTGATGCAACGAAGTAGATAAGTATTTCCCTCAGTTTTTGAGAACCAAGGTATCAATCTAGTAGGAGGAACAAGCAAGTTACCAATGGATGCACCTACACAAACAATCAAACTCTCACACCCAATGCTATAAAGAGGTTGTCAATCCCTTCATACTTATTTGCAAGGATTATATCTAATAGAGATAAATGTAAACAAGAACGGAAAGTAAAGGTAAATAAATTGCAGAAAAGTATTTTTGGTACTTTTGGTTTATAGATCTGAAAATATATTATGGAAAGTAGACCTAGGGCCATAGGTTTGACTAGAGGCTTCTCTCATGATGCCAAGTATTATGGTGGGTGAACAAATTAATGTCGAGCAAATGATAGAAAAGTGAAAAATTATGAAGATATCCAAGGCAATGATTATGCATATAGGCATCACATTCGTGTCTAGTAGACCGTAACGATTCTGCATCTACTACTATTACTCCACACATCGATGACTCCTGCCTGCATCTAGAGTATTAAGTTCATGAAGAACAAAGTAACGCATTAGGTAAGACGACATGATGTAGAGGGTTAAACTCAACCAATATGATGAAAACCCCATCTTTTATCCTTGATGGCAACAATACAATACGTGCCTTGCTACCCCTACTATGTCACTCGGTGAGCAGACCGCAAGGTTGAACCCAAAAGTAAGCACTTCTCTCATTGCAAGAATTACCAATCTAGTTGGCCAAACCAAACCAATAACTCGAAGAGACTTGCAAAGACATGAAATCATGCATATAAGAATTCTGAAAAGACTCAAATAATATTCATAGATCATATGACCATAAACCCATAATTCATCGGATCTCGACAAACACACTGCAAAGGAGTATTACATTGGATAGATCTCCATGAAGATCATGATGAACATGGTATTGAAGAGAAAAGAGAGAGAAGAAGCCATCTAGCTACTAGCTATGGACCCGAAGGTCTGTGGTGAACTACTCATGCATCATTGGAGGGGCAATGGAGTTGGTGTAGATGCCCTCCGTGACCGAATCCCCCTCTGGCAGATTACCTAAAAAGGCTCCAAGATTGGATCTCTCATGAACGGAGGCTTCCGGTGCCGGAAAAGTGGTTTCATTGCTCCCTTCGGTATACAGGGAATATTTGTGAATTTATAGGCCGAGAAATAGGGTTAGGAAAGCTGCCATGGGCCCACTAGCCTGGGGGCGCGCCCTACCCCCTCGGTGCACCCCTATGGCTTGTGGCCACACAACGGCTCTCCCGACTTCATCTCCAAGTCTCCTGGGTTGCTTCTGGTCCAAGAAAAATTATTCCAAATATTTTATCCTATTTGGACTCTGTTTAATATTCCTTATCTGCAATTCTCAAAAACAAGGAAAAAAGAAACTGACACTAGGCTCTAGATTAATAAGTTAGTCCCAAAAATAATATAAAATAGCATATTAATGCATATAAAACATCCAAAACAGATAATATAATAGTATGGAAGAATCAAAAATTATAGATACGTTGGAGACGTATCAAGCATCCCCAAGCTTAATTCCTGCTCGTCCTTGAGTAGGTAAATGATAAAAACAGATTTTTTGATGCGGAATGCTACCTAACATATTTATCCATGTAATATTCTTTATTGTGGCATGAATATTCAGATCCGTAAGATGCAAAACAATAGTCTAATATTGGCATAAAACAGTAATACTTCAAGCACACCAACAAAGCAATCGTGTCCTTTCAAAATAACATGGCCTTAGAAAGTTATCCCTACAAAATCATATGGTGTTGCTATGCTCCATCTTTCCCACACAAAGTATCTAAATCATGCACAACCTCGTTGAACAAGTCAAGCAATTGTTTCACACTTTTGGTGTTCTCAAACCTTTTTCAACTCTCAGGCAATACATGAGTGTGAGCAAGGATATAGCACTATAGGTGGAATGGAATATGGTGGAGGTTGCAAGGAATAAGGGAGAAGACCGTCTCACATCCAGTAGGCGTATCAACGGGCTATGGCGATGCCCATCGATAGATATTAATGTGAGTGAGTAGGGATTGGCATGCAACAAATGCACTTAGAGCTATAATTGTATGAAATCTCAAAAAGAAAACTAAGTGGTCGTGCAAAATTCCAATAGTTATATGAAAGTGACAAAATAGGAGACTCTCTATCATGAAGATCATGGTGCTACTTTGAAGCACAAGTGTGGAAAAAGATAGTGCCAATTGTCCCTTCTCTATTTCTCTCAATTCTTTTTTTTGGTGGGCATCTTTGGCCTATTTTTTGTTTATTTGGGCTTCGCTGGCCTCTTTTATTTTTTGTAAAGTCTGGATACTCATCCCAACTTATGAGGGAGTCATGGCTTCCATCATCCTTTTCTCACATGGGACAATGATTTAATAATAAAAATCATCACACTTTTTGAGGGAGTCCTGGATTAGGGGGTCCTCGGATATCCAACCTGTTTATGGGCCGGACTATGTGGGCTACTTACCGAACACTGGATGGTTTGAAGGCCTAGTTTCCAAGATGGAAGCTTCTAGGGACACGGCTTGAGCTCCACGTTTGATGTAGTAAATAGGCATGTTTATCTCTTTGGCATGTAACCGGCCATGTGTAAACCCTAGGCCTCCCCAGCATCTATGTAAGCCGAAGGGCTTTAGGGTATAGGGGCAGGATAACTCATCTGGGGTGAGACATACGATCTCGAGGTAGATCAACTCTATATTCCCATACGCCATAAATACAATCAAGAAGGACATAGGGTATTACCTCCATTGGAGGGCCCGAACCTAGGTAAACTCGTGTGCCCTTCGTCTCTTGTTAGCATCAATCCTAGTCTCATAGTTTGGGACCCCATACCCGAGATCTGCCATTTTTGACACTGACATTGGTGCTTTCATTGAGAGTTCCTCTATGACCGAGATGGAATCGACACCTTGCTGGGTCATCAACGAAGAGGTCCACAACATGGACGTTTTCGTCCCCGAGCAGCTCTTCGCCTTCGGCAGCGTTGTGCTGCATGCTGGCTCCATCGGTCATCTAGGCCATGTTGGGAGCTTTGCTCCTGATCAAGAGGTCAGGTTCGGAAACTTAGAATTCTCCGTCGACTCTCGGGGGACTTGTCGCTAATCGGGCTCATGGCTTCGCCCGTAGCCCCCAAGGACTCTGAGCCTTTAACCTTGAGCCCCTACATCGGACATACCAATGGGGTCGCCCATGACGGCAGTCCGGTCTCTCATCCCGGTCGGTCCATCAAGCCATATGACCAGACATGCATTCCTTTCGAACACTCCTCATGGGTGTCCTGCGTGGGGGTTAACTCTGCGAGTTCCGAACATCTATATCCGATCGGACCCTCAGCGGTCGACGAGGCCTTAGAGGAATTCTTGTCGATGAGATCACCAACGATCCAGCCCTGATCTACGTCCGGCCCAGTTACAGTTCGGGCAGGGACAGATCTTTTGACCCACCCACCACCCACTTAATAGCCACCGTCAAAGACTTAACCGACTTGCTAGACTATGCCGTCGAGGAGGCAAAGTACATGGACGAAGAGGACCGTGATCCCACTCCTGTTAACACCGGGAATTGGACCGCCACTTCTACATATGACGTCTACATGGCAGATACTCCCGCCATGAACGGTGACCATACACCTCACAGCGATGGCGGCAAATCGGGCGACGCGCCATCAAGGCGCCGGAAATCACATAAGCGGTCCAAAAGAAAAAAGGGAAGAACTATTGTCAGCAGCAGGAACGGTAACGCCCCTGTCGATCATGACCATCCCGATGTTGCCGAGCACCCGTTTGGGGGTCCGGACAAACGTGCGGACCAAAACGGTCCCGATACCGTCAATGACCCTAAAGGTGACGATTACCTTCCTCCCGTCAAGGAGGAAGACATAGGAGAAGTCGATGACTTGTACATCCCTGATATCCTTGAGGATCAGGAAGAAATCAGGCAACGACTCATAGCAACGGCTCGCAGCCTAAAGGCCAAAGAGCAGCAACTCAAAGCCGAACAGGCTGACCTCACTAATCGATGGACGAATTTCCTCTCAACCGAAGAAGTATACAACACTGGCCTGTCAAACCATCCCAAAAGCTACCCTCGGCGGATGCTGCTACCACAATTCGACGATGAGCCCGCTGACACTCCGTCTCCGCATCATACCACATATGACGAGCCGGACCGCCCTCCTCATGGGCGTGACATGGCGGCTAAAGACACCGGTTACGTACCGGGTGATGCCCCGAAGGCAGAGTAAGGAGCCATTCGAGCCCAATGAACAGTTCGACCTGCGTGATGACTTAAATCATAGAGCAGGTCATACAAGATCCATCTACGGATCTAGAGATTACTCACCGGATAGACGGGGAGTATATGGACCATGGTTCGACCAAAACCATAGAGGCCGGGAGCACAACCGGTCCCATACAAACGCCGAGTACATGCCAGACATAGCTCGGGTGAGAGGTGTCACTCACTCACTATGCTTCACACATGAAGTAATGCGACATCAGTTCCCCGAAGGGTTTAAGCCTGTAAATATAGAACAATATGATGGGACCATTAACCCAACTATATGGATCGAGGACTTCCTCCTCCATATCCATATGGCATGGGGAGATGATCTCCATGCCATCAAATACTTACCTCTCAAGCTTAAGGGGCCAGCTCGGCACTGGTTAAACAGCCTCCCTGAAAACTCCATAGGATGTTGGGAAGACTTGGAAGACGCGTTTCACTCCAACTTCCAGGGGACCTATGTCCATCTACCGGACTCCTTCGACCTCAGTAACATCGTCCAGAAGCCCGGCGAGTCTGCCTGGCAGTTTTGGAATCGATGCTTGACAAAGAAGAAGCAAATTGTCAATTGTCTGGATGCCGAGGCCATTTCCTCCTTCCAGCAAAATATTCAAGACGAGTGGCTGGCCTGCCAGCTAGGCCAGGATAACCCTTGGACTATGTACGCCCTTACCTCCCTCATGACCCGCTTCTGTGCAGGCAAGGATAATTGGCTGGCAAGACGCAACCACTACTTTGAAGATCCAGTGGCACCTAAACCCCTGGATGGCAATTCAAAGACGAAGCGCAATAAGAACAACGCCAACACAATAGCAACGACGCTGATGACACGGCGGTTAATGCCGGATTCCACAACTCCCGACCCGGGTAGCAAAAGAAGCCCCCTAAAGGTAATCGTAACGGACCCACTCAGATCGAGAAGATCGTGGACATGACTTTCCAAATTCATGGAAATTCGGAAAAGCCAGCCAATCACACACACCGCAACTGTTGGGTGTTTAAACAGGCTGGCCAGATACAACACAAAGACCAGGGCAAGAGCTCGTGTAGCGAGGACAAAGAAGAGCCTCGGGGTCCAATAGGTGGCGGTCAAAAGAAATTCCCTCCCGAAGTCAAAATGGTGAATATGATATACGCCACCCACATAACTAAGAAGGAGAGGAAGCGGGCCCTTCGGGAGGTCTATGCCGTGGAGCCCGTATCTCCGAAGTATAACCCATGGTCAGCATACCCGATCACCTTCGATCGGCACGACCATCCGACCAATATCCGTCATGGGGGCTCGGCTGCCCTTGTTCTAGATCCCATTATAGATGGGTATCACCTCCTAATGTCCTAATGGATGGAGGAAGTAGCCTCAATCTGATTTACTCAGACACGGTGAAAAAGATGGGTATAGATCAATCAAGGATCAAGCCTAGCAACACTACCTTCAAGGGAGTGATCCCAGGTGTTGAGGCCCAATGTACGAGCTCTGTAACCCTGGAGGTTGTGTTCTGCTCGCCCGATAACTTCCGCAGCGAGGAGTTGGTATTCAACATTGTGCCCTTTCGCAGCGGCTATCATCCGTTGCTTAGCCAGACGGTGTTTGCTCGATTCAACGCAGTCCCACATTACACATACCTCAAGCTCAAGATGCCGGGACCCAAGGGGGTCATCACTGTCAATGGCTATACAGAGCGGTCCCTTAGAATGGAGGAACATGCACTAGCACTAGCGGCCGAATTCAGCTACAAAGACGACCCACAAGCTTCGACATTTGCCGTAAAGGCACGAAAGGCCGGGAAGCAAGTTCGGATTCAGACCGAACACTGTAACCCTCCTTCCTCCCCTCAATAGTGACTCACCCCCCGCCACACAACCTCAGGACCAGCAAAATATGTGCCGAGGAGGCACAACTTCGCACTTAAGATCCCATTGGTAGCGGTGGGGAACTTACGATAGGCATTCGGTTGTTCCGAACTGTTACCATCAACACATCTTCGGACAAAATGCATGCGCTCCTAAAAGAGCCTACCCATAGCATAAAGCTCACCTTTGACACTGCGGACTCTCAAGATTTTGTTCGCAAGATCCGTCCGCACTAACACCCATCGAGGTGCATCCAAAAGCAGGAGTCAACTAGCAACATGACATATCAAAGACGTCTGGTCACCAATTGAAGACCCCTGGTACAACAGCTCCTGTAGGAATTTATTTCTTATCGCATACCTGTAAACAGTCGCTTCGGCAATCCGAGTTATAAGAGTTGTTGAGGAAATCCGAAATTGCATGGCGCACGTATGCCTCATTTGTCCTTCCTTTATTTTTTGGCACATACTTTTTCCTTTCCTTCCTCTTCTCATGAATCTGTTCGGTATGACTCGAGGTCACCGGCTAATAGACGAGGGGCTCGATTTCAAACACAAATCGCCTTAACCATTGTGTGTTCGGTGTCTTGGCATTCGCTTTATATGCATCGGTTCCGAACTATGTCTTTGGTCATTAAGTTAGGTTGCCCGGCTCCTGTGCTTGCCCCTTTACGTTTCGCTCGTTCATCTAAAAGGGCAAAGGGAGCATCCCTGCGATTGTGCTTGCGGATAATCCTATCAAGCACCTCAGGGGAGAAAGCCAAAAACGAATTGTATTAGTATGCGCGATCCGATCTGTGAAACCCAAGCTAGAAGTATTACACTTCAAACCTCATAAGCGGTTATTCCGTGTTGCATGAGGCAATTTCCATTTGTGCAAATATCATGATGTCAGCTTCGGCCCCGGTTCGTCCGAACATTGCAAATACTTCGGTGGCTAACCATACGCTTCCCGCAGCCCTTTTCGCACCCCTTCGGTTAACTGAAAGAAATAAAGCATAATAGTCCAATTTCCTAGTCTACCACACTAAAATCGGCTTCGGGTTCCGATAATATGGCTAAGGGACACAATGCACTGGCATAGAAACCCCATATGTATCTACGTGGGGGCTGAAGCTGACGACTCGCATCTTTCGGTATTAAACAACCACACAGGAGTTATAAAGGAGTGCAAAACCATATAAGAGCAGATACCAATATCATCGAAAGTTATGACAAGTTTTCAGACATATTACAAGCTCACTCAACTATTTTTTTGCCTGAACACTGCGACGCTATCACCCGCGCACTCTCCAGTACCCCACGAAAATAAATCTCGGGGCGGCGGTGCTCCTTTCCGGGCGGCGGTGGGTCGGTGGCGACCTTCATCGGATTGAGCCCCGGCCAATGCACTCTGGCCTTGGCAAGGGCCATCTGGACCCCTTCGATGCAGGAGGAGCGCTTGATGACATCGAGGCAGGGCGTAGCATCAATCATCCGTTGCACTAGGCCAAAGTAGCTTCCTGGAGTGGCTCGCCGGGCCATAAGCAGACGCAGAAGTCCTGGATGGCCGGCTCCACCATCCGGTGCGTCTCCATTAGCTGTTTCAGCTACTCCACCAGAATAGGAGGATGCTAGGGGCTCCGAACTATGCCCAGAATGTCCGAGCTTCGTTTTCCTCTCCCTGCGTGGCAAGCAACTGATTGGCGTCAGCCACACTCTTTTGGAGATTGGTGGATGCGCCTGAGTATCGCCACAACCGGGTCAACAATTCGAATCTGCTATCCCCGAATATGCACTTTAGGGAGTATGGCTTACCATTGGCTATCTCCTTGGCCTGGCGAACTTGTTCCTCGAAGAACCGTCTGTCCACCCGCTCTTGATGGAGATCGGACTTCATGGTGGACAATTCGCCCGAGAGCCCCATATTCTTTTGCTCCAAGGCCTCGCACTTGTTGTTGGCGTCCTTGAGCTCATCCTATATCTCTGCCACACGAGCTTGGTGTTTATCACTGGTGGCTCGTAGGGCGGAGAGAGCGGTGGCCGCTTCTTTGGCTGCCGCCTTCTACACGGCCGCTTCATCTTTGGCACGATGAAGCTCGGCCCTGAGGTCTTCAATCTCTTTAGATGAGGCTGCAAACACGGTAAAGCCGTATATAAAAGGAATCTGCATAGACAGAATTTGGGGGGAGTTTTAAGATTTAATTCGAACTTACCCTGTGCCTCGTCGAACCTCTTGTTGAGGGCTTCCACATCATCCTCGGAGCGCTTCAGCTTTGAATGTAGCTCGTAAGCTCGGTGCCGGTTTTGGTCACCAACAATGAGGAGGCCTACACCGCACATAATGCATACATCACATCGGCACTTACTTCCCGAACTATATAAATGACCCCTAGGCGAGTTTTCTCACCTCACCTAGGGCTCGGGGGCTGCCATGTATACAATACGACTAAATTAAATCTTAGCAAAAAGGATGGACGACCTTTGAAGGCCTCCTTCAGTCCATTGTCAACGGACTGGACGCTCTGTAGTACCACACCCATAAGGGTGCGTTGCTCCTCTAGGATGGAGGCGCTTGATAGAGTCTCCCCCATGGCCGACCACCCGATGGTCGGCGGTGCCGGGGATGATCGGATTTCCCGATCACCCACCAGGGATTGGACCGATGCCTCCGGAGGCACCGTGGGATCCGGAGACGTCCCGGGAGGGGACTGATTGCCCGTCCGTCCGGCCACTTTGGTGGCCGAGCGGGGGATCATCCCCTGATCTTCAATGGCCAAGGCATTAGCCTCAGCCATGGTGATATCTTCCTCGCCCCCTACGTCCGCCTCCATTGGAGTATGCTGGGACGACACCTCCACGTCATCCTTTGTAGCGCCTGGAGTGGTGGGGTACGAGGTATCCCCGCTCTCCGCCAGTTCAGCGGATGGGGTCTCCCCATCTGATACTACCTTGGTGGGAATGACGCTCAGGGTCTGTAGGCCCAATAGCTTGTGTGTCAGCAAACTCTGAATTTACTGGTTACAAGAAGCAGGGTCTTCGGATCCTAACCTGGATGGAGGGGGTTGACCTTGAGGATCCTTCGGGGAATCCCCTCGGCATCTTTGGACGCGGAGCTCGAGTCCAAGCTGTCGTCGGACAGGATCATCTGCACTTGATGAGCCCTCTTCGGGGCAAGAGAGGTTGCCTACCCCGGGGCGTCCAAAGACGCCGCTCTCTTCTTGGCGCGGGGGAGATTGCCTCCCCCTCGCTCTCGACCTCCTCCTCCTCTTCTTCCTCTTCTTCGGCCTCCTCCTGATTCGAGGAGGCGAACGTGTCTTCGGAAGAAGCATCAGGCTAATCATTGATGTGAAGGCCAGCCTGACGTGGTTTCTTCTTCTTCTCCTTCTTCATGGGAGCCTCGTAGGGCATCTCCACGAGCATCTTGGCTAACAGTCTGGTCCTCTCGTCTTCGGGCTGAGGAGTCGGACTGTTGATGTTGATGGTTTTCTTCAGCCATCTCTGCATAAACATACCAGACGCAGGGTTATGGACCTTCCATGTATAAAACCAATCAGGCTAGGATAAGTCGTACCTCAGATTCCGGCTTTACGGTGTGTAGGCCCTTGTCCTCCTCCTCGGCTGGCCAGCTCTTCATTGATTTGAAGAACGCCTTCCATATCTTCTCCCGCGTAGTGCGGAAGAGTTTCCAAACTGTGGGCTCAGCGTCGAGTTTCCGAGCCCACAAGGGAGTGTCTTGGAACTGGTAGGGGAGGATGCGCCTTTGGAACATTACCTGGACCACATCAGCCAACTTGGTGCCGTTCTTGACCAGGGAGCGGATCCGCTTTTGTAGATTGGCCACCTCCTTGCTCAACCCCTAGACGAGGCCCTTTTCGATCCATGAAGCTAGTCTGGTCGGAGGACCGGATCTGAATGCGGTGGCGGGGTGTAGACCTTGTTCTTGTGGCTCGGTGATGTAGAACCACTCTTTCTTCCACCCCTTGATGGTGTCGATGAGGGTGCCCACCGGCCACTTGACGCGCGTAAGTTTTCTGATGACGGCACCATTGCAGTTGGTGTGCTTGCCACCGACGCACTTCGGTTTGATGTTAAAAATCTGCAGCCAGATCCTGAAGTGCAGCTCGATGTGCAGGAATGCCTCACAGAGGAGGATGAAGGCGGAGAGGTGCATGATGGAGTTCGGCGGGAAGTCGTAGAAGTCGAGGCCATAGAAGAACATTCAACCCCTGATGAAGGGGTGGATCGGAAAGCTCAACCCCCTGATGAAGTGGGGGATGAACACCACCCACTCGCCTGGCTTGGGGGTGGGGATTACTTGTCCCTTCTCCACCGCGTGATGAGGGATGTCGGTGGGAAGATAACCGGCCTTCTTGAGGTCGATTATGTCTTGGTTGTTGACCGTGGAAACTTCCCACTAACCATTGGAGCCTGCCATTGTTGAGCTTGGAAGCGGGTGTGGATAAGCCTAGATCTGTTCTCTGGAGGCGCAGGTGCATAGGAGGTGGAGAAGTCGAATGGACAGCATGAGGGATCTTCATGGTTTTCTTTCCCCTTTTATGAGGTCTGTCGATTTGGGCTCCCCTTGCCGCACCGTGAATCCCTCCACTTCAAGAGGCGCGCGAGCCGTTGCGGGCACGTGATTAAGTATATCACGTATAAAATTGGACACGATCGACATGTTGATAGATCGTGTGGATGGAACAGCCTCGAACCGTGCACCGAGTGCCTATAACTAGCCTATCGGTTGTGGTGGGCTATGACCTTTTGTCAGACAGGTCGTCGATAAACATTACCATTTTCCCTCGTGACTTTTGGACTTCAAAGCCAACTTATCTCACAGGATTCGGACGTGCCGCTATGCGGAAAACTACTTATCATCGAAGGCCGAACTATGGTTCAGTAGAAAGGAACTCACCTTGCAAGCCGAAGACTCTGTTCACGAAGCAATAGGAGCTGAAGACCCTTGGTGTTGGAGGCAAGTTCGGGGCTACCGAGGGAGTCCTGGATTAGGGGGTCCTCGGATATCCGACATGTTTATGGCCGGACTATGTGGGCTACTTACTAAACACTAGATGGTTTTAAGGCCCGGTTTCCAAGATGGAAGCTCCATGTTTGATGTAGTAAATAGACATGTTTATCTCTTCGGCATGTAACTGACCATGTGTAAACCCTAGACCTCCTCGGCATCTATATAAGACAAAGGGATTTAGGGTATAGGGGCAGGATAACTCATCTAGGGTTAGACATACGATCTCGAGGTAGATCAACTCTGTATTCCTATACACCATCAATACAATCAAGCAGGACATAGGGTATTACCTCCATTGGAGGGCCCGAACCTGGGTAAACTCGTGTCCCCTTCGTATCCTCTTACCGTTGATCCTAGTCTCACAGTTCAAGACCCCCTACCCAAGATCTGTCGGTTTTGACACCGACACTTTTATTTATTTACAACTCAAAAAAGAAAATTACAACTCGATACCTAGAACAAAATCTGACTCTATATGTAGGATGAAAGTGATGGTGCATGTCATGAAAAATGGAATGGTGGAAGTTGGATGGCAATATATCTGGGAATGGCTATAGAAATGCCATAATAGGTAGGTATGGTGAATGTTTTGAGGAAAATAAATGGTGGTTGTTTTGAGGAAGGTGGGTTTGATGTACCAGCGAAAGTTGCGCGGTACTAGAGAGGCTAGTAAAGGTGGAAGGGTGAGAGTGCGTATAATCCATGAACTCAACATTAGTCAGAAAGAACTCACATAATAATTGCAAAATTCTATTAGTTATCAAACAAAGCCTTAGATGCATGCTCCTAGGGGAGAGGTTGGTACGAGTTAACCATTGCACGCTCCCGATCCTCACACAAAGGTTGACAATCATTAAACAAATCATGCTTCGACTTTGTTACATAACGGTTCACCATACGTGCATGCTATGGGAATCACCAACTTCAACACAAGTATCTATTATAATTCACAACTACTCACTAGCATGACTCTCATATTACCATCTCTATTATCTCAAAACCATATGCAAGGAATTCAAACTTCTCATAGTATTCAATGCACTTAATATGAACGTTTTTATTATATCCCTCTTGGATGCTAATTTAATTAGGACTAAAATCATAATATAAAAAAATTACCATGCTGTTTTTAAGAAACTCTCAAAATAATATAAGTGAGGCACGGGATTTCAACAATTTCTATAAAATATAACACCACCATGCTCTAAAAAGATATAAGCGAAGCACTAGAGCAGCATTGCCTAGCTCAAAAGATATAAGTGGAGCACATAGAGTATTCTAATAAATTCACGATTCAGCCTGTCCCTGTAAAAAAGATGTTTGCAGCAAGTATGATTGTGGAAAACTAAAAATGAATGACTCATATTATACAACACGCTCCAAGCAAAACACATATCATGTGGTGAATAAACATATAGCCTCAAGTAAATTTACCGATGGATTGAAGACGAAAGAGGGAATCCCCAAGCTTAGGCATTTTGGTATCCTTGAATATGGCTTGGGGTGCCTTGGGCATCCCCAAGCTTAGGATATTGCCACTCTTTATTCCATAGTCCATCAAATCTTCACCCAAAACTTGAAAACTTCACAACACAAAACTCAACAGAAAACTCATGAGATCCGTTAGTATAAGAAACATAAATCACCACTTAGGTACTATTGTGAACTCATTATTTATTTATATTTATGTAATACCTACTGTAATCTAACTTATCCATGGTTCATACCCCCCGATACAACCCATAAATACATCAAAAAAAGCAAACAACACAAAGAAAACAGAATCTGTCAAAAGCAGAACAGTCTGTAGCATTCTGTAGACTTCGAATACTTATGTAACTCAAAAAATTATGAAACATTAGGACACTCAGTAAAATTTGTATATAAAACTTTTTTAAATATTTCAGATAAATTTGACGCTCTTAAAAAATTATAAAATTCCTGGACTGAGCCCAAAAGTTTCTATTTTTCAGCAAGATCAAATCAAACAACAACCATAGATCACCCCCAAGGTTTTACTTTTCTCAAAAACTAATTTAAACAACAACAAAAATTATTAAAGAAGTAATAAAGTGCAAAACTCACTAAAACAGAAACAAGAAATAGAAAGCAAAATAAAATTGGGTTGCCTCCGAACAAGCGCTATTGTTTAACGCCCCTAGCTAGGCAAAACGCAATAGATCTAGGTATTGTCATCTTTGGTATTGGCAACTTTTGTGAGGACCTTGTCAAATCCAAGGGGTTCTTTCCTCTTTCCCCAATTTGTAGGGGGAGGATCCATCTTAGTGTCCAAAATATCCAAATGCTTATTGCAAAGGGTAATTAAAGTATTCAAACAATTAAGGTTCCCATTGATGTGTTTTAGGGGTTCGTGATATTGTTGTAATTCAATCAAGTGCTTATGTAAGTCACTCAATCTGTCCAATACTTGAGATCCCTCTTGTGAGAAAGTAAACCCCCTTTTTGGTGGAGGAACCCCCAAAATCCCTTCTAAGACTTCATAAGCGGCATTTGTGTCAAGCTCAATAAAATTCCTTTTAGAGGCGAAGTCTAGAAGCTCCCTATGATGCAAAGCTAAAACAATGTAAAAATTTCAAAGCAAAACTTTCGCATACCCTTTAAGATAGGAAATATGATAAGATTCCATTAATCTATACCAAGCATGTTTCAAATTTTCCCCTTGTTTTTGTTTGAAGTAAAGAACTTCAAAGCCTGGTGACAAGGGGGACGTGGTAATATTAGAAACAGAAGTCTAGAAAGAAAGAGGCAACAAAAGAGGAAGAAAAGAGAGGCGAATCTATTTGGTATTTTATGAAAATCGTTTTAGAAGTGGGGGAGAGGGGAACGAGAGGAAAATGGCAAATAAAGTAAATGCAAGGGATGAGTTTGTGATGGGTACTTGGTAGGCTTGATGTGTATCCTCCCCGGCAACGGCGCCAGAAATCCTTCTTGCTACCTCTTGATCATGTGTTGGTTTTCCCTTGAAGAGGAAAAGGTGATGCATGGAAATAGATAAGTATTTCCCTATGTTTTTGAAAACCAAGGTATCAATCTATTAGAAGGAACAAGCAAGTTACCAATGGATGCACCTACACAAACAATCAAACTCTTGCACCAAACGCTATAAAGGGGTTGTCAATCCCTTCACGATTATTTACAAGGATTAGATCTGATAGAGATAAATGTAAACAAGAACGGAAATTAAAGGTAAATAAATTGCAGAAAAGTATTTTTGGTATTTTTGGTTTATAGATCTGAAAATATATTATGGAAAGTAGACTCAGGAGCCATAGGTTTCACTAGAGGCTTCTCTCATGATGGCAAGTATTACGGTGGGTGAACAAATTACTGTCGAGCAATTGATACAAAAGCGAATAATTATGAAGATATCCAAGGCAATTATTATGCATATAGGCATCATGTCCATATCAAGTAGACCGAAATGATTCTGCATCTACTACTATTACTCCACACATCGACCGACTCCTGCCTGCATCTAGAGTATTAAGTTCATGAAGAATAGAGTAACACACTAGGTAAGATGACATGATGTAGAGGGATAAACTCAAGCAATATGATGAAAACCCCATATTTTTATCCTTGATGGCAACAATACAATACATGCCTCGCTACCCCTACTATGTCACTGGGTGAGGACACCGCAAGATTGAACCCAAAACTAAACACTTTTCCCATTGCAAGAATTACCAGTCTAGTTGGCCAAACAAAACCTATAATTCGAAGAGACTTGCAAATATAGGAAATCATGCATATAAGATATCAGAAAATACTCAAATAATATTCATAAATAATCTGAACATAAGCCCACAATTCATCGAATCTCAACAAACACACCGCAAAAGAGTATTACATCGGATAGATCTCCATGAAGATCATGAATAAAATGGTTTTGAAGAGTAAAGAGAGAGAAGAATCCATCTAGCTACTAGCTATGTACTTGAAGGTCTATGGGGAACTACTCATGCATCATTGGAGGGGCAATGGAGTTGGTGTAGATGCCCTCCGTGATCGAATCCTCCTCCGGCAGATTACCGGAAAAGGCTCCAAGATTGGATCTCTCAGGAATGGAGGCTTTCGATGGCAGAAAAGTGTTTTAGTGGCTCCCTCCGGTATACAGGGAATATTTGTGAATTTATAGGCCGAGAAATAGGGTTAGGAGAGCTGTCGTGGGCCCACAAGCCTGGGGGGCGCGCCCTGCCCCCTAGGCACGGCCCTGTGGCTTGTGGCCACACGGCGACTCTCCTAACTTCATCTGCAAGTATCCTGGGTTGCTTCTAGTCCAAGAAAAATTATTCCTAAGATTTTATTCCATTTGTAATCCATTTAATATTCCTTATCTACAATTCTCAAAACAAGGAAAAAACAGAAACTGGCACTAGGCTCTAGATTAATAAGTTAGTCCCAAAAGTAATGTAAAATAGGATATTAATGCATATAAAACATCCAAAACAGATAATATAATAACATGGAACAATAAAAAATTATATATACGTTGGAGACGTATCACCCGTCGCCTCAAACCTTGCCCAACATCCGTACTCATATCCGTCCATGGGTACAATTATTTCCCATACCTGTCACCCATCAGGGTAAATGGGCACCCACAGGTAAAATTACCCGGATTTAAAATAGGTTGATTGAGTATTACATAGTCATACGCAACAAATTATAATAATAATTTATAAGCAACAACACTTCATGATAGAAACACAAACAGATAAATATCAACACATTCTGGACGTTGGCTACTTTAGGGATCTATGTACATATAATACATCTAATATGTAAATAAATAATATTTAAGGCCTATTATTTAGATTATATGCAGGTATATGGGTACACGGGTATGGGTTTCAAAAGGACCGCAAGTAGCCAACGTCCAAAATCTAGGTGACGGGTACCCATTACCCTCCTACATGGTGAGTAAAAACACTATTAGGACAAGGTATTGGTCATAAAAATACCCATGGATATAAAAATGGATCTTTTTATACCCATCGGGTATAGTTGATATGGGTGACACTAAATGGTCCCAGAAAATACACTTGCCAAGTGACCGCAAAAAACATCGCCTAAAATTTGTCCCAAACGTCACGAAAGTTGCTGCACAGAGCCATGTCGGGGCAAACTCATCTAGTGACACTAGCCATCATAGAAAATGATTTTAGGCGATGGTTGCTCTTTTGTCACCGGATTTTTGTCACTAAATTGAGCCAAAATTGTAGTGTAATTTAGCATGGTTTGATTAGGTCTATAAAGTGCATAGCGCTTCAAGTCATGGTATGACATCAGATAGTGTGTCTCCTGAGAAGAGTTAGAAATCAATTTGGTATATCAAGGCTCTGAACAAGATGAAAGTGGTTTTATGGAGTCTGACCCATGATTGTCTTCTGTCTGGTGTGAAACTACATCCACGTCATGTTCAAACGACTAATGGTTGCTATTTTTGTGGCAAAATATAGAGGATCGAACATTCATTGATGTTCTGTACATTAGCGCATGAGGTATGGTCACAAGTAAACCAAGCATTTGGTATTAAATTATGATGCTCCAAGTTCTATTCATAGAGATAATGGCTCTTTGGTTTTCTCTTGCACGCAAATGACATGGTCTGCCGGGAGGACGATTGGCGCCGACAACTCTCCTCCCGGGACGGCCATGACTACCACGACGGAGGCCGACGCTCCCCTGCTCGCCCCCCTCCTGATGCTCCCTGATCATCGTTCTCCATCTCGTGCAGACTGTCGGGGCCATTCCCGATCCCCTCTGCCCCAGGACAACTAGCAAGGGGCACGCCGCCGGTCCCTCTCTCCGGGTCAGATGGGCTGTTGGGGAACGTTGCCTGGGAATAAAAAATTTCCTACGCACACGTAAGATCTATCCATGGTGATGACTATCTATGAGTGGGAGAGTAGATCCACATACCCTTGTAGATCGCTAAGCGAGAAGCACTAAGAAACGTGGTTGATGTACTCGAACATCTTCACGATCCAAATCGCTAGCCGTCCTGTGATCCAATCATGACTCGTCCCGATCTAGCGCCGAACGGACGGCGCCTCCGCGTTCAGCACACGTACAACTCGATGATGATCTCTACCTTCTTGATCCTACAAGATACGATGGAGAGGTAGATGATTTCCCCGGTAGAGCAACGGCTTGGCGACGATGGTGGTGGAGCTGATCCAGTAGGGCTTCGCCGAGCACCGTCGAAGCAATCTAGAGGAGAAACGGTCTAGACGGGGGGAGAGAGGGCTGCACCTTGGCTTGGGATGCGGCTGCCCTCTCTCCTCTCCAATATATATAGGAAGGAGGGGAGGGGCTGTCTCCCTAGGGTTTCCCCCTAGTGTCGTCCGAACCAGGAGGTGGAGGAGTCCACCTCCAACTAAGAGGTGGGCGTGGGAGGAATCCTCCTCCGATTAGGACTCCCCCCTCTCCTCTTTCTCCTGCGCATAGGACCATAGGGCTGGCCGCACCAGCCCAACATGGTCTGGTGCGCCACGACTAAGTCCCATGTGGCCCCTTGGGGTGTGTGGGCCCCACTTGGTGGACCCCCGGAACCCATTCATCACTCCCGGTACCCTGCCGGAAATGCGGGAAACTTTTTCGGTGTTGAAACACCACTTTCCCATATATCAATCTTTACCTCCATACCATTCTCTAACTCTTGGTGATGTTCAGGATCTCATCCGAGACTTTGAACAACATTCTGTCACCAACATACATAACTCAACTATACCAAAACGTCACCGAATGTTAAGTGTGTAGACCCTGCGGGTTCAAGAACTATGTAGACATGACCGAGACACTTCTATGGTCAATAACGAATAGTGGGACCTGGATGCCCATATTGGTTCCTACATATTTTATGAAGATATTTATCGGTCAAACCTCTTTGTCAAGGATTCAGTTAATCCTGTATGTTATTCTCTTTGTTCTTCGGTATGTTACTTGCCCGAGATTCGATCGTCGTTATCTCTATACCTAGTTCAATCTCGTTAACAACAAGTCTCTTTACTCGTTCCGTAATACAAGATCCCGTGGCTAACTCTTTATTTACTTTTCTTGCAAGGCTCATAGTGATATTGTATTACCGAGTGGGCCTTGAGATACCTCTCCGTTACACGGAGCAACGGATCCTAGTATTGATCTATGACCACTCAACAGACTCCCTCGGAGATACCTGTAGAGCATCTTTCTAGTCACCCAGTGTGGGGACCCCGACTCATAAGTCGTGATCACCGAATGTACATGCACAGTGATCCCAGAGATCAATGTTCACTGAACACACAGAAACTGAATAACAAGAGTCTTACATCCATTACATACCGGTTTACTTAAATATGAACTTATGTCCAAGTCTTCATATGATTGCAGTGGATATCATCAATGATAGCGTGAACCCATGCCATCCACATTAACCCTACAGGCATTCGGACTGGGATGCATCCTAGATCGCACGTACATCACCATGGTAATCTTCATCACAACCTGGTCTTTCATGCTTGGCCAATAAAATAACGAGTGGCAAGCCAATGAGTACTTTGAATGTACTCGCAAGCAACCCATGTTTGGAACAAGGCCATAACAAAGCATGATAAAGCACTAAGTAGGTAAGTTTTGCAGAAAGCTAGTTTTGAGTGCAATGACATGATCAAGTAACTTGCGTAAGCATGCATCAACAGTTGGCAAATATTCGTATGAAACGATACATATATCAACATAAGCAAGGGGTTGAACATCTCATGTTCAACTATTTCATTCAAGTCGTCTAACTTCGCTCAAGTACCACCTAAGCACCTCGTGTTCAGTCATCATGTCAAGTGACCCGACTCAACCCAAGTGCCATATTTGTCACCAACTCACACCATTTTGTGAAAACATCTAGACATAGCACAAGAGCGGTCATCCAACTGTCCTTGAGCGAGGACGCAACTATTGGAATAGTTTTACACTCTACAGAGGTTGCGCACTTTACCCACAAGACTGGGGGAACTTGTGTGTCATCCACGACTCACAGTATATCACATACTCGAGGTAAGCACCCGAACAATGCCTTTCCAATGGTGATACTAAACAAAGAGTCCACTCTTTGGTGCCATCCCTCATGATATACATCACATGTATCATCCATGAGGGCACGCAACGGTGTGCCCAGTGCCTGTAAAGACAACGCATGATCGCCCATTCCGGTACGACCCCATCTCGAGAGTGACCACTTCACTCCCGCGACTAGTAATGTGGACTCTTTGCTATCACCTACCATAGTAATCAACAAAGCCCCGTCCCATATAGGGGTGGATTGGTCGCACATGTAAGCTTGGAATAACGGTCGCAACTTACACCAATCCGTTTTCAAAAACCACACACACACTTGCCTCGGTACACCACTTCTTTCTCAAGTGGTTACCTATCTCATCATCATCTCCCTTGGGCATTAGTGTCACCCGGCGGGGTTTTCGAAAAGTCTTTGAAATCTTTTTTGTTTCCATCACCATGCATATTCCCATCCCACTTGCGTAGCAACTACTAGCAACCTAACTACTGCCATCTGCGCAACCCTCATAAGAATGGTAGGGTCATGCATGATGCAAGTATCAATGGTAAAGTATCGGAGGCATCCCACCGAAGTGGTCACCACATCAACATGATAAACATCACGGAAATAAGTTCTATATGCCATGCAAAAAAGGTTTCTTAGTCATGGTCAAAGGGCTGCTTGCCTGGATTAGCAACGTCTTCGAGGTCTTCACATGCTTCTCATCCACTCCGAGCACTTCGTCTGCCTCGTCAACTATCACCGAAAAGAATCGCAATAAGCAACACAAGAAGCATACAATGAAAGTGCTCTATAAATAGGAGTTTTATTTTTCTTGGACACCTTTGGTCATGAGAAAAATAACAAAGGAATTTTTGGTGGATGAGGGTCAAGGGAGATTTTTGAATGGTGGGAAATGAATGAAATGATGATCCTATTAGAAGCCTACATGAAATGTTTTTATAAAAATGAGAGGATGCACTCATGAAATACGACATGATTTTAGAAACATTTGGGAAGTGGTTTCAATGGATTTGGGTTAGGGATGAATTCCCTAGGAGTTTTATATGATGGAAGTAATGAAAAAGGGGCCTATTTATTTGGCACAACAGATTAGATGCATGGTAAAAATGTTCACCATGGCTAGATAAACAGGGAATGATTTTAGAATCATTTAGAAATTTGAACCATCTCATTTCGAGTTGATTTGGACACCCTAGGCATTTAGCAAAGAGGGCATTATAATAAGAGAGAGGTCAAAATGGTGGTGGAGAAGAAAATGCTTTCTGGAAAAGAAAGTGCAAAGCACACCATTGGACACAACATGATTGTAGAAATCATTAGGAATTTGAATCATCAAATTTGGTGGTTGTATGAATTTAATATGAATTATTGAATCTGCTAGAATAAGAAAAAGGAAAAGAAATTTTACCCAAAGGCCTAAACGAAGCTCAGGGTGCAGGATAGCAGACTGGGCTATCCCAGTGGCTCGTCCGGGCTGCGTACAAGCGATGTCGGAGGCGCATTCCCTGGAATGGACCGCCCTTACAAGAAGGAGGATGCCGGGAAGACCCGTTTCCACTTACCTCGGGGGGTCTGGCCGGTAGGTCGCTGATAGGCGGGGCCTGCATATCGGGTCCGTCCCCTTCCTCCCGCTCACATACGGAGGGCCATAGGAGGCGGAATCGAGCGGCGCTGGCACCCGCCCCGGTTGCTTCGGCCACCTCCGGCGACGCTTCGGCCATCGGCGAGCCCAACAAGGCATGACGCACCCGCTTGGGTTGTCCTTAGACCCAGGGGAGGTCGAGGGCGGGCGCGCCATCGACCGTGATAGAGGGCGTCAGAGGTGACGATGGGTAGGGCGCCTTGGCCATGTGGAGAAGACTAGGAGGCTCGGGAGCGGACCGCGGGTGTTTAGAGGATTCTCTGGTGAGGTCTACAGGGGAAAGGAGAGCTCACTGCGACCAATTTTGAGAAGAAGCTGCCGGCGAGCTTTGGCCATGGAAGCAAACGAAGGGCAGGGGAGGAGGAATGGATGGCCTAAGGTGGTCTACAGGATAGAGGGGGCGAGAGAGCTCGAGAGGGGTATGGGTGAGGCCTTATATGGCCAAGCCGAGGTCCACCATGCACCGAGCTCTCAGATGGTGCTTGGGCGGGCTCTGTCGGTGCCAGAGGAGGGCAAGGGAGGATGGGCACGACCGCGTAGCATGTTGAGGACGTTGAGGAGACCTCAGGAGAGACAACTGCGAGGCCCAAGGCTGTCGGGAGGCTCGGATTGGGCAAGCTCTAGTGCGGGGGAGCACTGTAGCATGCTCTAGAGCGCGAGCTTTGCATGCCCATGCATGTATTTGGCATGTAGGGCGTGGCCACTGTTGTCTAGGGTATCTAGGAGGGAGTTAAAAAGTGGAGACAACATAGGATGCTCTGGAGGGTGGATGGAATGGGGAGGGAAGGGTAAACCTAGCTCTGTCTTGGCTGTCCAACGAGGTAAATGGGGACTTTTCCCCATCAATAATTGAGCCATGGACTTCATATTGGGACTAGTGGTGAAAGGTACCTACAAGAGGCTGTGGAAAATTTTAGGCCCAAGGAGAACTCATATGGTACCCCAATTATTGATCACAAAATTGTTGCAGAAGGTGATTGATGCAAGTTTGAGCTAGCAAAGGGATTCTCATCAACATGAAACTTAACGGGATTTGATAATAGGTATAAGTGAGGTTGATGACAAAATCTAAACTCATTTTAAGAAGGTTGCCAATGTAAACTTGGTAAACCCTAGAAATGGGCGGAAATGGGTTTGCCAATGTAAACTTGGTAAACCTTAGATCTAGCTATGCAAATCCATTCTCCTTGATGCACCACTTGGTGTGGTAGCATTATTTGGGTAGTATAGCATACCCAAAAAGTTTGGGACCAAATGGGGTAGCTTAACAATGCAAGATTTTCAAATTATTGAAATCAACAGAAATGAGTTTGCGGGGATTTGGACAAGTGTATCCGTTCTCCTTGATGCACCACTTGGTGTGGATGCATTATTGGAGTATTATAACATGTCCACAAATTTGGAGATCAATAGGAGACAGTTGCCAATGCAAAGTTGCTCAAAAATGGTTTTGTACAAAGAGGGTTTTGGGATATTTTGGTGAAACAAATCAATTGGGATTGAGATGAAACTTGACAAGATGATCACATATGCCATATTTGACATGATAGAATTTTCTTGGATCTATTTGAGAATATTTCTTATAGAAATATTTCAAATGCTTGAAATATGCACAAATGGTTTTGGAGGGTATTGTCCAATATTTTGAACATGACCATGTATTTAAACTCTTATATATGGACAATATATGTCCAATGAGTTTTCTAAATTTTCTCAAATATTTCGATAGGATAAAAATATTTTTTCGCTATAAAAGACCATTTCTAACCTTAAGAAAAGCCTTTAAATAAAATAGTAAAATAATCTTTAAAAATAATATTTGGTGTTTTTGGGAATTCATATATATAGTAGGTTCCAACTAAATCCTTTGGGGCAAAACAATCCACCCAATTTGAGGACTTGTAGTACAAACCTCAATTTAGGGATTTTGGAAAACCTAATTTGAATAGATCCATTTTGGCCAAAATAATGTTTTATAAAAAATATTTTAATGTCCTATGCACATGGCATGATCATTGGGCAAAGATTTGGAGCAAGGAGATGAGTTTTGAGAGTAGGAGGGATTTTATGAATATAAAGCACCCATAAGCAAACAAGCAATCATCAATCAAGTCAAGCATCACAAGCACAGAAAAAGTTTTAATTGGCCCTAATTTTTTAGTCAGGTTAACTTAGTCATGAGTTAAAACACAGGGTGTGACAGACCTACCCCACTTACAAGAATCTCGTCAACGAGATTCCTAGGCTAGGCGTGGGAAAGATGCGGAAATTGAGAGGTGAGGTAGTATTCAAGCTCCATGTTGCTTCTGCTCCGGCTTGGTTGTCCTTCTGGATCTTGAAGTGCCTGATGCCATTGTTGATTTTAGGCTCCGTAAAACCCTCAAGGTTCGTACGAAGGGGCGTGTGTGAAGATCTCCTGTAGCCTCGCCCTACTTAGCTCACTACTCAATGGTTACTACGACGAACTCGCACGATGACAAGGAAGAAGATGAACACGGTGGTTTACCCTGGTTCGTGCTGCTAGGAAGCGTAATACCCTACTCCTTCTTTGGTGGATTGCCTCTCGTGGAGATGTGGTTGATGAACTATTACAATGGTTTCTAGCCTCGTGAGGTGCTCGAGTGGTGTTCTAGGCTCTCTGCCTTGCCTTGTGGTTCCTCGAGTGGTTCCGTCTCCCCCTCTCTATGGTGCGGCCTAGTCTCTACATATAGTGGTGGCCCGAGTCCTCTTCCCTTATCACAATGGTGGGAAGGGATCCCACAATGGCCAAATTTTAAGGGGGGCAAGAGTACATCCCCACCCTGTCCAAAGGTGGTCTTTGCCTGCAAAGTAGCTGTCCATGATGTAGAGGTGGGCTCAGCGATGACATCCACCTTGCGGGGCTTGTCATCATGGTCTTGTTGCACAGGAATGGAAGCCTTTAGGAGGCACTTTGGGATCCCGCGTACTACCTTGCTCCCTTTGTACCAAAGGGGAAACTGCTCCGCCTGGCGCGCTGGCGCCCGCCTGTCCTTCCCTACGTCATAATTGACTCCTGAGGCCGGGTCATGCATAGAGATCTCTGCTACTCGGGAGGGGGCCTGAGGAGGCCCATCCTTGATGGTCTTGGTGCCGTTCTTCCTCGCGAGCCAGGGGTCCTCGCAAGGGCCTTGTAGTGGAGCCACGCTAAGACGTGTCTGGCTGACGAGGTGGGCCTTGTCCTGGGCCACGGGCAGATAGGTCTAGGTACCCCCGTCCCCAGAATGCCGACAGTAGCCCCAGGCCCAAGGTGCGCTCGAGCTGGCTTCTGGGTGAAGCCCTTGGGGACGGCCCAAAGCGCCGCGGGCCCCAAACGCTAGCGGGCCAGGCTTTACACGCGTCGAACACCTGGATGGCGATGCCCCCGCTCCCGAAGGCATCAGGAACCGTCCCAAGTCAAACCGAGTTGACGCCCATGTGCACCGTCGGCCATCATTTCCCTTCCTTGAATGCTGATGTTGCCTCGGACTTCTCTCTCTGGGTCACGCAGATGTGACCCCTCAAAGGCTACACGCCTCCCGGGATGCGAGGGGGCGCCGATTGGCCCCTGGTCGTCATAAGCAGGCGAGGGCGAGAAAAACCTCAACACACCTTCATCTTCTTTGCCTCCCAACTTCCAAGTTGTCATTCTCCCAATCATGGCTTCAGTGAGGAAGCTCTCCACCACCGAGAAGGGGAAGGCCTCTGAGGAGGACCCTGCCTCACAGCCGCCCAGGAGGGGCCGCGGTCATCCCCAAAAGCACACCACAACGCCGGCAGTGGTTCCCCATGGGCATGGTCATGCTCCGACGCTGCCCGGGGTTACCATCAGCGGTCGCGGTGGGGCTCCGACCAGCGCGGGCGGCCACAGTACTCAAGGAGGTAGCGCCCATGGTGGGAGGGCGGCGGTGGCGACCCCGCCGCCACGCCCGCGGCTCCATACGACCGCCACGGCCTAGGAGTTCGTGGTGTGGGCGGAGAGGCCAGAGGCCACCTGGTTTCAACTCCCGATCTCCTTCATGGGGCACTGCCGGCCGGGGGGGCTGACAGATTATGGATGTAGGCCGACGGCTGCTGCAGCGCGGTATCATGGGTGGAGGTCGAGGTCAAACCCAAGGGTTGTGTCTACCTAAACCGTGGGTGGCAGACATTTGCCCGCACCCACGACCTGGTGGGGAGGCGCACCCTTCAGTTCAAGTATGATAGGGTGGCAATGCTCTTTGTCAAGGTCTTTGGGGGAGAGGCTGAGCACCTAGGGCGCTTCCCGGAAGATGTCGGCCACGGCGATCTTGGAGATGAGCTTTCCCTTCATGACGGGCGCCGCGCCTCCAGCGGCGGCGACACCCCCTCCGAGGGGAGCCCGAGTGACAGCAACGACAACAGCTATGATGCGCCACTGTGACGGTTCGCCCGGACCTCAGGGGGTAGCCAACCGCCACTGTGTCGCCCCTCTACTCCTAAAACGTCCATGCTGGCGCGCCTTCACGGGCTCGTGAAGGAGGAGGAGGATATCGACTAAGCGCTAATTTGTAGGCCCTGGGGCTCCTGAAGCGGTAGGCCCCATGGGGGCTTTCTCACTTTCCCCTTTTTTGGCTCCTCCAATCAATGAACCAAGGGAGGCCCTGTGGGCGTGTAATGAATTTGGGTGCTTGCCTCTTTTAATCTGTGTTTCTGCTACGTGTCTGGGCCTTTGCGTTTTCGTTAATTGAGGCAGCCTTCCGGTTGTGATTAGGGTACTTAGCTTGGCATGCTTGCGGTAGGCTCCAGGGGCGAGACTATAGCGCTTGGGGAGTCCGGGCGTCCTATGGACCTCTTCTTATGGGTGAGGCAGGTTGGGAGCCCTTTCGTCACTTTGTGTCTTCAGGCCCCAGTCTCGCACATTTTCCTACCACCGTAGTGTACGACTGGATCACCAAGGATGCAACTACGAGGTGAGGCCTCGACACCCTCGACGCCGACCGGATCACCAAGGATGACATCGAGAGGCGAGTGGCTATATGACCGGTAAGGCTCCTGAGGGGTGCTGCTCAGGAGTCCTATTTGACGCTCAAGCGGCTCTATGTCGGCAAGTCCCAGTCTCGCACATTTCTCTACCACCATAGTGTACAACCGGATCACCAAGGACACAACTATAGTGTGAGGCCTCGACACCCTCGATGCCGACCGGATCACCAAGGACGACATTGAGAGCCGAGCGGCTATATGACCGGTAAGGCTCCTGAGGAGTGCTGCTCAGGAGGCCCCTTTGACGCTCAAGCGGCTCCCCAAAGAAAAGTTTTGTTTCTTGCCTCGGAAGGGTGGGCCTCCCGAGGCTCCGAGACGGTGCGTCGGGCCGTGAATGGAGCCCCCGAGCGAGTATAAAGTGCCACGCTCCTGCTAACGCACCCGGGAGTACTACACAAGGATTCGGGCACCAAAGCCTTGGCGAGGTGCGAGCACCGTGCCCCCAACCCCCGCTCGCGGGGTGCGAGGGGGAGGGGAGCAGGGGAGTGCTCGACCTAAGGAGAGAAAGCCCAAGTTGGTAAATGGCAATGAAAACAAATCCCTAACCCGTTTTTTTAAAACATGATTTGGAAAAAAAACAAGTTTTGTTCCAGGAAAGTTGGCAAATACAAATACGAGAATAGCAAATAACAGTCGCGTCCGGCACCTAGACTAGTCTTTGTCTTCCCCCGGCCTGAGCATAGGGCATCCATGTTGCATGGGCATAGCCATTGATGGGGAGTGTTGACTTCTCCACCAGCGTGGAGCTGTGGCTGCCACATTGCATGGGACGGAACCCCTCCATGTCCTCGGGGGGATTCTAGCGTATATAGCCCACTCATTATTACGTGAGAGTGTCACGGGTAGAACTTCCTGAGGTGTTGGATGTTCCAGGCATTCAAGATGGGGACCCAGTTCTGAGTCTCCAAGCGCACGGCACCAGGCCTGGAGACATGAGCGACCTCGAACGGGCCCTCCCAGATGGGCGGGAGCTTGTGCAGGCCCTCCTTGGAGAGAACCCGCCTCAGGAAGAGGTCTCTGACTTCGAGGGTCCTGGAGAGGATATTGGGGCAATGATAGCACCGTAGAGATTGCTGATACCTTGCAGCTCGGAGCGAGACTTGGCGACGCACCTCGTCCCCAAGCACGAGGCCCGTTCCCCACGTGGCATCCTGAAGCTCCTTGTCAAATGCCAAGACCCGCGGGGAGCGGTGCTTGACCTTGTCGGGGAGGATGGCTTTGGCTCCGTAGACGAGGAAGAATGGGGTCTCTCCGGTGGGCTTAGTCATGGTGGTGCGGATGGACCACATCACATACTGGAGCTCATCGACCCAACCCCTGCCGCAAGCCTCCAGTTTCTTCTTGAAGCTCCTTGTCTTGAGACCTCACAGAACTTCCACGTTGGCATGCTCTGCCTAGCCGTTGCTCTTGGGGTAGTCTACCAAGACGTAGCAAATCTACATTCCAAGGTTAGCGCAATAATTGTTGAAGAGGTTACTTGTGAAATGCGAACCATTGTCGATGATGATGCGGTTGGGGATGCCGAATCGTCTTACGATGCCCTTGATAAACTTGACGACCGATCTAGCTGGGATGGTGTGCACTACCTCCACCACCGCCCACTTGGTGAACTTGTCAATGGCGACGTAGAGGTAGCGGTACCGACCCGCTGCCCTCGGGAAGGGCCCCAGTATGTCCAGCCCCTAGACCACAAAGGGCCAGGAAATCGGGATGGTCTGGAGGCCTTGGGCGGGCTGGTGAATTTGCTTGGCGTGGAACTGGAAGGCCTCGCAAGACCTAACCAACTCGATGGCATCGTTAAGCGCCAAGGGCCAGTAGAAGCTTGATTGGAATGCCTTCCCTGTAAGGGTGTGCGATGAGGAGTGTTGCCCGCAGTCCACTCCATGGATGTCTGCCAGCATCTCACACCCCTGCTCCCTAGAGATGCATCACAGCGCGACGTTGTTCGGGCGCCTGCGGGACAAGTCATCGTATTGCAAGTAGTAGGCCATGGCCTGTCGTGCTACGTGCTCCGCGTGTTCCTCCTTTATGGTAGCGTGTCGTGAAGTAGGTATGCCTTGAACTCCTACATCCAGTCGTCGGCCTGAGGCTCCAGTGCTAGGAGAAATCGGGCTCCTGAGGCCTGCACACAGTCTGGAGCCCGCAAGGGCGGCACTAGGGGGAGCTCCTCACTTCATGGCACCAGGTCCTCAGAGGGTGGTGCCGCAGAGGGTTTGAAGAGCCGCTCCTTGAAGACAGCTGGCTCCTGGGGCTCATGTCGTGATGCCCTCTTGGCTATGTCATTGGCTTCCTTGTTTGCGCCGCGTGGGATGTGCTGCAATTCCAAGCTCTGAAAATGTTTTCGATCTTATGTACTTGTTCCAAGTACGCCTCCATATGCTCGTCCTTGGGTGTATACTCTTTGTTGGAGAAGTTGACGAGGAGCTGAGAGTCGCCCATAATAGTGAAGCACCGAACCCCCAAGGTCGTCGCTGCCTTGAGGCCTTCGATGAGGCCCTCGTACTCCGCGATTTTGTTGGAGACCTTCTCTCCGCACTGGAAACAGATCTGCACAGCGTACTGGAGCTTGTCTCCTACCGGGGAAGTGAGCATGACCCCAGCCCCTGATCCCATGCGCGTGAAGGCTCTGTCGAAATGCATGATCCAACCCTCAGGTGTCTCATTGCCGGGCATGAGGTACTGGCTTCCGTCCAGCCCCCGGTCGGGGGCGTCCGTCCACTCCATCACGAAGTCTTCCAGGACTGCCCCTTTGATGACCCTGGTCGTGCTGAATTCTATGTTGAAGGCATGCAGCTCGATGTTCCATTCGGTGACTCTTCGCGCTACGTTGTGGTTGCGCAGGATCTTCTCCAGGGGGTACGCGGAGACGACCTTGATGGGACGCCCCTGGAAGTAGTGGCGCAGTTTCCTCGAAGCGACAAGAAGTGCTAGGAGGAGCTTCTGTTGCATGGGGTAATGTGAGCGTGTATCCCGTAGCACTGTATCGACGTAGTACACCAGTTGTTCGACGAGGGTGAGGTCTCTCGTGGTGTCCTGTCCCGCATCGGGCTCAGGAGGCTTGGGAGCCTCGGGGGTCATCGGAGCGGTCGGGGCCTCATGAGGGTTGAGCGATTCGGGGGCCGTCAGGACGGCTGTGGCCTCAGGAGCTCCGACTTGGGGAGAAACGGTTTTCTTGTGATCCTGCGAGTCCCCTTGTTTCATGCTTGGGGGCTGCTTACGCCTAGCGACGCGGTGAGGGTGTTGGCTGGCTCCTCCGTGACCGCCCCTAATGCAGTACTGGCGGAGTGGGGGTGGCACCCAGGTATAGTAGCAGTGGCTCCCAGGGGCGAGGCACAGAAAAAGGTCTTGATAAACCACAAGTATAGGGGATGAATTGTAGCCTTTTTGATAAGTAACTGTTTCGAACCCAACAAGGAGCTAAAGGTACGACAAATATCCCCTCACGTTTTATCGACCACTGATACAACTCTACGCACGCTTAACGTTCGCTTTACCTAGAACAGGTATGAAACTAGAAGTATTTGTAGGTGTGATAGGATATGTTTGCAAGATAATAAAGAGCACGGAAATAAAAACTAGGGGCTGCTAAGATAAAGAAAAAACTAAGTTAGTTTAACGAGTGTGGAAAAGTGGTGGTAGGAGTTGCGGAATTGTCCCTAGGCAATTGATAACTAGAACAGTAATCATCATTGCAATTTTATACGAGGGAGAGGCATAAGCTAACATACTTTCTCTACTTGGATCATATGCACTTATGATTGGAACTCTAGCAAGCATCCGCAACTACTAAAGATCATTAATGTAAAACCCAACCATAGCATTATAAGGTATCAAGTCCTCTTTACTCCCATATGTAACAACCCACCTACTCGGGTTTATGCTTCTGTCACTCAAGCAACCCACCATAGGCAAATCATGAACACATTGCAACACCCTATAGCGAGGATCCCTCACGCTTGCGCAACACGGAGAGCAGCAAAGGACAGCACCAGTAATAAAACATGCAACTCAAACCAATCATTATCATCAATCAACCAATAGGACAAAATAGATCTACTCAGACATCATAGGATGGCAACACATCATTGGATAAAAATATGAAGCAGAAAGCACCATGTTCAAGTAGAGGGTACAACGGGTTGCGGGATAGTGGACCGCTATAGATAGATGGGCGAAGGTGATGGAGGTGTTGGTGAAGATGACAGAGTTGTTGGAGTAGATCGTCGTCACGATGATGGCCCCGACGATGTTCCGGTGCCACTAGGAGAGAGGGGGAGACAGCCCCCTCCTTCTTCCTATTCCTTGACCTCCTCCCTAGATGGGAGGAGGGTTTACCCTCTGGTCCTTGGCCTCCATGGTGGTGGAGGGGTGAGAGCCCCTCCGAGATTGGATCTCTCTCTCTCTCTCTCTGTTTCCTTCTATTTCCGCGCTCCCAGATTTTGGCCTTTCACCTTTTCTTAAATATCCGGAGATCCATAACTCCGATCGGGTCGAAATTTTGAGGGGATTTTCCTTATGAAAATATCTTTCCTGTGGACAAAGGACAGCTCCAACCGACGTAAGGGGTAGCCACAAGCCCTCAGGGCGCGCCCTACCCCCAGGGGTCGCCTGGCAGGCTTGTGGGCCCCTCGGGCACCGTCTTCTGTTGATTCCACTTCCCAAAATTCACATATAATCCAAAAACAATCTCCATAAGTTTTTATCCCGTTTGGACTTCGTTTGATATGGATTTTTTGTGGAACAAAAAACATGCAACAAATAGGAACTGACACTGGCCACTCGATCAATATGTTAGTCCCAAAAATAGTATAAAAAGTTGCCAAAAGTATATGAAAGTTGTATAATATTGGCATGAATCAATCAAAAATTATAGATACGACGGAGATGTATCAGCATCCCCAAGCTTAATTCCTGCTCATCCTCGAGTAGGTAAAAGATAAAAAAGATAATTTTTGATGTGGAATGCTACCTAGCATAATCTTGATCATATAATTTAATCATGGCATGAATATTAAGATATGAGTGATTCAAAGCAATAGTCTATATTGACAAAAAAATAGTAATACTTCGAGCAGACCAACAATGGAATTATGTCCTTTCAAAATAACATGGCCTTGGAAAGTTATCCCTACAAAATCATATGGTCTGGCTATGCTCCATCTTCCCCACACAAAGTATATAAATCGTGCACAACCTCGATGACAAGTCAAGAAATTGTTTCACACTTTTTATGTTCTCAAACCTTTTCAACTCTCACGCAATACATGAGCACGAGCCATGGATATAGCATTATAGGTGGAATAGAATATGGTGGAGCTTATGAGGAAAAAGGATAAGATAGTCTCACATCAACTAGGCGTATCAACGGGCTATGGAGATGCCCATCAATAGGTATCAATGTGAGTGAGTAGGGATTGCCATGCAACAAATGAACTTAGAGCTATAAGTGTATGAAAGCCCAAAAAGAAAACTAAGTGGTCGTGCATAATGAATATCCACTAGTTATATGAAAGTGAAAAAATAGGAGACTCTCTATTATGAAGATCATGGTGCTACTTTGAAGCACAAGTGTGGAAAAAGGTAGTAGAAATTGTCCCTTCTCTCTTTCTCTCTTTTTTTATTTCTTTTTCTTTTTTTATTTTGGTGGGCTTCTTTGGCCTCTCTTTTTTTTGGGCTTTGCTAGCCTCTTTTATTTTTTGTGAAGTCCGCATACTCATCCCAACTTGTGAGGGAGTCATAGCCTCCATCATCCTTTTATCTCACGGGACAATGCTCTATTAATGAAAAATCATCACACTTCTATTTACTTATAACTCAAAGAAAGAAAAATTATAACTCGATGCCTATGACAAAATATGACTCTATATGCAATATGTAGTGATTATGCAAGTCATAAAAAAACTACATGGTCGAAGTTGCATGGCAATATATCTCGGAATGGCTATGGAAATGCCATAATAGGTAGGTATGGTGGCTGTTTTGAGGAATATATGGTGGCTATTTTGAGGAAGGAGGGTTTGGTGTACCGGCGAAAGTTGCACGGTACTAGAGAGGCTGTCAAAGGTGGAAGGGTGAGAGTGCGTATAATCCATGGACTCAAGATTAGTCATAAATAACTCACATACTTATTGCAAAAGTCTATTAGTTATAAAACAAAGCATTAGACGCATGCTCCAGGGGAGAGGTTGGTAGGAGTTAACCATCGTGCGCTGCCGACCCTCACACAAAGGTTGACAATCATTAAACAAATCATGCTCCGACTTCGTTACATAACGGTTCACCATACGTGCATGCTACAGGAATCACAAACTTCAACACATGTATTTCTCCAATTCACAACTACTCACTAGCATGACTCTCATATTACCATCTTCATATGGCAAAACTATTGCAAGGAATCAAACATATCATATTAAGTGATCTACAAGTTTTATGTAGGATTTTATGACTAACCATGTGAATGACCAACTCCTATTAACTCTCTAAATAGATATAAGTGAAGCATGAGAGTTTAATTCTTTCTACAAAAGATATTCCCACGCTCTAACAAATATAAGTGAAGCAAAAGAGCATTCTACAGATGGCGGTTTTCTACGGGTAGAGAAACAGGCAATTCAAACTTCAAATGATATAAGTGAAGCACATGTAGCATTCTATAAAGCCATACTCAAAAGATATAAGTGAGGTGCATGAAGCATTATATAAATTGACCAAGTACTATCTCATACCAGCATGGTTCATTATCAAAATAAAAATAAAAAAGCACACGATGCTCCAAGATTTACGCATATCATGTGACGAATAAAAATATAGCTCCAAGTAAAATTACCGATGGTTGTTAGAAGAAAGAGGGGATGCCATCTGGGGCATCCCCAAGCTTAGTTTCTTGGTATTCCTTGAATATTACCTTGGGGTGCCTCAAGCATCCCCAAGCTTAGTATCTTTCCACTCCTTATTCCTTCATCCATCATGATCTCACCCAAAACTTGAAAACTTCAGTCACACAAAACATAACAAAACCCTCGTGAGATTCGTTAGTATAATAAACCAAATCACAACTTCATGTACTGTTGCCAACCAATTCATATTTTATTTTTGCATTGTAGCTACTTTAGTATAATTTTCCATGGCTTATACCACCGATACAATCGATAGTTTCATCAAAACGAGCAAACAATGCATTAAAAACAGAATCTGTTTTAAACAGGACAGTCTGTAGCAATCTAAACATTCACCATACTTATGTAACTCTAAAAATTCTGAAAAATTAGAACAAAATATACAATTTTCATAGCAGTACTGTGTAAAAATTTCAGAAACTTTTGACATTCCAGTAAAAATGTAAATTCACGCACTATAGCCAAAGTTTCTGTTTTTGCACTACACACACCAAACAAGCAATCTAATCATACTAAAGGCAAATCTTGGCACATTATTTTTATAATACAATGGATTTATACAAGGGGATAATTATTTTTGTTGAAAAGTTTCTGTAATCAAGATTTGCAAAGTTTCCATGGGCATGAACAAAGTGCAAGGCTAGCTCCCACTTTCACAATGCTCGTCTCTCTCACTTTCACTTTTCTTTATGAAAAAGTTTTAGGTTCCCCTCTTTATTTTTTAGTTTTTAAACTATATGAAAGCACATAACATAATTAAATGACTCTCTAAAACTTCCGGGTTATGTCCCTGATAGCGCTTTCTTTAAAGCCATTAAGGTAGGCATAAAGTGATCAAGTAATGGATCCACCCGGATCCCAAGGTATATCAAAGCCAATTTCAATTAGCAATGATTTTTAATTTAGTATTGATCACAAAGTAACATATATAATGCAACAATGAAGTCTAACTCTCTTCCTATGCATCGGCATGTCATGCACACAAAGTAAAGGACAATACATAGCGTAAGCAGTTGCTTGCAATTTTATCATATTGGAAACATAGAGAGGCGGAGATGTAGTTCCTCTCTAATAATAATTTTATGTTGGAGCAGCAAGCACATGCATATTATATCTATCAAAATCATCATGTGTAATAGTAAAAGGCAACCCATCTATATAATCCTTAATAAGTGCAAACTTCTCCGATATAGTGCAGTTGGGAGAATTCAAAAAGATAACATGACTATCATGCGTGGGTGCAATAGCAACAATTTCATTCTTAACATAAGGAACTATAGCAAGTTCATCTCCATAAGCATCTTTCATATTGGCATCATGGCCGCAAGCATAGCAAGCATCAAGTTCATCAAAAAGGGATATTTCAAATGAATCCAAGGGATCATAGCAATCAACATAGCATTCATCCTTCGGTAAGAACGAAGGGAAAGTAAAAATGTATGAGTTGAAGAGTTACTCTCATTAGAATGTGGGCACGGGTAGCTAATCCTCTCTTCCTCCTTTTGTTCTTTGCTCTCCTCCTCATCTTTTTCATCTAATGAGCTCACAGTTTCAACAATTTCTTCTTCCATGGATTCCTACAAAATTTTAGTCTCTTCCAAGGTAGCGGTCATTCTTTGAGTAAACTCTTTAACATAAGCATTAGAAGCATAGTTTTCATAGGAATATTGAAGTATGGCAAAATTTTAATAATTGTAAAGAGTAGCATCACACTTTTCAATGAAAGAAGCAATTTCATAGGCACCCTTAAAAGGAACAAATTCTTCAATTTGCTCAATATCATAGTAATTATAAACACCCTTGGCATAAGAAGATACGATTCCATTATCCTTAAACTCACAAAGATAGGGAAGGTGTTTTTTAGGGTCTTCAGAACAACAAGTAAAATCATAAATTTCGCATAAATTCCAAGCATAGCATTGCAAACTATTAATATCATGCCATAAAAGTTTCCCTTTTTGAGATAAGTGGTGTCATGCATAATAAGCATGCTCATTTAATGATTTGCCCTCAACTAAGCTAGTTGAGGTTTCAGCACGAGCACAAACGGATCGAAGATGATCCAAATAATATTCTTCGATAGTACGGAACACTAGTGGTTCCTCAACTTTTGGAGCAGCAAGTACATCCAATTTTTTGATATTTTGAATTTCCTACCCATATCTAAAGATAGAAAAAAACTAAAAACAGAAAATAAAATCTACTTAGTGATAAAGCAAACAAGCACACACGAGAATATTCACCCCACGCTATTGCTCCCCGGCAAAGGCGCCAGTAAAAGGTCTTGATAACCCACAAGTATAGGGGATCAATTGTAGCTTTTCTCGATAAGTAAGAGTGTCGAACCCACCAAGGAGCTAAAGGTAGAACAAATATTCCCTCGCGTTCTATCGACCACCAATACAACTCTACGCACGCTTAACATTCACTTTACCTAGAACAAGTATGAAACTAGAAGTACTTTGTAGGTATGATAGGATAGGTTTGCAAGATAATAAAGAGCACGGGTATAAAAACTAGGGGCTGCTAAGATAAAGAAACAACTAAGTTAGTTTAACGAGTGTGGAAAAGTGGTGGTAGGAGTTGTGGAATTGTCCGTAGGCAATTGATAACTAGACCGGTAATCATTATTGCAATTTTATATGAGGGAGAGGCATAAGCTAACATACTTTCTCTACTTGGATAATATGCACTTATGATTGGAACTCTAGCAAGCATCCGCAACTACTAAAGATTATTAAGGTAAATGTTGGAAATATGCCCTAGAGGCAATAATAAATTCGTTATTATCATATTTCCTTGTTCATGATAATCGTTTATTATCCATGCTATAATTGTATTGATCTGAAACTCAGATACATGTGTGGATACATAGACAACACCATGTCCCTAGTATGCCTCTAATAGACTAGCTCGTTAATCAAAGATGGCTAAGGTTTCCTAGCCATTGACATGAGATGTCATTTGATAACGGGATCACATCATTAGGAGAATGATGGGATGGACAAGACCCAAACTACAAACGTAGCATATGACCGTGTTAGTTTATTGCTACTGTTTTCTACATGTCAAGTATCTGCTCCTATGACCATGAGATCATGCAACTAACTGACACCGAAGGAGTGCCTTGTGTGTATCAAACGTCGCAACGTAACTGGGTGACTATAAAGGTACTCTACAGGTATCTCCGAGGGTGTCTGTTCGGTTGGCATGGATCAATACTGGGATTTGTTACTCAGTGTGACGGGGAGGTATCTCAGGGCCCACTCGGTAATACAACATCAAAACAAGCCTTGCAAGCAATGTGACTAAGTGTTAGTCACGGGATCTTGTATTATGGAACGAGTAAAGAGACTTGTCGGTAACGAGGTTGAACTAGGTATGGAGATACCGACGATCGAATCTCGGGCAAGTAACATACCGAAGAACAAAAGGAACATCATACGGGATTAACTGAATCCTTGACATAGAGGTTCGACCGATAAAGATCTTCATAGAATATGTAGGAACCAATATGGGCATCTAGGTCCCGCTATTGGTTATTGACCGTAGAGGTGTCTCGGTCATGCCTACATAGTTTTCGAACCCGCAGGGTCTGCACACTTAAGGTTAGGTGATGTTTTGGTAGTATAGAGTTATGTACGGTGGTTACCGAAGGTTGTTCGGAGTCCCAGATGAGATCCCGTACATGACGACGAGCTCTGGAATGGTCTGGAGGTAAATATTGATATATAGGAAGTCTTATTTTGGTCGCCAGAAAAGTTTCGGGCTCATCGGTAGTGTACCGGGAGTACCGGTAGTGTACCGGGAGTACCGGTAGTGTACCGGGAGAGCATCGGGAGGGGTATTTCGACCCAAGAGGCTACGTTGTATGTGGGAGAGTGAATACCAGCCCTTAGTGGGGTGGTGGAAGTCCCACACAAGGCCCATGCGGCAGGGAGAGAAAAGCCCAGCGAGAAAAGGTGGAAAAGGCAAAAAATGCAAAAAAGGAAGGAGTCCTAGTCCTACTAGGATTGGAGGAGGATTCCTCCTCTCCTCCTTGGTTCGGCCGAAGCCTAGGGCTGGGCCGTTGAGGGCCAAGTCTCCTCCTCTCTTCCTATTATATATACTAGTGGTTTTAGGGTTTTTGCACTAGATTTTCTGCCACGTGCTACCCTCTCCTCTAGTGCATAGTTTCTCCTCTAGATCGGTTTTCTGCAGTGCTTAGGCGAAGCCCTGCTGGAATAGCTCCACCACCATCGCCGCAGCACTGTCGCGCTGCCGGAGAACTCTTCTACCTCTCCTCTCCCTCTTGCTGGATCAAGAAGGCGGAAATCATCATCGAGTTGTACTTGTGCTGAACGCGGAGGTGTCGTTCGTTCGGTGCTAGATCGGAAGGACCATGATCAAGATCACGAGACGGATCGTGATGAGATCGTGGGACGGATCGTGATGAGTTTGCGGGACGGATCATGATTGGATCGCGGGATGGATCGTGATGAGATCGTGGGACGCTCGGTGATTTGGATCGCGAAGACGTTCGACTACACCAACCACGTTTCTTAACGCTTCCCGCTTAGCAATCTACAAGGGTATGTAGATCCACTCTCCCTCTCATAGATTCTCATCACCATGGATAGATCTTGCGTGTGCATAGGAAATTTTTTGTTTCCCATGCAACGTTCCCCAATAGTGGCATCTTGAGCTAGCTCTATGTGTAGATGATATCTCGAGTAGAACACAAAGAGTTTGTGGGCGTTGATGCTTAGATTGCTTCCTCCCTTGGTCATGTTATGGTTCAGCGGTATTGTGGGATGAACCGGCCCGGACCAACCTTACTCGTACGCTTATTAGAGACCGGCTCCATCAACTGACAAGTAACCTCGTCGCACAAAGATGGCTGGCGGGTGCCTATTTCTCTTACTTTAGTTGGATCGGATTCGACAAAGGCGGTCCTTGAGAAGGTTGAAAAGAAACTTATGTATCACTGTTGTGGTTTATGCGTAGGTGAGAATTGTTCTTGCCAAATACCTGTAGCAGCCACGTAAAACATGCAACAACAATTAGAGGGCGTCTAACTTGTTTTTGCAGGGTATGTTGTGATGTGATATGGCCAATTACATGATGTGATATATGTGATGTAGGAGATGATCATGTGTTGTGTAGAATATCACGACTTGCATGTCGATGAGTACGGCAATGGGCAGGAGCCATAGGGTTGTCTTTAATTATTGTATGACCTGCGTGTCAATTATTAAGTGCTATGTAATGCTTTACTTTATCGCTAAACGGTAGCAATAGTAGTAGAAGCATGACGGGCACGACAACCCCGATGGCGACACGTTGATGGAGATCATGGTGTCGTGCCGGTGACGATGGAGATCATGCCGGTGCTTTCATGATGGAGATCAAAAGCACAAGTTCATGGCCATATCATGTCACTTATGATTTGCATATGATGTTAATCCTTTTATGCACCTTATTTTGCTTAGGACGACGGTAGCATTATAAAGTGATCCCTCACTTAATTTGAAGATAAATTGTGTTCTCCACGAGTGTGCACTGTTGTGAAAGTTGATTGTGTCGAGACACCACGTGATGATCGGGTGTGATATACTCTACGTTCACATACAAGGGGTGCAAGACAGTGTTGCACATGCAGAACACTTGGGTTAAACTTGATGAGCCTAGCATGTACAGACATCGCCTCGGAACACAAGAGACCGAAAGGTCAAAAATGAGTCATATAGTAGATATGACCAACATGATGATGTTCACCATTGAAACCACCTCAACTCACATGATGATCGGACTTCAGTTGGTGAATTTGGATCATGTATCACTCGAATGATCGGAGGGATGTCAATTTGAGTGGGAGTTCTTTAGTAATATGATTAATTGAACTCATTATCATGAACATAGTTAGTAGTGTCTTTGCAAATTATGTTGTAGATTACTTGCTCGCATTGTAGCTCCCTTGAATTTTTATATGTTCCTAGAGAAATAGAGTTGAAAGATGATGGTAGCAATATTTGTGGACTGGGTTCATGATCTGAGGATTGTCCTCATTGCTGCATAGAAGGCTTATGTCTTTAATGCACCGCTCGGTGTGCCAACCCCTCTAGCGTCGTCTATAGATGTTGTGAACATCTGACAGGCATGTTCTGATGACTACTTGATAGTTTAGTGCGTCATGCATTACGGCTTAGAATTTAGGCTCCGAAACTTTTTGAACGTCACGGAACATATTAGATGTTCTAGGAGCTGAGATTAGGATCTCAGGCTCATGCCCGTGTTGCGAGATATGAGATCTCCAACAAGATTCTTTGCCTGCAAGATGAAAGAGAATAGCTCAATCGTTGAGCATGTGCTCAGATTGTTTGGGTGCTACAATCGCTTGAATCGAGTGGGAGTTGATCTTCCAGATAAGATAGTGATTGATATAGTTCTCCATGTCACTCTTACTAAGATACTAGAACTTGGTGATGAACTGTAAAATGCCAGGGATAGAAATAATTACCCTTGAGATGTTCGCGATGTTTGACACCGCGAAGGTAGAAATTAAGAAGGAGCGTCAAGTGTTGATGGTTAGTAAAATCACTAGTTTCAAGAAGGGCAAGGGCAAGGAGGGAAACTTCATGGATGGCAAGTTAGTTGCTGCTCCAGTGAAGCAACCCAAAGTTGAACCTAAACCCAAGACTAAGTGCTTCGATTATGAGGAGAGCGGACGCTGAAGTGGAACAACCCTAGAGACTTGGTAGATAAGAAGGCTGGCAACGTCGACAGAAGTATATTTCATATACGTGTTATTGATGTGTACCTTGCTAGTACTCCTAGTAGCACCTGGGTATTGGATACCGATTCGGTTGCTAAATGTTAGTAACTCGAAATAAAAGCTACGGAATAAACAGAGAACTAGCTAAGGGTGAGGTGACGATGTGTGTTGGAAATTTTTCCAAGGTTGCTGTGATCAAGATCGCACGCTCTCTCTACCTTCGAGATTAGTGACGAACCTAAATAAAAGTTATTTGGTGTTTTGCGTTGAGAATGAACGTGATTAGATTGTGTTTATTGCAACACGGTTATTCATTTAAGTTAGAGAATAATGGTTATTCTGTTTTCATGAATAATACCTTCAATGGTCATGCACCCATTGAGAATGGTTTGTTGAATGTTGATCGTAGTAATACACATGTTCATAACATTGATGGCAAAAGATAAAAGTCAATAATGATAGTACCACATACTTGTGGCATTGCCGCTAAATGTCATATTAGTATAAAGCGCATGAAGAAAATCCATGCTGATGGATCTTTGGACTCATTTGATTTTGAATCTGTTGAGACATGCGAACCATGCCTCTTAGGCAAGATGACTAAGGACCCCGTTTTCCGGATTGATGGAGCGGGCAAGTGATTTATTGGAAATGATACATGTTGATGTATGCAATCCAATGAGTCTTGTAGCGTGCGGTGGTTATCGTTATTTTCTTACCTTCACTAATGATTTGAGTAGATATAGTGTATATTTACTTAATGAAACACAAGTCTGAATCGTTTGAAAGGTTCGAGCAAATTCAGAGTGAAGCTTAAGATCATCATGACAAGAAGATAAAAATGTCTATGATATGATCATGGAGGTGAATATCTGAGTTACGAGTTTGGCATACAACTTTAGACAATGTGAAAGTTGTTTCACAACTCACGCCACCTAGAACACCATAGTGTGATGGTGTGTCCGAACGTCATAGTCGTGCTCTATTGGTTTTGGTGCGTGCTATGATGTCTCTTATCGTTTTGCTACTATAATTTTGGGGTTATGCATTAGAGACGACTACATTCGCTTTAAATAGGGCACCATCTAAATCTGCTGAGATGACACTATGTGAATTATGGTTTGATGGAAACCTAAGCTGTCATTTCTTAATGTTTGGGGATGCGATGCCTGTGTGAAAAATGTTTTCACCTAATGAGCTCGAACCCAAAGCAGACAAATGCATCTTCATAGAATACCCTAAGAACAGTTGGGTGAGCCTTCTATCTCTGATCCAAGCATAAAATGGTTGTTGCTAAAACTGGGTCCTTTCTCGAGAAAGAGTTTCTCTCGAAAGAATTGAGTGGGAGGAAGATAGAACTTGATGAGGTTGTGGAACATTTGTTCAACCAGAGAGTAGCGCAGCACAGGAAGATGTTTCTGTGAAGCCTATGTTAGTTGAAGAGGAAGTTAATGATGATGATCATGAAGCCTCGGATCAAGTTACTATCGAACCTTGTAAGTCGACAAGGATGTGTACTGCTCCTGAGCAGTATGACAACCCTGTCTTGGAGGTCATGTTGTTGGAAAACGATGAACCTACAAGCTGTGGAGAAGCGATGATGAGCCCGGATTATGACAAATGGTTAGAGGCCATGAAATCCGAGAAAGGATCCATGTACGAAAACCAAGTATAGACTTTGGTAGACTTGCTCGTTGGACGGTAGGTTGTTGAGTACAAATGGATGTTTAAAATGAAGACAGACGCTCATGCTAAATGTCACCATTTGTAAAGATCGACTTGTTGCAAAGAAGTTTACGACAAGTTCAAAGAGGTGACTGCGATGAGACTTTCTCACTCGTAGTGATGCTAAAGTCTGTTGGAATCATGTTAGCAGTTGCTGCATTTTTCAATTATGAAATCTGCCAGATGGATGACAAAACATTGTTTCCTTAATAGTTTACTTGAGGAAAGGTTGTATGTGATACAACCAGAAGGTTTTGTCAGTCCTAAGGATGCTAAAAGGTGTGCGAGCTCCAGCAATCCATCTAAGGGCTAGAGCAAGCATCTTGGAGTTGGAATACACACTTTAATGAGGTGATCAAAGTTTTGTAGTTTATACAAAGTTTACGAGAAACTTGTATTTACAATAATGTGAGTGGGAGCACTATAGAATTTCTAATAAGTATATGTGGATGACATATTGTTGATTAGAAATAATGTAGAATTTCTGGAAAGCATGAACGGTTGTTTGAAAAGTGATTTTAAAAGGAAGACCTGGATAAAGCTACGTAATTGTTGAGCAGCAAGATCTATAGAGATAGAGCAAAGTGCTTGATGAGACTTTCTATGAGTACATACCTTGACAAGATTTTGAAAGAGTTCAAAATGGATCAGTCAGAGAAAGAGTTCTCGCCTGATTTGTAAGGTGTGAAGTTGAGTGAGACTCAAAGCTCGACAACGACAGAAGAAAGAGAAAGGACGAACGTCATCCCCTATGCCTTAACCATAGGCTCTGTATAGTATGCCATGCTGTGTACCGCACCTGTGTGTGCCTTTCCATGAGTCCGTCAAGGGGTACAAGAGTGATCCAGGAGTGGATCACTGGACAACGATCAATATTATCCTTAGTGACTAAAAGACTAAGGAAATGTTTCTCGATTATGGAGGTGATAAAGAGCTCGTCGTAAAGAGTTACGTCGATGCAAGCTTTAACACTAATCTGGATGACTCTTAGTAGCAATCCAGATACGTATAGTGGAGCAGCCATTTGGAATAGTACCAAGTGGAGTGTGGTAGCAGTGTTTACAGTTTGACATAGAGATTTGCAAAGTACACACGGATCGGAATTTCGCAGACCCGTTGACTATAAGACCTCTCTCACATGCAAAGCATGATCGAGCCCCAAAACTCATTGGGTGTTAGATTCATAACAATGTGAATCACATGGCGATGTGAACTAGATTATTGACTCTAGTGCAAGTGGGAGACTGTTGGAAATATGCCCTAGAGGCAATAATAAATTTGTTATTATCATATTTCCTTGTTCATGATAATCGTTTATTATCCATGCTATAATTGTATTGATCGGAAACTCAGATACATGTGTGGATACATAGACAACACCATGTCCCTAGTATGCCTCTAATAGACTAGCTCGTTGATCAAAGATGGCTAAGGTTTCCTAGCCATTGACATGAGATGTCATTTGATAATGGGATCACATCATTAGGAGAATGATGGGATGGACAAGACCCAAACTACAAACGTAGCATATGATCGTGTCAGTTTATTGCTACTGTTTTCTGCATGTCAAGTATCTGTTCCTATGACCATGAGATCATGCAACTAAATGACACCGGAGGAGTGCCTTGTGTGTATCGAATGTCGCAACGTAACTGGGTGACTATAAAGGTACTCTATAGGTATCTCCGAGGGTGTCTGTTGGGTTGGCATGGATCAAGACTGGGATTTGTTACTCTGTGTGACGGGGAGGTATCTCAGGGCCCACTCGGTAATACAACATCACAACAAGCCTTGCAAGCAATGTGACTAAGTGTTAGTCACGGGATCTTGTATTATGGAACGAGTAAAGAGACTTTTCGGTAATGAGTTTGAACTAGGTATGGAGATACCGATGATCGAATCTCAGGCAAGTAACATACCAAAGAACAAAAGGAACATCATACGGGATTAACTGAATCCTTGCCATAGAGGTTTGACCGATAAATATCTTCATAGAATATGTAGGAACAATTATGGGCATCTAGGTCCCGCTATTGGTTATTGACCGTAGAGGTGTCTCGGTCATGTCTACATAGTTCTCGAACCCGCAGGGTCTCCACACTTAAGGTTTGGTGATGTTTCGGTAATACAGAGTTATGTATGGTGGTTTTCGAAGGTTGTTCGGAGTCCGGGATGAGATCCCGGACATCACAAGGAGCTCTAGAATGGTCCGGAGGTAAAGATTGATATATAGGAAGTCCTATTTTGGTCGCCAGAAAAGTTTCGGGCTCATCGGTAGTGTACTGGGAGTGCCGGTAGTGTACTGGGAGACCATCAGGAGGGGTATTTCGACCCGAGAGGCTACATGGGCTGTGGGAGAGTGAATACCAGACCATAGTGGGGTGGTGGAAGTCCCACACAAGGCCCATGTGGCTGGGAGAGAAAAGCCCAAAGCGAAAAGGTGGAAAAAGGCAAAAAAAGGAAGCAGTCCTAGTCCTACTAGGATTGGAGGAGGATTCCTCCTCTCCTCCTTGGTTCGGCCGAAGCCTACGGCTGGAACCTTGAGGTCCAAGCCTCCTCCTCTCTTCCCCTTATATAGACTAGAGGTTTTAGGGGTTTTGCACTAGATTTTCTGCCACGTGCTACCCTCTCCTCTAGTGCATACTTTCTCCTGTAGATCGGTTTTCTAGAGTGCTTAGGCAAAGCCCAGCTGGAAAATAGCTCCACCACCATCGCCGCAGCGCCGTCACGCTGCTAGAGAACTCTTCTACCTCTCTGCTCCCTCTTGCAGGATCAAGAAGGTGGAAATCGCCATCGAGCTTTACGTGTGCTGAACACGGAGGTGCCGTCCGTTCGGCGCTAGATCGGAAGGACCGTGATCAAGATCGCAAGACGGATCGTGATGAGATCGCGGGACGGATCATGATTAGTTCGTGGGAGGGATCGTGATTGGATCGCGGGACAGATCGTGATGAGATCGCGGGACGCTCGATGATTTGGATCACGAAAACGTTCGACTACACCAATCGCGTTTCTTAACGCTTCCCCCTTAGCGATCTACCAGGGTATGTCGATCCACTCTCCCTCTCTTAGATGCTCATCACCATGGATAGATCTTGCGTGTGCGTAGGAAATTTTTTGTTTCCCATGCAACGTTCCCCAACAGTAAAACCCAACCATAGCATTATAAGGTATCAAGTCCTCTTTACTCCCATATGCAACAACCCACCTACTCGGGTTTATACTTCTGTCACTCAAGCAACCCACCATAGGCAAATCATGAACACATTGCAACACCCTACAGCGAGGATCCGTCACGCTTGCGCATCACGGAGAGCACCATAGGACAACACCAATAATAAAACATGCAACTCAATCCAATCATGATCATCAATCAACCAATAGGACAAAATATATCTACTCAGACATCATAGGATGGCAACACATCGTTGGATAATAATATGAAGCATAAAGCACCATGTTCAAGTAGAGGGTATAGCGGGTTGCGAGTCCCCTTGTTTCATGCTTGGGGGCCCTCCTACGCCCGACAATGCGGCGAGGGTGTCGGCTCACTCCTTCCTGACCGCCCCCAATGCAGTACTAGCGGAGTGTGTGTGGGGGGGGGCAGCCAGGTATAGTAGCAGTGGCTCCTGGGGAGAGGCATAGAAAAAGGTCTTGATAACCCAAAAGTATAGGGGATCAATTGTAGCCTTTGTCGATAAGTAAGAGTGTCAAACCCAATGAGGAGCTAAAGGTAGAACAAATATTCCCTCACGTTCTATCGACCACCGATACAACTCTGCGCATGCTTAACATTCGCTTTACCTAGAACAAGTATGAAACTAGAAGTACTTTGTAGGTGTGATATAATAGGTTTGCAAGATAATAAAGAGCACGAAAATAAAAACTAGGGGATGCTAAGATAAAGAAACAACTAAGTTAGTTTAACGAGTGTGGAAAAGTGGTGGTAGGAGTTGCGGAATTATCCCTAGGCAATTGATAACTAGACCGGTAATCATTATTGCAATTTTATATGAGGAAGAGGCATAAGCTAACATACTTTATCTACTTGGATCATATGCACTTATGATTGGAACTCTAGCAAGCATCCACAACTACTAAAGATTATTAAGGTAAAACCCAACCATAGCATTATAAGGTATCAAGTCCTCTTTACTCCCACATGCAACAACCCACCTGCTCGGGTTTATGCTTCTATCACTCAAGCAACTCACCATAGGCAAATCAGGAACACATTGCATCACCCCACATCGAGGATTCCTCACACTTGCGCAACATGGAGAGCAAATTAGGACAGCACCAATAATAAAACATGCAACTCAATCCAATCATGATCATCAATCTAGCAATAGGACAAAATAGAACTACTCGGAAATCATAGGATGGCAACACATCATTGGACAATAATATGAAGCATAAAGCACCATGTTCAAGTAGAGGGTACAACAGGTTGCGCGAGAGTGGACCGCTATAGATAGATGAGGAATGGTGATGGAGGTGTTGGTGAATATGACGGAGTTGTTGGAGTACATTGTCGTCACGATGATGGCCCCGGCGGTGTTCCGGTGGCACCGAGAGAGAGGGGGAGAGAGCCCCCTCCTTCTTCTTCTTCCTTGACCTCCTCCCTCGATGGGAGAGAGTTTCCCCTCTGGTCCTTGGCCTCCATGGCAGTGGAGGGGTGAGAGCCCCTCCGAAATTGGATCTCTCTCTCTCTGTTTCCTTCTTTTTCCGCGCTCCCAGATTCTGGCATTTCACCGTTTCTTAAATATCCGGAGATCCGTAACTCCGATTGGGATGGAACATTGAGGTTATTTTCCTTATAAAAATATCTTTCTTGCGGACGAAGGACAGCTCTAACCAACCTAAGGGGTAGACAAAATCCCTCAGGGCACGCCCTACCCCAGGGCACGCCTGGCAGGCTTGTGGGCCCCTCGGGCACCGCCTTCTGTTGATTCCACTTCCCAAAATTCACATATATTCCAAAAAAATCTCCATAAGTTTTTATCCTGTTTGGACTTTGTTTCATATGGATTTTCTACGAAACAAAAAACATGCAAAAAACAAGAACTGGCACTGGGCACTGGATCAATATGTTAGTCCCAAAAGTAGTATAAAAAGTTGCCAAAAATATATGAAAGTTATAGAATATTGGCATGAAACAATCGAAATTTATAGATACGATGGAGAAGTATCAGGCACCACCATCATCAGCGGGCTCGTGAGGTATTACTTGAGCTCCTCGAAGGCAGTGTCCGCCTCCAGGGTCCATTCGAAGGGGCCCTTTCTTTTCATGATCTTGAAGAACGACAGGGCCCGTTCACGAAGTTTGGAGATGAAGCGCCCCAAGGAGTTCACTAATGACCCACAACTATAGGGGATCTATCATTATCTTTTCGATAAGTTAGGGTGTCAAATACAATGAGGAGTAGAAGGAAATGACAAGCGGTTTCCAATAAGTTATTCTCTGCAAAGCACTGAAATTATCGGTAACAGATAATTTTGTGATAAGATAATTCGTAACGAGTAACATGTAACAAGTGTAAAAAAGGTGAAGCAAGGTAGCCCAATCCTTTTTGTAGCAAAGGACAGGCCTGGACAAACTCTTATATAAATCAAAGAGATCCCGAGAACACATGGGAATTTCTGTCAAGCTAGTTTTCATCATGCTCATTTGATTCGCATTTGTTACTTTGATAATTTGATATGTGGGTGGACCGGCGCTTGGATTCTGCCATTTATTGGACAAACCTCCCACTTATGATTAACCCCTCTCGCAAGCATCCACAACTATGAAAGAAGAATTAAGATAAATCTAACCATAGCATGAATCTTGTCGATCCAAATCAGCCCCTTACGAAGCAACACATAAACTAGGGTTTAAGCTTCTGTCACTCTAGCAACCCATCATCTACTTATTACTTCCCAATGCCTTCCCCTAGGTCCAAATAATGGTGAAGTGTAATATAGTCGACGTTCACATAACACCACTAGAGGAGAGACAACATACATCTCATCAAAATATTGAACGAATACCAAATTCACATGATTACTTATAACAAGACTTATCCCATGTCCTTAGGAACAAACGTAACTACTCGCAAAACATGTTCATATTCATAATCAGAGGAGTATTGATTATCATAAAGGATCTGAACATATGATCTTCCACCAAATAAACCAACTAGCATCAACTACAAGGAGTAATCAACACTACTAGTATCCCATAGGTACCAATCTGAGGTTTGAGACAAAGATTGGATACAATAGATGAACTAGGGTTTGGAGAGGAGACGGTGCTGGTGAAGATGTTGATGGATATTGACCCCCTCTCGATGAGAGGATTGTTGGTGATGATGATGGCTTCGATTTCCCCCTCCGGGAGGGAAGTTTCCCCGACAGAACAACCCTGCCGGAGCTCTAGATTGGTTCTGTCCAAGTTCCGCCTCGAGATGGCGACGCTTCATCCCGAAAGCTCTCTTCTAATTTTTTTTCCAGGTCAAAACCCTCCATATAGTAGAAGATGGGTGTTGGGGGCCTGCTAGGTGGGACACAAGCCTGCTAGGCGTGACTAGGGGGGTGGTTGCGCCTGGCAGGCTTGTCACCTCCTGGTGGCCCCCCTCTGGTATCTGTTTCTCCCAGTATTTTTTATATATTACAAAATAATTCTCCGTAAATTTTCAGGACTTTTGGAGTTGTGTAGAATAGGTATCTCAAATTTGCTCCTTTTCCAGTCCAGAATTCCAGCTGCCGGCATTCTCCCTCTTCATGTAAACCTTGTAAAATAAGAGAGAAAAGGCATAACTATTGTACCATATCGTGTAATAACAGCCCATAATGCAATAAATATCACTATAAAAGCATGATGCAAAATGGACGTATCAACTCCCTCAAGCTTAGACCTTGCTTGCCCTCAAGCGAAAGCCGAGATCGATAAATATGTCCACATGCTTAGAGATAGAGGTGTCGCTAAAAATATAATACGGACATGAGGGCATCATGAACATCCTTAGAATAGCAATACTTATTGTATAAGATTTCTTTTGCTACAGTAACAATTCATTCACAAGATAAAGTACAAACCAAGAACTCTATTGACAACCAACAAACTATGATCTTAGTTATTGAAGCAATTGGCAATTTATCGTAACATCAAAGAGTCAATATAAGATCTTGTAAAGCAAACCCACATACTCAATCATCTTTTAGTCTTTCACAATTGCTAACACTCACGCGGTACCCATGGGATCAAAGCTTCAATCGGACACAGAGAAAGATAGGGGCTTATAGTTTTGCCTCCCAACTATTCACCTCAAGGGTGATGTCAACAATAATAACTCATGATCACCCACATCCGAGTGGATATATGCATATATATTATTCCCCAACACATAATGCTTGCCAAGAGAGAGGCGGAATATAGAAAGTGGCGAGGATCACCATGACTCTTGCATAAAGGTAAGTACTTAAAAAGTAGAGGTAACAGATAGGCCCTTCGCAGAGGGAAGCAGAGGTTGTCATGCACTTTTTGTTTTGGGATGCACACACTCTTAGTGTAGAGGAATGTCGTGTTGTATTTCCCTCTGTGATAGGAAGCTTTATTATGGAGTCTGTCGCTTTTATTTATTTACTATCACAAGTTCGTACAATGCTTATTTCCCTTCCAATAAAAGATCACACATATTTAGGAGCAAATTTTATTGCTTTTTGCATCTATGAAAACTTACTTGAGGGATCTTATTCAATCCATAGGTAGGTATGGTGGACTCTCATGGCAAAACTGGGTTGAGGTGTTTGGATGCACAAGTAGTATCTGGTGCAGAAGTTTTGGCTAATATGAGTGTCACGCCCAAGATGCGCGCCTATCCATATTAAGGCACGGGGGCCTCGCAAGGGATAGAGGTGCATCTTGCCGTTCGCAAGTATAGCATCATTACATCATACATTACGTAAGGGATGAGTATACAAGTTGGATTACACTCGCCACATACTAAATTACAATTCCACACAAGAGTTCAAACATCAAGATGAAGACAGGGTCCGCCTACAGACGAAAACAAACAATAAAACATATGCAAATGATACTATCTCGCTATCCCAAAGATCATGACCATGGTCCTCTACTCATCCGGATAAGTCACGTCCATCCTGCCTCTTTCCTCGTCATACTCCCACTAGAGCTGTGTCAGATCATCCTGCACGAACTCATTTGTACCTGTACCTGGATGGTTGTAGTAATCTGTGAGCCACAAGGACTCAGCAATCAAGCGCCCGGGTACCTAGACTACTCAATCTTAAAGGTTGGGATGGGGTATGTGTTTAGTTTGCAGCAGCACTAAGCATATATGGTGGCTAACTTACGTAACATGAAGATAAATATATATGTGGCCTACGATGAACGATCGAATCTAGAATGACCTCTAAGAGATCCTAAACACGTACTTACGTCAATCATAACCCCACTGTGTTCTCTCTCGGATCATATTCACGATCAGAGACGATCACGGTTACTCACACAGTTGGTGCATTTTACTTAGAGTTTACTTCAAGTTAACTATAACCGGGTGTTAAACAAATATCCAAGATGCCACATAACCACGGGCACGGCTTTCCAAAAGATTTGACCCTGTAGGGGTGCTCCAACTAGTCCATCACAAATTAACCACACTCCACGGGAATAGATTCGACCATGGATCTCGTGATCATCCTAGGCAACTCCAAAGGAATTAAAACACCTCGAGATAACCCGAAGAAAGTGAGAGCCCTCACGCAAGACACTCGATAAAGGTAAAACAAGTCCAGCAAGACCTCCCGACGTGTCGACAAACCCGATAAGAGACGCGTATCTAGTTCTCAGGACACGACGGATGGGCTAAGTTTCTGGCTGGCACACCCGTTGGTGGCCCCGGCTACTGCCATTTGGGACCAACACTCATGTGGAGCACTGGCCCGTGTTTTTGAATTAATCCACGGGGTAGCTAGTCCCTATGCAAATTTTATTAAGTTGTTTAGCAAATGTAGTACCAAAGTTGGGTCTCACCAGACAAGTTTTAATCTCAACCGAATAACAAGGGGGTCCCCATAACAACCCCGAGCATGTTAGGAGCGCAAAGTATGAAAAACATAACACCGGTAACAAGAAACTATGGTGGTAATAGCAGAACAAAACACCTAGCAAAAGGCCAAGCCTTCCACCAATAACAAGATATATATGTGCATTAAATTAAATAACATATAATATTGTGATATTCCAAATCCATGTTATCACATGGAACAACCTGAACCTGCAACTAAGAACGCTATAAGAGGGGCTGAGCAGTGGTAAGTTAGCCAATCAAAGGTTTGCTAGGATGTGGAGGGTTAGAGGATATCATGGAAATTAGGAGGCTGGCATTCAAGTGGTAGGTAGCGCAATTTTAACGATAAGAGCGAGACTCTAGCAAGCAAAAATAGTATCGGGATCCGGGTACGATCATCTTGCCTGTTGGTTCTTTAGTGGAACAAGTAGCGGGATCCTCGTAGTTGTACTCGCCTAGCTCTTCGTACTCAGGTTCAACGTTCACGTCTACCCAAGAGAAAAAGAAAGAATAAACAAACAACCATGATGCAATGCACAAGCAAGAATGATACATGCTTAGTTGAAGAGTTTTTTAGCATGTCAATCCAAACTAGTCATGTTTCACATGCAAGGATTGGTTATTAATGAATCTGGACATAAACTCATGTTAAGTTATTTATACATGCATGAACATGGAAAATATGGATGCATCATGCAAAAACGATAAAAATGCATATGAAGAACGTAAGAAACGGAGTTACAGTTCTCACGATACGCTCACGACAAGATACGAAGGCAAAACACAAGACAACAAGGCCATGGGCTAATTCTTAGCATTCCAAGGTATCCACTGGTTAGGCACTGAAAAACCAACCACAATAGAGCCAAATATCAAGCAATTCGATGGAGTATAGCTCCCACAAGTCACAAAACAACAAAACAAACAATCTGCCACAAAACAGCAACATAGCAACTTTCACAGCCAACAACTTGAGCTACAGGAATCCTACCACCACAAACCAGGCATTGGCAGAAGCTACATAACATGCTTATCATCTTATCCAACTACACAATCTGGAAAGGAGGCACACATGAATTAGCATGAAGCTAACAAGTTGGCATGATGAAACAGATTTGTAGGACTTAGTGAAAATAACAGTTTTCTGGAATCTGAGTTAATCTGGTAGCATGTTGACAGCAGAAGTTAAAGGTGTTCAAGACCACCTCATGGCATGAAAATTAACAGGAGGATAGTAGACAGCATCTACTTCAAAACACTAGCACTGAGTATGAGCTAATTCACAACATAGCACTTGGTAGCATCCACTTAACATGGCATAAAAATATTACCAAATTCTCGGACTTGGAAATATTTAGCATGGTGAAAACAGTAACATCAAGTTAGCTACTTTGCAGCAAGTTTCCCACCTATATGGGTGATTCTCATGTCAAACAAAAATACCATGGCATAATAGACATAAAACACTAGCACTTCCATGTTGGCACATGCCCCAAAGCAAGCATAGATTAATTCATACAAAATGACAAAGTTGCATCATAGCAGAAAATGACAGTTTTATAAACTTGCCCAAAAGTGAAATCTGATTGCACCAGTGGATTCCTTGACTCTTTCTACCCCAAAAGCATGTGTCATAATCATATATTCACATGAAGCAACATGGCACACCTATTCTAGCAAAACAACCACCTCTCTTATAAGTCAAAACTTACTTAAAATGCACATGAGCATAAATGAACATGGCCAGATTAGCTAATATAGCTAAAACTGTAAAAGATTTATTTAACACTACTAATATGACACATGCTACAATAATAAATAGTGTATGACAAGTGGGGCATGCAGACTTGTCACACACACACACACACTCCAAACCTACACATCTAAACCACACACACTCACATGGCATGCACAAACCACACATACACAAATGCACAAGGGCACATGGCAGTCCCACACTCATGAAAGCACACACATATGTGTGTGGGTGTTCATGACACCCACACATATGCACACATATATGCACAAGTGCATATATGCATACACACATGCATACACTAACATACATACACTCCATACACGCATGTAGATATTCTCAAGTGCACATATGCACATGCATATATGTTGGAATGCACCTACACACACATACACACATATACACATGCACATATGCACAAGTATGTAGCACCACATACACACACTACACACACACCCTACACATGTATTCAGCTCTCACACTTATATGCACTACACATACAGATGCATATCTGAACAGAAAAAGGAAAAAAACAATCATCTAGCATGCATGTATACACATACACATACACATACACACACATACATACTCACTTTATAAAAGAAAGAAAATAAAACAAAGAAAAGAAAAAACACACAAAAAGGGGGGATATGGGGATTGAACCCCAGACCTCACGTCTCACCCCCGAGCACCCACCACTACGCCACGGCCTGGACTGCTAACAGAGAAAGGAACGCGCATGTCTAGTACTAAACAGGGCAACAGACTGACGAAACTGAATAAATGACACCTACGACGACAGGCAACGGTGGCGACGAATTCCGGCGATGGCTGGCCTCTCTGGCGACGAGACCACCAGCGGGGAGAACGGGGTCCTAGGGGAACCCATCCCCGCACCAAACGGCGACAAGGAGTGCTCGAGCTCGAGCTTCTGCTCAGCTCGGGGCACGGCGGAGCCAGAGGACGACGGCGACGACACTAGCTACCAAGGAAGGAGGGCTGCGCATCGACTGTTCACCGAGGGGAGGGTGACGACGACCTAGAATCGCGAAGAGGAAGGAGAGGCGGAGACGGCGATGGCGACGAAGAGGAAGAAGTCCCAATGACGACATGGCGGTGGGGAGGAAGAAGACGAACTCCTAGAGCCTCCTAGAACCGGGAATGGAACGAGGACGACGTCGCCTTGCTCCACGCCATGTTCGCCAATGACAAGGGCTACCGAAGGCGCGAAGACGACGGCGTCGACGAGTGGCGACCTCACTGACTCTTTGAATTACTCTGCTCTCTCTGAATTTGGGGAAGAAGAAGGGAGCAGGAGGGGAGAGGAGATGGCGGCGGCGAGGAGGAAGAAGAAAACCCTAGGGATCCACACTTTAAAAAGGGGAGGGCCTCGACGTCCGTGAGCCCCTGACGGCGACGGCGTTGGCTCTGCCGCACTCTCACTCTCTCTGAACCTCCTAACGGAGGAGGACGAGGCAGGTAGCCATCAGCTACCTGCTGGGCCGCGTGGGCAGAAAATAAAAGGAAAGCTTTCCTTTCAAATAAAAGAGAGAAAACAAATCCTATTAGAGAAAAATAAAAATAATAAATACAAACCAAATACTTTTAGAGATGAGAAGAAAATCCCCATTTTATAAAAATGAGAAGAAGATTTTTAGAGCAACTGTTTTAAATGGCTTTAAAAGCAACAATCCCTTTATTATTTAAAACCCCAAATATATATATAGATCAAAACAACAAAAGGACCACACACACAATTTTAAAACATTGCAAACTACCTTTTGAATATTTAAACAATTATTTAAAGCAAGTTAATTCTGGTGACAAAATATCATTGAAGAAAAAGGTTATTTGGTAGGGTTTGTTTGAAAAGGAATAAAAGAGGGGGAAGGAGAAGGATATGCACCACCCACACTCACAACACCACACACAAGGACACACTCATCCACAACAAGGTCACAAAACAAATAAGGCATGTCATGATGGATGGTATGATGCATGATGCATGAATGCGTGAACAAGACATGGCATGACAAGGAGCAAAATCATTTCATAACTCATGACAACAAGGTTCATACAAGGCACATGCCAACAAGGTAGGGATAACACTTGGGCTATCACAACTCTCCCACACTACAAGAGGATCTCGACCTGAGATCTAGGAATGAAAGAACTCTGGAAATTCGGAACGGAGAAGGTCCTCGCGTTCCCAAGTAGCTTCTTTGTCAGAATGATGAGACCACTTCACCTGGAGGAACTTGATAGACTTGTTGCGAGTCTTATGCTCAGTTTCTTTGAGAATTGCAACTAGATGCTCATGATAAGAGAGGTCTTCTTGGAGATCAAAGTCTTGGAGGTCAATGGTGCGCTCTGGAGTCTTGAAGCACCTCCAGAGCTGAGAAACATGGAAGACATCGTGCACATTCGCGAAATTTGGAGGAAGCTCTAGTTGATAAGCAACTCCACCTCTCTTGCCAACAACTCTAAAAGGACCAACAAAACGAGGAGCTAGCTTCCCTTTAATTCCAAACGGCTGAGTGCCCTTCATGGGAGAGACTCTGAGATAGACTAGATCATCCACTTGAAAGGAAACATCCTGATGTTTGTTATCGTAATAACTCTTCTGTCGGGACTGAGCTGCTTTGAGGTTATCACGAATGACACGGCACATTTCTTCTGCTTCAGTGATCATGTCATTCCCCAATATCTGACGCTCACCGGTTTCAGACCAGTTAAGCGGGGTACGACACTTCCTACCGTAGAGAATCTCGAATGGGGCCTTGCCTGAGCTAGCCTGAAAGCTATTGTTGAATGAGAATTCAGCACATGGAAAGCAGTCTTCCCATTTCATGACAAACAAAATCACACAAGCTCTGAGCATATCTTCAAGGATCTGATTGACTCTCTCAACTTGACCACTTGTCTGCGGATGAAACGTAGTGCTGAAACGGATCTTGGTACCCATAGCAGTCTGCAAGGACTCCCAAAACTTGGAAGTAAAGAGGTTTCCATGGTCAGATGAGACGAGCTGAGGAATACCATGCAAAGATACTATCCTTGAAGTATACAACTCTGCAAGCTGAGCTGCTGAGATAGATTCTTTGACTAGCAGGAAATGAGCAACTTTTGTCAGCTTGTCGATAACCACAAAGATGGCATCGTTGCCTCTCTTGGACTTGGGAAACCCAATGACGAAATCCATCTCCACATGATCGAATTTCCACTCTGGGATAGGCAAAGGCTGAAGAAGACCTGCTAGACGTTGATGCTCTGCCTTCACTCTGCGACAAACATCACACTCATTCACGAACTGAGCAATTTCTCGTTTCATGCGAGTCCACCAGAAGGTTTGCTTGAGATCCTGATACATCTTGGAACTGCCTAGATGAATGGATAGAAGAGAATTGTGTGCTTTGTCCATGATAACTTTTCTGAGATCACCTTTTGGCACCACCGGACTATCCTCAAAGAACAAGGTATCTTTGTCATCAACTCGAAAGCACTTATACTTTGGAATACCCTTGGCCACACTTTTCTTCACTTTCTTCACCGTAGCATCAAGAAGCTGCACTTGGTGAACCTGATCTTCCAGAGTCGGAGAAACTTGAAGATTGGCAAGAAAACCTTGCAAAATCATTTGAAGGTTGAGCTTGCAGAAGGCTTCACAAAGCTCGGGTTGAAGAGGCTTCATGATGAGACTGTTGCAGTACGCCTTACGGCTGAACGCATCTGCAATGACATTTGCTTTCCCAGGAGTATACTCAATGCTTGGATTGAAGTCCTCAAGCATTTCCACCCAACAAGACTATCGAAGATTGAGATTGGGTTGTGTGAAAATGTACTTCAAGCTCTTGTGATCGGTGTACACCTCAACTGGTCTACCCAACAACAAATGCCCCCAAGTCATTAGAGCATGCACAACTGCCGCCAACTCGAGATCATGAGTGGGGTAGTTCTTCTCGGCAGGCTTCAACTGATGCGAGGTATAAGCAACAATCTTCTTATCTTGCATGAGAACACCACCAAGACCTTGGAGAGAAGCATCACAGAACACTTGGAAGGGCTTTGACTGCTCAGGAGGAACAAGAACTGGAGCTGAAGTTAGTCTCTGCTTAAGCGTATTGAACGCCACATCACACTCAGGAGACCAAACATACTTGACACTCTTCTGGAGGATATTGGACAGAGGCTTAGCAATTTGAGAGAAGTTCTTCGTGAATCTTCTACAATAACTAGCAAGCCCGAGGAAACTCCGAAGCTGCTTCACATTCTGAAGAGGTTCCCACTTCAAGATTGCCTCAACTTTCTCAGGGTGCACTTTAATTCCCTCGGCAGAGGTCACATGCCCAAGGTACACTACCTCATTGAGCCAAAACTCACGCTTGGAAAACTTGGCATAGAATTGAAGCTCTCTTAACTTGTCAGGCACAAGGCAGAGACACTCTGCATGCTCTTCTTCTGTCTCCAAGAACACAAGGATATCATCCAGATAGACCAAGATGAACTCATTCTTCAAAGGAGAGAAAATGAAGTTCATCATCCTTGAGAAGGCTGGAGGAGCATTAGCAAGACCAAACGACATGACGGTGTACTCATAAGAGCCAAAACTCATCCTGAAAGCGGTCTTAGGAATGTCTTCTTCACGAATGCGAATCTGATGATAACCCATGCGAAGATCAAGCTTCGAGAAAACCTTGGCACCTTTCAGTTGTTCAAACAACTCACTTATGTTGGGGAGTGGGTACTTGTTTCTGATTGTCTTCTTGTTCAATGGACGGTAATCGACACAGAGCCGGTCCGTGCCATCTTTCTTCTTGAAAAATAAAATACCACAACCCCATGGAGAAGAACTTGGTCTGATCAGACCCAGACGTTCTTGCTCATCTAGCTGCTTCTTCAACTCTTTCAGCTCTTTGGGGACAAGTTTATACGGGCGCTTGCAAACCGGTTCAGTCCCAGGTTCAAGATCAATCACGAACTCGACTGGCCGGTGCAGAGGCATTCCTGGCAATTCTTCTGGAAAGACATCCTCATACTCATTCACCACCGGAATTTGAGAAATCGCCGAGATTTCCCCTTCTCATTAAGAGCAAAGAGACGGATTGTGTCATCGCGAGCCGCGAAAATAATCACATCCTCTGAAGGATGAGTCAGCTTGACTTGTTTTGCTTGACAATCAACATATGCCTAACTCATAGCCAGGAAGTCCATGCCCAGAATGAGATCGATGTTGGAATTACCGAGAACAATTGCAAAAGCCAGAAAAGAATAATTGCCCATCTTGATAGAAACATCCAGAACAACCAAACAGGAATTCATCATCCTCCCGGGAGAAGCTATAGTCATAGGCTTAGGCAACTCATGTAAGAAGAATTCATGCTTAGCAACAAAAGGTCTAGATATGAATGAATGCGATGCACCAATATCAAACAAGACTTTTGTAGGAATAAAATTAACTTCAAGATTACCCATGATCACTTGATAAGAATCCTCCACCTCTACTGCATTGACCATATTCACTCTTGCGGTCTTGGGATTATGCTTCACCATTGCACTGCCTGGAGGCCTGACTGGAGGAGGAGGCGGAAGACGCCGCTGGTTGCACTTGTTTGCATAGTGACCCTTCTGGCCACACTTGTGACAAGTCACCTCAGAAAGTGAATGAACATTTCCTGGAGGAGGAACAAGAACTTCCTTGGACGCCTGGGGTCTCTGCTGAAAACCTGGGTTGGGTGGGTGGGAAGAACCATGGCCACTGAACTACTTCTGTTGCTGAGGAGGACGAAACGGAGGAGGATTTGGCACCCAATACTTATGCTGCTTAGGAACCATCTGAGAGCTGGAAGAAGATGAATATGAATCCCTTGAACGCTTTCTTGAGTTCTCCAACTTGATCTGAGTTGCCTCGACCTTGAAAGCCATGTTATAGAACTGATCAAACTCACGAGGCTCTTGAAGAACTAGGCCTGGCAGAAGCTCATCCTTGAAACCACCTCTGGACTGAGAGATCATCGCCTTGTCATCTGGAACATCTTGCTTAGCATAGCGGGCTAGATTCTAGAACTCGATGTTGTACTGGTAGACAGACTTGCTTCCCTGCTTCAGGTGCCTGAACTTCTCACGCATCTCCTCGACAAAGCTTGTCGGAATGTAATGAGCCCTGAAGTCATGACGGAAATCGTCCCAAGTAACAACACGGTCGCCCCTGGAATCCTTGTACTATTACCACCTATCAGCTGCTTGACCCTTGAGCTAGAACGATGCAAGCCTGACATTGCTGCACTCAAAATGCTTACTCATATAACAGAGCCAATCATCAACATCAAAAGGCTTCTCACAACAGGTGAAAGACTTGGGCTGGTTGGCAAGGAACTGATTGAGCGTCGCAAACTGAGGTTGATTCTGAAAATTACCTTGAAAGCCTTGCTGACCCTGTTCCCTTTCTTGCAACAGTCTGAGCAACATCTGAGTGTTCACATTGGTTGCGGCCATCACAGCTTGCCAAGCTTCTAGAGGAGGAGGTGGCGGCGGGGGTGGTGGTGGAACATCAGCCTGCTCCTCACCACGAACCGGATTGTTGCGAGTTGGTGGAGCCGTCCTAAAGATGGACAAAATGCATTAGCACCTCATTGATAAGATGAATTCAAAAGCTGAATCAAATGCTTGAAGAAATTGAACAAATAACATCACAACCTTCCTACTAAAAAATTAGTAAGAATGCTTCTTTGGTTTATGATAACATCATCAGATATTATAAGCCACTTGCAATAACACAAAAGTAGTGAGCTAAGTGCTCAGAACAAATGTATATGCCCACATACATCTGAAGAAGATGATCCTAGATAGCTACAAGATTTCCCACCCAAGAACTTCCGAAAACTTTCTGGTTATGCAATCCGGTGTGGGGGATACAAGGATGAAATATCTCACACAACTAGCAATCCTACACCCCAACTGTATCCATCCTTCAACACATAACCAGAGGCTTTCGCAAATTCATCCAACTCGAATCCTCAAACTCACAATGATACTAAACCATGGTGGTACCCCGGACGCCTCCCCAGTACTAGGTGATTCCGACCTTATATCACCACGACAAGTATTGAAGTAATTCCGAACACTCTCCGTCATGAGATATCAAGGAAGCTGAATGATAATGATGTGCCAACATTCCGTGGAGCTCGACTCCCCGGAAGAAATCAAGTCAGACAGGAGGCACCAAGACAAAACCCTGTCACATCGGTATCATATAGACTCCAAAATACCCGCGTGATCCTAAAAATTTTTGAGCGAGAAGAGGAGTAGAATCAAAATTCTTAAGTCGAATACCTCACCAAAGCATAGAAGAGGAGTAAAAAGAATCCTACTCTCTGATATAACTAGACTCAAAATAGTTTTTACTAGACTCAACTCGGCCAAGTTCGATCAAGCAAAGGCTCCTATGGTCGTATGGCTCTGATACCAACTTGTCACGCCCAAGATGCGCGCCTATCCATATTAAGGCACGGGGGCCTCGCAATGGATAGAGGCGCATCTTGTTGTTTGCAAGTATAGCATCATTACATCATACATTACGGAAGGGATGAGTATATAAGTTGGCTTACACTCGTCACATACTAAATTACAATTCCACAAAAGAGTTCAAACATCAAGATGAAGACAGGGTCCGCCTATGGACAAAAACCAATGATAAAAGATATGCAAATGATACTATCTCGCTATCCCAAAGATCACGACCATGGTCCTCTACTCATCTGGATAAGTCACGTACATCCTGCCTCTTCCCTTGCCATACTCCCACTGGAGCTGCGTCAGATCATCCTGCACGAACTCATCTGTACCTGTACCTGGATGGTTGTAGTAATCTGTGATCCACAAGGACTCAGCAATCAAGCGCCCGGGTACCTAGACTATTCAAGCTTAAAGGTTGGGATGGGGTATGTGTTTAGTTTGCAGCAACACTAAGCATATATGGTGCCTAACTAACATAACATGAAGATAAATATATATGTGGCCTATGATGAACAATCGAATCTAGAATGACCTATAAGAGATCCCAAGCACGTACTTACGTCAATCATAACCCCACCGTGTTCTCTCTCCGATCATATTCACGAGCAGAAACGATCACGGTTACTCACACAGTCGATGCATTTTACTTAGAGTTTACTTCAAGTTAACTATAACTGGGTGTTAAACAAATATCCAAGATGCCACATAACCGCGGGCACGGCTTTCCAAAAGATTTGACCCTGCAGGGGTGCTCCAACTAGTCTATCACAAATTAACCACACTCCGCAGGAATAGCTTCGACCACGGATCTCGTGATCATCCTAGGCAACTCCAAATGAATTCCAACACCTCGAGATAACCCGAAGAAAGTCAGATCCCTCACGCAAGACACTCAATAAAGGTTAAACAAGTCCAGCAAGACCTCCTGACGTGTCAACGAACCCAATAAGAGACGCGTATCTCGTTCTCAGGACACGACGGATGGGGTAAGTTTCCGGCTGGCACACCCGTTGGTGGCCCCAGCTACTGCCATTTTGGACCAACACTCATGTGGAGCACTGGCCCGGGTTTTTGAATTAATCCATGGGGTAGCTAGTCCCTATGCAAATTTTATTAAGTTGTTTAGCAAATGTAGTACCAAAGTTGGGTCTCGCCAGACATGTTTTAATCTCAACTGAATCACAAGGGGGTCCCCATAACAACCCAGAGCATGTTAGGAGCGCAAAGTATGGAAAACATGACACAGGTAACAAGAAACTATGGTGGTAACAGCGGAACAAAAGACCTAGCAAAAGGCCAAGCCTTCCACCAATACCAAGATATATATGTGCATTAAATTAAATAACATATAATATTGTGATATGCCAGATCCATGTTATCACATGGAACAACCTGAACCTGCAACTAAGAATGCTATAAGAGGGGCTGAGCAGCGGTAACTTAGCCAATCAAAGGTTTGCTAGGATGTGGTAGGTAGCGCAATTGTAACGATAAGAGCGAGACTCTAGCAAGCAAAAATAGTATCGGGATCCGGGTACGATCATGTTGCTTGTTGGTTCTTCAGTGGAACAAGTAGCGGGATCCTCGTTGTTGTACTCGCCTGGATCTTCGTACTCAGGTTCAATGTTCGCGTCTACCCAAGAGAAACAGCAAAAATTAAAAAAAACCATGGCGCAGTGCACAAGCAAGAATGATGCATGCTTAGTTGAGGAGTTTTTTAGCATGTCAATCCTAACTAGTCATGTTTCACATGCAAGGATTGGTTATTAATGAATTTGTACAAAACTTTATGTTAAGTTATTTAGACATGCATGAACATGGCAAATATGGATGCATCATGCAAAAACCATAAAAATGCATATGAAGAACGTAAGAAACGGAGTTACGGTTCTCACGAACGCTCACGACAAGATACAAAGGCAAAACACAAGACAACAAGGCCATGGGCTAATTCTTGGCATTCCAAGGTAGCCAATGGTTAGGCAATTAAAAACCAACCACAATAGAGCCAAATATCAAGCAATTCCATGGAGTATAGCTTCCACAAGTCACAAAACAACAAAACAAACAATCTGCCACAAAACAGCAACATAGCAACTTTCACAGCCAACAACTTGAGCTACAAGAATCCTACCACCACAAACAAGGCATTGACAGAAGCTAAATAACATGCATATCATCTTATCCAGCTACACAATCTAGAGAGGAGGCACACATCAATAAGCATGAAGCTAACAAGTTGGCATGATGAAACAGATTTCTAGGACTTAGTGAAAATAACAGTTTTCTGGAATCTGAGTTAATCTAGTAGCATGTTGACAGCTGAAGTTAAAGGTGTTCGAGACCACCTCATGGCATGAAAATTAACAGGAGGATAGTAGACAACATCTACTTCAAAACACTAGCACTGAGTATGAGCTAATTCACAACATAGCACTTGGTAGCATCCACTTAACATGGCATAAAAATATTACCAGATTCTCACACTTTGAAATATTTAGCATGGTGAAAACAGTATCAAGTTAGCTACTTTGCAGCAAGTTTTCCACTTATATGGGTGATTATCATGTCAAACAAAAATACCATGGCATAATAGAAATAAAACACTAGCACTTCCATGTTGGCACATGCCCCAAAGCAAGCATTGATTAATTCATACAAAAAAGACAAAGTAGCATCACAGCAGAAAATGACAATTTTATAAACTTGCCCAAAAGTGAAATCTGATTGCACCAATGGATTCCTTGGCTCTTTCTACCCCAAAATCATGTGTCATAATCATATATTCACATCAAGCAACATGGCACAACTATTCTAGCAAAACAACCACCTCTCTTATAAGTCAAAACTTCTTAAAATGCACATGAGCATAAATGAACATGGCCAGATTAGGTAATATAGCTAAAACTAGAAAAGATCTATTTAAAACTACTAATATGACACATGCTACAATAATAAATAGTGTATTACAAGTGGGGCATGCACACTTGTCACACACACACATACTCCAAACCTACACATCTAAACCACACACACACACACATGGCATGCAGAAACCACACATACACAAATGCACAAGGGCACATGGCAGTCCCACACTCATGAAAACACACACATATGTGTGTGGGTGTTCATGACACATAGACATATGCACACATATATGCACAAGTGCATATATGCATACACACATGCATACACTAACATACATACACTCCATACACACATGTAGATATGCTCAAGTGCACATATGCACATGCATATATGATGGAATGCACCTACACACACATACACATATATACACATGCACATATGCACAAGTATGTAGCACCACATACACACACTACACACACACCCCACACATGTATTCAGCTCACACACTTATATGCACTACACATACACATGCATATCTGAACAGAAAAAGGAAAAAAACAATCATCTAGCATGCATGTATACACATACACACACATACATACTCACATTATAAAAGAAATAAAATAAAACAAAGAAAATAAAAAAACACAAAAGTAGGGGGGATATGGGGATCGAACCCCATACCTCAGGTCTCACCCCCGAACGCCCACCGCTACGCCACGGCCTCGACTGCTAACAGAGAAAGGAACGCGCGCGTCTAGTACTAAACAGGGCAACAGACTGACGAAACTAATTAAATGACACCTATGGCGACAGGCAACGGCGGCGCCAAATTCCTGCGATGGGTGGCCTCTTCGGGGACGAGACCACCAGCAGGGAGATTGGGGTCCTAGGGGAACCCATACCCGCACCAAACGGCGGCAAGGAGCGCTCGAGCTCGAGCTTCTGCTCGGCTTGGGGCACGGCGGAGCTAGAGCACGACGGCAATGGCACTAGCTACTAGGGAAGGAGGGCTGCGCGTCGACTGCTCACCGAGGGGAGGGCGACGACAAACTGGACGCGCGAAGAGGAAGGAGAGCCGGAGATGACAACAATGACGAACAGGAAAAAGTCTCGATGATGACGTGGTAGCGGGGAGGAAGAAGACAACCTCCTGGAGCCTCCTACACCGGGAACGGAACAAGGACGACGGCGCCTTGCTCCACACCATCTTCACCGATGACAAGGGCCACTGGAGGCGTGAAGACGACGGCGTTGACGAGCGGTGACCTCACTGACTCTCTGAATTACTCTGCTCTCACCGAATTTGGGGAACAAGAAGGGAGCGGGAGGAGGGGAGAGGAGATGGCGGCGGCGAGGAGGAAGAAGAAAACCGTAGGGATACACGCTTTAAAAGGGGAGGGCCTCGACGCCCGTGAGCCCCTGACGGCGACAGTATCGTCTCTCCCGCACTCTCACTCTCTCTGAACCTCCTAACGGAGGAGGACGAGGCAGATAGCCGTCTGCTACCTGCTAGGCCGCATGGGCCGGGGAGGCATGCTCTCTCACTCACTCTCTCTCTCTCTGGCAGAAAATAAAAGGAAAGCTTTCCTTTAAATAAAAGAGAGAAAACAAATCCTATTAGAGAAAAAGAAAAAGAATAAATCCAAACCAAATACTTTTAGAGATGAGAAGAAAATACCCCATTTTATAAAAATGAGAAGAAGATTTGTAGGGCAACTCTTTTAAATGGCTTTAAAAGCAACCGTCCCTTTATTATTTAAAACCCCAAATACCTATGGATCAAAACAACAAAAGGACCACACACACAATTTTAAAACATTGCAAACTACCTTTTGAACATTTAAACAATTATTTAAGTCAAGTTAATTCTGCTGATAAAATATCATTGAAGAAAAAGGTTATTTGGTAGGGTTTGTTTGAAAAGGAATAAAAGAGGGGGAAGGAGAAGTAGATGCGCCACCCACACTCACAACACCACACACAAGGACACACTCATCCACAACAAGGTCACAAAACAAATAAGGCATGGCATGATGGATGGTATGATGCATGATGCATGAATGCGTGAACATGACATGGCATGACAAGGAGCAAAATCATTTCATAACTCATGACAACAAGGTTCATACAAGGCACATGCCCAACAAGGTAGGTACAACACTTGGGCTGTCACAATGAGGTGCAAGCAAGAACTACATGTTGGAGGATCTAAAACCATATAACTTATATCCAGAGGCAGGCAAACATAACCCATTATGATGTATTCCTTTTCCAACATCAACTTCTTGGCATGTAATATTTTAATGAGTGGTCACAATCATAAAATATGTCCAAGATAATATATTTATACGTGAATCTCTCTTTCTTTATCACTTCCTTTTCAATTGCACCAACGACCAATTACTATGTTTGTTCACTCCCAACAAATTTCAATCGACATACTTTTTATATGTGAAGTCATCACTCTCCATAAGATCATTATGTATACTCTTTGCTTTTATTATATTCTTCTTTATTCATTACTCTCAAGAGCATAGTAATCTAGCTAAGCCCTCTCATCAAAACTACTTTTTATTATATAACTCCGAGACTTGCTTACATAAGGGGAGCAAAAGCAAAAACTAGAAGGTAGATCACACTAAAATTTTATTCTACTAGATCAAAACAAAATCAAAAAGGATAGAACTAAGAAAAACAAGAAAAAGGAAAAATGAAAAAGGTGTGATGGTGATATGATACTGGGGCACCTCCCCCAAGCTTGGCACAAGCCAAGGGGAGTGCCCATACCCATGTGCTCAGGTGTCCTTATTCGGAGGTGATGGTGGTGGAGTGGATGATGAGGTTGGAAGCTTGTCCAATTTCCTATTAAGCATGAAATTTTGTTCCCTCGGGTCATCTACTTCCTACTCGAGATTCAATATCCTTTAACATAATTCTTCTTTACTCTCTTGCAGAAAACGAGGAGGAATAAAAAGAACTTTGGGTTTTGTTCTTGCGTTTGGGAGGCTTGATTTCCCGAACTCCACGTGCATGTCTCCCAGTTGAGGCATAGGAGTCTCCTCTTCATCTGAGCTTTCTTATCTATACTTGTCTTCTTGTTCCTCCTCCAAGAATAATCCATAAGGATCTAGGTCCCCATAGAGCTTGGGATTGGCAAGATAATGCGATATGTAGTTCTCCCCATCAGACTCTTGGGACGACATCTTGCTCTAAATCTGCTGCAGAAACAACTCAAAATGAAAACAGGAGGTATTGTCGTGATACGAAAGTGCAAACCTTTGGGAGATTATATAATGAATTTTTGCTGACCCGAAGGTGTGTACCACAAGAAAACGGAGTCCGGAGGGTGCACGGGGTGGTGACAAGCCCCCTAGGCGCGTCCAGGGGGTGGTCGTGCCCAGAAGGCTTGTCGCCTCCTTGAGCGTCCTTTGGACTACTTTTCATTTTCCTAATTTTTTAAATATTCCAAAACTGAATAAAATTGCTATTGGAAAAGTTTTGGAGTTAGTTTACTTGCGTACCACGTACCTATTCCTTTTCGGAATCTGAAATGTTTCAATAGGTCTCCCTAATATGCTCTTCCGGAGTTATGGTATTGATAACATTGGTTTGAACATTAATGGGAGTACCTGAGATATAATGTTTGATTATTTGCCCGTTTACCACCTTCGGATTGGTGCTTTTGGCGTTGTTGATCTTGATGGCACCGGAATGATATACTTCCTCAACAATGTAATGCCCTTCCCATTTAGAGAGAAGTTTTCCTGCAAAAAATCTTAACCAAGAATTGTATAGCAAGACATGGTCACCTACATTGAATTCATGCTTTTGTATTCTTTTATCATGCCATCTCTTAACTTTTTCTTTAAACAACTTGGCAATCTCATAGGCCTAGGTTCTCCATTCATCAAGTGAGCTAATATCAAATAACCTCTTCTCATGAGCAAGTTTGAAATCATAATTTAGCTCTTTGATTGCCCAATAAGTTTTGTGCTCTAGCTCTATAGGTAAGTGACATGCTTTACCATAAACCATTTTATACATAGACATACCCATAGGGTTCTTGTCGGCAGTTCTATAAGCCCATAATGCATCGTCAAGTTTCTTAGACCAATTCTTCCTGGATCTATTAACTGACTTTTGCAAGATCAATTTAATTTCTCTATTGATTAATTCTACTTGACCACTAGAGTGAGGATGATAAGGAGATGCAATTCTATGGTTATAATCATACTTAGCAAGCAATTTACGTAAAGCACCATTAATAAAATGTGAACCACCATCGGTCATTAAATATCTAGGGACTCCAAATCTAGGGAAAATAACTTCTTTAAGCATCTTAATAGAGGTGTTATGATCAGCACTACTAGTTGGAATAGCTTCTACCCACTTATTAACATAATCAACAACAACTAAAATATGAGTATACCTGTTGGACGTTGGAAAAGGTCCCATGTAATCAAAAACCCAAACATCAAATGGTTCAATAACAAGAGAGTAATTCATAGGCATTTCCTGACGTCTACTAATATTGCCAATTCTTTGACATTCATCACATGAGAAGACAAACTTACGAGCATCCTTGAAGAGAGTAGGCCAATAAAACCAGATTGTAATACCTTGTGTGTAGTTCTATCTACAGTGTGGTGTCCTCCGTAGGCCTCGGAATGACACTAGGATCTGTTCCCATTCATGCTCAGGTACACAACGTCTAATAACACCATCTACTCCTTCTTTATAAAGGTGTGGGTCATCCCAAAAGTAATGTCTTAAATCATAGATTTTTTTTTTCTTTTGTTGGTATGTGAAACTAGATGGTATAAATTTAGCGATAATGTAATTAGCATAATCAGCATACCAAGGAGCATTACGAGAAGCATTTATGATAGGCAATTGTTCATTAGGAAAGTTATCATCAATAGGTAGTGGGTCATCAAGGACATTCTCTAACCTAGACAATTTATCTGCTACGGGGTTATCAGCACCCTTTCTGTCAACAATATGCAAATCAAATTATTGTAGCAAAAGAACCCACCTAATAAGTCTAGGTTTAGCATCTTTATTTTCCATAAGATATTTAATAGCAGCATGATCAGTGTGAACAGTTACTTTAGAATCAACAATATAGGGTCTAAACTTATCACAAACGAACACAACTGTTGAAAATTATTTTTCGGTAGTAGCATGGTTTCTTTGAGCATTGTCGAGAGTTTTGCTAGCATAATGAATAACACTTAATTTCTTATCAACTCTTTGTCCTAGGATAGCAGCAATGGCATAATCACTAGCATCACACATAATTTCAAAGGGTAGGTTCCAATCAGGTGGTTGAACAACAGGTGCAGAAATCAAGGCATTCTTAAGAATTTCAAAAGCTTCTACGCAATCATCATCTAAAACGAATGGAAGATCTTTTGAAAGAGATTAGTGAGCGGCCTAGAAATCTGAGAGAAGTCTTTAATAAATCTCCTATAGAAACCAACATGACCAAGGAAACATCTTATACCTCTGATATCCGTAGGACACGACATTTTTTCAATAGCATCAAGTTTAGCCTTGTCAACTTCAATATCTCTTTCGGAAATTTTATGTCCCAAGACGATGCCTTCATTCACCATAAAGTGGCACTTCTCCCAATTCAAGACTAGATTAGTTTCTTCACATATCTGCAAAACTTGATGAAGGTTGCTCAAACAATCATCAAAAGAAGTTCCGTAAATGAAAAAATCATCCATGAAAACCTCCACAATCCTTTCACAAAAATCAGAGAATATAGCGGTCATGCATATTTGAAAGGTAGCAGGCGCACTGCATAAACCGAAAGGCATACATCTATAAGCAAAGTTACCAAAAGGGCAGGTAAAGGTGGTGTTCTCTTGGTCCTCTTTTGACACAGGTATTTGAGAGAAACCATAATAACCATCTAGAAAGCAGAAATGTGTGTGTTTTGGATAATCTTTCTAGCATTTGATTAATAAAAGGTAGAGGGTAATGATAGTTTCTAGTATCTATAATCAATTTCCTAAAATCATTTACCATTCTATATCATGTAACAATTATCTGCAGGATCAATTCATTTTTATCACTAGGAACTACGGTAATACCTCCTTTCTTAGGGACACAATGAACAGGACTAACCCATCTACTATCAGCAATAGGGTAAATGATACCTGCCTCCAGAAGCTTTAATATTTCATTTCTTACCACTTCCTTCATTTTAGGATTCAACCGTTGTTGGTGATCAATGACTGGTTTAGCATCAGGACCCATTTTAATCTTATGCTGACATAGAGTGGGACTAATGCCCTTAATATCATCAAGAGTATATCCAATAGCGGCACGGTGCTTCCTCAAATTTTTCAATAATATCCGTTTTTCATGCTCTGAAAGGTTAGCACTAATAATAACAGGATATATCTTCTTTTCATCAAGATAAGCATATTTTAGAGTATCTGATAATTGCTTAAGCTTAAACACGGGATCACCCTTGGGTGGAGGAGGATCCCCAAGTATTCCAACAGGAAAGTTGTGTTTTAGAATAATATGTTGATCAAAGAAAATCTTATCTATTTCATTCCTTTCATTCATATGCATATCATTTTCATGGTCTAGAAAATATTGCTCTAAAGGATCAGTACGAGGCACAACAATAGAAGCAAGATCAATAATTTCATCCTTACTTGACAATCTTTATCATGGGGTTGTCTATGAAATTTAGAGAAATTAAACTCATCAGACGTATCCCAAAACTTATGGTAACCATTTCCTTCTCACAGTCTATCCTGGCAATAACGGTATTCAAGAAGGGTCTACAAATATAATGGGACAAAAATCATCTTGTGGGGAGCCAAGAACAAGAAAATCAGTAGGATATTTTATTTTCCCACACAAGAGTTCAACATCTCTAATAATCCCAACTGGTGATATAGTGTCTCTATTAGAAAGCTTAATTGTAACATCAATTTCCTCTAACTCAACTGGTGCAATATCATTCATAATATCTTTATATAAGGTAAAGGGAATTGCACTGATACTAGCACCCATATCACATAAGCCATGATAACAATGATCTCCTATTTTAACAGAAACAACAGGCGTGCCAACAATGGATCTATGTTTATCTTTAGCATCAGGTTTAGCAATTCTAGCGGCTTCATCACAAAATTGAATAACATGCCCATCGATATTATCAACCAAGAGATCCTTAACCATAGCAATACTAGGTTCAACTTTAATTTGCTCAGGGGGTGTAGGTATTCTAGCACAGCTCTTATGAACCACAGTTGAAGCTTTAGCATGTTCCTTTATTCTAACAGGGAAAGGTGGTCTTTCAATGTAAGCAGCGGGAATAACAGGATCAACATTATAAGTAATAGTTTTCTCTTCAACTTTAATAGGTTCAACTACTTTCACATCAATGGGAGGATGGTATTTAAACCACTTCTCCTTAGGGAGCTCAACATGAGCAGCAAAAGATTCGCAAAAAGAAGCTACTATCTCAGAGTCAAGTCCATATTTAGTGCTAAATTCACGAAAAATATAGGTGTCTACGAAGGATTTAACACAATCAAACTTAAGGTTCATACCTAACTCATTACCTTCGTCGAGTTCCCAATATCCAGAGTTGCATTTAATTCTTTCCAATAAATCTCATTTTAGTCAATATGTTTCTTGATATAGGAACTAACGCAAGAAGTATCGAGCATGGATTTATCATTACGAGAAAGCCGAGCATAAAAATTCTGAATAATAATTTCTCTCGAGAGCTCATGATTGGGGCATGAATATAACATTGACATAAGCCACCCCCAAGCTTGAGCGATTATTTCTCCTTCAAGAGGCCAAAAATTATAAATATAATTCTGATCAAAATGAACTAGATGCATAGGGTAGAACTTCTGATGAAATTCCATTTTCAATTGGTTGTAGCTCCATGATCCAATATCATCACATGGCCTATACCATGTCAATGCCTTCTACTTCAAAGATAAAGGAAAGACCTTCTTCTTGATGTGATCCTCGGGCAGACCTGCAAGCTTAAATAATCCACAAACTTCATCCACATAGATTAGATGCAAATCAGGATGTAGTGTTCCATCTCCTACATAAGGATTAGCCAGCAGTTTCTCTATCATACCCGAAGGAATTTCATAAAACAATATTTTCAGTAGGTTCATTAGGTTAAGGTACAACTCTTTGTCTTTCCAGTCGAGGTGAAGATACCCCTAATAAGCCCCTCAAAGGATTACTTTCCATAATGACAAGTGACAGTAAATTTCAGCACACTATATAATTTTTTCCTTACCAGATTCCACTTACCAAAGGTGCTTCACTCCCTGGCAATGGCGCCAGAAAAGAGTCTTGATGACCCACAAGTATAGGAGATCTATCATGATCCTTTCGATAAGTAAGAGTGTCAAACCCAATGAGGAGCAGAAGGAAATGACAAGCGGTTTCCAGTAAGGTATTCTCTGCAAGCACTGAAATTATCGGTAACAGATAATTTTGTGATAAGATAATTCGTAACGAGTGACAAGTAACGAGTGTAGAAAAGGTGCAGAAAGGTAGCCCAATTCTTTTTGTAGCAAAGGACAAGCCTGGACAAACTCTTATATAAAGCAAAGCGATCCCGAGGACACATGGGAATTTCTGTAAAGCTAGTTTTCATCATGCTCATTTGATCCGCGTTCGTTACTTTGATAATTTGATTTGTGGGTCGACCGATACTTGGGTGCTGCCCTTACTTGGACAAACCTCCCACTTATGATTAACCCCTCTCACAAGCATCCGCAACTATGAAAGAAGAATTAACATAAATCCAACTATAGCATGAAACGTGTGGATCCAAATAAGGCCCTTACGAAGCAATGCACAAACTATGGTTTAAACTTCTGTCACTCTAGCAACCCATCATCTACTAATTACTTCAAAATGCCTTCCCCTAGGCCCAAATAATGGTGAAGTGTTATGTAGTCGACGTTCACATAACACCACTAGAGGAGAGACAACATACATCTCATCAAAATATCAAACGAATACCAAATTCACATGATTACTTATAACAAGACTTATCCCATGTCCTCAGGAAGAAACGTAACTACTCGCAAAACATGTTCATGTTCATAATCATCGGAGTAATAATCATCATAAAGGACCTGAACATAGGATCTTCCACCAAGTAAACCAACTAGCATCAACTATAAGGAGTAATAAACACTACTAGCAACCCACAGGTACCAATCTGAGGTTTGAGACAAAGATCGGATACAAGAGATGAACTAGGGTTTGGAGAGGAGACGGTCCTGGTGAAGATGTTGATGGAGATTGACCTCCTCTCGATGAGAGGATCGTTGGTGATGACGATGGATTCGATTTCCCCCTCTGGGAGGGAAGGTTCCCCGACAAAATAGCCCCGTCAGAGATCTAGATTGGTTCTGTCCAAGTTCCGCCTCAAGACGGGGGAGCTTGGTCCCAAAAGCTCTCTTATCATTTTTTCCAGGTCAAAAATGTGCATATAGCAGAAGATGGGTGTCAAGGCCCTGCTAGGTGCGCGACAAGCCTGCTAGGTGCGGCCAGGGGGTGTGGCCGCGCCTGACAGGCTTGTCACCTCTTGGTGGACCCCCTCTAGTATCTGTTTCACCCAGTATATTTTTATATATTCCAAAATAATTCTCCGTGAATTTTCCGGACTTTTGGAGTTGTGCAGAATAGGTATCTCAGATTTGCTCCTTTTCCAGTCCACAATTCCAGCTGCCGGCATTCTCCCTCTTCATGTAAACCTTGTAAAATAAGAGATAAAAGGCATAAGTATTGTACCATAACGTGTAATAAAATCCCATAATGCAATAAACATCAATATAAAAGCAGTATGAAAAATGGACGGATCATTCACGTAGCCCGCTAATTTCTGCATTTTCTTGAGGGTCTAGGGCGCGCTCATCTCTCTTATGACGTTGACCTTCTCTGGGTTTGCCTCGATCCCCCATGCAAAACCAGGAAACCGAGAAGCTTGGCCAAAGGGACCTCGAAGACGCACTTCTCGGGGTTGAGCTTCAGGTTTACTTCCCTCAGGCTGGCGAACATCTCCTCCAAGTCCTCGGTCAGGGTCTTGTCCACTCTGGATTTGACCACGATGTCATCGACGTAAGCTTATGCATTCCTCCCGAGCTGCGGCCCCAGGGCAATGTGCATCAGCCTCTAAAAGGTTGCCCCGATGTTCCGCGGCCCGAAGTGCATGCACGTGTAGCAAAACACCCCGCACGAAGTGAGGAAGGCCATTTTCTCGACGTCCTCCATTGCCATTTTGATTTGGTGGTAACCCTAGAAGGCGTCCAGGAAGCATATGAGGTCGCACTTCGTGGTGGTCCATGATCTGGTCGATGCATGGCAACGGGAATGGGTCTTGGGGCAGGCTATGTTGAGGCTCGTGAAGTCAACGCACATACGCTCCTTCCCGCACTTCTTAGGGACGACCACCGGATTGGCAAGCCACTCCAGGTAGTGCACATCTCGGATGACCCCGGCCTCCTTCAGCTTGCCAACCTCCTGGGCGATGAACGCCCGCTTCTCCTGAGCTTGCCTTCTCGCCTTCTGCTTGACCAGGTGTGCGTTCAGGCACACCACGAGGTGGTGCTCAATTACGTCCCTCAAGACCCCCACTAGGTTGGAGGTGCTCCATGCGAACACGTCCTTGTTCGCATGAAGGAAAGCCGCCAACGCCTCCTCTTGATCCTAGGACAAGTCGGATCTGATGGTGAAGGTAGGACCAGGGTTCCTTTGTCCACAAGTTACTGCTTCATCTCCGCGCAGCTCTAGGAGAAAAAACTACCTCTTCTTTACCGGTGCGACGTCGAGGACACCCCCGGAGTCCTTCGTGGCCCCCGCAGCGTCCCCGACGCCGGGGCGCACCGCGGATGCCGCCTTGTAGGTGAGCTTGAGCGTGTGGGATGCGTCTTTGACATTTCCCACGATGGTGAGGATGCCACCGCTCCCGGGCATCTTGACGACGTTGTAGCCCGGGCGCGGTGCCGTCATGAACTTGGCGACTGTGGGTTAGCTGAGTATCGCGTTGTATCGGAGGTGGATGTGGGTGATGTCGAAGTCGACCTACTCGGTGCGGAAGTTGGAGCGGCTGCCGAAGGTGATGGGGAGGCACACACGCCCCATGGGGATGATAGACCCCGCGACCACCCCAGAGAAGAGCATTGAAGGCATGAGTCGATCGCGGGGTAGCTGCAACGCGTCGAAGACCTCCACGGAGATGATGTTGAGGCCGACGCCACCTTCTATGGAGGGCGTGCGCAACATGGGGAGCGTACTGGCGGTTGTCGTCGTCTTTGGGTGGTCATCAGGGCCGAAGGTGATGTCGGATTCCGGCCACGCACGAGGCGGCAGGAGCTTGGGCCGCGGCTGATCTGCTCCTACGTGGCGGAGGAACTGCTTGACCTAGCAATGGGAGGAGGGCGCCTGCGACACGCCTAGGATGCAGGCAACCGCGGAGCCGGCCCCGCGTGCTTCGGTGCCACCGCGCACTAAGGGCCGATTGTCGTCGAGGATCTTGTCCGCCATGGGGTTGCCAAAACAGGGCTTGACAATTGCTATGAGAGGGGAGGCTTCGACACGCCCCCTACTTGGCACACCAAATGTCAGATTTCAGGCTCCGCAAAACCCTCAAGGTTCGAATGCAAGGGCGTGTGCAAAGATCCCCTGCATCCTCACCCTACTTATCTCGCTACTCAATGGTTACTATGGCGAACTCGCACTAGGACAAGGAAGAAGATGGACATGATGGTTTACCCAGGTTCGGGCCGCTGGGAAGTGTAGTACCCTACTCCTTCTTCTGCGGATTTCCTCTCGTGGAGGTGTGATGGATGACCTATTATAATGGTTTCTAGCCTCGCGAGGTTATCTAGTGGTGTTCTAGGCTCTTTGCCTTGCCTTGTGGTTCGTCAAGTGGTGCCGTCTCCCCCTCTCTATGGTGCGGCCTAGCCTCTATATATACCAGTGGTCCAGGTCCTCTTCCCTTATCCCAATGGTGGGAAGGGATCCCACAATGGTCAAATTTGAAGGGGATAAGAGTACATCCCCGCCCTGTCCATAGGTGGTCTTCGCTAGCGAAGTAGCTATCGATGATGCAGAGGTGGGCTCGGCAATGACATCCACCCTGCGAGGCTTGTGGTCGTGGTCTTGTTTCATTGGAACGGAAACTTTTGGGAGGCGCTTCAGGATCCCGCGTACGTCCTTGCTCCCTTTCCACCAAAGGGAGAACTGCTCCGCCTGGCATGCTAGCGCCCTCTTGTCCTTCCCTGCATCATCTTTGACTCATGAGGCCAGGTCCTGCATAGAGATCTCCACTGCTCTGGAGGGGGCCTGAGGAGGCCCATCCTTGATGGTCTTGGTGTCGTTCTTCCTTGCGAGCTTGCGGTCCTCGTGAGGGCCTTGTCTGGAGTGGAGCAGCGCCCAGCCGTGTCTGGCTGACGAGGTGGGCCATGTCTTGGGCCGCATGCAGGTAGGTTTGGGTACCCCCATCCCCAGAACACCGACAACCATGTCTTTGAGTGCATCATTCGTCTAAGGGTGAATGGTGTTCTAGCAATCTGCTAGGCTTTTCTAATTGTTAAGGGTTTGGGGAACAAGGTTCTGGCAAGGGTCTGGCTTGCATGTGCATTCCAAAGTCAAAATACATGGCAAGATAATGTGTCTGCACGTGGTCCTAGGGTTGCTCATGCTGGTTAGTAACGTCTAGATGTCTCTCTCTAGTCCACATGGGTCAAGGTCTCGGCATAGTTTCCTAGTGACGGGGAATCGCTGACTTTGTTGGAGCAGTTGATCTTCCGATGCTCGTGGATCTTCAATTGTAAGGACATCGAAGTCTATTGGCATAGTCTTATCATTGATGGGGAAGTCCTTATCTCCCTTAAGGCAGGAGGTCTTTAGTCGCAGGTGGTCTTCATCCTTGAGAGTGTTGAAGTGCATCATTGTGGGCTTGTCATTGATACCTTCTGCTTGAGTAAGTTGCCCAGGTAGATTCTTCATTCTTCTATGGTCGTTTGTCCTTGTCGTCACGGACGCGTGTTTATGGCTGGTCTTCGAGTGGTTGGTCTACTTGTCTCTTAGTAGCCATCATGGCAAGGGTTTGGGCCGAGCCTCATCCCTAAGACTAAGCATAGAGACTTGGTGTGAAATGGGGCCCTACCATATGGGAAGGTTTCTGAGGGGTTCTAAATAAGCTGTCTCTCGAGAAGTATAGAACAACCATCTAGTCCCCAAGGTCTGAGGCTTGGCAAGCAGGGTGAACTACCTTTGACAGGTGGTTTACCATGATCGAGTCAGGGTCTACGCCCTAGATTGTCTAAAAGGGCATGATAACAAAGTCATGATAGTCGTCCATTGCATTCCATGCATCTGAAAGGAGTAGTGATGTCATGCCCACCGTACACCGTCAAGGTGGTGGAGTGAGAGGTGTTATCAACTTCTCGGTTCCTTCCTAGTCAGGAACTGATAGGTGATTGTTAAGACAAGGGGATTTATAATCCTCTTGATGTGCAAGGACTTCATCGTTCTTGGACATCGGTGCTTCTTGATACAGTCTAGCTGATGTAGTCGGTAGAGGGGTGGTGGTTGACTTCTATTGCTTCATATTCTTCGTCGGGTTCCTTAATCGTAGTGGTGCTTCGTCTTGCTTGGGAAAGTATGTCTTCTGTCGAAGGGAGGGTGTTTCAAGTAGTCCTTCTCTTTTCAAGGTGAAGCCTTATACTTGAGAGGCATGGTAATTGGTGTTCCTGGGGCTAATCCAAACAGGACTAAGGTGTTTCTTCCTTTGTTGGGTAAATAAATATGTCATCCCGGAGGACAACAAACTATTTCTCCAAGTATCACATAAACACAAAGATCATGGGATATGTGGGAGGAGAAGGCATTTGGTCTGGATGGTCATTAGTTCAGGGGTTCGTGATCCAACATAATCCAGTTCTTCGTCTCCACCTTCCTTATGAATAGGATTGGTGGTGGTCAAGGTGGGGTATTGGCCATAGTCTAATGACTCAGAACCAAGACCTATGGTCGTAATCCGACCATATCGTGTCTCGGTAAAGCTTCCAGGTTTCAAGGAGCTTAGGATGTGAGTGAACATCTATCATCTTATCCTTGAGCACAGTACTTGATGCCAATAGTCCTACCTACTACTCCAAGCAGACATCCTATGTCACCGAAGGTATCACCATATAAGTCAACTCCATCATCATTCATGCTATTCGACTCCAAAGTTTTGAGAGAAGGACTAAACCAAAATCTCATATGTATACTGTATCAAACTCAAATATATCCCTATGTAAAAATCCTCGGGAAAACATACAAGTTGCCAAGCTTACACAAGACACTACAAATCCAAGTGTCTTTCTGACCTATCCAAGGTCTAAGGCACTGCATTACTATGCTAAGGAAACTCATAGTAAACCAATCCAAGATCTTTTTTCCTTCCTAAGGAATCCAATTTAATCGATCCACGAATGCCATCTAATAACACACGACCCATCATTGCTATATATCCAATACTGGTGTCGATCCATATATCTCCAGATTTCCTAAATCCCCAAATTCTAGAAAGAACTACCTCATCACGGTATAACCATCAGTTCCCATCATGATGATCTAGTGATCACCGATGTTAGGTGTATATGGATCATTGAATCGATTCTAACAACAATCCAACATTCCTAGTTTTTCTTCCACCGAGAAACATGGTATCAAGATCAAGATCATCAGACTAAATCCGAATTACTCAGAACTATGTGGTGTGATTGATCTCGAGCACCTACTAGAATCACCTATCTGAATCCAAGGTTTACATCTAGTAAGAATTTCCTACTAGTTACTCGAGTTACTATTGTAACATCATCATTCCACTATCATTATTACTTGCCAAAGTCAAGTCATTAATCCACCAAGAATTTCAGCTTGTGATCATATTTGTCCTACTAATCCAAGTTACTCAAGGGAGAAGTAAGTTATGCTACTCTATCAGCCTTGATCCACCAAGCTTGTCTACCAACATAGAGTCTCGTAACCAACCAAAGGGGTCTAAACTACTTCCTCAAGATATCTATTACAACCTCGTCAAATCATTAGCTTACTAGTTATGTACCCTCAGAACAATCTTCCATATGGCATCATAAACTCAAGCGATGGCTTAGGGATGTAATGTGTTTGTTCACTATGATCACTAGCTCCATAATGAACCTAGTGGTAAGCAGGGGTTATTGAAGCTCAACAGGTGCCCTGGCAAATCTATGTGCTAAACACATGGTCAGGGTTTGAGCTGGGGGAGCTTGTGAGGTCTAGGTTGTTCTAGGGAGGGTTTTCCAATCTTGAGGGATAAGCATAACTCTATGGGGTTGCGTCTGGTTGAGTACGTTGTAGTCAAAGTCTTCAGCGCTAGCTGTTCGTCGAGGTGGATCCTTGGTGTATCTAATCTTGCTGGTCTTTAGTTGACGAGATGGGGGAGATAAGGTAGCATAGAGAGGAGTTCCTAAGGGGTTGTATTGGGAAAGTGCAATCAATCAAGTGCCGAAAAGGCCAAACACATGCATTAAAATAAGGTGGGTGATATAGTCGCATTCTTGTTGCCTAGGGCAAAGGTGCGACTTATACGAAAGCACAAACAAGCAAAAACAAGAAACACACATAATGGTTCCATTTGAACCATCACACAGACTCAACTTCGTATGGGGGGACACACGACCTATCCTACCCTAGGGGTTCTCGGACATAGTAGTCGTGCTTGCTTCGTGTCTTGGAGAGGAGTCCGCTCAGTCTTATGGGTCTTCTTTAGGTGCCGCTATGTCCCTGGTTGTTGTTCGTCCAAACTATCCGGGTTATGCCTGAAGAATCCTTGACGACGTCGGGTCTGGTGAGTTGACAACAAAGGTGATTCTTCATAGCAGTTGTTGACAGGATCTTTTGGTGTCTTCGTAATTGTAACAATGCCTTCTTGTCTTCTAAGACGTCGAGGGTTTCAGGTAGGACATATTTTATGCAATAACACTAACAAGTCATGGTAGAGTTGTATCATGCCGGACACGTTGACGATATCATCGGCACCAAGAGCGGGGGATGATGAGGACCGTTTTCCTTATCACTATAGTGAGGCGGACCAAATGGCGAGGTTCTCATACACCGGTGGTTGCCGACACGACGCCGGTAATGAGAAGATTTCTCTAATAGCGATGCATAAAATGATCTTGCATATCTTATGCCCTGGTCGTCGTAGGCTAAGGTTGCATCATCCTAGGGCTGTGTTGAGGGTGTCACCATCTTCTGAGTCTTGATAGCCTCATTCCTCGGGAAGGTATCTCCTATTGGTAGCTCCTTGTCTCGTGTCGCCAACTTGTGTCCAAGATATGTGGGCAAATTTCTGGAAAGGTGGCTCCCTTCTAGGTTACCCACAAGGATTACAAGGAATCCAGTGGTCAGGGGCACAAGGGTAGTAACGACCATTTGCATAGTTTTGGAAAAGCAGATGAGGGGAGTCGAGAGAATGAGGGTGGAAGTGCTAAGGAAGAAACCTTTGCTTCCTTTGAAAATTTAGGAGGGGTGAGAAATATAGGGGTTTTCTAAGTGATTTTGAAGGGTCTGAAAATTAGTTTGTCCTAACTAACGTCATGCTAACTAAAAGCTTCCTACAGTCAGGATGGCTTTGATACCAGCTCTTTGGGGACCCCGACTCATAAGTCGTGATCAGCGAATGTAGTGCATAGTCACTACTAGGTAAAACCCTAGTAGTAGCGCTCGAAATATGCATATTAGTAGCGCTGAGTCCAGCACTACTGCTATCGCGCTACAGCTAAGTTTTAGCAGTAGCGCTGGCCTAGCGAGGGCTACTACTACGTGCTGTTAACAGTAGCGCTTGCCTGGAAAGCGCTACTGCTAACTATCTGTAGCGCTTGGACGAGCGAAGCGCTGCTGCTAATCCAGCGCTGCTATTAGATGATTTCCAGTGCTACTGCTAGTATTCCTGCTTTCGCAGATTTACACCCTGTATGTATTTATACAGGATCTATATAGTAGTTTCATCAGATCATCATAATACATCATTGTCATATAAGAACTCCTCATCATCCTCATTTTCGTCAATGAGACATCATATAACAAGTTGGTCACTAGTCATAATTACAACTCCTCCTCCTCATCATCATCAACTCTAACACCTTGTAGCACATAATAACACATTGTACCTAGGACCTAGTCCTCTCTCATAGGACCTACTCTACCCTCTCTTAGGTACAATATCATAAAACAAGATAGGCCCTAACTCTCAATTATGGAGAACAAAGATCATCCTGTCTCCCATTCTTGTCCTACGCACAATGTTGCTTCCAAGTAGCTCTCTACGATTGACCATACATTTTTCCAATCTTTGATTGTCATGACTCCATCAGCTTTAGAAATCCGGTATGGACAGGAGTGATGCATAGGCTAACCTGGCCGGGGTGGCCCTAAGCTCGTAACAACAACGCGACCTCTCGTAAAAATCAGATGAGGCACACAATCCTTTGGGATTTTCTGTTGAAAAACAAAGTAATAACTTTGTAGTTAGCAATGTAGTTTAGTTTTAGAAGAATTTATGCAAAAGACGCATGGATGTCATAATAGTAGAATTAAAATCTTACCATGCAATCTCCATGGATGTTACCGTAGTTCACCACGTGCACTAGTGGCATGTATTGACCATAATGTGCAGGAGTTTGATAATAGCTATTGTAATTCTCAAGATGACTAAGAAATGCGGTAAGATGATCTTTCTCCTTATAATTTAATTCTGCTTCATCACTGTAGTAGTAGGTTCTGTCTACCATCTTCCATACATTTTTTGAAGAATGAAAATAAGCTGTCAATGCAAATAAGTTGTCAATTATTTTTACATAAACAATATAAATTACTTAATAAATGGTGGACACTCCCTCACTAATTTTTTGACCATCGATGATGGTCGCGACTCCTTCTTCCCCTAGTGCATAACAAAGGTCTAGCACAAGGAGAAGAAGGAGAAGCGACCCCCATGACAATAGTCGGCATTCTTCTTCTCTCATATATGGTGGAGACTCTCCCTCACTGATTTTTTGACTATCATGTATGGAGCCCCGACAGATTATAGTCAACTCAAAATGTCGTTTAATTCTCTTTCTAGGAAATCTGGGTCACTCGATATTTCCTACATATTCTAGCACAAGTCATGCTAAAATTCATGAAAAAATCCGGCATGACCTTTGCTAAAATAGGACATATCGAGCGCCTAAAATTTACCGAAATGGAAATGAATCAACACTCCGACAAAACATAGGTGACTGTGAGGTGTTCCCTTCAAACATAGGCCACTTGGGCAAGCGCTAGTACTACAGAACACTACATATCACATATTCCATGAAAATTGTCACAACTACTCATGTAGCTACTACTCTACTACAACTATCAAAACATCTACACCGTCATCGACATGGGGATTTGGTTGGTCTCACCTCGAGGTCACAGGTGGTCGGTGACGGGGACGACGGCGGGGATGATGCAGGGGCTCCTTGATTTCTACACAAACAAAATATACCAAAAACATTATTATCCTCATCTTAGGACTTAGTGAAATCCTATGTCTAAAACATCCTAGTTCTAGCCCTAACATTTACTAAAAATACCTTGTTCTAACCCTAAAAATTGAAAAGACCTATACATTTACTAAAATACCATAGTTCTAGCCCTAACATCTGTCCATCCATCCATCTATCTATATATCCTCATAAACCCTAGTTCTAATCATCTACATGGGCATTTTCATATTTTATTTGATACCGACATCGAACGAAATCTATTGTATTCAAAAACCTACATTTACTAAAAAAAATATCATATAGCATAATACATTTTTGTACCTAAAAATTTCTATTACTAATTTATTTAACTAAAAATTTATTACTAAAAAACTTGGTATTATAGGAAGCAGGAGGAGGAGGTGGGAGGAGCAGGGAGGAGGAGGAGAGAGCAGGAGGAGGGAGGGGGAGGAGGAGGGAGGAGGAGGGGAGAGCAAGAGGAGGGAGAGGGAGGGGGAGGGAGGAGGAGGGGGGAGGAGGAGGGGGAGGGAGGAGGAGGGGGCTGCTGAAGGGAGGAGGAGGAGGGAGGAGGAGGGGCCGCCGAAGGGAGGAGGAGGAGGAGGGAGGAGGAGGGGCCGTCGAAGAGAGGAGGGAGGAGGAGGGGGAAGAGGAGGGAGGGAGGGACCTTGGGGGCGACGATGGGCAACGACAACGACGGCTGCGATGGTGCGCGGCGGAGTGAGTGAGAGGGGGCGGTGGCCGGAGGGAGTGAGAGGGGGCGGAGTGACTGAGAGGAGGGAGAGTGAGCAATGCGGGCGAGGGGAATAGGATAGGGTACATTAGCTATAGCGCTTTTAGTAAGAGCGCGCTATCGATACGACTTTATCAGTAGTGCTTTTTTCCCGGGAGCGCTGCTACTACAAATAGTGGCGGTGGGCTACTTAGCAGTAGCGCTCATTATGTTTCCAACGCTACTGCTAAGCATTTACTTGTAGCGCTTCCACAAGACAGCTCTACTACTTATTACCAGCAATGGTTGTTATTTTCTAGCGCTACTAATAGTGTCCTACCTATAAGGTCTTTCCTAGTAGTGAGTGATCCTAGAGATCAATGCTCACTGAACACACAGAAACTGAATAACAAGAGTCTTACATCTACTATATACCGGTTTAGTCAAATATGACCTTTATGGCCAAGTCTTCATATGATTGCAGCAGAAATCTTCAACGATACCGTGAACCCATGCCATCTGCCTTCCTACAGACATTCTGACTGGAAAGCATCCTAGCTCGCACGTACGTCACCATGGTAATCTTCATCACAACCTGGTCTTTCATGCATGGTCAATAAAATAACCAGTGGCAAGCCAATGACTACTTTGAATGTACTCGCAAGCAACCCATGTTTATAACAAGCCAATAACAAAGCATGATATAGAACTAAGTAGGTAAGTTTTGCAGAAAGCTAGTTTTGAGTGCAATGACATGATCAAGTAACTTGCATAAGCATGCACCAACAGTTGATAGATATCCATGTGAAAAGATGCATATATCGAAATAAGCAAGGGGTTAAACATCTCATGTTCAGCTATTTCAGTCAAGTCGTTTGAGTTAGCTCAAGTACCACCTGAACACCTCGTGTTCAGTCATCATGTCAAGTCACCCAACTCAACCCAAGTGTCATCTTTGTCACCAACTCACACGAGTTTGTGAAAACATCTAGACATAGCACAAGATTGGTCATCCAACTGTCCTTGACCGAGAACGCGGCTATTCGAATAGTTTTACACTCTACAGAGGTTGCTCGCTTTACCCACAAGACTGGGGGAACTTCCGTGTCATCCATGACTCGCAGTATATCACATACCTGAGGTAAGCACCCGAACAATGCCTTTCCCATGGTCATATTAAACAAAGATTCCACTCATTGGTGCCATACCTCATGATATACATCACACGTATCATCCATCAGGGCATGCAACAGTGTGCCCGGTGCCTGTAAAGACAGTGCATGATCGCCCATTCCGGTATGACCCCGTCTTGAAAGTGGCCACTTCACTCCTTCCACTAGTAATGCGGGATCTCTACTAGCACCTACCATAGTAATCAACAAAGCCCCGTCACATATAGGGCTAGAGTGGTCGCACATGTAAGGTTGGAATAACGGTCGCAACTTACACCAACCCGTTTTCAAAAACCACTCACACACTTGCCTTGGTACATCTACCTCAGGCATTAGTGGCACCCGGCAGGGTTCTCGAAAATTCTTTGAAATCATTTTTGTTTCCATCACCATGCACATTCGCATCCCACTTGCGTAGCAACTACTAGCAACCTAACTACTCCCACCCGCACAACCCTCATAAGAATGGTAGGATCATGCATGGTGCAAGTATCAATGGTAAAGTATCGGAGGCATCCCACTGAAGTGGTCACCACATCAACATGATCAACATTACGGAAATAAGTGCTATATGCCATGCAAAAAGGGTTCTTAGTCACGGTCAAACGGCTGCTTGCCTGGATTATCAACGTCTTTGAGGTCTTGACATGCTTCTCGTCCACTATGAGCACTTCATCTACCTTGTCAACTATCGCCGGAAACAACCGCAATAATCAACACAACAAGAAGACAATGAAAGTGCTCTATAAATAGGAGTTTTATTTTTCTTGGACACGTTTGGACATGAGAAAATAACCAAGGATATTTTGGTGGATGATGGTCAAGGGAGATTTTTGAATGGTGGGAAATGAATGAAATGATGATCCTATTAGAAGCCTAAAGGAAATGTTTTTTTATAAAAATGAGTGTTTGCACTCATTAAATACGACATTATTTTAGAAACATTTGGGAAGTGGTTTCAATGGATTTGGGGTAGGGATGAATTCCCTAGGAGTTTTATAAGATGGAAGTAATGAAAAAGGGGGCTATCTATTTGGCACAACAGATTAGATGCATGGTAAAAATGTTCACAGTGGCTAGATAAATAGGGAATGATTTTAGAATCATTTAGAAATTTGAAGCATCTCATTTCGAGTTGATATGGACACCCTAGGCATTTCACAAAGACAACATTATGATAAGAGAAATGTCAAAATGGTGGTGGAGAATAAAATGCTTTACGGAAAAGAAAGTGTGAAGCACACCATTGGATAGAGCATGATTTTAGAAATCATTAGGAATTTGAATCATCAAATCTGGTGGTTGCATAAATTTAATATGAATTAATGAATCTGTCAGAATAAGAAAAAGGAAAAGTAATTTTAGCCAAAGGCCTAAACGAAGCTCAAGGCGCAGGATAGCAGACTGGGCCGGCCCAGTGGCTCGGCCGGGCTGCATACAGGCGACGTCGGAGGCGCATTCCCTAGAATGCACCTCCATTGCAGGAAGGCGGATGCCAGGAAGACCCAGTTCCACTTACCCCCGGGGGCCGACCGGCAGGTCGCCGACAGGTGGGGCCCGCTTGTCGGGTCCGTCCCCTGCCTCCTGCTCGCGCAGGGAGGGACAGAGGAGGTGTAATCGAGCGGCGCCGGCACCCACCCCGATGGTTGTGGCCACTTCTGGCACGCTCCGGCCACCAACGAGCCTGGGAAGGCATGACGCACCGTCCTGGGTGGTCCTTGTACCCAGGGGAGGTTGAGGGCGGGCGTGCCATCGACCGTGGCGGAGGGCATCAAAGGTGACGATGGGTACGACGCCTTGGCCATGGGGAGAAGACTAGGAGGCTCGGGAGCGGCCCGCGGGTGTTCAGGGGATTCTCTGATGAGGTCTATAGGGGGAAAGGAGAGGTCACCGTGTCTAATTTTGAGAAGAACCGCCGACGAGCTTCGGCCATGGAAGCAAACGGAGGGCAAGGGAGGAGAAATGGATGGACCAGAGTAGTCTACGGGAGAGAGGGGCGAGAGAGATCGAGAGGGGCATGGGGAGGCCTTATATGGCGAAGCTGAGGTCCATCGTGGACTGAGCTCTTGGACGAGGCTCGGGCGAGCTCTGTGGGCGCCAAAGGAGGGCAAGTGAGGATGGGCACGACCGTGTAGAGTATTGAGGACGTCGAGGAGACCTCAGGAGACACAACCGCGAGGCCCAAGGCTGTCGGGAGGCTCGGATTGGGCAAGCTACAGTGCGAGGGAGCACTGTAGCGTGCTTTAGAGCACGAGCTTTGCATGCCCATGCATGTCTTTGGCATGTAGGGCACGTACACTGGTGTCTAGGATATCTAGGAGGGAGTTAAAAAGTGGATACAACATAGGATGCTCTGGAGGGTGGCTGGAATGGAGAGGGAAGGGTAAAACTAGCTCTGTCTTGGCTGTCCATAGAAGTAAATGGGGACTTTTCCCCATCAATAATTGAGCCATGGACTTGATATTGGTACTAGGGGTGCAACGTACCTACAAGACGTTGTGGTAAAATTTTAGGCCCAAGGAGAGCTCATATGGTACCCCAATTATTGATCACAAAATTCTTGCAGAAGGTGATTGATGCAAGTTTGAGCTAGCAAAGTGATTCTCATCACCATGAAACTTAACAGGATTTGATAATAGGTATAAGTGAGGTTGACCACAAAATTTGAACTCATTTGAAGAAGGTTGCCAATGTAAACTTGGTAAACCCTAGAAATGGGAAGAAATGGATTTGTTTAGATTTAGCTATGCAAATCCATTCTCCTTGATGCACCACTTGGTGTGGTAGCATTATTTGGGTATTATATCATACCCAAAAAAGTTTGGGACCAAATGGGGAAGCTCGAAAATGCAAGAATTTCCAATTCTTGGAATCAACAGAAATGGGTTTGAGGGGATTTGGACAAGTGTATTTGTTCTCCTTGATGCACCACATGGTGTGGATGCATTATTGGAGTATTATAACATATGCACAAATTTGGAGATACATAGGAGACAATTGGCAATGCAAAGTTGCTCCAATTTGGTTCTGGACAGAGAGGGTTTTGGGATATTTGGGTGAACCAAATCAATTGGGATTGAGATGAAACTTGACAAGATGATCACATATGCCATATTTGACATGCTAGAATTTTTTGGATTTATGGGAGAATATTTCTTATAGAAATATTTCAAATGCTTCAAATAGGCAGAAATGGATTTGAAGGGTTTTGTCCAATATTTTGAACATGACAAGGTGTTTAAACTCTTATATATGGACAATATATGTCTACTGAGTTTTCCTAAATTTTCTCAAATATTTTGAAAGCATAAAAATATTTTTCCCTATAAAAGACCATTTCTGGCCGTAAGAAAAAGCCTTTAAATAAAATAGTAAAAATAATATTTAGTGGTTTTGGGAAATCATATATATAGTAGGTTCCAAATAAATCGTTTGGGGCAAAACAATCCACCCAATTTGAGTACTTGTAGTACAAACCTCAATTGAGCGGTTCTGGAAAACCTAATTTTAATAAATCCATTTTGGCCAAAATAATATTTTGTAAAAAATATTTTTATGTCCTATACACATGGAATGATCATTGGGCAAAGATTTGGAGCAAGGAGATGAGTTTTGAGAGTAAGAGGGATTTTATGAATATAGAGCACCCACAAGCAAACAAGCAATCATCAATCAAGTCAAGCATCACAAGCACAGAAAAAGTTTTAATTGGCTCTAATTTTTAGTGAGGGTTGACTCAGTCATGAGTCAAAACACAGGGTGCGACACCCAGTAGCATGGTCACATTTGATACACACAAGGCATTCCTCCGGTGTTAGTGAGTTGCATGATCTCATGGTCATAGGAACAAATACTTGACATGCAAAAAACTATAGCAATAAGCTGACATGATCATATGCTATGTTCATAGTTTTGGTCTTGACCATCACATCATTCTCCTAATGATGTGATGCCATTATGAAATGACATCTCGTGCCCATGGCTAGGAAACCTTGACCATCTTTGATCAACGAGCTAGTCTACTAGAGGCATACTAGGGACACACTGTTGTCTATATACCCACACATGTATTTGAGTTTCCAATCAACACAATTATAGCATGGACAATAAACGATTATCATGAACAAGGAAATATAATAATAACCATTTTATTATTGCCTTTAGGGAATATTTCCAACACGGTCTGAACTGTGCCTCCGCCCAACCAGTAGCGGGCCTCTCCCACCTAGAATGCCCCACCCCGCTACCAGCCGCCCTGTGCCAACCCACATCACCCCCTTGGTGGGGACCGGCCTTGGTGCGGGGGTGCCGAAGGCCGCCAAGGACAGGCCAAGAAGAAGAAAAGGAGAGGCCGGGGACGTGCGGCCACCAATGGCACCGCTCCAGACAATGCTTCCCCAGCCCCGAGTGACCCAACCCTGGGCCGGCGCCCCCTGTGATGGACCATGTCCAATGCTTCAACTGCGGAGTCTTTGGACATGGACAAGTCTCCTACACCAACCCGTCGTGTTGTTACATCTGCATGGACCCGAGCCACCCCGCGATTTTGTGCTCGGACCTCCTGATGGTGGGTGATCTCATTATTTATGGCCACGGGGTCGAGGGCCTGGGCTTTTTCCGCATCGAGGTGCCTCAGCTCCCACCTAGCATGCCCTCACTCTAGGCGATCATGAGGGTGATTGGTGATGTCAAGGCCTCACCGTAGATTCTTGAGGCAGAGCTTAACCACCTCTACCACTATTAGTGGGATTGGTGGGTGACACCGATAGCAACAAACAAGTTCACGGTAATCTTCCCTGACAAGACCAACCATGACTACACCACTCGAAGCGGTGACATTACCCTTGCACTACACAAGCTCGTTGTGGACATTTCGGAGACGACCCATGAAGCCTCGGCAGTCGCGGTCCTTGACATGACCTGGATCCTCATCTCCAACCTACCAGACATTGCTCGTTCGGAGAGCATGATTCGTAGCATGTCCAAGTTCCTTGGCGTGGTGGTGGTGGTGCATTAGCTCTTGCTGCGCAAGATGGAGGAGGTCCGCGTCAAGGTCAAGTGCCTGGTCTCGTCCAAGATCTTGGTCATGGTTCGGATATTCTTCAACGACAAGGGGTTTGACCTCACGATCGTCCCGGAGCCACCCAACCATGTGGGACGCCCTCGCTTCTCTAGCGATGGCCCGCTCGGCGATGGCCAGGGCGATCTCACTGACTACCACAGGCGACATAGGCGCTCGTGCCACTCCGACTACGACGATCAGGGTTCAGAGGATAACCGCTCCCCTTCCCCCGGACCCTTCGGCCTCTACGACAGCTAGGGGTGGGGTAGGTGGGCCGGCCCACCTCGGCTCAGCTCTCCCGCCTAGTTACTCCCCAGGCTTTGTCCCCTCACTAGACCCGACCCGTCGGGTGCCGGGACCTTCCCCGAATGCTCGTCAGGCGAGAGTGACGTGTACAGTGTGGGGTTCTTGGTCCTCTTGGTGACGTCCACCCACTCACCCACCTCGGCACCAGAGCCTTCCCCTATGCCCCCCTGCACTGGTCTTCGGGACCGGGGTGGAGATTCCGGACCCGAAGGTGGACGTGGCCGTGCCTATCTTAGTAAGTGGCATAGAAATGCTTGGCCCTTCACCGGGAATGGATGGGGATGCACGCTCTCCCCTAGTGTGGGCCGAATCCCCCTGGCACTTCCTTTGACGCTGGCCCTGGGACCCGTCTCTGGTTGCTCCACGGCTCCCTTCCCCTCGCCCCCGGACGAAGCCTCTATGGTGGGACCCTTAGTGTTGACCACGACGTTGGATTCTCAACCTCACCCACCCAGGATGGCGGCGTACTCCAAGAGGGGCAGGTCATCCTCGACCCTGGTGACATCCTCCTGGCGCAACACGCGGATTGATGCGGCTCGGCCTCCTGGCAGCTCAGCCCTGCCCATCCCGGAGCGGATGTAGCTCAGGGCCACGACACGCAACCTTGAGCTAGGTACCCTCTTTATTCCTGCTAGCTCTGCCAACTACTCGTTCTCAGCTCTAGAATCCGTCTTGCTCGGTCGCCTGGCTAAGATCGTGGCTGACTCGACAATCGTCTTTAGAGGAGAAGTTGACCCTACTCTTATCCAGATAGAGGCGATCCACTCCTGAGAGATTCTGGACGGCCGGCTAGCCGAGGCCCGCGCCTATTTGGCCTCGCCCTCACCCCCGGCCCGGATGGACCACCCACTAGTGGTCCGCCCCCTCCTCGCAGTCGGCTACTCAGCCTCCGACGACGACCATCGAGGTTTGGGGTTGCACACGATCCCACACCGCAGCCCTTTGGCCCAAAGTGCCTCTCGTGTCTTGGGATCAAGCAGCCCCCGATAGCCCCATGATACGGACGCTCTTTTGGAACATCCGCGGTTTTGGCCCAGATGGCCAGCGTTGCCAACTAGTAGAGTACATGCACGATGAGTATACTGACATCATGGTCGTCCAAGAAATCATGCACATTGAGTTTCCCTGGCTGAACTCAAGCACCTAATCACTCACATGTTGGCCTGGCACTGGCTCCCTTCTCATGGGATTACGGCCACTCGGGTGGCGTCCTTCTAGGTGTTAAGGATGCCACCTTCGAGGTGGGCAGCATGGACCAAGGCGAATTCTTTGTCAGTATGGAGATCTTCGAGCGATCAATTAACTTCAAATGGGAGATCATTATTGTATATGGCCCATCTAACCATAGCCGATCCGCAACCTTCCTCGCAGAGCTCAGCAGGAAGGTCACCATCGCTACCCTACCGGTGGTGGCGGGCGACGATTTCAACCTCCTCCGCTTTGTAGAGGATAAGATCAATGACTTAGTTAACTTTCCGAGGATGTAGATGTTCAAAGATTGCATTTTTGAACTTGGCCTTTGGGAACTAGATAGGGTTGGTGCCAGGTTCACCTTGACCAACCGCCAGGCGGACCCGACCTGCTCCGTCCTGGACCGGGTCCTAGACTCTCCTAACTAGGAACTCCGATGTCCCCTTGCCTCCCTCTGGGCTATCACCCGGATTGGCTCGGACCATGTCTCACTACTCCTCTCTTTGGAGAATTATCGTGCCCTCCTCCCCCCATTTTCCTCCCCGAAACCTTTTGTCTTAACTAGAACGGTTTCGTTGTTGCTATTCGCGCTCGCTGGATTGAGGCCCGGTTGGCGCCCCATTGGTCCTCTTCCGCGGTCGACCATTGGCACTTCTGGGCCAAGCGCGCAAGGCAGTTCATGAAGGTGTGGGGTGCAAATCTAGGTTGGGACATGCGGGGAGCGCAAGTGGTCCATCCTCATCGCCATTTAGGCGCTCGACCTTCGGGCTGACTCGGTAGGCATTCCCCTGATGAGTGGTTGCCGCGCTACGACCTCGAGGATCAGCTAGCGACCATATATACTAATGAGGAGGTGTACTGGAGGCTTCGAGGTACCTAGAAATGGGTCCTCTAGGGTGACACCAATATGGCATATTTCCAGGCCATTGCCAATGGTTGTCGGTGCCGGAATTCCATCCCCTTGATCCTGGATGGAGAGACCCTCCTCTAGAGCCCGGCTACGATTCGCGAGCATTTTGATGCCTTTTATGAGGTCCTCTTCTCCTCCTCTCCTAGAAGTGGACTCGCTCTGGCAGATCATTTCTGGACCAGCCACCGATGTGTCTCAATGGAGGAAAACGCGGCTCTCACGGTCCCTTTCTATGAGGACGAGGTTTGGGCGGCCATCAAAATGATGAACCCATCGTCCGCCCCAGGCCCCAATGGCTTGCCGGTCAAGTTCTTCCAAACCTTTTGGGATGTCACTAAGCATGAGGTGATGGCCCTGTTTGAGGATTTCTATGTAGGCTCCATAGACCTACACTGCCTCAACTATGGGATCATTACCTTGATACCAAAAGTAACTGGCGCATCGGACATTTGACAGTTCTGTCCTATAATGGTGATCAATTTGACCTTCCGCATTCTGGCAAAGGGGTACGCCAATAGGGTGACCATTTCTGCCAATCGCATTACCCACCCTGACGAGTCGACATTCATCCGTGGCCGGTATATCTTGGATGGGGTTCTGGTGTTCCATGAGGTCCATACTAAACACTTCAAAGCAATATTCCTGAAGATTGGCTTCCACAAAGCCTATGACACGATTAGCTGGCCCTTCCTTCGGGAAGTGCTACTTTGGAAGGGGTTCAACGACCGTTGGGTTATTCTTGTCATTGCTTTCTTTCGAGAGGACCGTGGTTAATATTAATGGGGATATTGGCCCCTACTTCGCCACACTATGTGGGGTTAGGCAAGGCGAGCCCTTCTCTCCATTCCTGTTCAACATGGTGGCTGCCGCGTTGGCTTCCATCCTGGATAAGGCGAAGGCCGCGGGCCACATCTAGGGCGTGGTCCCCCACCTTGTCCCTGACCACGGGATCTCCCTGCTGTAGTACGCCGTGTGTCACAGCCCTAGAATTTGCTTGTAATTGTTTGCATCAACATCAGCATGTGCATCATGTCATCATGTTTAAATTCTAATTAATTTGAAATGGGGGTGTCCAAACCCTAGCACAAATAAAATTCAAATAGGTTAAACCTTAAGATAATTGAGTGAATCCAAAATGCTCTTTAAAAATGTTCCCCCCCTCTTTGTTAAGTGTTGGCAACAACATATTAGGGGTGAATTATATATTAAAAACTATTTTGACAAATTAAATAAATTAAGAAAGTTTCAGAAAAATCACTAATAAAGCATTGTAAATATTTTTGTTGCTTCAATTTTTCTAAAACATTTTGTGTAGTTTGGAAATATTCTAACTATACTACCTAAATAATTTCAGGGATTTTGGCTATATGTTTTTGCCCATACAAAAACAAAAAAAATAGCACAAATTAGAAAAGATAAAACGAATAAATAGAAAACCCTCACCTGATTTACCTTGCCAGCCCACTAGTGCAGCCCGGCCCACCAGGGGCGAAGAGGTCTTCTTCCACCTATCGCCAGTAGGACGAGAGGCATGTCATGCGTGCACGCACACGGCGCCACCTCCTGCTTGCCATGGAGAGGGCCGCCTGAGCGTATATCAAGCACGAGGAGACGTGCATGAGCTCCCTCTCGCCTTCCCCCTCTCCCTGCTATCTCCCTCCTATCTGCCCCGCTTCTCTTCTCGAACCCACGAGCAGCCGTCGTCGCTGTTTGCCGTAGCCGGGGCCTTTGACCTCGCCAAGCCTAGTAGCCATGTCCAGAAGCTCGAGGCCGTCGTCATCGTCTTCTCCATAGAGCAGAGCAGCGTGGGAGGCACTCCATCACCGTCAGCGACGTCGTCATCCACCTCGGGTGCCGGCGATCCCCCTCGATGATTTGCGGTGCAGAGGGCTTCTCTGACCTTGCCGTTTCCTCCTCAAGAACCTCCGTGAGCCTCTAGTCCTTTCCCCCTAGCCCTTGGGTCTATTGTTTGCCATAGCACCATTTCTCACCGTGACCGATGGTCGCCGTTCGCCATGGCCGATGAGGTCCTTGCCCCGAGCCCCTCCTCTTGCTCCACTGGAACCATTGTTCTCCCGGTGCTCCCAGGAGCCCGCCAAGCCATTTAGCTGGCCTCCCCGTGCACCACAACCATGCGCCGCCCGACGCCCAAACTCTGGCCGCCGCCATGAGCTCGATGCCGACGAGCTCAGACAAACCCTCGACCTGCTGCTGCCTTCTAGGGATGGGGCGCATCGCCAACTTTGCATAGAGTTCGTCCACACATCCATCCGCGGCCTGTAGCACGAGCCCGAGCATCTTCGGCCAGACTCCACCGTGAATCTTGGTCACCGGCGACTAACCCCGGTCGGTTGACGTGTCTGGTTTATTTAGCCGCTAATGATCTGTCTAACTATTCCCCCGAGAGACTGACAGCTGGGACCCACCCACTAATTAAAACACTAGTTTAGTTATTTATTCTAAAATAACCCAATGGGTTAACTCTAAGTCAATGACATGCGGGTCCCATAGGCCAGCTTTGACCTGGCCACGTCAGGGTTGACCTGGCCTTACTAGTCAGCCTCTAGAGATGACCTTGTGTCATTCACATGTGGGGCCTGCACGTCAGGTTTCACCTGGACCAGCCCTGTTGACCTGCTGATGTCACTATGGCATCATGTTGATGCAGTAAAGCATTTGTGGAATGAAAACAAATCAGTAAATGATTTAATATTTTCAGAAAATGTTTAAAACTTCTAAAAATCATATAAAATAATCTGTAAGTCAGATGAAAAAAATTATATATTAAAAATGGTTAGAAAAATCCAATGAATCTATTTATGCCATGAGCATGCATGTTTGAACGAGCTAACATCACCAAGTAGGACAATTTATGATTAGGGCAATATATGAAATATCATTCGGAGTTGGAATTCAAACTTGTTTGAATTCCACTTCAATTAACTTCGCTAATTATTTCTCTAGGTTAATTCAGTATCTTAACTTGTCATATCATGCATCATGATTGTGCATTGCATAAGTTGAATGTTGATTCTTCTTGTTTGCCTGTGCTTGTTCCTTCTCGATAGGCGATGGTTCTGACGATGTGATCGTTGACACTAATGAAGAGAAGTAATATCTTCTGGACTGTCAGACAAGCAAACCCCCTTGAGCATACTGATATGAACCCACTCTCTTGCTCGTGCTCTCTTTTATTGCATTAGGACAACAACGATTCAATTGTTACATGTTCTCGGTAGTTGAACCCATTCCTTTGCATGACCTGTCTTTGCCACAGTAAATAGTTGAAACCACTTAGCATGAGTATCAACTGCTTGAGACTTGTCGTGCTTACTCATCCATTCTTGCTTACTGATTGTGCCTGCTATGCTTAGAGTCGTGTCATGTCGGGTCTGATACATCTGGGTGATGGATTGGAATGGCAGTATTCATGTCCTACTGTGTGAACACGATTTGGTAAAGGTAGCGATGAGAGGCCATGTAGGAGTACATGGCGGGTTGTCTCATTGGGACCGACCTTAAGAACCGAGTTCAGTGTTTTTGATCTAAGACAGTTACTACCACACATTGGTCTCCGGTAACTCGGCCCCTCTCGGCTTATTAATCACCTAGACCTCTATCTAAGAGTCGCAAATAGTTTCTGGTGTTTTTAGGAAAAGTGATGGCGGCCGTGCATAGCGCTGCCCGACGGGGTGGGCTGTGATGTGGTAGATGCACAGTGGAATGGTGTACCAAGTGGCACTTGAACGGTGGGCTTGGGAACCCTGCGCACATCGTTTGAGGCCGTAGCGGAAACTTCGGCCGGACTTCCGTGTGGGTTCAGTCTCAAATAGGCAATAAACCTGGACTAGGGTCTTGTGTGGTTGACTGCCGTGGTCGACAACCATGCCAGTGCTTCCGCTTGAAGGTTGCCGAGATGCATGACGTGCATATGGTGATAAGTGGCGAGAGCGTGTGTGAAGAAGTATACCCCCTGCAGGGTGAAATAATCTGTTCGAATAGCCGCGTCCTCAGATATGGACTTTTCAGAGAACTTATGTGGTTCATAGACAACTTGAAGTGGATACTCTAAAATGCACAAGATAAGTGTGAGTCCTATGGATGGCCTTCTCGTAGGGAGATGAGAGTGGATCAATAGTGGTGTATTGATTGGAGAATATGTGGACTCATGTGCACTATCCCACCTCAAAGATACTACTTGTAGTCATAGTATAGGTTAGCCAAGAGTCAAAGCTGGCTTGCTGCAATAAACTCCACAACCCCCTTCATTGATACTGATGCATATGTAGTTAGTTCTGACGTAAGTCTGGCTGAGTACCCTTGTACTCATGTTTGCTTAATTTATGTTTTGGCAGAGGAGACGTCAGTCTCATTAGTGGTATTTTTGACGTGAAGTTCGATGTTGACCAAATTAGCTTGGGAATCCCAGACAGAGGTCTGGTTCCTTTGGTAGGGTTGTTGTAGCTTTTCAGGCTCCTCTACCCATTTTTGTAGATGTCTGTACCCAGACATGTTTAACTTCTGCTTGTTTGTTTGAATTCTCTGAATGTTGGATCTTGTGACCCCTATTTGTAACATCTTATTGTATTGTCTCTTCCAAGCCTTCTAAATAAATGGTGTAATGTTGTATGGTTATGTTGTGATGCCATAGTTGTATCTATGCATATCGCGCATGTCGTGCGTACGTGTGACGTGCAACGGTATGTACGGGATTCGACACCTAGTTGTGTGCCTTTAGCAGTACTCTTTATGGGGAAATGCCTCTTTGTGCTTCCACCGAGCCTTGGTAGCTTGCTACTGCTCTGGACACATTGATTGACCGGCATGTATCCTTCTTTGTTGATGTGTCTGTCCTTTTGGGGAAATGTCTCACAGTGTAATGGAGTCCCTGTAGCCTGATACGACTCATCTACGTGCAGTGATGACATTTATGTCCCACGACATAATGGAGTCCTTGTAGCTTGCTATGACTCGTCTACACACGCTAGAGATCGACACCTGCATTGTTGGGTTATGTATGCCTGTCCCTATACGGATGTGCCACTTGGGTTCTACCACTAGTCATGTCGGCCCAGGTTCTTTGACATTTGAATGCTAGCGACACATTCACATACGTGAGTCAAAAGACGCAAATGGTCCCGGCCCAGGTAAGGTGGCAGCCGTGGAGATAACCGTGCGTGAGACCGCAAAGTGATGTGATATGTTACAGGCTGGATTCTTATGGCTTAGGATTGGGGTCCCGATAGCTATGGTATCGGAGCTTGACTGCCTGTAGGACTACCAAGCCAAACTGGTCGACGTTGAGTCTAGAACTTCTTTAGTTATATAAGGGAATTGATTATGGAAGGGAACTTAAGGCTCTTTTTACTCCTTTCCTCGTGTCATTCTAATTCTAAGTCACCCTCTTATTTATTTTACGGGGTTTAAGAACTAGGCCTTCTCATCTATCTATTAGGAGGACGAGTTACTATGCTGGAGACCTATAGGAAAGTTGTCGTCTTCTTGGATCAGTGTTTCCATAAGAATTCCATGTTATGTTGTCAGTTTTCTTGTGCAGGTTGCCTCATATTTCATGCCCGTACAAGTGTTATGCTGTCCGAGTTATCCAAGGTTTCTAAATTATCTGATGCAATTGCAAAACTCTTTCATCTTGAGTCAACGCCTTTCAGGCCAAACAAAGCACACTAATTGTTGAGTTGAGGTACTGTATTACCTCGACATGTTTGATGAAGGTGTTTAGGGAATCATGTTGTTTCAGTGAAGCACCCAACAATTTAGCTGTGTCTTGTCACAACCCTAGCTAGATGTCCTAGGAATAGTATTGTGCTTGCATCATGTTTCATTTTTGCATTAACATGAAATGGGGAACAAAAAGAAACCCCATGCTAACTTTGAATCAAAACGATTCAAATTTGGTGAAAATTCAACAAATCCAAAATGCCCACTAAAAATGTTCCCTATGTCTGGTAAATTTGGGCATGATTATAACAGGGACCATTCTAATTATTTGAACAATCAAAGTAATTCAAAAAATAATTGATAAGGCTCCTGAAATCATTAAATAAAGCACTATCATTATTTTTGTTTTCAAAATATCCTGAAACTTTTTAGACAAGTTTGAAATATTCAAACTTCATTATAGAAAATATATGGGATATTTTATAAAGTCATTTGTACCTGAAAAGAAAATAAACAAATGTCAGTAAAGGAAAACAGAGAAGAAATAAAAAGAAAAAAGGAGAAAGGCCCATGCCAGGCCAGCCCACCTGGCCTAGGGAGGTCATCGTCCTCCTGGCGGCCAGGACAACGAGCGCGTGGCTGGAGCGTGCGCGCTGCCATGGCTCCACACCGGCAGCTGCCTGCCTGTGTCCTGCTCACCTGCGCGACGGGGATAAGCTCCCCAGAGTCGTCCCCATCGCTCCCTCTCTCTCGCCCGCCTCTCTTCCTCCCCCTCTCTGCTCCGCCATAGCCGAGCTCTACTCGAGCTCGCCGCCGTCGCGCTAGCCGCCCCCTCGCCTTGCTAGGTAGCCCCCGAGAACCGCCGCTTCCCCCTCGTCCTCCCCGTGATCCTAGAAGACGCCGGGATCCCCTCTATGCCGCGCCATCGCCGTTCCTCCCCGCCGGTCACCGAAGCTCCGCCCCGACACTCTGCCCCGTCCGGACCTCCTCCGACCTCGCCGTCGCCTCTGCTAGAACCGCGGTGAGCCGCTGGTGCTCCTCCCCTTCTCCCCTTTCTCTCCCGTGGCATGTAGACGTTGCGCCCTTATGGCCCGAGCTCCGGCCGCCGCCCAGCTCACCGCCGGCGTCGATTCCAACCATCTCAGCTCCTGGGAGGGGCCGGAATGGACGCACGCGTGTGTGCTGAGTCGTTTGGTGCCCTCCGCCATCCTTTTGGTCGCCGGAGGAGGGATCCCGAAGCCCTCCGCCATCTCTGGAGCCACCGGCGGCTCAACGTTGGTGGGTCTTGCCGGAGTTGACCACGGTGTTTAACCCCCTGAGTCACTGGCAGGTGGGGCCAAGCCTTGACAAGTCAAAGTTAATTAGGAATTTAATTAATTATTTTAATTAACCTAATTAGTCACTCACAGTGGGCCCTGTTTCTGTTAATTAATTAGGATTGAGTTTTAATTAGTTAGTTAAGTGTCTGAGTCACTGACATGTGGCCCCCACATGTCAGGTTTGACTCTGGCCAGGTCAGCTGACCAGGTGACGTCATAATGATGTCATGCTGATGTAATAAAAGCAATTTCTAGTTTAAAAATAATTCCAGAAATTATTCAAAACTACAAAAATTCATATAAATTAATCTGTAAATCAGATGAAAATAATTTATATATGAAAATTTATCAGAAAAATCCAATGAATCCAATGGTGCTATTGTCATGCATGTTAGAGCAATCTAAATAGGTGAACATTGACATTTGCTAATAGGTTAGTATGTGGAATTTGAAATGAAGAATGATTTTGAACCTATATTCAAACTCATTTCAAATTAACCTGAATACTAATTGCATTAGCTCATCCATACATGCTATCATGCAATGATCATGCATCATATTGTTGCACTTGCATGTGTTGATTGTTTCTTATCTGCATTGCGGTAGGCCCTGCTCCTGAGGATACCCCCGAGTATCCCGACGAAGGAGAGAACCTTTCCGTTTCCCAGCAAGGCAAGCAACCCCTTTGATCATTCCGATAACATCCCACTCTCTCGCTCCTACTCTTGTTTATTGCATTAGGACAACCGATCACATGTCAGTCATACACGGTAGATGATCCTATTCTGTTGCATAACCTGACATTGTCACAGTAAATAGCTGAACCTTGCAACCTAGCATACCTGGTAGATGCTTGTTCCATGATGTGCTTAGCTTACTTTGCCTGCTATGCTTGCTATGCTTAGAGTTGTGTCAAGTCGGATTCATCTAGGTGATGAACTGAGTGAAACAATGTTGCCCGATGTGATGATGTTATGATGAACTCGATTTGGTAAAGGTAGCGAAGAGAGGCTATGTAGGAGTACATAGCGGGTTGTCTCATTGGGACCGTTCTTAGGAACTGAGTTCCGTGTTTGTGATCCAAGACTAGTTACTACCACATGTTCAGATACTTAATTGACCCTCTCGACTTATCATTTGCTTAGTCCTTAGTCCAGGAGTTGCAAGTAGTTTCTGGTGTTTATAGCATGCTGGAGGCCGTGCGTAGCGCTGACCCTAGGGGTGGGTTGAGACGCGGTAGGCAGTGGCATGGTGTACCAAGGGTCACCCGGATGGTGGGCTTGGGAACCCTGCGCACATCGTTTGGGGCCGTAGCGGAAACTTCAGCCGGACTTCCGTGCGGGTTCAGTCTCAAATAGGCGACATCCTAGACTAGAGGTCTTATGTGATTGACGGACGTGGCCGACTCCCTCGCTGGGCATCCGCTTGAAGGTTGCCGAGGTGCGTGGTTTATGAGCACACAACGATAAGTGGCGAGAGCGTGTGTGAAGAAGTACACCCATGCAGGGTATGAAACTATTCGAATAGCCACGTCCTCGGATATGGACCACTTGGAGAACTTATGCAGTTCATAGATAATCAAATGGATACTCATAAAAATATGAAGACAAGTGTGAGTACCGTGCATGACACTCTCCCAGGAGGGAAGTGAGTCCATGGTGGTGTATTGTTATGGAGTTAGTGGACTCGTGTGCGATATCTAAATGTAAACAAAGAGTTAAAATTGAGTAGTGTAGGTTAGCCATGAGTCAAAGCTGGCATTGCTGCATAACCTCCACTACCCCCTTTTGTTGATATATGAGCATGAATAGACTAGGTCTGTTTTAAAGACTTGCTGAGTATGTTTTACTCATGTTTGCTTAATAAATATTGCAAATGAGACCCAGGACCCATTAGGTGGGTTCTATCTAGACGTTGACGATGCCGAATAGCTGGTGTCCCAGCTACGACCTATGCCCTGTGGCGGGCTGTAGATAGTCAGGCCGTGTGCCTTTTACCCCTTTCATCTGTGTGTACTTAGATAGTTTTATGCTTCCGCTTGGTTTGTATGAACATGTTTGTATGACTTGAGTGTCGGGTCATGTGACCCCTATCTGTAAGAACATAATATGCAAGGCTCATCTGAGCCTCTTAAATAAAAGTCATGTTGTTGTATGGTTATGTTGTGATGCCATGGTTGTATCTATGCATACCGGGCATGTTGTGCGTACGTGTGATGTGCAACGGTACGTATGGGATCCGACACCTTGTTGTGTGCCTTTAGTAGTACTCTTTACGAGAAACTGCCTCTTTGTGTTTCCACCGAGCCATGGTAGCTTGCTACTACTCCGGACACATTAATTGACCGACATGTATCCTTCTTTGCTACTGTGTCTGTCCCTTCAGGGAAATGTCTCGCAGTGTAATGGAGTCCTTGTAGCCTACTACGACTCGTCTACATGCAGTGATGGCATTTATGTCTCATGGCGTAATGGAGTCCTTGTAGCTTGCTATGACTCGTCTACACACGCTTGAGGACGACACATGCATTGCTGGGTTACGTATGCCTGTTTCCGTACGGATGTGCCACTTGGGTTCTATGACTAGTCATGTCAGCCCGGGTTCTCTGTCGTTTGGTTGACAGCGACATGTTCACATACGTGAGCCAAAAGACGCAAACGGTCCCGGCTAAGGTAAGGCTGCAGCCGTGGAGCTTACCGTGCGTGAGGCCGCAAAGTGATGTGATATGTTACAGTCTGGATTCATATGACTTAGGATCGGGGTCCCGACATGTCTTCTGTTCCTAGTGTGATAATTCTGGCCATCGTTGTGAAAAGCATGTTGTGATGCTACTTAGACAATAGGTATTATATTTCTGGGTTCTTGAACCCCAAGTCTCATCCTTCTTAGTCATGTTGATAGCATTTGCTCATCCCCTTAGGATGCTTAGTAACCTGGTTATAGTCTTCAAGGTTCATGGTATATCATTCTTCCAATCCCATGATCCATTTTGGCAGAAGTTCCTTGTGATCAAAATATCACAACAAGAGTGCTCGCGATGAGTCCTCCATTTCATAGTTGTGAGTCTTTCAATTCTTTCATTTCTGCATGGATTATCTGGAAGAAACATGTTGAACTCCGTTTGATATATTCAATCCATGCATCTATGACTCAGAAAATATCAAGTGCTCTTGAGTTGTCCTTCTTCAATTGCATTCTCATCTTTATGCATCAATGGATAGTCAAGGGTATGTCATGCATTGTCCTATCTATGTCGACTATTCTTGTGGTCTATCAAGTCATTCTATTTCAAAATGACTAGGAGAAGCAAACTCCCGCACCTCATCCATTTCTAGGATTGGGTCAAAGCATTTGCATTTTGCAGATCAAAATGCCAATCCAGCTTTTGCTCTGTTCTACCTTGAGGTATTACCCTCTTCATGTCAAGAATATCATGAGAACTGCACTCCCTCTTATGAAATCTTGATGTAGTGATACTTCTCGCCATCATCATTCATTCCCGGTCTCTGTGTTGTTGAAACCAGAACACTGACAAGTGAATCATGATGTGTGAAATCAATACTTCTAGAAACTTTGTTGCTTGGTAGTTAATGGACAATAATCTCACTCTTGGTGTGATGGTCATTGAATTGTCATACTGAAATTGATTGTGCTACCTAGTCCATTTTCCATGGTGCACTTTTCGATCGATGAGTTAGGACCGTGTCAATCCTTCGCTCTGTTGCTCGTGTCATCTTGCCTTCAAAAGCAAGATTGGTCTCGAGCGTGATAACATATCGGTGGATCGTGATTTTATGAATATCTTCTCGGAAGTATCACCAAGGTGTTCCTTGACCATTATGTTGAGTTTGTGAACAAGAGGGTTTTCCTATAAACCACCTTTCTCCAAGAATCTGGGTTGGACACCCCGGAACTAGTTGGTTAAGCTAAACAACAACTTGGAGAGTTGGAAGATAAAAGCTTCACCTAACCTAGTTCATTCCAGGGGGATATCTTCGTTGTGGATGTGTGTGTCGAAGAAAGATGATATCTTCATCAATTAATCCTTGTGATCAATTGTTGCATCTTTTATATTTTGTCTTGTTCAATCTTTGATTTGAGTATGGGCTATCGTCAAATCAAAATCAGAACCAAAGATCTTCCTAATGTTGTTTTACCCATGGATGTATCCTCAAGCATACACTATTATATCTTTTGGTCTTACCAATGTTATCACCTTGTTTCCATATTTGTGGAATTCCATCTATATGGATATCTTGATGAATTGTTGTTAAGCCCATCGATCACATTTTCATCTCTTCCATGACTCATGATGAACATGAAGCTAGTGTTGGAAACTTTTGTATGCAATATCTTCGTGTTATGTACATGAAGTATATGTTAGGTGGAAGAAGTGACTCCCTCTTACTCCATGTGCATTAGATGCAAGTTGCCGCTGTGAATTCGAGGAAAGTTATCTTGCTTACTTTGGAATCATTCCAAGTTAGTCATGCATGTGCAAAGTATGCTATGGTTTGATAGGCTGGCCCCCCCCATTCCATATGTATTCTTAGCACACCAAGCCACAGATTGATTTGTTCAAGAAAAGAAGTTAAGTGCTACTCCCGAAGGTACCAGGCGGACTTGCACCCGACTTCGTTGTCCGTAATGATGGTTCCTAAACCGAACTCGATAGTGTTTTGTTGTAAGACCATGTGGTCATGCTTGTCCTAGACATCGTGTTCACATTTATCTTGCAAACCAGCTCATGTTTTGGAGTTGGCTTTCGCGGTTCATTTCCTGAGAATCTCGCAAGATCATCTTTTCGATTTGTGTTGCAAACTTTCCACTTCAGACATGCTGAGTCTAAAACATCCCGGCACCAACCAGATCTGAGTCTCAGGCAGATATAATGGTTGGAACGTTCCCAAGAATTATATTATTGGTCTCCCTATAACCGGTAAAGTGATGTTGTGGATAACGCACCTAGCCGAAAGACCTATTGTTATAATATCTTGTATCAGCAACCTTAGCCACTTCCCCATGAGGTTTTTGTATGACTTATTCAGAAGTTATTTCTCATGGACCCTTTGAGATCCCGAAGTCCGACCTTTTTACTTGATGCTCTAGATACCAAAAGTTACCTATAATTGGGTTATGCTATTTCATCAAAGAGAACATTAGAAGCGGGGTGCTAAATGTCTCTCGTTTGATCATCCAGATTTTGCTCCCTTGCTATAGCTAAGGTGAAATCTGAGAAAGTGTTGTCTTCCTTTGCATATGCATCCTCCATCATTACTCATCATGGTAGTATGAGGTGTTGCCAGAATCCTTGGCACAGATGTAGGTAAAAACCCTGAAGAATATGAAAATGCTTAAGTTCTTGAGAGCACGCTCAGGCACTAGGTTATACTCTCGGTATTAATTGGAATGTGCCTTCCGTTGCCGAGTTGTTTTATAACTCTAGTTTCCCTCCGATGTGAGTATGCCATTCTTTGAATTCCTTCCAATGATCACTTGTGAATTGCCTTAGGTTGGTATGAAGAGTTTCAATGATCTCTGTATCAAAAGTAATTCTTTTTGCCAGTTAAGGGATAATCCTACGAGTCACCTCCCCTAAGGTGCCCCGTAATGGTATTATGGCAATTAATTCGTCGCTACTTTCAAACCTCTTCACCATCTACTTTAGCGTGGAATTGTTGCCTACCAATTGGACCTCCGTCATCTGCCTCATTCATTATTCTCGACATGTGTTTTGTGTCTCAGCTCGAGAGATGTTATTATGTCTCATTCCATGAGTTGGTCATAAGTCGCTCGATCTTCGTAAAGATCGATTCTTGTAGAGCTTTCTATCCTTGTTGTGTTTCTGTCGGATGAAGATCCCGAAGGCAAAGATGTCAAGAATAGCATGATGCTAGGAAACCACAACTGTGAGGAAGGCACTTGGATCATGAAGATTGTGTTAGTTAGTGTCCCTTTGTCTTCTTAACCTATGCCTGAATCTAGGGACGAGATTCTTGTTTAGTGGGGGTGAGTTGTCACAACCCTAGAATTTGCTTGTAATTGTTTGCATCGACATCAGCATGTGCATCATGTCATCATGTTTAAATTCTAATTAATTTGAAATGGGGGTGTTCAAACCCTAGCACAGATAAAATTCAAATAGGTTAAACCTTAAGATAATTGAGTGAATCCAAAATGCTCTTTAAAAATGGTCCCCCCTCTTTGATAACTGTTGGCAGCAACATATTAGGGGTGAATTATATATTAACAACTATTCTAACAAATTAAATAAATTAGGAAAGTTTCTGAAAAATCACTAATAAAGCATTGTAAATATTTTAGTTGCTTCAATTTTTCTGAAACTTTTTGTGTAGTTTGGAAATAGTCTAACTATACTACCTAAATAATTTCACGGATATTGGCTATATGTTTTTGCCCAAACAAAAACAAAACAAATAGAAGAAATTAGAAAAGATAAAACAATAAAATAGAACACCCTCACCTGATTTACCTTGCCGGCCCACTAGTGCAGCCCAGCCCACCAGGGGCGAAGAGGTCTTCTTCCACCTCTCGCCAGTAGGACGAGAGGCGTGTAATACGTGCACGCACATGGCGCCACCTCCTGCTTGCCATGGAGAGGGTGGCCAGAGCCTATATATCACCCGCACAAGGAGACGTGCACGAGCTCCCTCTCTCCTTTCCCCCTCTTCCTGCTCTCTCCCTCCTCTCTGCCTCGCTTCTCTTCTCGAATCCAGGAGCAGCCGTCGTCGCCGTTTGCCATAGCCGTGGCCTCTGACCTCACCGAGCCCAGTAGCTGTGTCTAGAAGCTCAAGGCCATCGTCATCGTCTTCTCCATAGAGCAGAGCAGCATGGGAGGCACTGCATCACCGTTAGCGACGTCGTCATCCACCTTGGGTGTCGTCGATCCCCCTCGATGATTCGCGGCGCAGAGGGCTTCTCCGACCTCGCCGTTTCCTCCTCGAGAACCTCCGTGAGCCTCTGGTCCTTTCCCCCTATCCCTTGGGTCTATTGTTTGTCGGAGCACCATTTCTCGCCGTGACCGACGGTCGCCGTCCACCATGGCCGATGAGGTCCTTGCCTCGAGCACCTCCGCTTCCTCCAGTTGAACCATCGTTCTCTTGGTGCTCCTAGGAGCCCGCCAAGCCATTTAGCTGGCCTCCCTGTGCACCACAACCTTGCGCCGCCCGATGCCCGAACTCCGGCTGCTGCTGTGAGATCGATCCCGACGAGCTCAGACAACTCCTCGACATGTTGCTGCCTTCTAGGGATGCGGCGCATCGCCAGCTTTGCATAGAGCCCGTCCACGCATCCATCCGCGGCCTGTAGCGCGAGCCCAAGCATCTTTGTCCGGACTCTGCTGTGGATCTTGGTCGCCGGCGCTTAACCCCGGTCAGTTGACGTGTCCGGCTTATTTAGCCGCTAATGATCTGTCTAACTATTCCCCCGAGAGACTAACAGCTGGGACCCACCCACTAATTAAAACACCAGATTATTTATTTAATCTAAAATAACCCAATGGGTTAACTCTAAGTCAATGGCATGCGGGTCCCATAGGCCAGCTTTGACCTGGCCACGTCAGGGTTGACCTGGCGCCACTAGTGAGCCTCTGAAGATGACCCTGTGTCATTGACATGTAGGGCCAGCACGTCAGGTTTGACCTGGACCAACCCTGTTGACCTGCTGATGTCACTATGGCATCATGCTGATGCAGTAAAGTGTTTCTGGAATAAAAACAAATCAGTAAATGATTTAATATTTTCAAAAAATGTTTAAAACTTCTAAAAATCATAGAAAATAATCTGTAAGTCAGATGAAAAAATATATATATTAAAAATGATCAGAAAATCCAATGAATCTGTTTATGCCATGAGCATGCATGTTTGAACGAGCTAACATCACCAAGTAGGACAATTTATGATTAGGGTAATATATGAAATATCATTTGGAGTTGGAATTCAAACTTGATTGAATTCCACTTCAATTAACTAGGCTAATTATTTCTCTAGGTTAATTCAGTATCTTAACTTGTCATATAATGCATCATGATTGTGCGTTACATAAGTTGAATGTTGATTCTTCTTGTTTGTCGGTGCTTGTTCCTTCTCGGTAGATGATGGTTCCGACAATGTGATCGTTGACACTAATGAAGAGAAGTAATATCTTCAGGACTGTTAGGCAAGCAAACCCCCTTGAGCATACTGATATGAACCCACTCTCTCGCTCCTACTCTCTTTTAATGCATTAGGACAATAGTGATTCAATTGTTACCTATTCTCGGTAGTTGAACCGATTCCTTTGCATGACCTGTCTTTGCCACAGTAAATAATTGAAACCACTTAGCATGAGTAGCAACTGCTTGAGCCTTGTTGTGCTTACTCATCCATGCTTGCTTACTTACTATGCCTGCTATGCTTAGAGTCGTGTCGTCTCGGGTCTGATACATCTGGGTGATGGATCGGAATGGCAGTATTCATGTCCTATGGTGTGAGAGTTAAGTGTGTGAACACGATTTGGTAAAGGTAGCGATGAGAGGCCATGTAGGAGTACATGGCGGGTTGTCTCATTGGGACCGACCTTAAGAACTGAGTTATGTGTTTGTGGTCCAAGATAGTTACTACTACACATTGGGCTCCGGTAACTCGACCCCTCTCGGCTTATTAATCGCCTAGACCTCTATCCAGGAGTCACAACTAGTTTCTGGTGTTTGTAGGAAAAGTGATGGCGGTCGTGCATAGCGCTGCCCGACGGGGTGAGCTATGATGCGATAGATGCACAGTGGCACGGTGTACCAAGTGGCACCTGAACGGTGGGCTTGGGAACCCTGCGCACATCGTTTGAGGCCATAGCGGAAACTTCGGCTGGACTTCCGTGCGGGTTCAGACGCAAATAGGCGATAAACCTGGACTAGGGTCTTGTGTGGTTCACGGTCGTGGCCGACGCCCACGCTAGTTCTTCCGCTTGAAGGTTGCCGAGATGCATGGCGTGCATATGGTGATAAGTGGCGAGAGCATGTGTTAAGAAGTATACCCCTGCAGGGTGAAATAATCTGTTCGAATAGCCGCGTCCTCGGATATGGACTACTTGGAGAACTTATGTGGTTCATAGACAACTTGAAGTGGATACTCTAAAATGCGCAAGATAAGCGTGAGTGCTATGGATGGCCTTCTCCTAGGGAGACAGGAGTGGATCCATAGTGGTGTATTGATTGGAGAATATGTGGACTCGTGTGCGCTATCCCACCTCAAAGATACTACATGTAGTCGTAGTATAGGTTAGCCAAGAGTCAAAGTTGGCTTGCTGCAATAAACTCCACAACCCCCTTCATTGATACTGATGCATATGTAGTTAGTTCTGACGTAAGTCTTGATGAGTACCCTTGTACTCACGTTTGCTTAATTTATGTTTTTGCAGAGGAGACCTCAGTCTCATTAGTGGTATTTTTGACATGAAGTTCGATGTTGACCGGATTATCTTGGGAATCCCAAACAGAGGTCTGGTTCCTTTGGTAGGGTCGTTGTAGCTTTTCAGGCTCCTCTAGCTATTTTTGTAGTTGTCTCTACCCAGACATGTTTAACTTCCACTTGTTTGTTTGAATGCTCTGAATGTTGGGTCTTGTGACCCCTGTTTGTAACATCTTATTGTATTGGCTCTTCCGAGCCTTCTAAATAAATCTTGTAATGTTGTATGGATATGTTGTGATGCCATAGTTGTATCTATGCATATCAGGCATGTCGTGCGTACGTGTGACGTGCAATGGTATGTATGGGATTCGACACCTAGTTGTGTGCCTTTAGTAGTACTCTTTATGGGAAATGCCTCTTTGTGCTTCCACCGAGCCTTGGTAGCTTGCTACTGCTCTGGACACATTGATTGACCGGCATGTATCCTTCTTTGTTGCCGTGTCTATCCTTTCGGGGAAATGTCTCGCAGTGTAATGGAGTCCCTGTAGCCTGCTATGACTCGTCTAGGTGCAATGATGACATTTATGTCCCACGGCGTAATGGAGTCCTTGTAGCTTGATATGACTCGTCTACACACGCTAGAGATCGACACCTGCATTGTTGGGTTACATATGCCTGTCCCTGTATGGATGTGCCACTTGGGTTCTACGACTAGTCATGTCGGCATGGGTTCTTTGACATTTGAATGCTAGCGACACATTCACATACGTGAGTCAAAAGACTTAAACGGCCCCGAACCAGGTAAGGTGGTAGCCGTGGAGATAACCGTGCATGAGACCACAAAGTGATGTGATGTGTTAGAGTCTGGATTCTTATGGCTTAGGATCGGGGTCCCAACACCATCGACACCGTCATCATGGTGGAAGGCTCCACGGCCGATATCTCGAACCTTAAATTGATGTCTGGCCTTAAGATTAACTTCAACAAGAATGAAGTGATGGTAACAGGCTACTCCCCCTTTGAAAGTCGGGACATTGCTGACATGCTTAACTACTAGTTGGGGACTTCCCCCACTTCTTACCTAGGGATCCGCATTAGCGACTCGCGCATGTCTGTGGCGGACCTTCGACCGGCGGTGCTCAACTCCAGCATAGTATCGAGCCCTGGCAGGGCCGTTGGCTGTCTAAGGCGGCACGGACGATCCTCATTGACTCCTCCTTGTCCAGCCTACTCCTATTAATTATGAGCTTATACCACCTGCCAGAGACGCTCTATCACGAGATTGGCACCATCCAGGCAAGGTTCTTTTGGGTCGGCGATGGTGATAAGAGAAATACCATATGGTGCGTTGGCCCGATATATGCCTGTCGAGCGAGCAAGGCAGCCTTGGGATCATTTCCTCCAAGCACATTCACATTGCCCTCTTGACCTGTTGGCTATGGCGGGTCGCTAATGAGGAAGGAGTTCTCTGGATCCGTATCATCCGAAGCAAATACCTACGCGGCCAGCCATTGGCCTTCTATTAGAGATCCAGAGGCTCGCAGTTTTGGGAGTCTGTCATTCAGCTGCTCCCGGTCCTGTGTATTAAGACCCCCATTGAGGTTGGCTCCAGGACCTCCACCCTATGCCAGTTCAACTAATGGGCGGGCGAGTCCCACTTTGCTGCTCGCTTCCCAGACCTTTTTGCCATAGTAGTGGACCCAAGGATCTTTGCAAGGTGGCCCTTATTGACTTAGGGCGCATGGCTTTCCATTAATTTCTCGTGAAATACGAAACACCTTTGGGCGCAAACCAGCAGAGAGTTTGAAAATGCTAGCAAGATCCTTCCGGATATTCCAAGCAATAGAGGAATCCAAGGTGTTATTCAAAACAACACATTTAGCAAGAGTATGACAATCAGTTAAAAAAGTAGCATGAGCAATATTGAGCTGAGTGGCTATATGAGCAACAGAAGCAAGAGCAATGGTTTCAGCTTGCAAAGGAGTAGAAGTTGAGGAAGCCGAGGCCTGGATTTGTACATTGAGTTCCCCCAGTTCAGAAGGAATAGAGATGAAGATACCAATATATGTGGCCACTTCTCCTTGAGGAAGACCAGGAATCTTCCCTGTTCTAAAGGCTGCATCATAATAAATTTTAGGTCCAAAAATTAACAAATCAGTCTTGAGAGTATTGCCTGGCAAAGTAAGCTCATTGCTAACACAAATTTGTTGAACCTGTCGTTGCTTATCAGAAAGGCCTGAGGGGACCTCATGGGAGCCCAAACTTAAAGCACCAGCAGCAATACTAACTTGATAAGTAAGAGTTTTATTTCTGTTGTAAAGAAAATTATTTTCAGCTTTCTAAAGACACCATAAAAAGTTTAGGATATTCAGAATAGAACCATGTGGGTGGCCCATTTGAATAAGAGCAGTAAGCACTGAATGCATCGTGGAATGACCTTGAAGTAGAACATCATATTTGCGAAACCAGGGAGAGGAAAGCCAAGTTGCACGAGCAAAGTGACAAAGGAAGAAAAGATGAAATTCATCCTCCAGTTGACCACAACGACAAAAGATCTAAGAAATATGAATCAAGAAACGACCATCACGCAAACTAGTAGGCAAATCTTTTCTTATAAGTCTCCAGGCAAAAGTTTGCCCTGGGAAGCATATTTTTTTGTTTCCAAAATTATTTAAGCCGATTTTTCAAATCCCAAGGAACAACACGAGGGGCATATTTAGGATTTGCATGAATATCTTGCGAACATAGTTTGTATGCAGATTTGGAGGAACAAATGTCATTCAGAGTAAGATCCCAACACAGCAAATCTAGAACTTCATCATCAACGATATCAGTTTGAACCATAATGGAAGCCAAAGTCTGTTCGAAAAGCGAAAAGATAAGCGAATGGTTCCAAATCCTTTGTTTTGGGAGCCAAAGATCCTTAACAAGAGCAAGGTACACAAAATCAGCTTGCTAAGGTATAAGGTGATCATGAATGGAAATCCAATTTGTACACCAAGGAGTACTCCAAATGGAAGGTTACCTTGCATAATTTGGTAGAAAGAATGAGATTTAATATTATGTAACATTTTTAGAATAGAAGCCCAAAACGCAGATTTAGGAGGATTAGCAGTAGTAGTCCAAATGGAAGCACTAGGGAAATACTTAGCTTTGAGAACAAGATACAAATGAGAAGAAGGGTCTTTAGCTAACCTCGAAGCCACTGATAGAAGAAGACTTTCATTGATGGCCTTCAAATTCCTTATACCTAGGCCTCCTTCATCTTTAGAGTTCAAATGTCTTCCCATGCCCTAAGACAAATACTCTTTGTGGAGTCGTTCTCTCGAATACCTATCCACCAAAAATTTCTAATAATAGCCATAAGCTTAGCAATAAATTTCTTCGTGAACAAGATATTAGCCATGTAGTAGACAGGAATGGCCGAGAAAACAAAATGAATCTATTTAAGACGGGCAGCATGAGAAAGCGTATTGGCTTCACAAGAAGGCAGCTTATGCAAGAATTTGTCTAGAACAAAATTATAAGCAACAACTCTGTTTTTAGCCGAAAGAACCAACGGGTGTCCAAGATTATTAAAATTTGCATCCAAAGAAGAAATGGGGAAATATTCTTAATATCCTGCATATTATTAGAAGGAACGTAAGAGCTTAATAGAATAGCAGATATAGCCCAAATAGGTCTTTGCCCCAAAATAGCACAAAATTGGTGAATGAGATTAGCCATGGTATGAGCCTCCTACAATGTGGCCTACACACAAACCAACAGATCATCTGCAAACATAAGAGAGTGAATGGAAGGACACTATGGTCCAAGAGAAATGCCATGTAGATTATTAGCAGCAAGAGCTTCATTAAGAGCAATGGATAATTAATTTATAGCAATGACAAATAAATAAGGAGACATGGGACAACCTTGTTCAATACCCCGGAAACTTTGAAATTTATGTGAGGGTTACCCATTAATGACAACAGAGAATGTGGGCGAGGAGATGCAAGCATGAACTAAGTTTATGAAATGACCATGCAGCCCTTTACGAGCAAATCATCACTTCAGATTCCTCAAGCAAAGCCTTCAAAGGCCTCAACCACTACTTTAGTAGCTACTCAGTCCTCTGCTGCTGCCACAAAGTCCTCAACACCTATGCACCTTGCATCATGTCAGAGGACAAAGGGATTCTTAATTGCTTCAAGGGTCTCTGCAAGTCCCTATGCTCAAGCAAAGTCTTCCACAAGTCCTACTATGTTGAAGTAGAAGAAAACAGCTGGACGAGGTCAAAGACCAAGTCCTCACACTAGCAAAGCTATAATGAATGGACCCTCAGGATCTAAGGATGATGATGAGGCTGATGATGAAGAATTGGAAGAAATCATCATAGAAAGTCAGCAAAGGGCTGCAATAGCCAAATGCACATCTGTTCCTCTTATGCTAGATCCCAAAAGATCCTCAACTTTATTGACACATGGCATGAGGATCCTAGCACCCCACTTTCCTCACTAAAACTTCCTCTTGGTGTGGACCATGTCCTCACCCACTTTATTGCTGAGGAAAAATGGAAAAGAGATCAAGCTTTGAGAGCTAAGAGGATCAAGGCTCGAAAAGAAAAAATTCTGAGGAATAATTTGATGAATTTGACTCCAAATCAACTCATCACTGTTCAGTCTGAAATTCACTGCCTCTTTGAGGAAAAAGACAAATATTATGCTTAATGGAAGGGCACCAAAGTGAGATGCGTCAGGGCGGCCAAAGCTACCATTAAGGACCATAACTCAAGGGTTGCAGCTCGATCGCAACCACAAATTCCTCAGGCTGAAGAATATGCTCAACCTACTAATGAAACTGCTCCCGTAGCTGAAGAAATTCAGGCTGCTAAAGAACATGCCAGGATAACCTCCACTGTTGTGCCTGAAGAAATTGACAGGCCAGCTGAAGTTTCAGCTGCACCTGTGGAAATTGACACCACTAGGGCGACTGCATCGGTTGCATCTGAAGAAAATGCTCCTCTTCACCCACTGCGAAAATAGTGAAATCATCAAGGGTGAAAATCATCAACCTTCCTTCAGCATCAAAAGCGAAGAAAAACCAAGGCTGCTGAGAAGCAGGCACTGAAAAGACAACCACCAACTTCAGATTCCTCAGCAGTGAAGAAATTGAAGACACTACCAAGTTCTTCAACAGAACCATTTGATGCAACTCCTATCAGCTCTGTGCCAGCCTATGAAATTGTACCATTTGGTGTTGACTATGTCATCCCAAATGATGATCAAGAAGAAAAGGACCAATCTGCTGCTACCTCTGAGCAGATTGATGAAGAAATTTAAGTACAAGAAAATGATTCAACTCCAAAGGTAACATCACCCCAGCCTTAGTTAACTGCTGAAGAGGCCGGCGTTGAAGAAATTGATGAGGACGTGGACATTGGCAATACAACCCCTGTCATCAATGATGAATATTGGGAAGCTTCACACCCAAATTCCCCAATGACCACTCCTCTGTAATAGATTCCTCAGTCTCAAGCCCAGACTGAAGAAATTCATATAGGATCTGATGACTTAGCCGCAACTACCATTGAAGAAATTCCAGCTGCATCAACTGAAGAAATTGTTGCTCCAACTGCCATTGAGGAAACTACTATGCAAATTCCTCAGTCTGAAGAAGTTCCTTCTATGCCTAAGGAGATTATGGGCCACTTCAAGCCAAACCTTTAGCCAAAACCGTGAATGCCATTCAAAGGCTCAAAGCGCCCCAAATTCATCAAAACCAATTTCTTCAATGAGCACATTTTCTTCGATGGACCAAATCCATATGACTTTGCAAGGGTCGACCGCACCAGGTTCTGTACTTCAACATAGATGAACTATTTTGCATCAGTACTATTTGACAAGAAGAAAGTCATCAAGCACCATCAAATTCCTCATGCGGATATGGAAACAATCCCTTCCTTCACACCGGTCCTCTCAGTTCTTCACGACACAAGAATTCTTCCGTTCTGTGTGGATATCTGCGATTGGAATGAAGAGCTAATTCTTCAATTCTATGCCACTTTGCACACCATAGGTGATGCTTCTCACATCAACTCATGGGTCTTGGACTGGATGACTGGATCAACCCACTACACTGCACCAGCCCCTGAATTGCTTTGGTCAGTCCCAGTTCCAATTCCTTCAGAAGGAGTCCGTTGCCTATTTGATGAACCTGCTCCGCCCAACCATATGGTGCAAGTGCTAATGAAACCTCTGGCTCCTGGAAAGCCCCAAAGGACCACCTTCCTTGTGAAGGATTTGCTCTATGTGCCCAAGACAGTTTATCGCATCCTCACCAACACCCTTTGTCCTCAGAAAGGTCACAACTCTTAAGAAGAAGAAGTTGAGGTAGTCATGAAGAACATGCTATTCAACATCATTCATGGGATTCCCATCAACCACCACGACTTCTTCTTGAGGACTTTGGCCAATGCAGTTTTAGACCCATTTGAACTGAAGCCTTATGCTCCGTGGATCATGAAATTCATTAGATCAAGGTCTTCAATTCCCTTCAAGGCTGACTTCCAAAATCACTTCGGCTTTCTGCCTCCGATTGAAGTCCTCAAGAACACAATTGCCTCGGTTGAAGGAAAAGGCAAAGTTGTCATTGATTAAGGTACTCGTCCATTGGATGGTCAGTTTCGCAAAGCTGCATCTTAATCCACCAATGGTGACATTGCTACCTAGGACTCTGCTGCAAAAGCCTCAACGCAAAAGCCTCGAGAGTCTGCCCCTCGTGTGATGACAGATCGTGAACTGCTCATAAGTCTTCATCAGAAGGTTGATCGCAATCACAAGTGGGTGAAGCGTCAGTTTGCTTCAATTGTTCAGAACATGACTATGACGCAGAACTCTATGAGGAAAAATCAATACTATGTGCATGAAATCTTCGATCGTGTGTGGGCCATTCTCGCACATCTCAAGACTCCTGAGGAACTCAAGGACATGGACTTTCAACAAAACTTTAACTAGTCTCATCCTCCTCAGAAGAAATTCAAGAAAGTTCAAGTTCCTCACCTAGTTACAAGTTCGTATTCTTCATCGCGCGAGACCGATGAAGCTGAGGACATTGACGACACTGCGGTAGGCCCTGCATCGACAAACGACTCCGACAACGCTGACGCTCCTTACTCACCAACAAGATGAAATTCTTCAAGAGGCATTAGTCCTCATTTTTTGTCCCTTTTAGTCTTCGATGACAAAGGGGGAGAAAATTTGAGTTAGTCTTCAAGTGGGTCTCTATATATGGGATGTTTTTGTTTAAGTTACAACTCTCGCTCTTTTGAAGCTTTTGTTGGTTGAGTTGTAAACTTAAGTCCAACGGTGGTCTGACTCTTTTTGAACTGCTTTCCGCATGCTTATTTCCTCAAGTACCTTAATGCATGCATGTTGAATTTCTTCAGACACCATTTTCATCATGCATTTAAAATTCTTCATATCATATGTTAAATGCGTGTATGAATTACAAGATCTACGGGGAGTTCTCCATGTTTTAACCTGCCATGTGCATCTGTAGTCCAAAGAAAATTCCTCAAATATGCACATCTTCAGGGGGAGTTCTTCTATATCTTACAATCAAATTCCTCAAACTCAGTGCTTACACTTCATATGTTTATCCCCATTGAAAACTTAACCTATTTGTCATCAATCACCAAAAAGGGGGAGATTGTAAGTGCATCTAGTGCCCCTTAGTGATTTTGGTGTATTGAAGACTTATAGGTTAAGGAACTAATGTGTTTGTGAGTGTACACAGTCTATATAAGTCCATGAGGAGTTTGATATAGTCAAAGATTACCGACCCCAAAAAATGTATGTCTTCAACTGAAGACTTTGGTGAAGACTTTGGTATTCTCTGGAGACTTTGAAAATGAAGAAGCTGGTGTGACCTTGAAGATATGAACGAGGACTATGAAGCGTGAAGACTTTTGTTTTCATAGTTTCATTTCCTTTCTTTTAGTCATACCAAACACCGTACTGTTAAAGGGGTCCGAGGTAATACTAAGGAAAATTTCCAACTAATGCTCAACTCAAAAGTCTCAACCTATCCAATCCTTCGAGTGAAGCCTTTGGAAATCTCTTACGGTTCAGTCAAGTTCTTCAATGACAGAGGCAAAGTTCTTCTGGTCTTTGAGGAAATTGGTCTGACTAAGGAGTTAGGATTTCGCCAGTGTGAATTGCTGACAAGTGAGGAATATGATAAGCTTGAAGACTTTCATAGTTCGAAATTCCGACCGTTGCTGTGCTTAGCGCCAGCTGTCCCCAATCATTCTTATCCACATAACGGTCATGTCATTGGGGGCATTTATGTCTTATCATGTCAGGTTGCACCCTGGCTATAAATAGCCACCCCCCACAACCATTAGTTGGTTGGCTGCTCTGAGAGAGAACTGACACTTGTCATTTGAGAGCAACCCATCCTTCAAGGACTTTGAGAGAAAATCACCAGTGAGGAAAAATCCAAACCCAAACCACAAAACCCATAGTGATTGAGCATCACTGAAGAGATTATTCCTGTGTGGAACCGATGCTTGTTACCTTTGGAGACTGTGTATCATCTAGACGGTTAGGCGTCATGGTCTAGTGCATCCTGCAGTCAATTGGGGATCACGGAGTGACCTTGGTCTAGAGCATCCAACAGTCAATTGTGAATTGTCGGGTGACTAGTTTGTGAGGGTTTTGGAAGTCTACCCTGAAGACTTACCACGAGTGTTGGGCGAGGACTTTGTGACCTTAGCTCAAGGAGAATACGGTAAGGATTGTGTGTCCTGGGACTGTGTGTCCTCTGGTTTAAATACCAGCCACTCCAAACTAGACGTACGACTATCACAACAGTTGGAATTGGGTCATCGAACCATTGCCTTCATCGAGCTACCTGGATCTATTTCCTCAACCCCTCTATTTCCTCATATACTTGTTGATGAAATTGCTAGTTACTATTTGAAGAATTTGACTGAAGAAGTTCACAATTTCCTCACCTCAAATTCTTCAAGTTACCTTGTTCCTCACCAACTTATCCTGTATCATGCTACCTATAATCTGTGCATGTTCATTTCATCATCATGACTATGTTGTTGCTATGTTTCTCATGCACTTGAGTACTTATTCTGCTTCTAGTTATTCATCAAATTTCAAAATTCCTCAAGTTGAAATTCCTCAAGTGATGAATTTGTAAAAATCGCCTATTCACCCCTCTAGTCGGTATAACGCACTTTCAGGTATACAATTTCATGTTTAAGCATTGGCTACGTTCTATGCAATTTCAATAGTATAGTTCGAATGGCTATTTTTGTTTGCTATCAAGCCTGTTGTAGTGAGCATATGCCTTGTTTAACTGTTTTTCCTAGATCGGTTGTTTGTACTGGCCATATGTCTTGGTTCAATTGCTATATAGTATGCCTTGTTTATTTCAGTTATTCATGTTGTGAAGTTCTATATATGCAAGTATGTACTTTTCAGTTCAATTTCATCATAGCAGTTTCAAGGCCATATGTGGTTCCTGTTAAGCCTGGTGTAGTTAAGACGCCCATTGTTTATTTCAAGTTTCTCACAATGTGATGTTTAGTTATACAATTTGATGTGTAAACACGAGCTACATACTATGCAATTTCAACAGTACCACTATGAATGACTATATTTCGTTGATGTTAAGCTTGTTGTAGTGAGCACAAGCCTTTTCATTTTTATGTAACTATAACTAGTGTGCTTAAACATGCACAATACGAATTAGAATGACTATATTTTGTTGTTGTTAATGCTAAGCCTATTGCAGTTAACACGAATCTCCACTTATTATTGGCTTAGCTAGCGTGCTTAAACCCGCACACTGAAGCTATCATTTTGTGATCATATTGTTTACCATGCATATATTTGGTTGATGTTTAGCCTGTCAGTACTTAACATGCCTTTTAGTGTACTTACCCACGGCAATATCAGGAACAACTATTGTTTTTCATCGAGGTTAGTTTCATCACATGGCCTATGTATATACTACATCTGCCCCAAAGTATAACATGTTAAAACATAAAATATGTGAGTATTTTGGATGTAATAAGATCTTACATACCGGGACAAGGAATGTTGTACTACCTCGTTGTGCAATTTCTGTTTACCTTCTAATACTAACTTGTTCCTTGTAGGTACATATGTCACTGGTAAAGATCCGTGTGTCGACCCTTTTCGCATATGGGGCAATGAGATATTCATGAACCAGCATCAAGTGAGGAAACTTATAAAGGTTATTAATAAAATGGGACAAAATATGGGAATTAAACTATTTCTTTACACCTTATCCAAGACAACCGTGAACTCCAGGATGGTAACTACGAACTCTGTACCCTTCGTTTTACTGTCCATAATGAGTTGTTAGCTTTCAAATTTACAATGTGTGAATCTATTTTGTTTGTAGTGGTTCTCAAAGAAGTTTACTCAGGATTACCTCTCAAACTACATGATTGGTGGACGTGCAAACCTTAAAGTATATCTACCAGGCCAAAATGACTACCTAGATGCCCTTATCAACATAGAGAAGGATGGGCGGTCCGCCATCATAAGGGGCTGGCCTAGAGTCGTTTGTGCATTCTTCATGGAGGAGGACACAATATGGGCATTCACTTCACCTTGTACAACTGCCAGAGTGTCTTTCGCCTCTTCCTTTACCGTATTTAATACAAGTATGCAATTGTGGTTCAACATTATTTATCTGGTCCTAATGTAATTATTATTTCTTGATGTAATTCTTGAACATATGTACTTGTGAATGGAATAATGCATTGGTTGTTGAACCTATGTCTATATAAGATGGATATGAAAATTTTAATAGCCTACTATCACATTCAAATCCTATAGAATTTTAAATTGTGGCAATTAAAACAGCTAAAAAATAAGCTCTGCATGTCATTACACTGCACATGGTTTGTAAAGCAAAACGTGTGTGATATACCTCATGATTCGACATGTTTCGGAGAAAGAAATCATGTGCGACAATTCACACAATTGCCTTCTGCAAATTGTGTGTGATGTGAGACAATATTAAAAATGGTTAAGTAGACCTAAATATTTTATGGCAGTCTCCTTATCACACGCGATTTATAATGTTTAACTGTTTGTTATGTCGTATGCATTCGACACGAGTATGATAGTTGGAGCGTTTGTGAATCTTTGTATATCGCAAACGATGTTGTAGGACAAAATGTGTGTGATTGTCTCCTTATCATACACGCTTTACTATTATGAACTGTTTGCGATTCGGCACGCATCATAAACGACGCGCTACAGAATTGCGCATGCGATGTTAGTGTGATCTCACACGAGTTGCAAGGATGGTCCGTATGGGAAGGATGCCATATCGCAAACGGTTGACAGATGACTCTCATTTGTGATAGATACGGAAATCCCATGCACTTTGTTTTGCTAAACATTTGCATTCGTTGGCCTCCATCATCGACGATTTCGCCGTGTCATGTGGGATGGCCCCCCCTATCGCCCACACAGGCAAGGAAATGGTTTACAACTACATTGCGGAAAGGGGTTAAAACCCGTTTGTATAGCACGTCGCTACACCAGTGCCACCTACTAACCATATGATATCAATGGATACACATTCTATACTGAGGCAAAATATAAATACTCTTATTACTAGAACTCAGGCATCACGATAATTGCCTTCACCAAGAATGAAAATAACAGATGCTATGGAAGGATCGAAGAGATACGAGAACTTGAGTACACCGAAGATCACACGGTGCCATTGTTCCGGGTCAGATGGGTAAAGAATGTCGGGAAGGAAGAACGTGGTATCATTGCCATGTCTCTTCCCGAAGCACAACCTGTTGGTGTAAGGGGTGTCAAAGGAATCACCACCAAATATGAGCCTTGGGTATTCGCTAAGGACATGTCACAATGCTTCTACATAACTCACCCGATAAAGCCTAGTTGCGTTGTATTCTAGAGATCCAAGAGATGCATCATCAGGATGGACGGAGTGAACAATGAGTATGACTATGATCAGTTTGGCATGGACCCAAAAGAAGAGGAGAACTATGATGACGATGAAAATTACACCACTAGAAGGAGCAGAACTACCTTGCCCGAGACATGACGTCCCTTCTTACGAAAGAGTCATAATGCGGGTCGGAAGTATTCAAGAAAGATTAAAAAGACCCAAACCGTCATTGAGAGGATTGTCAAACGACACCGTACTACTTGATTTGTGTACTTCATTTATTTGTGTACTACTTTTGTGTACTTCTCATTGTGTAATAATTCACACATTAGTTTGTGTACTTCATTTGTGTGTACCTCCTAAATTACATTATTATATACTTGGATCAACACTTCTTATGTACTCCCTCCGTTCCTAAATATAAGTCTTTTAAGAGGTTTCACTACAGGATGACATACAGATGTATATAGACATGCTTTAGCGTATATATATTCACTCATTTTGCTCTGTATGTAGACCCCTAGTGAAATCTCTAAAAAGACTTATATTTAGGAATGGAGGGAGTAATATGTATTTTCACACACCATTTGTTAATTAGAGAAGCCCTAACACAACACAAATTACTAGTAGCGTTGGCCACGTCATTGGCGCCAACACTAACATACAACCGATACTTGAGCTAAACTGGTGTGAGAACCACTCATTTCCCCCTTCTCCCCCGCCACCGGACACTGTTCTCTGTCGTTCCCCGCCCAGTCGCGTCCTTAGCCTGCACTAGTCGTGCCGTGCTGCCCAACTGTTTCCCTAGACCACCCGTTCATCAAAGAGCCTCTCCCTCTGTCGTCCTGTCTGGCCACTCTCTCCGTCCATGGGCCCGTCTAGTCAGCCCGTCCGCCCCGCACCCTCACCCCATCGCGTGGTCTAAACGGGCGCTCCCGCCCCCTCGCCCCCTCCTGACAGCCGACCCCCTCTCGATTCGAATGGTATGAAACTTTCCCTAACCATTTGATGAAATGCATTATATGTTTATTAGTGAATTGATGAAATACGTTATATGTTGCATCGTGTGTTCTTGCGAATGGTCTCGCGCCATGTTTCTTTTTGCAGGGAATGTCGAGAGAGTTGCCAATATATTGGCGAAACATGGATTCATTTCTATTTCATCAAATTTCTAGCACCCAATATATATGCCCATTTTTGTCAACGTTCATGTTGATTTTTTATTCTATGAACGTAGCACAAAATGGAATATTGTAAGTGTTGTTCTGACACAGGGGGTATGTGCGAAGATCCTTACCTTGACAACAATAAGTGGTCCTCCATCATGCTATAATGTGACTACAAATATTATACGGTAATCAATCTTTAACGTTGCTACCAAATATATTTTTCTATCTTTCCTTCAAAGTGTAATTTATGTTTTTTATTTGTCAACTAGTGTGTCCCTTGCTATGCAAGACCCTTTCTCCTAAACAATTATTTTGTCCACGACATGCAAGAGGTGACTCAGATGACTGCTTACCTCGTGTTCTTTGTTGCTAACATTGAGTCCCTTAGGGGCATTTATGGAGCTGGTCCAAATGATGCACGATACCTGCCACTAGTCCATACCTTGAACAAAGGTAGCATTTGTAGAAAATGTGTGGTAAGAGTTTCGACTATAGCATGTCTTTCACATATATACATTCTTCTTACACAAGTCAAATGTGGGTTACTATGTTCCTTTCTATGTTGCTATTTTGTTCAAGGGCAGAAGCTCCCAAGATGTGTTGTGCCTCCGGTGATGGATGACCACCAGGGTGATATGACAATTATTTCCGCCGACAAGATCTATGTCGGAGGTACATACTTGTTGAATGCATGTGATGTACAACTCGAAATAAATGAATGGAGGCAACTACTAAGTGACTGCAACTTGAAGATTGGAGATCGATGGATCTCCGTGTTCCACCCTAGAGATGAAGGGTTTTTTCCTATTATTCAAGATTTTTTAAAGGAGAATATCAATTCCGTACTAGTAGTTACGATGGTTAATGTATGTATATCTTATGTTATACGTGTACATATTTGTTGTCGTATCTTATGGAATCAATGTGGGATGCAAACGTCGTTATGTATATATTGATACAAAATTGCGCTGCCGTTGCAACGTTTTTTTGCTGCATTCTATAAATAGTAATGGCGTGAGGAAAAAGGTACGACAACAGTAATATTCTCTCTACTTTCTAACATTGGGAAATCTCGCATGCCATAGATATGTATGATATTGTCGTCGTGTAGATACATCCCATGCCATAGGTATTCACAATACTGCTGGCGTCGGTTCCAACTCCACCACTATTTTTTAGCAGTGGTGCCTTATTGGTGGTGTTGGGTCTCGACGCCAGGAAGGCCATTTTTGCCACACCATAGCTAGGCTTTTCTACACTAGTGCACTTTCTCTCTTGCATCAACTTTATCTTTGTATACCTCAATACCATGTTCAGAAGTATTATGCCCAAGTACTATACCTTCATTTACCATAAAGTGACACTTCTCCCAATTCAATACAAGATTAGTTTCTTAATATCTCTGCAAAACTTGATCAAGGTTGCTTAAGAAATCATCAAAAGAAGTCCCGTAACTGAAAAAATCATTCATTAAAACCTCAACAATCTTTTCACAAAAGTTACAGAATGTAGCAATCATACATCTTTGAAAGGTAGCAAGTGCATTTCATAAACCAAAAGGCATACATGTATACGCATAAGTTCCAAACGGGCAAGTAAAAGTAGTTTTCTCTTGGTCCTCTTTTGACACAGGTATTTGAGAAAATCCAGAGTACCCATGAAGAAAGCAAAAATGGGTAACATTTTATAAAAAAGGCAAGTGGTAATGATCTTTTCTAGTACCTTTATTTAATTTCCCGAAAGTAATTACCATCTTATAACCAGTTTCTATCCTTTGTGGTATAAGTTCATTTTTATCATTAAGGACAACAGTTATACCTCCTTTCTTAGGAACACAATGGACAAGGCTTACCCATCTACTATCACCTATGGGATAGATTATACCTGCCTCCAAAAGCTTTAATATTTCAGTTCTCACAACCTCTTTCATTTTAGGATACATGCGACGTTGATGATCAATGACAGGTTTAACATGTGGTTCCATATTAATCTTGTGCCGACATAGAGTGAGACTAATGCCCTTAAGATCATAAAGAGTATATCCAATAGCAGCCTAGTGCTTCTTCAGAGTTTTGAGTAACATCTTTTCTTAATGCTCTGAAAGGTTAGCACTAATAATAATAGGATATATCTTCTTTTCATCAGGATAAGCACATTTCAAAGTATCAAGTAATTTATTTAGCTCAAACATGGGATCTCCCTTGGGTGTAGGAGGATCCCCTAAGATCTCAATAGGCAAGTTGTGTTTAAGTATAGGCATTTGTCTAAAGAATATATCATCTATTCCATTTCTCTCATTCGTATGCATGTCATTTCCATGGTCTAGCAAGTATTTTTGTAAAGGATAAGTAGGAAGCATAACAATAGAAGCAAGACAAATAAGTTCATCTTTATTAGACAATTCTTTCTCATTTGGTTGTCTACCAAATTTAGAGAAAATAAACTCATGAGACACATCACCAAAGCTTACTTTAACCTTCTCAGTAACGTAATTAATTTCAGCATTAACAGTATTCAAGAAAGGTCTACCAAATATAATGGGACAAAAACTATCTTTTGTGAACCAAGTACTAAGTAATCAATCGAGTACTTTATTTTTTCGCACAAGACCTCAACATCTATGATACGTCTCCAACATATCTATAACTTTTTATTGTTCCAGGCTGGTATGTTATCATTCTAGGATACTTTTTGGGCATTTGTTTACCAATTTATAATATTTTTGAGCACTAACCTATTGACCCAGTGCCCAGTGTCAGTTGTTGTTTTCTGCGTGGTTTTGGATTTTCAGGTTTACTGTACCAAACGAATTGCCACGAAACTTTTTGGTGATTTTTTATGGACAAATACATGACCTACGAGCTTGATAGGGAGGCTATATGGGCCACAAGGGTCCCACAAGCAAACATGGCGCACCCCCAGGTAGGGGGCTGTTGTCTTGTGCCTCCCTCGGGCATCTCCCAATGCCCCTCTCTGGCCAATAAATTTACATATATCCTGAAAACATCAGAAGATCTCCCAAAACTCTTTTTCCACCGCCGCAAGTGTCACACCCAAGATGCGACCCTATCCTCATTTTGGCTCGAGGGCCTCGACATGGACAGGAGTGCATCTCGTCGTGTTGCAAGAATGGATATCATTACACGTACATGTACAAAAGAGATGAGTATATGGAATTGGATTACACTCGCCACAAGCTACATCAAGATCACAACAATACAACAACATATTCAAACTTCATACAGGAGAGCAGGGTCCAACTACGGATGAAAACAAATGACAAAATGACATCCATCCTTGCTATCCCAAGCTGTCGCCGGGAACCCATCCTAGGTTGACGAAGAAGAAGAAGTAGAACTCCAAATCAGAAACAAGCATTGCGCTCACGTCAAATCATCGCATTACCTGTAACTGCAACTGTTGTTGTAGTAATCTGTGAGCCACAGGGACTCAACAATCTCATTTCCAAGGGTATCAAGACTATCAAATCTTAATGGGTGAGGTATGGTTAAGTGGTGAGGCTGCAACAAGCGACTAAGCATATATTTGAGTGGCTAAGTTACGAATACAGGGCGTAAAGTATGGTGGTCTACGAGTAACGGATGTGAACTAGTAATGATCACTAACTGATCCTGAACACCTACTTACGTCAAACATAATCCCACCGTGTTCTCTCTCAGATTAGGACTCAGGAGAAGATACAGTCATCGTTATGCACACAGTTGGTGTATTTTATTTGAGTTTACTTCAAGTTTACTATGACCGGGTGTTAAACAAAGTTTTCCAAGTTTGCCACATAACCCGGGCACAGCTTTCCAAAAGATTTAACCCTGTAGGGGTGCTCCAACTCATCCATCACAAATTAACCACACGCAGCAGGAATAACCTCGACCACGGATCTCGTGATCTTCCTAGGCAATTCCACAGGAAATCTGCCACCTCGAGATAGCCCAAAGAAAAATCGGAATTCCTCACTCAAGACGTTCGAGAAAGGTAAAACAAATCCAGCAAGGCCGCCCGGCAGGCCAGATCCCAATAGGAGCCGCACGTATCTCTGTCTCGGGGCACTACCATATGAGAAGTACGTACGGTGGCCGGATAGAAATCCCTCGAGTTGCCACGAGGTGGCCCCACAAGTGGCTCTAGTTTGGACCAACAGTCATGAGGAGCACTGGCCCGGGTTGTTGATTAATTATCCACGGGTGCTGGTGGGTCCCTATGCAATTTTATTAGTTATTAGGAAAATGTAGTACCAATGTTGGGCCTTGCCAAACAAGCTTTATCCTAAAACAAAAAATCAAGGGGTTCCCCATAACAACCCCGAGCATGTTAGGGGCGCTCAATTATGGAACATAACACCGGTTCACAAGTAACTAGGGCGGCAAGAGTGGAACAAAACACCGAGCAAAAGGCCAAGCCTTCCACCTTTTACCAAGTATATATGTGCATTAAATTAAATATCAATCTTATTGTGATAACAAAAAATGTCCATGTTGACACATGGAAGCAATTGCACCTGCAGCTAGAAACGCTATAAGAAAGGTTGAGCAAGTGGTAACAAAGCCAAACAGAGGTTTGCTGGGATGTGGACGGGTTAGAGGCTTTCATGGCAACATTGGGAGGCTTGTCAAACAAGTGTTAGGTAGCATGACATAGCGATATAAAACGAGACATCTAGCATGGAAATGATAGTAGTGGTATCTGGGGGAATGTGTCATATTGCCTGAGATACCGCTCGGGAGAAGAACGATTCCATGAAGAAGAAGAGCCAACGTAGTCGAACGAATCCTCACACTCTGAACGCTTTCGAAACTCTATCAAGAAGAATCAATCCGGAAACAACAATCAACACACGGTACACCACAACATATGCATGATATGATGCACAAACCAATATGATGCATGTCCATTTAATTATGCAAGGCATGGAATGGCATGAACAACAAACAACTACTACACATTAAGTGAAGTTCAATATGCAACGAGTTGCATATTGACAAAACTCCATATTTGAATTACTTAGTTCATTCCCGTTTATGTACACATCAATGTTAAATGTTGTTGGACATGGTAAGAGGTGAAGCATGAACAACTATATCATCTAGGCATTTTAAATGGGTCCGAAAGCAACATGTAGCATATCCGAAACATCCCCATACGCAAATTATGAATTTGGTCCAGATCTGTCCTAACACACTTTTACATTTATTAAACATGGAAATAAACTGCGTCATGAGATTCTACACGTTTTTCTAGTCAAGTTACATATATTAAACATTGCATCGGAGCTACGACTTATTAGTTATGAAATAAATCTTTTTTACATGGCATTTATGCAAATTACATGAAAACAGCAGGTTAAACATTTTAAACATATGTGAGAGTTGAATATTGTGAATCTACATGGATTTCTAGTCACTTTTCATATATAAAGTTTTTACGTGCGATGCACGGTTAATTGTTTCTGAGCCTCTCAAAATCACGCTTTTTCTGTAATTATAATGTTCAAGATTAATTGACAAAATCACAGATCCTAAAAAAACACCACACGGGTCAAATCTGTCCACGGGCCAATATGGGCAATGGGCGCAAAATAGCATACTGCGCACACGGGCGAGGGATAGGCTGGGGCGCCCACCTTGCTGGCTTTGGGCCGGCTCGGTGAGGAGGCCCACGAGGGGGCGGCGAGGTGCAGCTTGGCTGGGCAGCTAGGTAGGCAGGCCGAGGCCCACCTGGCCACATCCCAATCATAGGTCAACACGAATGGGCGTTGGGGCATCGTCCTCCTCGCTTGAGCGAGCATGTCACGGGCGACGGGGCTCGTGGCGGTGCATCCATGGCGTGAGGGAGCCGAGGAGCCTGGGGATGGGGAGATCTGGCCGGCACCAGCGACTAGTGGTAGCGTTGAGCCTGAGGCCGAAGGGATCCCTAGAGAAGCAAGCTCGAGGCCATGGAGACAAGCAGCAGGGCTCGCAAGGAGGCGAGGCAAAACAGTGGCGGGGCACGGCGTGAGGAGGCGCGATGGATGGGTGGCGGGGTACGACGCTTGTCGCGGTGGTCCGGCGAGGCAACATCAGCCAAGGCGGCCATGGGAGGCGCGCAAGGGAGCTCAGAGTGGATCTGGGAGGCTCTGTGGTTGCCGGAAATGTTCGGTGGCCGCGGAAATTGTACGGTAGGTGGGGATTTGGACGAATCTGAGCCCAGATTTCAGATCTGAGGGCCAGATTTGGCTGGGTGGCTAGGGTTGCGGGATTGGATGGAGGTGGAGCTAGCAGGTGGGGTTTTCTAAGGGTGTGGCTGTAGTTTTACATGGGGGAAACCCTAGAGAGTAAAGGGGCTCTCTCCATGGGGGGTTTTATATAGAGAATGGCCTATGGTGGGTTGGACCTCATCTGTCCGATCGTGATCTGATGACCACGAATGGAGGGGCAAGCTAGGTTGGGCTACTGGGCTGTGTAGTTGGGCTAGGTGGGGACGAGAGGAAGAATTGTGGCCCGTGACATGGGTTTGAAACACCGAGAAAACGTCCGAGAATTTGACCGACAAGTGTCGCTATATATTTAACCGCTAGGGTACCAAAAGACCTCTGATTGCGACGAAATTTAGCAGGCAGTCTACCGTCAATATGATAAGACTGAACGCCAACTTTCAACCCAATCTAGGAATATTTACACGCACCTTTAAAAACAATATTTTTTGATGTCGCGGGCGCGTGCATGTGTGGTTGGCCTCGAAATGGGCAACGACAAGAATGGAGTGAACCGACGACTACGAATGGATGCAAGTTTTCAAAAATGGGTAACGATGCTATGTAGATGATGCGAATGATGCGATGATGAATGTGAAAACCACACGAATCACACAACAACAATGGAATGAAAGGGGAATCTTCTGGAGCATTGGTCCGGGCTGTTACAGCAAGTCTCTGTTCCGATGGGAAGCCATCTAAAGCTTCGTTCTCGCACCCTGTCGGAGGGTGGATCGCTCATGGAGGGGATCTTCATCAACCTTGCTGCCCTCTCCATGATGTGTTAGTAGTCTACCATAGACCTACGGGTCCATAGGTAGTACCTAGATGGCAATCTCTCTCTCTCTCTTATGATGTTCCATACAATGTTCATCACATCTTCGCTTTGATCTATCTGATATAATCACTTGTATGGTGTGTTTGTTGGGATTTGATGAATTCTGGGTTTATGTTCAGATTATTCATGATAAGTATTTGAGTCTTCTCTGATCTTGTATGATTCTTATGTGCATCATAATTATAGCTTCGTAATGCTTTCCAATCTATTGATGTAGTTTGGCCAACTAGATTGATATTTCTTCAGTGGAAGTAGTGCGTTGTTGTAGGTTCAACCTTGCGAGTTTCTATATCCCAGTGATAGAAGGGGGCAGGATGCATCTTTGTTTTGCTCTTACTAAGGATAAAATGATGGTGCTTATTTCATACGTTGAGTTTAGTTTGTCTACATCATGTCATTGTTCTCCAAGCATTACTCCATTTTACTTAATACTCTAGACGCATGCTGGATAGCAGTCGATGGGTGGAGTAATAGTAGTAGGTGCAGACAGGAGTTGGCCTAATTGCTTATGGACGTGATTCTCATATACACATGATCATTTCCATGAACAATCGCATAACTATCCGCTTTCTATCAATTGCCCAACAATAATTTGTGTACCCACCATATGCTACTTTCATGAGAGATGCCACTAGAGAACCCTACGGCCCTCGGATCTATTCACTCATATATTTAAAAACGCTATCATTACCTTGCTGGTATTATTTACTTTTTATTTTATTTTGCAATTTACAATTATCTACACACCTCATTTCCTTGCAAGTAACGAGATCAAGGGGATTGACAACCCTCTTACCCACGTTGGGTGCAAGTTGTTTCTTTATTTGTGTGCAGTTGCTGAAGACAGTTGAGGATTGGTATTCCTAGGAAATACTTACCCACTTTGTGTTGCGATAACCCATTCCTCTTCATAGAAAACCCAATGTAGATCACAAGTATTAGGAAGGATTTCTGGCGCCGTTGCCGGGGAATACCATCACCAACTATCAAGTAGCTTCTCACAAAATTTCATTCACTTATTTATCTTTTTGTTTGCTGGTATATTTAGTTTGTCTCATAAAAAATAAATATACAAAAATATTTACCTTTGCTTGCTCGTAGTTTACTTCTGTAAGTGCTTTGCTTGCTAGGTTGCTTGTCTTTCTTGTTGCTTTGCTAGTTCGGCCATCATGTCTAAGGATAGATTCCACAATATTTCTCACTATAAAATAATGTAGGAGATAGAAGGTTCCATGAAAACCTTCATGACTTCACAATTTGAGCATAATAAATTCTTTACCTCTGAAATAAAGGAACATTGAATTTTGCTTGATGATATTAGCATGCAACTTGATTAAATCAATAAAGAGGTATCTATCCTTCAATCACAATATTCTCCACTAAATAATTACTAGGAAAAATCACTGATAAGCAAACCACTCTAGTAAATAGGATTGTTGCTAAACCCGAATATTTCCCGGTTATGAATCATGATGAAGATCTTGAAAATTATTGGTGTTTCTTCCATTGATTCTTTGTTTACCTCTATGAATATTAATGATAAAGGGACTGGTGATGAGTAAACCTTAGCTAAGGAGCGTCCCGTTTGCTTGGAGGGTGATGATTTTAATGCTAAAACTGAAAAAACTAGGCTTGAAGAGGCCAAAACTTTAACTAGTGATGTACCCACTATCGTGGATTACAAGGACTTTAATTATAATAATTTCTCTTTAGTAGAATGTATTTCCTTTCTACCATCCATTATTATCTCACCAAGTTCTTATGAGCAAAACAAAGCTTTTACCAAACATATAGTAGAAGCTATGATGAAAGCTTATGATGAGAAACTTTAGCTTGAAGTTTCTATTCCTAGAAAATTGCATGATGAGTGGGAACCTACTATTAAAATAAACATAAATAAATATTATTGCAATATTTTGTGTGACCCTGGTTCTAGGGTTTCAACCATACCTAAAACTTTATGTGGTGTACTTGATCTCACTGACATTGAAGAGTGTTCCTTAAGCTTGCATCTTGCAAATTCTACCATCAAGAAACATGTAGGTAGCATAATTGATGTGCTTATTATTGCAAATAAAAATTATGTGCTTGTAGATTTCATTGTGCTTGATTGATTGCAATCCTTGTTGTCCCATAATACTTGGAGACCATTCTTACGAACTATAGGTACAATTATTGACATGAAAGAGGGAAACATAAGGTTCCAATTCCCATTAAAGAAAGGGATGAAACACTTCCCTAGAAAGATAATCGAACCAACTTATGAATCAATCACGAGAGCAACCTATGGGTTGAGTGTCAAGGATGACAATAGTTATCTTATTTTTTTTACTTTCCGTTCTTGTGTGATAACATGATTTTTTCCTCTGTAATGATTATGTTTTTACATTTTAATTAGTGTTTGTGCCAAGTAAAGCCTTTGGGATGATTTGCATGATAAGTAGAACTGATACGGTGCAAAAATAGAAACTTTGACATACAATGCATGATTTTTTTGATTTTACTGGAACGTCTTATTAATTTGTAAATTTTACACCATACTAATATACAAATTCTACAAGTCTTACTAATTTTTCAGAATTGTTTGAGTTATAGAAGTATGGCTACCAAATGTATGTTTACGGACTATCCTGTTTTAAACAGAATCTGTTTTTTGCATGCATAGTTTGCTTGTTTTGATTATGCTATGGATTATATCGGGGGGTATAAGCCATGGAGAAGTTAGAATACAATACCCCATGATAAAATAATAATAATAATCAATATATAACAGTACCCAAAGTATTTAATATGTTGCTTATGCTAACGGGTCTCACAAAGTTTTGTTGAGTTTTATGTGATTGAAGTTTTCGAGTTTTGCGTGTTGTCATGATGGACCACAAGTAAGGATCAACAAGAGACTAAGCTTGGGGATGCCCAAGTCACTCCAAGTACCATATTAAGGAAGACTCAAGCGTCTAAGCTTGGGGATGCCCCGGTAGGCATCCCCTCTTTCGTCTCAATTCATCGGTATGTTGCTTGAAGCTACATTTTTATTCATCACATGATATGTTTTTTCCTTGAAGCGTCATTTGCTTTTGTTTGATTTTACTTTTTAGTTGCCACAATCATTGTTTTCTATACATACCTACTTAATCATGATTTGTTAGAATACTCTATGTGCATCACTTATATCTATTGAGCTTGGCAGTTCCTATAGTGCTTCACTTATATCTTTTTGAGCATGGTGGCGTGTAGATTTTATAGAAATAATATGCGCTCGTTCTTCAATTATTTGTTTGATATCTAAATAAATAGTGATGGTAATTTTCATGGGTCATAAGACTACCCCAAGAATAATAGATATTCAATCAATGATAATCAAAACCATCATGTAGCACATATAGAGAATGTAGAGTCGAGACTCAAAACGAGTCAAGCCTCTATGTGTTAGTGCCATCCCTGGATCAGTATGCTGACACACATAGTACATAAATGTATATATCAAAGTGCAATCACATGTAAATAACGTAAAACTGATATATATATATACCTCTTAAAACTCAGCAGAAACAGTCAACGGGAGTGGAATCCTGATAAACACCAACGACAGGTTGATTGTAGACTGTAAACCCTAAACCCTAGATCGTACTCTTACTCCCCGTAGATAAGTATCTGCAACATAAGACGTTGCAGCTGTGTAGGTCAGTACATTGAATGTACCGGCAAGATCACCATAGATGGGATAATAAAAACTACTCTATATGCAAAAGGCTTTGTGTCTCTATGTCTGAGTTTTTGCAGAAAAGCTAATCTTATTTTCCCTATGAGAAAGGACTCAAGTGGAATTTCACTACAAAAGTTGGTTGTTAATGAGATGGTTCCACCAACCAATTCTCATATCCCAAAATTATTAATAGACCCACTCATCATAATTTAATAATTGTGTTGAGAATGGCTGCTAGTATCATCTCTGGTGCTCATGTTGTATGTAACCAAGGACACAACTAATCGATTAGTTTAACACTCTGTAGAGGTTTGTACACTTTACCCGCAAGATTCGATCCCTCTTATTGTGTCCACACACTGCCTGATGTTTGAGAATGAAACGATCGAAAATTGTCTTCCAAAGTGATCCTATGATAGAAAGTCAATGCCCATCCAATCCTACCATTTTTCTACATCTTGTAGCAATCTGACCTACTAGAGTCCCATATTGACTTGTGGTTGCACACGTAAGCTTTCCGGCCTTGAAGTATCCATCCATCTCTTTGAGGCTGGGTGGTATTCCGTTGGGATGATCACAGGTAGATACCGGGGCTCCCGACATAACCATGATAGATATCAGGCTGCCAAAATGCATGTCCAATCCACCCAAAGGTATGTTGAGTCCTTGAAGTCTTGAAGTCTTGATCATCATGTAGGTCTTGAATTACTTAATCACACAACACTCCTGAATCTCAAAACCAACCCCGTCTACTAAAGCATATCAATTGTGAAGTAATGGCCCTTCCCAGGCAATGGTAACACGGGTAGGGTTTATCCTACCTCATGATACTACCAAAAGTTCAAGCTCAATATCCTAGTGGATGTATGATGTGAAGATTTATTCTAATGCAAATAAAACATAGGTAATGTAAGATGATCAAAGTGAACTTTCCTGGTAAGTTGAAGAACATGATATCACTCTCAGAAAAATAACACTTGATAGAACTATTCGTCACTCTCTGATGAAAATCTGTATAATCAAACATTGCATTTATATAAGCAATCATACTATCAATCAATAAGACAAACCAAAATTTTAACACACTGGTGTTGTGATGAAGGAAATACTCAAGACAAAAGTTAAATCGATAAAAGTTCATCAAAACAACCAAGGTAGTGTTTTCCTACAAATATCCTAATTTCAATATCAATAAGACAACAACAAATTAAAATCCAACAAAAGTATTTTGGTAAATATTTTACTCGCAAAAAGAATTAATTTTGAAGAACAACTAAGAATTACGAAAAACAACACACTAAACACCATAAGTTTTCTAGTTAATAAACTTAACAAGTAAAACAAATAAAATCATAATATATTAATATAAGAGAAAACAAAATATAAACAACTAATATAACATAAAGTAAGACTTATAAAAAAATTTATAAAAATATTTTCAAATAGGAAATCAAACTAGCAATGAAATCAATTGCAAGTTATTATAGAACTACAATTAATTTCATAATATCCAATAACAGAAAAATATTTTTGGTCTAAATACTACTGTTAACTAACAGAAAACAAAATAAGCATTGTCAACTAATACAAAATAAAACAAATTAAAAACATTTAAAACAAAAGAAATATAAATAAACCTAAAAAGAACTAAAGTAGAATCTGTTTTTCTTGAAAACCTAATTTATATTACTCTAAAAATTCTCATATTGAACGTGGTGATAAATATGACTAATATAAACCATTAGCAAAAAGAATCACTCATAAATATGTTTTTAAACTCAAGTTATTCAAATTCTTGTGATTTGAGAAATTTTCGATGAATTCAAATTTTAAAATTTCAAATATGATCAAACTTGATATCTATAGAAACAAGAATTTTTTTTTGACATAATGAAAAAAGAATCGCTCAAAAACATTCAATACGCTAAAAGATATTAGCAATCTAAGACAGGAACTATTTCTGTCTACAAAACAGAAACTTGGAAGAAGGAAAATGCTAGAGTTTTGTCAGGGACACGTGGCATAAGAGGAGTGGATGGACATGTTTGCTGCGAAGTCTAAACAATGGATGTCCACAATATAGAGCGTACCGGTTCGAGTGTTTTTAGGTGAACTATTGTGGGCCTTTGTATGGAGATCCGAGGGTGAGAGGGAGAGGGGGAAGCTCACAGGGGATCGGGGTGTTCTCTGGCGTTGACTCTGGGAGGGAGCTCCCTGGTTCAATGGCGCCGGCAATCTGGAGGATCCACAATGACTTCGAGGGCACTTGGGGAAGCAATGCCACATGCGGCAACATTCAGTGGTGTCGGGGAAGAGTTTGGGCAAGGGGTGAAGCTCGGGGAGAAGCAATGGCGTCGGGGTTGGGCGGTGGCTCTGGCGAGCTCTAGGGTGGCGTTTCTGTCGAGGATTTGTCGGGGTCTTAGCAAAAATGAGATGCTTCCGGACGCCTCTATTGATAGGCGGGGTCGCAGTGAGGATTTGGTAAGCATTGATCGGATCCGATGAAAAAACGGGCGTGGATCCTCTCGCCGGCGTCGAGAAGGAAGGAGGGGATCTCCTGGTGAAGATGGCCAATCCAGAAACAGATCCGGGTGGGTCCCGTGCGCCAGCGGGCGAAGCAAATAGGGAAGAGGGTAGGTGGCCGATTCCCTGGGGAAACACTTGTGGCCGGCGCGCCGGCCGAACCGTTTGGCTGGTCGCGCACGACCCACGCATGTAGCTGATTAGGCGTGTAGATTTCCACTAAAAAAGCTGCATATACGTTCGTCAGAGTTGCACCCCAAGTTCACCGAATTGTTTTGCTACAACCCACATTTTATTTTTCTACTTCGCATCATCATCGTCGGTTTTTTGCTACGACCATGTTGATATTTTTTTTGCTACAACTATATTTTTTGTTGCATCCGTGATCGAAATTTGCTGCATCGTGGTCGAAATTTGCTGCATCGAGGATTTTTGCTGCATGGAAAAATCTAAGGGTCAAACCAGATCCAATCTAACAGATCGGGCGGCCCGTGTGCGGCTGGCCAAAAGTTTCGGTCGGCACGCCGGCGCAGAGCACTGTCTGATTCCCTACCGGTTCGGGACGTGCAAGGCGGGCTGGGGGGAGAGAGTGGGAGGTGGGCCTCGGGGTGAAATGGGCCTGGTGACACTAGTGGCTTCGTCCTTTAAAGAAAACTTTTTTTCTTTTTTTTAAAATAGATAAAGAAAAAGGAAAACAACCAAACAAAATAAAAGTTTATATAGGCATATAGTATACCAAAATTTTGAGAAAACAAAACTATACAACATGAACATATTTTCATGTTCATATAAAATACTCACAAAATCAAATAATCCAAACAATGCTACTCCTGTAAACAAAATGCAAAGAAAACATCTTGAAAATACCAAAATGGCTTCAAATTAATTTCTATCCATTTTTATATTGAATGGAATCATTTTACCCTATCTTCCATATATTTTTATTTTTTGAGAAAAATAACTTTTGAAAACCACTTCAAGAATGAATTTGAATTTTAATGTCAAATCATTTCAAAATAGTTTCCTGAGTTTTATAAATGCAAATATAATCCAAATGGCCCCTGGTTTGGAGTGTCATTTTGCTCCTCTCAAGATTTTCATTTGGGGTAAGGGGATATGAATTCATTCAAACTTTGAAATAGAAATAGAACCTATTATGAAATAAAATCCAAATAAAGAAATTTTAGTTGTTTTAAAATCCAAAATTTCAAATCCTTTATTTTGAAGAAGTCGTGTCATCTTATCTCACTCATTTGAATTGGATGAATTTGAATTCAAAAGCAAAGGGGAAAGTCATTTTATTCCCTCTCATTCAAAAGTTTCAAAAAGTTCCAAATTTCACTCAATTTTAATCACTCGATCAAACAATCAATCATTCAATTTATTAATATAACATTTCAAAATTTGGGATGTTACACATAATTTTTTCGTGGATGACATTGATGTAGTGATATGAAAAAGGTGGAAGTCCATAATTGTTGATTGATAGAGGTGTCGATATTAAGAGGTGCTGGCATTTTATTCATCTAAACATTAAACGGGCATAATGCTGACGTGTGAGCATTTGTATTCCTCGTTAAAATCCTAGTGTTGTTTCGAGTCGGGGGCGCGTGATGGTTAACTCCTACCAACCTCCTCCCTCGGGGCATGTGGGGAGTGCTTTGATATGTGATAAGACTAATAAAACTTTGTAGTAGGTATATGAGTTCTTTATGACTAATGTGACACCATGGACATACGCATCTTCACCTTTTCATATTTGCCAGCCTCTTCGGTGTCGTGCATAGCCCATTCTCACCTCAAGGATCGATGAAACTTTCGCCAGTGCATCTCGTGACATGATACGCTCTGTTACACATAAGTCTCATTATATCTTCCTCAAAATAGCCACCATACCTACCTATCATGGCATTTTCATAGCCATTCCGAGATATATCGCCATCCAAATTCCATCGTCACTTCACATGACTAGTTTCTTCATCATCGTGTTGCTTTGCATGATCATATAGAGCTGACATAGTATTTGTGGCAAAGCCACCTTCATCATATTTTTGATTAATGTCACGCTAGATCAATGCACATCTTGGTACACTGCCAGAGGCATTCATATAGAGTCATATCTTCCTATCAGTTCTTCATGTTGAGTTGTAAGTAAATAAAAGTGTGATGATCATCATTTTTAGAGCATTGTCACTGTGAGGAAATAAAAATGGGGGAGGCCAAATGAGCTGAACATAAAAAAGGGAGAATGGGGGAGGCAAAACGGAAAAGAAAGAATAGGGCCCACCATAAAAATGAGAGAAAAAGAGAGAAGTGACTTTGCTACTATCTTTTACCACACTTGTTCCTCAAAGTGACACCATGTTCTTCATACAGAGAGTCTCGTAAGTTGTCACTTCCATATGCTAGTGGGGATTACCTTTTCATAATAAACTTAGCTTGTATACTCCGATGACGGGCTTCCTAGAATGCCCGAGGTCTTCGTCAGCAAGCAAGTTCGATGCACACCCACTTAGCTTAAGTTGAGCTTTCATACACTTATATCTCTAGTGCGTCATTTGCATGGCAATCCCTACTCCTTGCATTGACATCTATCAATGAGCATCTTCATAGATCGCTGGTACACCTAGTTAATGTGAGACTATCTTCTCCACCTTTTACCCCTTTGATACCTACCACCATATTCTATTCCACATATATGCTATGTCCAATGGTTCACACTCATGTATTGCCGAAGTATAAAATGTTGATGCATATTGAAAAAGAACTATCCAATTACATGACTTGGGCACCATGGTGCTTAACATTTGTATTAATGTGGTGAAGACGGAGACATGCCTTGATAATATAATAAGATGGACAGGGGTAAAACATTATTATAGGATCGTATACTTCGAAAATCAATGATTTTGTTTCTTATGCTTACAAATATTGCTATGTTGTTGTTATTAATTCATCGTTTCTCAATGAGCATACATACAAAATATTACATAATGGGTAGCATGTCAAAATAAAAAAAATCCTTTTTATCATTTACCAACTCGAGGACGAGCAGGAATTAAGCTTGGGGATGCCGATACGTCTCCAACGTATCTATAATTTTTGATTGTTCAATGCTAATATGTTATCATTCTAGGATATTTTGGGGGGCATTTGTTTACCAATTTATAATATTTTTGAACACTAACCTATCGACCCAGTGCCAGTGCGAGTTATTGTATTCTACGTGTTTTTGGATTTTTGAGGTTTACTGTACCAAACGAAGTCCAATTGCCACGAAATTTTTGTTGATTTTTTCTAGACCAATACAGGACCTACGAGTTTCCAAGGGAGGCTAGGTGGGACATGAGGGTCCCACAAGCCAACAGGGCACGCCCCCCGAGGGGCGGGGGCATGCCCTGTTGGCTTGTGCCTCCCTCGGGCATCTCCCTATGCCCCCTCTCTGGCATATAAATTCACATATGCCCTAAAAACAGTAGAATCACTCTCAAAACTCTTTTTCTGTCATTGCAAGTCTCTGTTCTGATGGGAGGCCATCTAAAGCTCCATTTTGGCACCCTACCGAAGGGGGGAACGATCACGGAGGGGATCTTCATCAACCTTGCTACCCTCTCCATGATGTGTGACTAGTCTACCACAAACCTACGGGTCCGTAGGTACCTATATGGCAATCTTTATCTCTTATGATCTTCAATACAATATTCATCGCATGTTCGCTTTGATATATCCGATGTAATCACTTGTATGGTGTGTTTGTTGGGATCCGATGAATTGTGGGTTTATGTTCAGATTATTCATGACAAATATTTTAGTCCTCTCTGATCTTATATGATTCTTATGTGCATGATCATTATAGCTTTGTAATGCTTTCCGATCTATTGATGTGGTTTGGCCAACTAGATTTATATTTCTTCGGTGGAAGTAGTGCATTGTAGTAGGTTCACATAGCGGGTTTCTATATCCCAGTAACAGAAGGAAACAAGATGCGTCTTTGTGTTGCTGCTACTAAGGATAAAATAATGGGGTTTATTTCATACATTGAGTTTACTTTTTCTACATAATGTCATTGTTCTGCAAGCATTACTCCATTTTACTTAATACTTTAGATGCATGATGGATAGTTGTCGATGGGTGGAGTAATAGTAGTAGGTGTAGTGAACAATCGCATGATCATTACTCCATTTGACTATGGACGTGATGCCTATATACACATGATCATTGCGGTGAACAATCGCATAACTATCCGCTTTTCTATCAATTGCCCAACGGTAATTTGTGTACCCACCATATGCTACTTTCATGAGAGATACCACTAAAGAACCCTACACCATGATACGTCTGCATCATATCTACTTTGCCAAACACTTTGTCCCTTGTTTTGGACTCTAATTTGCATGATTTGAATGGAACTTACCCGGACTGACGTTGTTTTCAGCAGAATTTCCTTGGTGTTAATTTTGTGCAAAAATAGAGGTTCTTGGATTGACCTGAAAATTTACGAAGAATATTTTTGGAATTAATAAATAATACCGGCGTAAGAATCAACCGGAGGGGGAACCCATTGGTCACAAGACAGGGGGCGTGGCCACCCCCTGGCCGTGCCTAGGTGGCTTGTGGGCCCCCTGGAGCTCCATAGACCTCAATTCCAACTCCATATATTCACATCCGCGGAGAAAAAAATTGGAGAGAAGAGTTCATCGCGTTTCACGAAATGGAGCCGCCACCTCCTCCTGTTCTTCCTTGAGAGGCCAGATCTGGAGTCCGTTTTGAGCTCCGGAGAGGGGAAATCGACGCCATCGTCATCACCAACCATCTTTCATCACTAACCATGCTCTCCACCGTTCGTGAGTAATTCCATCATAGGCTTGCTGGACAGTTATGGGTTGGATGAGATTTACCATGTAATCAAGTTAGTTTTGTTAGGGTTTGATCCCTAGTATCCACTATGTTCTGAGATTGATGTTGCAATGACTTTGCCATGCTTAATGCTTGTCACTAGGGCCCGAGTGCCATGATTTCAGATCTGAACCTGTTATGTTTTCATGAATATATATGTGTTCTTGATCCTATCTTGCAAGTTGTGGACACCTATTGCGAGTTATGATCTGCATCCCCCAGGGTGACAATAACTGGGATTCTTTCACGTGATTACTGTAGTTTGAGTAGTTCATATATTCACTAAGTGCTAATGCTTTGGTCCAGTTCTATATTGAAAGGAGGGCTTAATATCCCTTAGTTCCCATTAGGACTCCTTTGCAACAGGAGGGTAGGACAAAAGATGTCATGCAAGTTCTTTTCCATAAGCATGTATGACTATATATGGAATACATGCCTACATTACATTGATGAATTGGAGCTAGTTCAGTGTCACTCTATGTTATAACTGTTGCATGATGAATGACATCCAACATAATTATCCATCATTGGTCAATTGCCTACGAGCTTTTCACATATTAATACTTAGCAAGTTACTTTTCCGTTGCTACTATTACAATCACTACAAAACTGCTACTGTCAATTTTGACATCGTTACCGTTATTTCCATACTACTTTGCTATTAAATACTTTGCTGCAGATATTAAGTCTTTCGGGTATGGTTGAATTGACAACTCAGCTACTAATACTCGAGAATATTCTTTTGCTCCCCTTGTGTCAAATCAATAAATTTGGGTTGAATACTCTACCCTCGAAAACTGTTACGATCCCCTATACTTGTGGGTTATCAAGACCCTTTTTTGGTGCCGATGCTGGGGGCATAGCTCTATTATTTGAGTCACTTGGGATTTATATCTGTTGATCACTATGAAGAATCTGAAAGACCCAAAAACCAAGATCTATCCCTCTACTATGAGGGGAGGTAAGGAACTTCCATCTAGCTCTGCACTTGATTCACCTTCTGTTATGAGTAAATTTGTGACACCACCACCTGCTATTGATTCTGATATGTCACAAGTAATTGATGTTGACACTTCTGCTATTCATGATTCTTATGATGATGCTTTGCTTGATAATACTGTGCCACTGGGTGAATTTCTTGATGAAAAAATTGCTAGAGTCAATGCTGAAACTAATGATATTTTTGAAACTACTGAAATTACTGAAACTAGACACTATGAGACACCTGTTAGACCTAGCTCTCCTAGATATGAATTTCCTAATATACCTAAGGGTTATGTTATTGAGGGAGAGGTAGCTAGGGACTTTCTTGCTTGTAAGGATAGAGATGATCTTAAGAAATTGCTATGCAAGTGGAAGGAAAAATCTTTGAATGCTAGAATGCAATATGATCCTAAGTTTGCTACTTCACCTATCTTTGTTACTGACAAGGATTATGAATTCTCTGTCGATCTTGAGTTAATTACTTTGGTTGAATCTAATCCTTTCCATGGTTATGAATCTGAAACTGTTGTGGCACATCTTACTAAATTGAATGATATAGCCACCCTATTTACTCATGAGGAAAAAATCGTTATTACTGTATTCTTAAGTTGTTTCCTTCCTCATTAAAGGGTGATGCTAATATATGGTTTAATTCAGTTGCTCCTGGTTGTGTGTGTAGTCCCTAGGATATGATATATTACTTATTTGCCCATAAGAAACAAGCTGCCTTGCAGGAAACATTTACCTTTGTGCAAATTAAATAAGAGAGTCTCCCACAAGCTAGGGGGAGGCTTATCCAATTACTTAATGCTTTGCCTGATCATCCTCTCAAGAAAAACAAAATACTTGATATCTTTTATAATGCACTAACCGATGCTTCTAGGGATCACCTAGATACTTGTGCTGGTTTTGTTTTTTCAGGGAACGAACTGTTGAACAAGCAGAACTACTACTGAATAGTATATTGAGCAATGATAATGATTTGACTATTCCGAAACCACCTGCAAAGCACACTCCAAAGAAAAGAGGTATTCTATTTCTCAGTCCTAAAGATATGCAAGAGGAAAAGCAATCTATGAAAGGAAAAGTTATTAAATCTGAGGATATTAATAATCCACCACCTATTGAGGAAATACATGGTCTTGATAACCCGACACAAGTAGTAGAGGTAAATTCTCTCCATGGATTTGATGAAGGTTATATTCCTTATAATAAGTCTGCTAGCCAATGCTTGGATGAGTTTGATAACTTTGTTGTTAAGCAAGAAAATTTCAATGCTTATGTTAGTAGACAACTGAAACATAATGCTTACATGCTTGATCACTTGGGTGATTATATATATATATGAGTAGACCTATTAATGATCTTAAGCTTGTTAGTAAACATGCTTCCATGGTATCTACTCAAGTATAACAAGTACTTAAGGCACAAAATGATTTCTTAATGAGATGAATGGTAAGAACAATGATCATTCTGTTAGAGTTGTGACTAGAGGTGGTAAAATGACTCAGGAACCTTTGTATCCTTAGGGCCATCCTAAGATAACTGAGCAAGATTCTCAGGGAATTAATACTGATATACTTAGTCATCCCATTAATAAAAGGAGAAAGAATGATTATAGGACCTTGCATGCTGCTAGTGAACATGTTATAGATACACCTAAAAACCCAAATGATATTTCTATTTCTGATGCTGAGACACAATCTAGTGATGAACATGAGCCTAGTGATAATATTAATGATGATGTTCATGTTGATGATCAACCTAGTAATGATAATGATGTGGAGATTGAACCTGTGTTTGATCTTGATAACCCACAACCTAAGAATAAAAGATATGACAAAAGAGACTTTGTTGCTAGGAAGCATGGTAAACAAAGAGAACCATGGGTTCAAAAACACATGCCCTTTCCTCCTAAACCATCCAAGAAAAAGGATGATGAGGACTTTGAACGTTGTGTTGAAATTCTTAGACCTGTCTTTTTGCGTATCCGCTTGACTGATATTCTGGAAATGTCTACTTATGCTAAGTATATGAAACATATTATGACAACTAAAAGAAAGATACCGGAAGCTGAGATTTCCACCATGCTTGCTAATTATACCTTTAAGATTGGAATACCAAAGAAACTAGGATATCCCGGAGTACCTACTATACCATGCTCCATTAAGATAAACTATGTTAAAACTGCTTTATGTGATTTGGGAGCCAGTGTTAGTGGTATGCATTTCTCTTTGTATCGTAGACTTGATTTGAATAAGTTGACACCTACTGAAATCTCTTTGAAAATGGTTGATAAATCACCTGCTTTGCCCATCGGTATTTGTGAGGATGTGCGTGTCGTAGTTGCAAATGTTACTATCCTAACAGACTTTGTTATTCTTGATATTCTCAAGGACGACAGTATGTTGATCATCCTTGGTAGACCCTTTTTGAATAGTGCAGGGGCAGTTATTGATTTCAATATTTCTTTTATTAACCACAGTTGCAGCTTTAGCATGTTCCTTAATCCTATCAGGAAAAGGTGGTTTCTCAATGTAATTACTAAGCACAACTAGATCAACATGGCAACAATTATTTCTTCCTTAACCTTAATGGGTTCCTCTAATAAATCTTCAATAGGTGTATAAAATTTAAACCATTTCTCCTTAGGAAGATCAACATGAGTAGAAAATGATTCACAGACAGAAGCTACTATCTCAGAGTCAAGCCCATATTTGTTGCTAAACTTATGAAAAGTATCAGTTTCCATAAAAGATTTAACACAATCAAACTCAAGCTTAATACCTGACTCTTCACCTTTGTCGAGTTCCCAATCTTCAGAGTGGCATTTAATTCTTTCCAGAAGATCACATTTAAATTCAATAGTTCTCTTCATGTAGGAACCGGTGGAAGAAGAATCAAGCATTGATTGATCATCATGAGAAAGCCGAGCATAAAATTTTTGTATAATCATTTCTCTTGAGAGCTAATGGTTGGCGAAGTGTGCATTATAGATTTAAGTCTCCCCCAAGCTTGGGTGATGCTTTATCCTTCACAAGGACAAAAATTATATATGTAATTTCCATCACAGTGAACTAGATGCATAGGATAAAACTTCTGATGAAATTTCAGCTTCAAGCGATTCCAATCTCATGATCCAATATCATCCAATAGTGTATACTAAAGCAATGCCTGTCCTACAAAGATAAAGGGAAAATCTTCTTAACTTTGTATTCAAATAAACCTGCAAGCTTAAATAATCCACAAATCTCATCTACAAATATCAAGTGTAAATCGGGATGAGTTGTACCGTCTCCTGCATAAGGATTAGCTAGCATTTTGTCTAACATGACCTAAGGAATATCATAAAATATTTTTTCAGAAAGTTGAGTGGGTTGGGGAGCGGCTTTTTCCACTTCTGTTCAAGGTGAAGATACCCTGAACAAACCACTCAAAGGATGACTATCCATAGTGACTAGCAACAGTAAATTCATCACGTACCGAAAATGTTTCCTTACCAAATTCCACTTACCAAAGGCAATTCACTCCCCGTTAACTACGCCAAAAAAGAGTCTTGATGACTCACAAGTATAGGGTATCAATCATAGTCCTTTCGATAAGTAAGAGTGTCAAACCCAACGAGGACCAGAGGGAAATGATAAGCAATTTTGAACAAGGTATTCTCTACAAGTGCTGTGAGTAATAGTGATAGATACTTTTGTAGCAAGATAATTCGTAACAAGTGACAAGTAACAATAATAGAAAAGGTGCAACAAGGTTGACCAATCCTTTTAATAGCAAAGGACAGGCATGAAAGTACTCTTACATAAAGCAAGGACTCCCGAGGACACATGGGAATATTGGTCTAGACATGTTCATCATGTTGAGTTGATCTGCGTTCATTAGTTTCATAATTTGACATGTGGGTGGACCGGTGCTAAGATGTTGTTATTACTTAAACAAGCAACCAACATATGATTACCCCCCTCTCACAAGCGTCCGCAATTACAAAAGAAGAATCAAGATCAGTCTAACCATAGCATGAAATATGTGGATCCAAATTAGCCCCTTATGAAATAATGCATCAACTAGGGTTTAAGCTTCTAACACTCTAGGAACGCATCATATACTTATTACCCCACAATGCCTTCCCTTAGGCTCATTAGTCGATGTAGTCGATGTTCACACGACACCATTAAAGGATGCAAAAACATATATATTATAAAAATATTGAACGAATACCTACTTCACATGATTACTTACATCAAGACTTCTCCCACGTCCTCGGGAACAAAAGTAACTAATCACACGTCATCAACATGTTCAAGAACAGAGGTGTAATAATGATGATTAAGGATCTGAACATAATATCGTCTACCAAATAAACCAACAAGCATCAACTACAAGATGTAATCAACACTACTAGTAACCCACAGGTACAAATCTGAGATTTTGAGACAAAGGTTGAATACAAGAGATGAACTATGGTGTCAGATGTGATGGTGCTGGTGATGATGTTGATGAAGAGTGGTCCTCCCACGAAGGAGGGAGCGTTGGTGATGATGATGACTTCGATCTCTCCCTCCAGGAGAGAAGTTTCCCTGGCAGAATCTCTCTATCATAGTGCAAAAGGGCCTTTGCCTAGGTTTCCGCCGCGAGATGGTGGCACTTTGTCCTAAAAATTCCTTCTTATTTTTTCTAGGTCAAACGCTAATATATAGTACAAGAGGGGTCCGGGGAACCTGCTAGGGCCCCACAAGCTAATAGGACGCGCCTAGGGGGTGGGCGCGCCCTATTGGCCTAGGGCTAGTAGGTGGCCCCCTTTGATATATTTTTGGCCTAGAAATTCCAATATATTCCACAAAAATTCTCTATGAAGTTTCTGGACATTTGTAGTCCAGTGAATTTTCACCCTTTTTCTTGGTTTTCAAGTCTAGAATTCTAGTTCCCGACAATTTCCCTCTTTGTGATGTACCTTTTAAATTCAGAGAGGAAAGGCATAATAATTGTATCATAAAGTAGAATAATGGACAAGAATACTTTAAATATTGATAGGAAATCATGATGCAAAATGGGCGTGTCATGGACTAGTGTTGAGGTGAAATTCCAAACTCAAGTATGAAGGGTCACTAGAAAAATGTCAGGAATCTTTCTATCGAGCTGAAGACTCCACTATCCGAAGTCACATGTCCGAAGAATGCTAAAATACGGATTCTTATGTTCGACGTCGAAGACTAGTTCGGCGGCTACTAAGGAGTCCTTGACTAGGGATCCCTATCGAGGTGAGTCAGTCAATTGGCTAGGCCATGGGCCCACCCTCGAGAAAGGACTTCGGAGGCTTTGTGGCGAGGCGTGAGCATCTAGGATTCTGCCAAAGGCTTAGCCTGTGATGTCTACTACACAAGTAGAAATTTGTTGTAGACTTTGTTGGGCCTCCAAGCGCAGAGTTGTGTAGGACAGTAGAAATTTCCCCTCAAGTGGGTGACCTAAGTTTTATCAATCCGTGGGATGTGTAGGATGAAGACAATCTCTCTCAAACAACCATGCAATCAAATAGAAGAAATCCCTTGTGTCCCCAACACACCCAATACAATGGTAAATTGTATCGGTGCACTAGTTCGGCAAAGAGATGGTGATACAAGTGCAATATGGAAGGTAGATATAGGTTTTGTAATGTGAAAATATAAAAACAACAACGTAACAAGTAGTAAACAGCGAGCAAAAATATCATGGTTTCACCTAGGTCTCAAAACGTCATCAATACAAAACTTGGAAAGAACTCGTGAGATAGGTTAGTGCACATAAGAATAAATCCACTCTTTATGTACTACCAAGACAAATTTCATAATAATTTATAAACACTCTATTGTATATTGTCATTTCTAGTGTTTATATCTACCAATATAAGTCATGAAAACTATAGGAGAAGTAGATAACAAAACTAAGACAACAATCTATCTAAACAAGACAGTTTGTAGCAATTAATTTACAAAGTGCACTTGTGTAACTCCAAAATTTCTGCAAATTTAGGAAATGATAAAATATTTATATGCAAATACTGTGTAAAATTTTTAGAAACTTTCCATGTTTCAGTAAAATATGAAAATTCAAACACCACAAAAAAAGTTTTTGTTTTTACACAACACACATCAAACATGTAATTCAAGCATCCTAAAAGGCAACTCTTGGACCTTATGATTGAAAAAAAAGATTATAAATAACAGTAAGAAAATACTAAAAAATAAAATTATGCTCCAAGAAAAACACATATTATACGATGAATAAAAATATAGCTTCAAGTAAGATATATTGACAGTGTTGAAGACGAAAAGAGGGGATGCCTTAAAGGGCATCCTCAAACTTAGACACTCGAGTATTCCTTAAAGGGCATCCCCAATCTTAGGTTCTTACCACTCCTTACTATCCTCATATCGGTACCTCAACCAAAACTTGAAAACTTCAATCACACAAAACTTAACGGAAATCGTGAGATGGATTAGTGTAATAGAGATAGATCATTCACTTAGGTACTTTCAACACAACATTCATAATTGTTCTCACATGATGACTATATATTCTATCATTCCCATAATTTATATCACTAAATATAAGTTGACAAAACACTAAAACAAGCAAACTATGCATGCAAAACACAATCTGTCAAAACAGAACAATCTGTAAAGATATGTAGTATAACCATATTGGCATGTCTCTAAAAATTGTGAACAATTAGGAAAACGCAGATAATTTTAGTAGAAAAATTGTGTAAAAATTCCGGAATTTTTGATGCTCCAGTAAAATAACATGATTCATATATTGGACGCAAAAGTTTTTATTTTTGCGCATAATCAAATCAACAAGCATCCACACTATCCCAAAGGCTTTGCTTGGCACATTATTGAAATAAAAGGCACACAAGATGATTACTACAGTAGTTTGACCATGTGAAAATGCAAAAACAAAAATGAAAAGTGTTATGTGTCTCCGAATAAGAGCTTTTCTTTAAAGCATTTTTGCTAGGCATGGTGATTTCAATGATGCGCACATAGGAATAGTATTTGAAACATGCAAAAGAGCATCATGGATCACATGAAATGCACATTTAAGTCTAACTCACTTTCTATGCATAGGGATTTTGTAAGCAAACAATTTATTGTACCAATAATTAACTTGCATAGGAAGACAAAACAAGCATGACTTCAAAACTTTGAACGTTGATAACCCACAAGTGTAGGGGATCGTTTGTAGCCTTTTTTGATAAGTAAGAATATCAAACCCAATTAGGATCTAAAGGTAGAATTAATATTCTCTCAAGTTCTATTGACCACTAATAAAACTCTACGCATGCTAACGCTTACTTTAACTATAACAAGTATGAAACTACTTTGTGGGAAACAAACTAGAAGTACTTAGTAGGTGTGATAGATAGTTTTGCAAGATAATAAAGAATGTGGAAATAAAAGTTAGGTGATTTTTTAATAAAATAACAATAAAGTAAATTTAGCGAGTGTGGAAAAGTAGTGATAGGATTTGCGAGATTGTCCTAGGCAATTGATAATTAGACCGGTATCATTGTTGCAGTTTTATACGAGGGAGAGGCATGAGCTAACATACTTTCCGTACTTGGATCATATGCACTTATGATTGGAACTCTAGAAAGCATCCGCGACTTCTAAGGATCATTAAGGTAAACCCAACCATAGCATTAAACATCAAATCATGTTTCTCCCATACGCAAATAATCCCCTTACTCGGGTTTGTGTTTCCGTCACTCACCAACCCACTATAAGTGAATTATGAATATATTGCAAACCCTCCAGTGTGAATCTTTCACATGTGCGCCTCACGGAAAGCACCTTAGGTCAGCACCAATATAAACCACACAACTTAAACCAATCAAGATCATTAATCAACCCATAGGACAAAAAGGAACTACTCAAACATGATAGGTTAGCCACACATCATTGGATAATAATATATAGAATTAAGAACCATGTTCAAGTAGGGGGTACATCAGGATGCGAGAGAGTGGACCGTTGTAGATTGCTGAGGGAAGGTGATGGTTGTGGGGATGATGGCGGCGAAGTTGTTGGTGTTGATCGTCGTCACGAGGGTTGCCCCGCTAGCGCTCCTGCGCCATCGAGAGAGAGAGGGGGAGAGAGCCCCCCTCCTTATTATTCTTCCTTGTCCTCCTCCCTAGGTGGGAGGAGGGTTTCCCTCTGGTCCATGGCTGCCATGGCTCCCAGAGGGAAGCAACCCCTCCGAGATGGGTCTCTCTCCATTTCTCGCACGTTTTCGCGTCTGTTTTCTGGCCCTTCGCCGTTTCTTAAATATCCGGAGATATGTAAGTCCGATCGAGCTGAAATTTTGAGGGGATTTTTATCAGAAAATTAGCTTTCCTGCGGCGAAAGAAGGGCCCCAACTGACTTAAGAGCGAGGAACAATCCATCAGGGCGCCCCCAGTCGCGCCGTGTTGGCTTGTTCCTTCCTCGGGTACCATCTTGCATTGATTCTGACTCCCAAAATTCACATATATTCCAAAAAAAATCTCTGTAAATTTTTACCGTGTTTGAACTTCGTTTGATATGGAGTTTCTGCGAAACAAAAAACACACAAAAATAGGAATTGGCACTGGGCCCTGGGTAAGTAAGTTAGTCCCAAAAATAAATAAATAATGTTGCCAAAAGTATATGAAAGTTGTAGAATATTGGCATGAGACAATCAAAAATTATAGATACGACAGAGACGTATCAAACGCATAGGGAGCAAACTTTATATTATTGCAATACCTACGAGCATATGTTCCTCCCTCATAATAATTTTGAGTAGCATCATGAAGGAATTCCATAGTATAACTCTCACATGAAGCATTATTTTCATGATGCACATTCATAAAATTTCCATTGCTCTCCACATAAGCAATTTTCTTCTCGTTCATAGTAGTGGGAGCAAACTCAATAAAATACTATCATGAGACACTAGATTGACATAACCACATTGAATACTAAAATCATGATGAAAAGTTTCATGGTTATCATTACTCTTTATAGCATACGTGTCATCACCACAATCATTATAAATATGAGGCATGCCATCATCATAATAAATTTGCTCATCAAAAATTGGGGGACTAAAAATATCGTCTTCATCAAACATAACATAACATCCCCAAGCTTGTGGCTTTGCATATCATTAGAATCATCATTTTTTGAGAATTCATACTAACAATAATATTGCTATCATGCTCATAATAAAAGGATTTCACATTAAGCATTTTTTATAAATTCGTCCTCTAACAATTGAGCAGAATTTTCCGAACCATCATTTTCACGAAAAACAATATAAAGGCAACCTAAATTCCAACTTTTTCTAGTTTTCTTTTATAAAACCAAACTACTGAAAAACAAGAAATGAAAAGATTTAGTTGCAAGATCTAAAGATATATCTTCAAGCATTCACCTCCCCGGCAATGGTACCAGAAAATGGTTGGATGTCTACTATGCAACTTTATTCTTGTAGACTTTGTTGGGCCTCCAAGCGTGGAGTTTTGTAGGACAATAGAAATTTTCCCTCAAGTGAATGACCTAAGTGTCGGTGCACTAGAGTTTTGGGCCCTCTAGTCCCCCTTAGTCATGCACGGGAAGTAGTAGCCACCCTGGCAACGAGGCCCAACAGGGAGTTGCCAGGTACAAGAACAGAAGAATCAAGACCCCTGGCAAGACCTTGCCGGGATGACCATCAAACCCACAAGCAAGGACAAGACCCCTGGCAAGACCTTGCCGGGATGACCATCAAACCCACAAGCATGGACAAGACCCCGGCAAGACCTGGCAAGGCAAAGCCCCGGCAAGGCCCCACTAGCGCACAGGCCAGGTGTCGTTCCGCCTGGACATGTGTCGCGGCGACGGTGCTCGAGGGGGCTAAGCAGTGCCGATGGGACGGGTTCCTGTCTCGTCCCGCGGACGGACAGAGATGCCTGATGGTGCATTAAATGCTCTTGTCCTACTCCTTCAGTGTTAGGTATGATAGCACTGTAGCTCTATACACCTCGTGTATGCACTGTACGCCACTGTTGGGATCCCCTTCAGAGTATAAAAGGAGGCCCAGGGCGATACGGTGGAGGACTTTTGGACCCTAGAACTTCTAGACTTTTGGATTTGGGACCTCCTAGCTCACACAGGTAGCAACAGCTCACGGAGCTCTTGTAGCGAGAACCCCAGGAACACCCACAATACAACCAAGCAGGAGTAGGGTTTTATGCATCCTTGCATCCCGAGCCTGGGTAAACTCCCCACATGCTATTCATCAGACCTGCTCTTTGCGCGAGCCCTCTCCCCCACCAAACCAAAAGGGGTCCCTCCGATCCCATAGGTTCTCGTTCCCCATGACATCTTTGGCACGCCAGGTAAGGGAGAGAAGAGGTCATGGGAACCTTCTCTGGTGATTAGCGCGCCAGTTACTTCATACTCATCATCACCATGGCCCCCAAGAAGAAGGGCCTGACATCGGTTGGCCCATCTTCATCCATTGTTCCTGTGTCTTCACAGACAGGTGATGACCTAGACGTAGGTGGAGGAGGAGGTAGAGGTTCGGAACTTCCGTGACCCTCCATTGATCAAGGCCAAGCAAGCGGCAACGCGCGCCGCAGAGACGTCCACGGGGGCAGCGGGAATGCCCGCACCGCTGGGTCTCAGGACGGAGCTTTACCGCCTATAGGTGGTACGATGAACTCTGTGTTGGAAATATGCCCTAGAGGCAATAATAAATTGGTTATTATCATATTTCCTAGTTCATGATAATCATTTTTTATCCATGCTATAATTGTATTAATCGGAAACTCGGATATATGTGTGGATACATAGACAACACCATGTCCCTAGTATGCCTCTAATAGACTAGCTCGTTGATCAAACATGGCTATGGTTTCCTAGTCATGGACATGAGATGTCATTTGATAATGGGATCACATCATTAGGACAATGATGTGATGGACAAGACCCAAACTACAAACATAGCATATGTTCGTGTCAGTTTATTGCTACTGTTTTCTGCATATCAAGTATTTGTTCCTATGACCATGATATCATGCAACTCACTAACACCGGAGGAGTGCCTTGTGTGTATCAAACACCGCAACGTAACTGGGTGACTATAAAGTTGCTCCACAGGTATCTCTGAGGGTGTCTGTCGGGTTGGCATGGATCAAGAATGGGATTTGTTACTCCGTGTGACAGAGAGGTATCTCAGGACCCACTCAGTAATACAACATCACAATAAGCCTTGCAAGCAATGTGACTAAGTGTTAGCCACTAGATCTTGTATTACGGAACGAGTAAAGAGACTTACTGGTAACGAGGTTGAACTAGGTATGGAGATACCGACGATCGAATCTCGGGCAAGTGACATACCAAGAACAAAGGGAACATCATACGGGATTAACTGAATCCTTGACATGGAGGTTCGACCGATAAATATAATTGTAGAATTGTAGGAACCAATATGGGCATCTAGGTCCCGCTATTGGTTATTGACCGTAGAGGTGTCTCGGTCATGTCTACATAGTTCTCGAACCCGCAGGGTCTGCACACTTAAGGTTCGGTGACATTTCGGTAGTATAGAGTTATGTATGGTGGTGACGGAAGGTTGTTCGGAGTCCCGGATGAGATCCCGGAAGTCACGACGAGCTCCTGAATGGTCCGGAGGTAAAGATTGATATATATAGGAAGTCCTGTTTTGGTCGCCGGAAAAGTTTTGGGCTCATCGGTAGTGTACCAGGAGTGCCGGTAGTGTACCGGGGGACCGTCAGGAGTGGTATTTTGACCCAAGAGGCTACATGGGCTGTGGGACGAGGTAAACCAGCCCCTGGTGGGCTGTCCGAAGCCTCCTCTAAGGTCCCATGCGGCTGGAGTGGTTTGAGAAGGAAAAATTCCAAATGTGGAGAGGTGGAAAGAGTTTCCAAGTGGAAAGGAGGAATCCTACTCCTAATAGGATTGGAGTAGGACTCCTCCACCTCCAATTTTGACCAAACCTTGAGGGTTTGAGGCTGCCTCCTCCACTCCCTCCCTCCTATATATACTAGAGGATCTAGAGGAAAAATCTAACCCTAATAGCCACGTGCTACCTCTCCTCTAGATCGCAGTTTCTCCTCTCGATCGGTTTTCTGCTTAGGCGAACTCCGTCATCGCCGCAACGCCATCGCGCTGCCGGAGAACTCTTCTACCTCTCCTCTCTCTCTTGCTGGATCAAGAAGGCGGAGATGGTCATCGAGCCGTACATGTGCTGAACGCAGAGGTGTCGTCCGTTCGGCGCTAGATTGGAAGGACCGTGATCAAGATCGCGAGACGGATCATGATGAGATCGGGGGACAGATCGTGATGAGTTCGCGGGACGGATCATGATTGGATCGCTGGATGGATTGTGATGAGATCGCGGGATGCTCGGAGATTTGAATCGCGAAGACGTTCGACTACACCAACCGTGTTTCCTAACGCTTCCCGCTTAGCGATCTACAAGGGTATGTAGATCCACTCTCCCTCTCGTAGATGCTCATCACCATGGATAGATCTTGCGTGTGCGTTGGAAATTTTTTGTTTCCCATGCAACATTCTCCAACAGTGGCATCATGAGCTAGGTTTATGTGTATATGAGATCTCGAGTAGAACACAAATAGTTTGTGGGCGTTGATGCTTAGATTGCTTCCTCCCTTGGTCGTCTTTTGGTTCAGCGGTATTGTGGGATGAAGCGGCCCGGACCAACCTTACTCGTACGATTACGAGAGACCAGTTCCATCGACTGACGTGTAACCTCGTTGCACAAAGATGGCTGGCGGGTGTCTGTTTCTCCTACTTTAGTTGGATCGGATTCGACAAAGGCGGTCCTTGATAAGGTTGAAAAGCAACTTATGTATCACCGTTGTGGTTTTTGCGTAGGTGAGAATTGTTCTTGCTAGATACCCGTAGCAGCCACGTAAAACATGCAACAACAATTAGAGGACATCTAACTTGTTTTTGCAGGGTATGTTGTGATGTGATATGGCCAATTACATGATGATATATATGTGATGTATGAGATGATCATGTTTTGTATAGAATACCACGACTTGCATGTCGATGAGTACGGCAACCGGCAGGAGCCATAGGGTTGTCTTTAATTATTGTATGACCTGCGTGTCAATCATTAAGCTCTATGTAATGCTTTACTTATTGCTAAACAGTACCAGTAGTAGTAGAAACATGGTGGGCGCGCCAACCCCGATGGCGACATGTTGATGGAGATCAAGATGATGGAGATCATGGGGTCATGCCGGTGACGATGGAGATCATGTCGGTGCTTTCAGGATGGAGATCAAAAGCACAAGTTCATGGCCATATCATGTCACTTATGATTTGCATGTGATGTTAATCCTTTTATGCACCTTGTTTTGCTTAGGAAGATGGTAGCATTATAAGGTGACCCCTCACTTAATTTCAAGATAAATTGTGTTCTCCCCGAGTGTGCACCATTGCGAAAGTTCGTTGTGTCGAGACACCACATGATGATTGGGTGTGATAGACTCTACGTTCACATACAACGGGTGCAAGCTAGTGTTACACATGCAGAACACTCGGGTTAAACTTGACGAGCCTAGCATGTACAGACATGGCCTCGGAACACAAGAGACCAAAAGGTTGAACATGAGTCATATAGTAGATATGATCAAAATGATGATGTTCACCATTGAAACCACCTCAACTCACATGATGATCGGACTTGAGTTGGTGAATTTGGATCATGTATGACTCGAATGACCGAACGAATGTCAATTTGAGTGGGAGTTCTTAAGTAATATGATTAGTTGAACTCATTATCATGAACATAGTTAGTAGTTTCTTTGCAAATTATGTTGTAGCTCACGCTATAGATCCCTTGAATTTTTATATGTTCCTAGAGAAATAGAGTTGAAAGATGATGTTAGAAATATTGCAGACTGGGTCCGTGATCTGAGGATTGTCCTCATTGCTGCACAGAAGGCTTATGTCGTTAATGCACCACTCGGTGCGCCAACCCCTCTAGCGTCGTATGTAGATGTTGTGAACATCTGACAGGCACGTTCTGATTACTACTTGATAGTTTAGTGCGTCATGCATTATAGCTTAGAATTGAGCCTCCGAAATGTTTTGAACATCACGGAACATATGAGATGTTCTAAGAGATGAAATTAGGATCTCGAGCTCATGCCCGTGTTGCGAGATATGAGATCTCCAACAAGATTCTTTGCCTACAAGATGAAAGAGAATATCTCAATCGTTGAGCATGTGCTCAGATTGTCTGGGTGCTACAATCGCTTGAATCGAGTGGGAGTTGATCTTCCAGATAAGATAGTTATTGATATAGTTCTCCAAGTCACTGTCACTAAGCTACTAGAACTTGGTGAGGTTGTCTGGGTGCTACAATCGCTTGAATCGAGTGGGAGTTGATCTTCCAGATAAGATAGAGATTGATATAGTTCTCCAAGTCACTGTCACTAAGCTACTAGAACTTGGTGATGAACTATAAAATGCCAAGGATGGAAATAATGATCCCTGAGCCGTTCGCGATGTTTGAAACCGTGAAGGTTGAAATCAAAAAGGAGCATCAAGTGTTGATGGTTAGTAAAATCACTAGTTTCGAGAAGGGCAAGGGCAAGAAGAGACACTTCATGGATGGCAAGTCAGTTGCTGCTCCAGTGAAGCAACCCAAAGTTGAACCCAAACCCAAGACTAAGTGCTTCTATTATGAGGAGAGCGGACGCTGAAGCGGAACAACCCTAGATAGTTGGTAGATAAGAAGGCTGGCAGTGTCGACAGAAGTATATTTGATATACGTGTTATTGATGTGTACCTTGCTAGTACTCCTAGTAGCACTTGGGTATTGTATACCGGTTCGGTTGCTAAATGTTAGTAACTCGAAATAAAAGCTATGGAATAAACGGAGAACTAGCTAAGGGTGAGGTGATGATGTGTGTTGCAAATGTTTCCAAGGTTGATGTGATCAACATCGCACACTCTCTCTACCTTTGGGATTAGTGACGAGCCTAAATAAATGTTATTTGGTGTTTTGCGTTGAGCATGAATGTGATTTGATCGTGTTTATTGCAACACGGTTATTCATTTAAGTTAGAGAATAATTGTTATTGTGTTTACAAGAATAAGACCTTCAATGGTCATGCACCCAGTGAGAATGGTTTGTTGAATCTTGATCATAGTAATACACATGTTCATAACATTGATGCCAAAAGATACAAAGTTAGTAATGATAGTACCACATACTTCTGGCACTACCGGTAAATGTCATATTGGTATAAAGCGCATGAAGAAACTCCATGTTGATGGATCTTTGGACTCATTCAATTTCGAATCGGTTGAGACATGCGAACCATGCCTCTTGGGCAAGATGACTAAGGACCCCGTTTTTCGGATTGGTGGAGCAAGCAAGTGATTTATTGGAAATGATGCATGTCGATGTATGCAATCCAATGAGTCTTGTAGCGTGTGGTGGATATCGTTATTTTCTTACTTTTATTGATGATTTGAGTAGATATAGTGTATGTTTACTTAATGAAACACAAGTCTGAATCGTTTGAAAAGTTCAAGCAAATTCAGAGTGAAGTTTAAGATCATCGTGACAAGAAGATAAAAATGTCTGCGATATGATCATGGAGGTGAATATCTGAGTTACGAGTTTGGCATACAACTTTAGACAATGTGAAAGTCATTTCACAACTCAGGCCACCGGTAACACCATAGTGTGATGGTGTGTCTGAACGTCATAGTCGTGCTCTATTGGATATGGTGCGGGCTATGATGTCTCTTATCGTTTTCCGACTATAGTTTTGGGGTTATGCATTAGAGACAACTACATTCACTTTAAATAGGGCACCATCTAAATCTGTTGAGATGACACCGTGTGAATTATGGTTTGATAGAAACCTAAGATGTCATTTCTTAATGTTTGGGGTTGCGACGCTTGTGTGGAAAAATGTTTTCACCTAACGAGCTCAAACCCAAAGCGGACAAATGCATCTTCATAGATTACCCTAAGAATAGTTGGGTGAACCTTCTATCTCAGATCCAAGCATAAAGTGTTTGTTGCTAAAACGGGTCCTTTCCCGAGAAAAGTTTCTCCCAAAAGAATTGAGTGGGAGGAAGATAGAACTTGATGAGGTTGTTGAACCTTTATTTCAACCAGAGAGTAGTGTAGCATAGAAAGATGTTTCTGTGGAACCTGTGTGAGTTGAAGAGGGTAATTATGATGATCATGAAGCTTCGGATCAAGTTACTATTGAACCTCGTAGGTCGACAAGGATGTGTACTGCTCCTGAGCGGTACGACAACCTTGTCTTGGAGGTCATGTTGTTGGACAACGATGAACCTACGAGCTGTGGAGAAGCGATGATGGGCCCGGATTCTGAGAAATGGTTAGAGTCCATGAAATCCGAGAAAGGATCCATGTATGAAAACCAAGTATAGCCTTTGGTAGACTTGCTCGTTGGACGGCAGGTCGTCGAGTACAAATGGACCTTTGAGATGATGACAGACGTTGATGGTAAATGCCACCATTTATAGATCTAGACTTGTCGCAAAGAAGTTTCCGACAAGTTCAAGGAGTTGATTCTGATGAGACTTTCTCACTCGTAGCGATGCTAAAGTCTGTTGGAATTATGTTAGCAGTTGCTGCATTTTTTCAATTATGAAATATGGCAGATGGATGTCAAAACATCGTTTCCTTCCTTAAGGAAAGGTTGTATGAGATACAACCAGAAGGTTTTGTCAGTCCTAAGGATGCTAAAAGGTGTGCAAGCTTTAGTGATCCTTCTATGAACTGAAGCAAGCATCTCGGAGTTGGAATATACACTTTGATGAGGTGATCAAAGTTTTTGAGTCTATACAAAGTTTATGAGAAACTTGTATTTACAATAAAGTGAGTGGGAGCACTATAGAGTTTCTGGTAAGCATATGTGGTTGACATATTGTTGATCGGAAATGATAAAGAATTTCTGGAAAGCATAAACAGTTGTTTGAAAAGAGTTTTTCAAAGGAAGACCTGGATAAATCTACCTAATTGTTGAGCATCAAGATCTATACAGATAGATCAAGATGCTTGATGAGACTTTCAATGAGTACATACCTTGACAAGATTTTGAAAGAGTTCAAAATGGACCAGTCAGAGAAAGAGTTCTTGCCTTATTTGTAAGGTGTGAAGTTGAGTGAGACTCAAAGCTCGACAATGGCAGAAGAAAGAGAAAGGACGAACGTCGTCCCCTATGCCTTAGTCATATGCTCTATATTATGCCATGTTGTGTACCGCACCTGGTGTGTGTGCCTTGCCATGGGTCTGTCAAGGGATACAAAAGTGATCCAGGAGTGGATCACTGGACAACGGTCAAGATTATCCTTAGTAACTAGAGGACTGAGGAAATGTTTCTCGATTATGGAGGTGATAAAGAGTTCGTCGTAAAGGGTTACGTCGATGCAAACTTAAACACCAATCCGGATGACTCTGAGTAGCAATCCGGATACGTATAGTGGAGCAGCCATTTGGAATAGCTCCAAGTGGAGTGTGGTAGTAGTGTCTACAGTAGGACATAGAGATTTGCAAAGTACACATGGATCTGAATGTCGCAGACCCGTTGACTAAAAGACCTCTCTCACATGCAAAGCATGATCGAGCCCCAGAACTCATTTGGTGTTAGATTCGTAACAATGCGAATCACATGGTGATGTGAACTAGATTATTGACTCTAGTGCAAGTGGGAGACTGTTGGAAATATGCCCTAGAGGCAATAATAAATTGGTTATTATCATATTTCGTTGTTCATGATAATCATTTATTATCCATGCTATAATTGTATTAATCGGAAACTCAGATACATGTGTGGATACATAGACAACACCATGTCCCTAGTATGCCTCTAATAGACTAGCTCGTTGATCAAAGATGGCTATGGTTTCCTAGTCATGGACATGAGATGTCATTTGATAACGGGATCACATCATTAGGAGAATGATGTGATGGACAAGACCCAAACTACAAACGTAGCATATGATCGTGTCGGTTTATTGCTACTGCTTTCTGCATGTCAAGTATTTGTTCCTATGACCATAAGATCATGCAACTCACTGACACCGGAGGAGTGCCTTGTGTGTATCAAACGTCGCAACATAACTGGGTGACTATAAAGGGGATCTACAGGTATCTCCGAGGGTGTCTGTCGGTTGGCATGGATCAACACTAGGATTTGTTACTCCGTGTGACGGAGAGGTATCTCAGGGCCCACTCGGTAATACAACATCACAATAAGTCTTGCAAGCAATGTGACTAAGTGTTAGCCACGGGATCTTGTATTATGGAACGAGTAAAGAGACTTGCTGGTAACGAGGTTGAACTAGGTATGGAGATACCGACAATCGAATCTCGGGCAAGTAACATACCGAAGAACAAAGGGAACATCATACAGGATTAACTGAATCCTTGACATAGAGGTTCGACCGATAAAGATATTAGTAGAATATGTAGGAACCAATATGGGCATCCAGGTCCCGCTATTGGTTATTAATCGTAGAGGTGTCTTGGTCATGTCTACATAGTTCTCGAACCCACAGGGTCTGCACACTTAAGGTTCGGTGATGTTTCGGTAATATAGAGTTATGTATGGTGGTGACCGAAGGTTGTTCGGAGTCCCGGATGAGATTCCGGACGTCATGATGAGCTCCGGAATGGTCCGGGGGTAAAGATTGATATATAGGAAGTCCTGTTTTGGTCGCCGGAAAAGTTTCGGGCTCATCGGTAGTGTACCGGGAGTGCCGGGAGTGTACCGGGGGACCATCAGGAGAGGTATTTCGACCCAAGAGGCTACATGGGCTGTGGGAGGAGGTAAACCAGCCCCTGGTGGGCTGGCCGAAGCCTCCTGTAAGGGCCCATGCGGCTGGAGTGGTTTGAGAAGGAAAAAAATCCAAAGGTGAAGAGGTGGAAAGAGTTTCCAAGTGGAAAGGAGGAATCCTACTCCTAATAGGATTGGAGTAGGACTCCTCCACCTCCAATTTTGACCAAACCTTGAGGGTTTGAGGCTGCCTCCTCCCCTCCCTCCCTCCTATATATACTAGAGGATTTAGAGGAAAAGCTAACCCTAATAGCCACGTGCTACCTCTCCTCTAGATCGCAGTTTCTCCTCTAGATCGGTTTTCAGCAGTGCTTAGGCGAAGCCCTGCCGGAATAGATCCACCACCATCACCGCAACGCCGTCGCGCTGCCGGAGAACTCTTCTACCTCTCTGCTCTCTCTTTCTGGATCAAGAAGGCGGAGATCATCATCGAGTCGTACGTGTGCTGAACGCGGAGGTGTTGTCCATTCGGCACTAAATCGGAAGGACCATGATCAAGATCGCGAGACGAATCATGATGAGATCGCGGGACGGATCATGATGAGTTCACGGGACGGATCGGGATTGGATCGCGGGATGGATTGTGATGATATCGCGGGATGCTTGGTGATTTGAATCGCGAAGACATTCGACTACACCAACCACATTTCTTAACGCTTCCCGCTTAGCGATCTACAAGGGTATGTAGATCCACTCTCCCTCTCGTAGATGCTCATCACCATGGATAGATCTTGCGTGTGCTTAGGAAATTTTTTGTTTCCCATGCAACATTCCCCAACACTCTGGGGGTGGAAGGGTATCTTCCAGGGCGCCCACGCCGGTGCCTATGCCGTGACCCTCTCAGGACGTGCACGAGGAGCCGCTCCACAGTGCCCATGGTTCCCAACATCCCCACGGAAAAGCTCTTGCGTATCACTCCCAAGGTGCATGGGACCAGCATGCTAGCGGGAGTGGCATGCCATCGCGGGACCGCGGCGAAGCTCCTTCTAACGCTATTAAAAGTCAGAGCACCTCGCATTCCTCGCGTCGTTCTCTCCCGACCACATCAGAAGAAGTGATGGCACAAGCACAATTACTCCTAAACTTCCCTCCTGCTGCAGAGAAGCTCGATGAATGGAGAGCCGCCTCCGCCTCACAGATAGGTTTTGGTCCATCGAGCCGGCTCACGCCACCTATGAGAAAGCCGGAGGCGGCACACCCATGGTGCCTTCTCCTCCATAGCAACAACACCGGTCACCGATTCAACAGACCGACACTTATGATGGTTACTTGATAGCGTCGTCCGATCCACGGACTCATCGCGACCAACATCAAGTTCTTTAGGAACAGAGCAAGGAAGACGCTCGAAATGCAATCGAGCGGTGGCGAGAAGCGTACCTTCAGTCTGATAGGCGCGCGGGACCCATTGTGGACAAGTCTACGCCTAGGTATCCTGTCGGCCTACCTTATGAGGTGGGTTGTCTAGCGTTTACCCGTGAGCTGCGGCAAGTCCAGTGGACCAACTCCCGCATGTTCAAGCTACAGGTCCCAGAGAAGTATGACGGCAAGACTCACCTGTCTAAGTTCTTGAGCATCTACACCATTGTGGTGCAGGCTGCCGGGGCTCGTGATGACAGGATATTAGCGAACTACTTCCCGTTGGTAATTAAGCCCAATGTCAGGTCATGGTTGATGCACCTGCCGGAGGGATCCATCACCTCCTGGACAAACTTGTACCATGAGTTTGTTGGCGCCTTTACTGGAGGCCACCAAGCTCCTGATCAAGTTAGCGATTTGCACATTATCCCTCAAAAGGAGGGCGAGACTTTGCCCAAGTACATCCGAAGGTTCAGCTGCTGCACCACAACATACCAGAGGTTCATCCTGCCGCTGTTATCAGCGTGTTCCATCAGAACATGCATGACCGCAGGATGCAGGAAGAGCTGGTGATGAACAAGGTCAGGGATGTTGTCGAGCTTTATGCTCTGGCAGACAAATGTGCTCGGGCTGAAGAAGGGAGGAGGCTCCCCGGCGAAGATACTGGCACGGGGGTTGACCCTGAGGATGAGGACACCGCCACCCCGGCGAAGAAGGGCGGCAACGCAACAAGAAGCGCAAGGGCAAGGTCATGCTTGCCATTGAGGGATCCGGCAACCCCGGTACCACCAAGAAGGGCAAGGTTGATGACACCAATAAGGATGTTGCCGGGTGTGTCTCTTGCCAGGCGATGGCGGCTACCGACAAGCCGAAAGGCTCCGTCAAGCAATATTGCAAGATCCATTGCACCAAGGGTGACGATCTCCAACACTACCGACAAGTTGAGCAGCTTGCTGAGAAGAAAAAAGCCGAATATGAAAGGCGAGCTATGGAGAAGGGCCAGGATGGTGCTGAGGGGTCCGGCAAGAAGCGCGTTGGCCGAGGAGGTCGCCGCGGAAAGCCCTCGCAACAAAAAGACCGGCCCGCCCATGGCCGCGACAAGCAAGAGGGTGACGATGATGACATTACAAAGGAAGACGAGTCTAGCGATCATGAGTTCGAGAAGGCTACAGATATGATGTGCATCGAGGGAGGCGCCTCCTCACATTACTCTCACAACCAACTTAAACAGTGGGCGCATGAGGTTAACAGCCCTCTATTGGTGCCCAGAAACATGTGAAGTGGTCCAACACTCCTATCATTTTTTACACCGACGATGACCCTAATCGCACATCTGCAGTCGGGTGCCTGCTATTGTTGGTTTCACCAACAATTCGCAACCTCAAGGTGATGAAGATGCTAGTCGATAGTGGGGCCAGCCTGAACGAGATCTCGCCAGATGTGATCCAGAGGCTACAGATTTCTGACGAGGATCTCAAGCCCACATGTGCTTTCCATGGGGTCAACTCAGGGAGGACTCAGCCGATGGGCAAGATCACGCTGTCGGTGATGTTGGGCAGTGATATAAATTTTAGGACAGAGAAGATCGTCTTTGACGTCGCCAAGATCTTGTTGCCGTACAACGGCATCCTTGGTCACCCAACACTGGCCAAGTTCATGGCGGCCACCCACTTTGCTTACAATGTGCTGAAGATGCCCGGGCCAATGAGCGTCATCACGATCAACTCCGACAAGAAAAGTGCACTTATATGCGCCGACCAACTCTACCGGGGGGCAGTTGTAGCACCTGCCGCCAAGGCACTTGCTCCTGCCGCTGAAGCTCCCGAGGGGGAAGAAGACCGGCAAGGCCTCTGGCGCACATTCTGGCAAGCGCACCTCCTCGGGGTGTTGCGCTCCTGTTGACGATGTGCCAGAGAGCTCCATCGGCAAGAGAAAGAAGTCCAAGGCAGCTCCGCCAGAGACCAAGAAGGTGCCCGCCAAGGAGGATAGCATAGGAGGAACTTTCACAATAAGTTCCACCCTTGACGACAAATAGGAGAGCACGCTCGTCGCCTTCCCGCGGGCGAATGTCGATGTGTTTGCATGGCAACCATCTGATATCCCTGGTGTTCCCAGGAAGGTGATTGAGCACCACCTTGCCATCTGCCCACACGTGCAACCCGTCAAGCAGAAGGTTCATAAGCAAGCTTTGGAGCGGCAACAGTTTATTGCCGAAGAGCTCAAGAAATTAGAAGTGGCTGGCTTGATCAGAGGAGTACTTCATCCAACTTGGTTGGCCAATCCTGTTGTAGTGCGCAAGGAGAATGGAAAATGGAGGTTGTGCATTGATTTCACAGACATTAAAAAAGCCTACCCCAAACATCCTTTTCCCTTGCCACGCATCGACCAGATTGTGGACTCCACCGCCGGCTGTGACTTGTTGTCCTTCCTTGATGCCTATTCAGGCTATCATCCGATTTTCATGGCCAAGGAACACGAGGAGAAGACCACATTTATCACCCCTTGTGGTACGTATTGCTTTTTGCGTATGCCTTTCGGGTTGGATAGTGATGGTTCTACATTTGCAGGAGCGGTCCAGATTGGTTTTGAGCCCCAGTTACGTAGAAGTATGGAGGCTTATATGGATGACATAGTGGTCAAAACCAAGGACAAGGCTACACTCATATCAAACCTAGAAGAAACATTTGCAAATCTATGCAAGATCAACGTGAAGCTCAATCCTGAGAAGTGTGTGTTCGGCGTCCCATCCGGCAAGCTTCTCGGGTTCTTTGTATCTCAACATGGAATTGAAGCAAACCCGACAAGATCAAAGCAATTGAAAAAATTGAAGCACCAAGACGTGTCAAAGATGTGCGTCGTCTTGCCGGATGTGTTGGTGCTCTGAGTAGGTTCATCTCAAAATCTGTTGAGTGCACCTTGCCCTTTTTCAAAATCTTGAAGAAGGCAGTTCCAATGAAATGGACTCCGGAAGTGGAGGTAGAGCTATAGGATTTGAAGGAGTACCTCTCCTCTCCGCCAGTCCTAGTCACGCAAAAACCATAAGAGCCGTTGCTGCTATATCTAGCGGCAACAAATCAAGTGGTGAGTGCTACACTAGTGGCTGAAAGAGAAGTTGATGAAGAAGCAGCAGCAACAGCAAGACCGCCAAGCGACAAGCCAGGACATTCCCCGGCAGGGTCTGGTGCCGGCAAGGAAGGATCTGCGCAGTTGAATGAGACAATCCAGAAGAACAAGGTGCTGCAGCGCCTAGTCTATTTTGTCGGCTCCCTTTTGCAGGGGGCTAGATCAAGATATTCTGGCATGCAAAAGTTGCACTTCGGCCTCCTTATGGCCTTGAGGAAGTTGTACCATTATTTCCAAGCACATGAGATCACCTTTGTCACCCGCTTCCCGCCACATCGGATCTTGCGGAACCCAGAAGCTACCGACAGGATTGTGGAGTGGGCTTTGGAACTGCCAAGCTTTGGTCTCAAGTTTGAAAGCACTTCGACCATCCAGAGCAGAGCCTTGGTGGAGTTCATTGCAGAATGGACCCCAACGCCAAATGAAGAAGTTGATCATGTAGCAAGGAAACCGATCAAGAGTGGATCATGTATTTTTACGGGGCTTTCTCACTACAAGGTGACGATGCCAGAGTGCTTCTTGTCACACCCACTAGAGAGCACCTCAAATATGTGATTCATATGCACTTTCCTCGGGAGAGATCAACGAACAACACTACTAAGTATGAAGGACTGCTTGCCAGTCTCAGGACCGCGGCAGACCTTGGGATCAAGAAACTTATAGTCAGGGTGATTCTTAGCTTGTTGTTAGGCAAGTGAACCAAGATTACCAGAGTCCATTGATGGAAGCTTACTATATAGATGAAGTGAGGAAGTTGGAAGAATGTTTTGATGGCCTCCAAATGGAGCACGTTCCTCGTGCGGAAAATAGCGTTGCCGATGGCCTGTCAAAATGTGATGCCCTTAAGTTGCTCGTGGAACCAAGAACTTTCGTGCTCCGACTGACTCAACCATCCGTGACACCATCAGCTGGACAAGAGAAGATAAGAAAATTGAGCTCCGGCAAGTATTTCCTGGCAGAGCTCCCAGAAGCCGTCAGGGAGGAGGTTGTCGGGGACAATGACAGGCTTTCCGGGGAGCGTCATGCTCCGGCAGGGCCCCCGGCTCTTGCCGTAGAAGCACGTGCTCTCGCCAGGCTTGTTGGGGAGTGTCGGACTCTGGCGGGGCCTCAGGCCCTTGCCGTTGAGACAAATGCTTCCCCGGCAAAGGATATGCCTTTAGTCCTTGTTGTCGAGCCCCAGGCTCCAGCAGGGGCACAAAACATCGTCCGTTCTCTTCAAACACGAGAACTTCCCGAGGAACAAGAAGAAGCAGAGAAAGCAGCCCATCGGTCTAGTATGTATCAGTTCGTGGACAATGTCCTGTACAAAAAGAGGCCGAACAGTGTGAAACAAGTGCATTTCCCAGGAAGATGGACTGGAGATGTTGGTAGAGATACATGGAGGCATATGTGGCACCCACATAGGATCAAGGGAACTTGCCGGAAAGGCATTCTAGCAAGGCTTCTTTTGGCCCACTGTCCTCTAGGATGCAACTGCGTTAGTAACCAAGTGTGAAGCATGCCAGTTTCATTCAAAGAAACTATATCAACCAACTCAAGCCCATCAAACAATCCCTCTCTCTTGGCCATTTTTGGTCCGGGGGCTCAACATCTTGGGCACTTTCCCCCGCGCTACCGGGGGCTTTGAGTACTTGTACATTGCAATCGACAAGTTCACAAAGTGGCCAGAAGTGGAAGTAGTGATAAAGGTGACAACACAATCAGCCGTCAAGTTCTTCAAGGGACTAGTCTACCGCTTTGGTGTTCCCAGCAGGATCATCACTGACAATGGCACATAGTTCACGAGCCGCGCCTTCATGTAGTATGTCCAAGACCTTGGCAGCAGAATCTGTTTTGCTTCTGTTGCCCACCCAAGGAGCAACAGCCAAGTGGAAAGGGCTAATGATGAAGTGCTACGAGGCCTCAAGACAAGAACTTACGACAAGCTGCACAAGTGTGGAAGGCACTGGATTGATGAGTTGCCGGTGGTTCTTTGGTTAGTCAGAACGACACCAAATCGAGCTACCGGTCAGAGACCCTTCTCCCTCGTCTATGGGGCGGAGGCAGCTCTCCCCACGGAACTCATATACGGATCACCTCAAGTGCTCGCTTATGATGAGCTTGAGCAAGAGAAGTTGCAGCAAGATGACGCAGCGCTCCTTGAGGAAGATCGTCTTTAGGCTACTGTGAGAGTTGCACGCTACCAGCAAGCTTTGCGCTGCTACCATAGCCGCAAGGTTAATGCCAGAAGTCTTGCGAAAGGCGACCTTGTTCTTCGTCGAGTTCAGTCCGCCAAGAATTCCAACAAGTTGGCATCAAAGTGGGAAGGCCCTTCTCAGGTAGTACGAGTCACCAGGACTGGTGCAGTCTGCCTGGAGACCGAGGATGGCATCCCAATGAGCAACTCCTGGAATATCGAACATCTTCGCAAGTTCTACCCATGAGGCGCGGTTGTCGGGCCTCCCGGCAACCACCTTTTGTACAAGTCTTGCCGCTAGAGCATGTAATCCTTGGTACAAAGCCAGGCTCAGACCCTGTGCGTAGTTGAATAAAGATAAGTGTTCTGCAAATCTTGATCGATTCTCATGTTTACTTATGTGCATGTTTGTCTGAAATATTGCTTTACACTTATTCCCGACAAGAGCTAACGGACCACCAAGGTTCCACACCCATATTTTATCTTCTTTCTTTTTCTCAAAGGACAGAAGGTTACCTCATGTGCAGCTTTGCCGGGGGGAATGGTGGTACGGATACCTATGGGCGACGTTCAGAAAAAAATCTTGCCGGAAGGAGTACGACAACGAAAAGATAAGTTGCAAAACCCCAAGTGCATTCTTACTGTAGAATTATTTTCCTTGGACGATTTCGACCTCTGTATGGAAAACCTGCATGCTACGGAACCTTGTTGCGATTGGTTGCACCCTTATTCTATTTCGAGCCTGCTCAACAGTCTAGGTGGCCGCACTGAGAACACCAGGGTCTTTTGCCGGTAGCGGCCCCACCAGTAGGCAGCTAAATTCCCGCATCTAGCACTCGCGGTAAGGGTGTGTGTGCCGGCAAGCTTCCAATCAAGCGTAGGGTGAATACATACAGAAAGAAATTAAGCAAAGGGGGATAATATAGCATCTGCTCAAAGCACAACAAGTCATATACATAAATCTTGTCGTGATTGTGACATAAGATAAATTATTATTGGCATGTGCGGTGGAGAGGAATAAGGCATCTAATCTCGGCGATCGCCTTCAACTCGCTTGACCTGGCTCACCCTATCGACAATGGGCGCGACGAGTTCGTCAAGCGCCTTGATGTCTACATCCTTCGGCAAGCGGTCGAGGACGTTGGTGAGGTTGAGGCCAGGGTTCTTGTGCGCCACCTTGACGAGCACCTTGCGGAGAACGGGCTGACAGAGTTTGCGTGATTCGCTAGTGTCACACCCTGAGTTTGTATCACCTTGATATGTTTGGGTTTATAAAATTTGGAGCCAACTCAAACTTTTTCAAGTGCTTGTGCTTGTTTGAAATGATGTTTGCTTACTTGATGATTTTGATTTATGGCACTCCTAGATTCTATTCCACTTCATATTCATCTTCCTTGTCCTAAACCTCTTGCCCAATGATCATGCCATATGAATAGTGCCCAAAACTATTTTTATGAAATTTGTTTTGACCAAAAATGATTTATTCAAATTAGGTTTTCAAAAAACCCTGAGATGAGGTTTGCACCGCAAGTCCTCAAATTGGGTGGATTCTTCTTCCCCAAAGGTTTTAATTCCAACCTACTATATATAAGACCTTCCAAAACCACCAAATATTAATTTTAAAGATTATTTTTATATTTTATTTAAAGGCTTTTTCTTAAGACCAGAAATGGTTTTTCATAAGGAAAAAATATTTAAAAGCTTTGAAAATATTTGAGAAAAATTAGGGAAACTCAGTGGGCATATATTTTCCATATATATGAGTTTCAACACAAGGGCATGTTCAAATCATGAGAAAACCCCCTCAAAATCCTTTCTGTTCAAATCAAACTTTTGGAATATTTCTATAAGAAATATTCTCAATAAATTCCAGAAAACTTCCAGCAAGTCAACATTATCATAAGTGACCATCTTGCAAAGTTTCATCACAATCCTAGTTGATTTGGTTCATCAAACCATCCCAAAACCCTTCCTGTCCAGATTCATATTTGAGTAACTTTACATTATGAAGTGTCTCCCTTTGACTCCAAACTTTGTGGGCATGCTCTAATGACCAAATAGTGATGCTACACTAAGTGGTGCATCAAGGGAAAAAGCCTAGCATCAGTAGATCTTCAAAAACCTAATTCTGTTAATTTCTAGGGTTTACCAAGTTTCCATTGTCAACTTTTCCCCCTTGAGCTCAAACTTGGTGAATCATCTCATTCTTACCTAGCACTTGACCCCGGTAAATATCTCAGTAAGTTGGTAAACTTATCTTGCCCAAATCACTACCAAACACCTTCTAGTGAATTGGTTAAACCTCTGGTTTCACCCCCTTTCTCTTTTACCCTTACCCCCAAATTCTTACCACAACCTCTGGTAAGTACCTTGCACCTCCAGTAACTCTCCTTGGCCAAGACTCCTTGGGTAAGTGGGGTAAAATCGTCATTTTACCCCCTGGACAGGAGTTTTCCCTCTCTCTCTCAGCCTTCCTTCTCTCCTAAGGAACCCTAGAGCATCCGAGGCATTTTTCCTCTTATCCTAAGGCCCTAGATCCCCCTAGACATAGGTGGCCATGCAGAAGACGCCATTGGCATGCCATGGCATGCCAAACGTGCGCTCTGGAGCACGCTACAGTGTCAACAGGGCACTATAGCCGTCGGCCACTGCATGGCCCCGACCGTCTCATGCTCCCCCCTCTCGCCACTTGGCTGGCCTCGGCGTCCGGGACAAGCCGGCTGATCGGCCCCCTCCTCTCTCCTCCTCTCTTGCCCTCCCCCGCGCGTGCCGAGTGCCGCCCGGTTTAGCCAACCCGCAACCTCACACGCGAGAGCATCTCTCCCTCTCTCTTCCTTCCCCATGGCCTAGACCAGCCCCAGGAACGCCCCTGCCTCACCCCCTCTCTCCAATGGCCTCTGGCCCCGGCCACGAGCTTGCGGGTACACCCGAGCTCGATGGACCGAGGGCCGCCTACTTAAGGCCCTCCCCGAGCTCTCTCTCCCCTCTAGTCGCTCTCTCTCCTCTCCCCAGTAGCCCCCCTGCGCGCTCCGGAGACCTCCCGAAGCCCCTGCGCTCAGGATCGAGCCGAGGACCGCCGCGGCGACCTCATCGCCGATCTCCTGGTAGCGGCCCCTTCGGTCCCCATTCTTCTCCCGCTGGTCTCCCCTCGCTCTCCTGGCCCGTTTCCCCCTCGCCCTGGTCCTGTTTGCAGCTCAGAGAGGCCCCGGTGAACCCTCCCGAAGCATTCTCCGTCGCAGGAGCTCGTCATTGGCGACTACGACCGCCTCCGGCACTTCTTCGACCTCCAGAGGAATGGCGGGTCAATGCTGAGCTCATCCCCGCCTTCGCCTGCCGTCGCCATGCCCTACATCGTCACCGGTGAGCGTGCCGGCCTCCCTGCCGTGAGGTTAAAGATGACAGGCGGGGCCCGCCTGTCATCCTCACCTCCCTCCCCTCCTCTCTCTGTCCTTGGCCTTCAGGCCCTTGCCATTAGGTTTGAACGCGGGCGCACGCGCATTGGTTCGCCTGGGTTGGGTGGCCTCTGGGCCGGCCCAGCTGCTGGCCACCTCCGGCCAAGGCACTATGCCCTTCTCCTTTCCTTTTATTTTTCTATGGGATATTGCAAAAATTCCACAGGACCCAAAATAATTCCAATGACAATATTTCTTCCACCAAAAACCTTAGAATACTCCCTAGAATTTATTAGTGCCATTTGTAAAAATGTTTGAAAACATTTTTAGTACTGTTTTAATTTGAAACCCCTATTTAGCATTATAAGCTCCTGTTTTAAATAGTTTAAAAATCTTTTTAAGTTCAAAAACCTAGAAAAAAAATTTTAGTATAACTTGTGGTATTTATCAGAGTAGCGTAGCATTTTCGATAGTAGTTCATGTGCTCTATTTTTGTGTGTTGCTTATTTTTATTGCTTTTATTCGCAACAATAGATTGCGCGGTTGACGAAGAAGTTGGACCCGAAGACTTCGAAGACCCCGGAGACTTTGTTGAGCCAGGCAAGCAACCCTTTGACCATTTTTATTGCATGTCATATAGCACCTTACTTTTGATACACTTGATCATGTGAAGTAGTAACCCCTCCGGTGGGTTGCTTCCGATACTCTTACCATTGACACTTGCGTCGTGCATGACCCTACCACCTTATGAGGGTTATGCGGGTGGGTGTAGTTAGGATTCTAATAGATTCTACGCAAGTGGGTTCGGGATCTATGCATAGTGACGAAGGAAAGATATGATTTCAAAGACTTTTCGAAAACCCCATCGGGTGCCACTAATGCCCGAGGGAGATGATGAGGAGTTGGGTAACCACTTGAGAAAGAAGTGGTATGCCGGAACAAGTGAGTGTGTGTTTTCGAAAACGGAGAGTTTTATGGTCTACTGATCGTCCCAACCTTATATGCGCAACGACAATACCCCTTATGGGCGGGGCTTTGTTGATTACTATGGTTGGTTCTAGCAAGGAGCCCACATTACTAGTGGCAAGAGTGAAGTGGTCACTCTTGAGACGGGGTCGTCCCCGAGTGGAAGGTCATCCATTGTCTTTACAGGTACCGAGCACACCGTTGCGTGCCCTCATGGATGATATGAGTGATGTATATCATTAGGGATGGCACCAAACGAGTGGACTCTTTGTTTATTATCACCATGGGAAAGGCATTGTTCGAGTGCTTTCCTCGGGTATGTTATATACCGCGAGTCGTGGATGACACGGAAGTTCCACGAGTCTTGTGGGTAAAGTGTGCAACCTCTACAGAGTGTAAAACTATTCGAATAGCCGCGTCCGCGGTCATGGACAGTTGGAGGTCCTTCTTAAACTACGTCCGAATGTTTTCAGAAAACTTGGTGTGATTTTGGGTGTGATGGTGACAAAGAGGTCACATGAGCTAAGTCCGATGACGTAGCATGGGAATTGAACTAAGTCCGATGACTTAGCATGGTGAATGAACATAAGGTGATCAACCCCTACTTATGATGATATTTGTAACTTGTTCATATGGATACCTGCTAATTGATGATGCATGCTTACTAGTTACTTGATCATGCCATTCGCATTCAAAATTAACTTTCCGCAAAATTACCTACTTAGTGCTATATCATGCATCATTGTTACCTTGTTCCACAACTTGGGTTTCTTGCGAGTACATTCAAAGTACTCATTGGCTTGCCACTGGTTATTTAATTGGCCATGCATGGAAGAACACGAGTATGTTTAAGACTTCGTTGGTGATGAACATGCGAACTAGGACGCTTCCTAGTCAGAGTGCCTGTAGGTTATGGCAGATGGCCTGGGTTCACGCTTTCGATCAAGATTTCCGCTGCTTGTTCTACTTTAAGTGTTTGGCCCGTGTGGCCCTATCTATGTAAGTCTAGAACTTCATGGTCTTTATTTGTGTAAGACGTTAAATGTGGATGTAAGACTCTTGTATTTAAGCTTCTGTGTGTTCAGTGAGCATTGATCTTTGGGATCACTGTACACGTGCATTCGGTGATCACGACTTATGAGTTGGGGTCCCCATAGAGCTTGTATCAGAGCCATCCTAACTATAGGAAGCCCTTAGTTAGCATGGACATTAGTTAGGATAAAACCGTCTTCAAAACTACACCTAGCATCTATACTTAGGAATTTTGCACTCTTTACCTCTTCTGTTCTTTACACAACACTCTGCTGTCTCTCCTCCTTTCAAACCTTTGTAGATGGCCATCGTACCCGAAGCCTTCCTGACATCCAGCTTTCCCATAGTTCTTGGGGATAGCCTGGAGAAGTTCCAGTTTCGCTAACCACCCATTTTACTCTACCACAAGCACTAGGTCGATGCCATCACGAAGGAGTACCACTTGGATGTGGTCGTGAAGGCAAACGACTCCCCGACCAGTTGGTTCTTTGAAGGACCACGGATGGAGACCATGATACTTGCAGTCGAGACAGCTACACGCAAGGCACTCCTGCACCTTCGAGACATCATTCCAGAGATGGTTGATGAGCCATCTACTCGCTACCTTACTTTCAGGAAGGATGATCTTGGCGAGGGTTGGACACTGGTTCCGACCTAGGAGGATGGCACACCACTCAGGTTCTAGACCTACTTCAGCCTCTCTGTTGATAGTCTGGTTCACTACTTGGTTAAGGAGTCCGTGAAACTCTGCGAGAAACTTCACCACACCCGAGAGCTACTTCGGAAAGCCAAGACAAAGCCAGACAGTATCAAGAAGGATGGAGCCCCTCATGGACGACCAGCTATCACTTATAGAGGAGGAGTACCCCCAGCTAGTGATGCACCCACACGTCTTCATCGCATGATTGCGAAGGAGTACCGTGAGCTCTTCACCGACACGCCAACAAAGCGTCGTCGGGATGGACCTCCTCGTTCCCCGACCCCATCGACCTGGAATGATGCCCGTTTCGATGAAGAACAGGAGGAAGACCCGGAGGAGAGTGACTACGAGACCGAACACTCCACCACCTGAGTCCGAGAACCCCTAGGGTAGGATCAGACATGTACCCCTCATGCGAAATCGAGTCTGCGTAATGGTTCATATGAAACCATGTGTGTTGTTGTTGTTTTGTTGTTTCTGTTCCGATGCAAGTTTCACTTTTGCCTTAGGCAACATGTAAGCAACTCCATCATCTATCTTAATATATGTTGGTTTTTCGACCTTTATTGTTATCACACTTGCACTTGACCGACCCCCTTAGGCGCGCTTTACGTTATTGCTTTTCCTCTCATCTATCCCAGTTGTTTGACTTGGCTGCTCCAAACAGGATGGTGACTGCTGCCCGCAACAGCTCCTTCACCAACCCTGAAGCCGGCAACTCAAGCCAGCAACAAGGAGCTGGTGGGGCTGCTCACGCTGGACGACACTAGGAGCAGCCACAAGGCGACATTCCCCCGCCACCACCTCCACCGCAGAACATGACCATAGCTCAGTTTCTCCAAGTTCTCCGGGACAAGGGCCAAGCCAACAATGCTGCTATCCAGCAGATGGCTCAGGCCCTTGTGAACAACCAACAGCAAGGCAGGAACGTCAATGGCTGCTCCACCCTGTCTGAGTTCATGAAGAACTCACCCCCAACCTTCACCGAGACTGTTGAACCATTGGATGCTGATGACTGGATCCGCACCATCGAGGACCTCATTGCACTGGTCAATTGCAATGAGGACGTGAGAAGGTATTTTATGCCTCTCACTGCCTCGGAGGTACCGCCCGAGCTTGGTGGGACGGATTCAAGGTCATGCAAGGTGAGCGTGTGATCACTTGGAATGACTTCAAGTAAGGATTCCTCACCGCCCACATTCCTTATGGGATCATGGCTATCAAGAAGAGGGAATTCCGAGTGCTAAAGAAAGGAAGTAGCTCTGTCAAGGAGTACCTGCAGAAGTTCAACCTACTGTCAAGGTATGCAGCTGAAGATGTTAGCACAGAGGCTGCCAAGAAGGAACGCTTCATGGAAGGACTTCAGCAGGTCCTGTAGTATCAGCTCATCGTCTGCGACTGTCGTACCTTCTTTGACTTGGTGAACAAGGCCCTCATGCTGGAAGACAAGCGTCGTGCCACAGATGAAACTCGCAAGTGCAAGATGATCATCAAGGGTAGCTCAAGCAACCAGAAGCCTCGCCCCAGCCAAGCGGCAGCCAGCCCTAGCCAAGCCAACCTATCAGCCATAATAGGCTAGACCTCCTGCACCTCGTCCGAGCTACCAGCCTCAGCAGTATGACAATCCCAGGCCAGCTTACAACAACAACCCCAATAATAACAATGGTGGCAGAAACAACAACAACAACCCTAGGCAAGTCACTTGCTTTGGATGTGGTCAGTATGGACACATCTCTAAGCTTTGCCCCAACAAGAAACCAGATGCCCCGCGCCCCAATGCACCAAACCAAGGTCAAGCCCATGGAGCACCACCAAGGAACCCTGCTCCCTGCAACCAGCCCAACAATGGCAAAGGTCGTGTAAATCATGTCACCGTAGAGGAAGCCCAGCAAGACCTGGACGTCATACTTGGTACGTTCCTCATCAACTCAACCCCAACAACAGTATTGTTTGATTTTGGAGCTTCGCATTCTTTTGTCACCCAAAAGTTTGCACTAGAGAGTGGCATGAAGCCTACACCCCTGGGTAGTCATATGTTGATACAAACCCCGAGATTAGTTATGAAGTCTGGGATAGGTTGTAAGGGATTGAAGATTGGCATCAACGGGGTAGACTTCCTAGCAGACCTTATAGTTCTGGATTCACCCGGCTTCGATGTCATCCTTCGCATGAATTGGTTAACCAAGCACCAAGGCATGTTAGATTGTGCCAAAAGGATTGTCACCATGACCAACAGCCAAGGAGTGGAAGTCAAGTATGTTCCCAACCGTGCCTCCACTCAAACCCCTCAGGCTAACTGTCTAACGGGAGTTGAGTTGGATCAAGTGCCAGTGGTATGTGAGTACCCGGATGTGTTTCCTGATGAGCTGCCTGGGATGCCTTCTGACCGCGACATTGAGTTCATCATTGAGCTTATGCCCGGGTCAAGGCCCATCTATAAGAAGGCCTATAGGATGGGATCCGAAGAGTTGGCTGAATTGAAGAAGCAACTGGCAGAGCAGCTCATAAGAGGATTTATTCACCCTAGTGCCTCTCCTTGGGGATCGCCTGTTCTATTTGTGTCGAAGAGGGATGGAACTATCAGACTTTGTGTCGATTACCGTTCTCTCAATGAAGTCACGATAAAGAAAAAGTACCCACTCCCCAAGATTGAAGACCTGTTTGATCAGTTAAACGGATCCAAGGTGTTCTCCAAGATCGACCTCAGGTCAGGGTACTACCAGCTAAAGATCAGACCCCAAGACATTCCGAAGATGGCATTTGTAACCCGGTATGGCCAGTATGAATACACGATCATGTAATTTGGGTTAACCAATGCCCCTGCCTACTTCATGTATCTCATGAATAAGGTCTTCATGGAGTACTTGGACAAGTTCGTTGTTGTCTTCATTGATGAAATACTCGTCTTCTCCAAGTCTGAAGAAGAACATGAGGAACACTTCAGATTGATCCTAGAGAAGCTTCGAGAGCACCAGCTTTATGCCAAGTTCAGCAAGTGTGAATTCTGGCTGCATGAAGTTGGATTCTTGGGTCATGTGTTGACTATAGAAGGATTGTTAGTGGATCCTGCCAAGATTGAAGTTGTGACTGAATGGAAAATCCCAACCACCGTGAAGGAAGTCAGGAGCTTCCTCGGACACGCGGGATATTACCGCAAGTTTGTGGAAGGATTCTCGAGCATTGCCAGACCCATGACCCAGCTTTTGAAGAAGGACAGGAAGTTCAAATGGACTGCTAAGTGCGAGGAAAGCTTCCAAGATCTCAAGAAGAGATTGACCAGAGCCCCAGTTTTGGCCACCCCAGAAATTCACAAGGAGTTTGTGATTTATTGTGATACATCAAGAACCGGGCTTGGAGGTGTTCTGATGCAAGAAGGCAGAGTTGTAGCATATCTATCCAGACAGCTACGACCTCATGAAGAGAACTACACAACTCACGATCCTGAGTTGGCATCCGTGGTTCATGCCTTGAAGATGTGGCGACATTACCTTCTGGGGAAGCGATATGAGATATTCAGAGACCACAAGAGTTTGAAAGTATATCTTCACTAAGAAGGAGTTGAACATGAGGCAATGAAGATGGTTGGAGTTGATCAAGGATTACGACCTCAGTGTTCAATACCACCCCGGAAAGGCCAATGTGGTAGCAGACGCCTTAAGCAGAAAGGCTTGTTCCTTGAATGCTATGATTAAGGAAAGGCTACCCGCCTTGTATGAAGAGCTTGAAAGCTTCGGCTTGGAATTGGTCACACCCGGATTCCTCGCCAACCTCGAAGCAAGGCCTACCTTGATGGATGATATCAAAGATGCTTAGAAGGGACACGAGAGCATTGAAGCCATCAAGAGGAAGATCAAGGCATGCAAGGCCCTAGGATTCTCGATGGATGAACAAGGAGTTGTATGGTTCGGGACTCACATTTGCATACCCAACAAGGAGGAGTTCAAGACCTTGATCTTGCGAGAAGCTCATGACACTCCCTACTCCATCCATCCTGGAGGAACCAAGATGTATCAAGACCTCAAGGCAAGACTCTGGTGGCATGGCATGAAACGGGAGATAGGCACGTTCGTTGCCAAGTGCGACATATGCCAGAGAGTCAAGGCTGAGCATCACCAACCCGCTGGACTATTACAACCTCTCAAAGTGCCTGAATGGAAGTGGGACAAATTCAGGATGGATTTCATCACCGGTTTACCAAGGTTAAGCAAAGGACATGATTCCATTTGGGTCATTGTCTACCACCTAACCAAGGTAGCCTATTTCATTCCTGTCAGACCACCTATGACGGTAAAAAGCTAGCCAGACTCTACATTGAGCGTATCCTGAGTCTTCACGGAGTTCCTAAGGAGATTTTGTCGGATCGAGGCACCCAGTTCACCTCAAGATTCTAGAAGATGTTTCAAGAAGCTATGGGAACCAAGCTCCCCTTCAGCATTGCTTTTCACCCCTAGACCGATGGGCAAACTGAACGAGTAAATCAAATACTCAAAGATATGCTCCGTGCTTGTGTCATTGGCTTATGGAGCCAAGTGGGAAGATTGCCTACCATTCGCCGAGTTCTCCTACAACAACAGCTACCAGACGAGTCTTCAGATGGCACCATTTGAGCTGTTGTATGGACGCAAGTGTCGTACTCCCCTCAATTGGTCAGAGACCGGAGAAGGATTAATTTTTGGACCAGACATCCTCCGCGAAGCCGAAGAGCAAGTTCAACTTGTCCGAGAGTGACTTGAGACTGCCAAGTGAAGACAGAAGAGCCACGCCGACTCTCACCGCCGAGAAGTGAACTACTGTGTCGGAGATCATGTCTACCTCCGAGTCACGCCTCTCAAAGGGACCAATCGTTTCCACGTCAAAGGGAAGTTAGCACCAAGGTACATCGGCCCCTTCAAGATCACCGCTACGCGCGAAGAAGCTGCTTACCAGCTAAAGCTACCTTCCGAGCTGTCGGATGTGCACAACGTCTTTCACGTGTCACAACTCCGGAAGTGTCTGCAAGTTCCCAACCGCTCCGACCTCTACAAGGACATCAACCATCAAGCCATCGATCTTCAGCCAGACCTCACTTATCGTGAAAGGCCAGTTCGCATTATGGATGAAGCTGAGCGCTGCACCCGAAGCCGCACCATCAAATACTTCAAGGTCCAGTGGAGCAACCACACTAAAGCTGAAGCAACCTGGGAGCGTGAAGATTATCTTAGATCTGAGTTCCCTTACCATTTTAGCGCTTAGCCTAGGAATCTCGAGGACGAGATTCTTGTAAGGGGGGAAGGTCTGTCACACCCTGAGTTTGTATCACCTTGATATGTTTGGGTTTATAAAATTTGGAGCCAACTAAAACTTTTTCAAGTGCTTGTGCTTGTTTGAAATGATGTTTGCTTACTTGATGATTGTGATTTATGGCACTCCTAGATTCTATTCCACTTCATATTCATCTTCCGTGTCCCAAACCTCTTGCCCAATGATCATGCCATGTGACTAGTGCCCAAAACTATTTTTATCAAATTTTGCTTTGACAAAAATGATTTATTCAATTTAGGTTTTCAAAAACCCCTGAGATGAGGTTTGCACTACAAGTCCTCAAATTGGGTCGATTCTTCTTCCCCAAAGGTTTTACTTCCAACCTAATATATATAAGACCTTCCAAATCCACCAAATATTAGTTTTAAAGATTATTTTTATATTTTATTTAAAGGCTTTTTCTTAAGACCAGAAATGGATTTTCATAAGGAAAAATTATTTAAAAGCTTTGAAAATATTTGAGAAAATTTAGGGAAACTCGGTGGGCATATATTTTCCTTATATACGAGTTTCAACACAAGGGCATGTTCAAATCACGGGTAAAACCCCTCAAAACCCTTTTTGTTCAAATAAAACTTTTGGAATATTTCTATAAGAAATATTCTGAATAAATTCCAGATAAATTCCAGCAAGTCAAACCTATCATAAGTGATGATCTTGCAAAATTTCATCTCAATCCGAGTTGATTTGGTTCATCAAACCATCCCAAAACCCTTCCTGTTCAGATTCATATTTGGGCAACTTTACATTGTGAAGTGTCTCCCCATGACCCCAAACTTTCTGGGCATGCTGTAATGACCAAATAGTGATGCTGCAGTAAGTGGTGCATCAAGGGTAAAAGCCTAGCATCACTAGATCTACAGAAACCTGATTCTGTTAATTTCTAGGGTTTACCAAGTTTCCATTGTCAACTTTTCCCCTTGAGATCAAACTTTGTGAATCATCTCATTCTTACCTAGCATTTGACCCTAGTAAATATCTTAGTAAGTTGGTAAACTTATCTTTCCCAAATCACTACCAAACACCTTCTGTTGAATTGGTAAAACCTCTGGTTTCACCCCCTTTCTATTTTACCCTTACCCCCAAATTCTTGCCACAGCCTCTGGTAAGTACCTTGCACCTCCAGTAACACTCCCTAGCCAAGACTCCTTGGTTAAGTGGGGTAAAATCCTCATTTTACCCCTGGACAGGAGTTTTCCCTCTCTCTCGGCCTTCCTTCTCTCCTAAGGAACCCCAGAGCATCCAAGGCATTTTTCCTCTTATCCTAAGGCCGTAGATCCCCCTAGACATAGGTGGCCATGCACAAGACGTCGTTGGCATGCCGTGGCATGCCAAACACGTGCTACAGTGCCGACAAGCACTGTAGCCGTTGGCCACTACATGGCCCTGACCGCCTCGGGCTCCCCCCTCTCGCCACTTGGCTAGCCTTGGCGTCCTGGACACGCCGGCCGGTCGGCCCCCTCCTCTCTCCTCCTCTCTTGCCCTTCCCCGCATGTGTCGAGTGTTGCCCGGTTCGGCCAACCCACAGCCTCACATGCGCAAGCATCTCTCCCTCTTTCTTCCTTCCCCATGGCCTAGACCGGCCCTAGGAATGCCCCTGGCTCGCCCCCTCTCTCTCCCATGGCCTCTGGCCCCGGCCACGAGATTGCGGGCGCACCCGAGCTCGGTGGACTGAGGGCCGCCTACTTAAGGCCCTCCTTGAGCTCTCTCTCCCGTCTGGTTGCTCGCTCCTCTCCCAGTAGCCCCCCTGCGCGCTCCGGAGACCTCCCGAAGCCCCTGCGCTCGGGATCGAGCCGAGGACCGCCACAGTGACCTCGTCACCGATCTCCTGGTAGCGGCCCCCTCCGGTCCCCATTCTTCTCCCGCTGGTCTCCCCTCGCCCTAGTCCTGTTTGCAGCTCAGAGAGGCCCCGACGAACCCTCCCAAAGCATCCTCTGCTGCAGGAGCTCGTCACCGGCGACTCTGACCGCCTCCGGCACTTCTTCGACCTCTAGAGGAACGGCGGGTCAACGCTAAGCTCATCCCCGCCTTTGCCTGTCGTCGTCATGCCCTACATAGTCGCCGATGAGCACGCCGGCCTCCTTGGCATGAGGTTGAAGATGACAGCAGGGCTTGCCTGTCATCCTCACCTCCCTCCCCCTCCTCTCTGTGTCGCAGGCCTTCGGGCCCCAGCCGTCAGGTTTGAACGCGGGCGCACGCGTGCCGGTTTGCCTGGCCTGGCTGGCCTTTGGGCCGACCCAGCTACTGGCCACCTCCGGCCAGGGCACTATGCCCTTCTTGTTTCCTTTTCTTTTTCTGTGGGACATTGCAAAAATTCCACAAGACCCAAAATAATTCCAATGACAATATTTCTTCCACCAAAAACCTTAGAATACTCCCTAGAATTTATTAGTGCAATTTGTAAAAATGTTTGAAAACATTTTTGGTATTGTTTTAATTTAAAACCCCTATTTAGCATTATAATCTCATGTTTTAAATAGTTTTAAAAATCTTTTTAAGTTCAAAAACCTAGAAAAAATATTTTTAGTATAACTTGTGGTATTTATCAGAGTAGGGTAGCATTTTTGGTAGTAGTTTGTGTGCTCTGTTTTTGTGTGTTGCTTATTTTTATCACTTTTATTCACGACGATAGATTGGACGGTTGACGAAGAACTTGGACCCGAAGACTTCAAAGACCCCGGAGACTTTGTTGAGCTAGGTAAGCAGCCCTTTGACCATGATAAGAAACCATTTTTATTGCATGTCATATAGCACCTTACTTTTGATACACTTGATCATGTGAAGTAGTGACCCCTCCGGTAGGTTGCTTCTGATACTCTTACCATTGACACTTGGATCGTGCATGACCCTACCACCTTATGAGGGTTACGCGGGTGGGTGTAGTTAGGAGGCTAGTAGATGCTACCCAAGTGGGTTCGGGATCTATGCATAGTGACAAGGAAAGAGATGATTTCAAAGACTTTTCGAAAACCATGTCGGGTGCCACTAATGCCCGAGGGAGATGAGGAGGAGTTGGGTAACCACTTGAGAAAGAAGTGGTATGCCGGAACAAGTGAGTGTGTGTTTTCGAAAACGGGGAGTTTTAAGGTCTGCTGACCGTCCCAACCTTACATGCGCAACCACGATACCCCTTATGGGACGGGGCTTTGTTGATTACTATGGTTGGTACTGGCAAGGATCCTGCATTACTAGCGGCAAGTGTGAAGTGGTCACTCTTCAGATGGGGTCGTCCCAAAGTGGAAGGTCATGCGTTGTCTTTACAGGCACCAGGCACACCGTTGCGTGCCCTCATGGATGATACGAGTGATATATATCATGAGGGATGGCACCAATGAGTGGACTCTTTGTTTAGTATCACCATGGGAAAGGCATTGTTTGGGTGCTTGCCTCGGGTATGTTATATACCACGAGTCGTGGATGACACGGAAGTTCCCCGAGTCTTGTGGGTAAAGTGTGCAACCTCTGCAGAGTGTAAAACTATTCGAATAGCCGCGTCCGCGGTCATGGACAGTTGGAGTTCCTTCTTAAACTACGTTCAAATGTTTTCATAAAACTTGGTGTGAGTTTGGGTGTGATGGTGACAAAGAGTTCACACGAGCTAAGTCCGATGACCTACCATGGGAATTGAACTAAGTCCTATGACATAGCGTGGTGAATGAACATAAGGTGTTCAACCCCTACTTATGATGATACTTGTAACTTGTTCATATGGATATCTGCTAATTGATGATGCATGCTTACTAGTTACTTGATCATGTCATTTGCATTCAAAATCATCTTTCCGCAAAATTACCTACTTAGTGATATATCATGCATCATTGTTACCTTGTTCCACAACTTGGCTTGCTTGCGAATACATTCAAAGTACTCATTGGCTTGCCACCGGTTATTTAATTGGCCAGGCATGGAAGAACGGGAGTATGTTGAAGAGTTTGTTGGTGACGAACATGCGAAGTAGGATGCTTCCCACTCAGAATGCCTATAGGTTATGGCAGATGGCATGGGTTCACGCTTTCGATCAAGACTTCCACTACATGTTCTATTTTAAGTGTTTGGCCCGTGTGGCCCTATCTATGTAAGACTAGACCTTCATGGTCTTTATTTCTGTAAGATGCTAAATGTGGATGTAAGACTCTTGTATTTCAGCTTTTGTGTGTGCAGTGAGCATTGATCTCTGGGATCACTATACACGTGCATTCGGTGATCACGACTTATGAGTCGGGGTCCCCACAGCTGGCCAGGAAGGATGCTCATTCGGAGTGAAGCTGCTCCAAGGCTCCAAGCATGCCGTCGAAGAACATGGCTACCTTGACGTTTGTGGATACTCTATCGTCAGAAGAATACCTGAAACCTTCCAAGGCCATGGCGGATAGTTGTGTGGCAAGCTTCTTCGTGACGTTGACGAGCTTCTCAGTCCAAACTTCTACTCCATGCACATAGTCGTTGTGGACGATGGCAGCACTCTTGACCAGCTCCTTCTCATCCTGGAGATCCTTGGCCAGAGCCTTCTCGCAGGTCCTGGCGGTCTCGAGAGTCTCGGTCTATGTAGCCAGCTTAGTGTTCAGATCATCAATGGGTCCATGGGCTGAAGAAAGCTGTTTTGTCAGGCTGTTGAGGGCTTCGTCTCTTTCAGACTTGTATGACGAGACCTCCTTGCCGAGATCTTCAAGGTCGGCTTCCAGCTTCTTCACCCTCTCCTCCAGCAAGTTGTTGGCGGCATCTGCATCTTCGGCAGCATCAACGGCCTCCTTCAGATTGGTGGCGTGGTCTGCAGTTAGAGCTTCGAGCATCTCCTTGTGTTTCTGCTCCAGCTCCTAGGTCCACCGCGCGACAAGCTCCTCGACCTCCACTTCCTTGCTGCGAAGCTTGTCGGCAAGCGCCTTCTCGCGAGCGTCAAGGTCCTCCTCATGGGCGTCGTGTAAGATACGGTGCTCCATCAAGCGAGCATCCTCTGCAACAGCCTGTTGTTTGGCCTCTTCCTGCGCCTGCTCGGTATCGGACTGCTGCATGAAGAGTTGGCTCCAACCCTGGCTCAGTTGTGTCTAACCAAACTTAAAAATCTTGTGAAGCTTGGGCGAGCCAGTCCTGAGTTTCTTTGACGCGCTCCTGAAAGTTGGCCTCAGCCACTTCCATAACTGCTGCCCTGGAGTCCAGTTTCTCCTTTTGGTCATGATGAAGCGCTTGAAGCTTTCGGAAGCTGTCGCCCATGGTCTGGAGGAGTTGCTCTTCTTGCGATTTGTTGCTGGCACTTGGTTCCTCAACAATATCGAGCCCGGCACCAGTGATGGCCTCCTCAACAAAAGCTTCCCCATCAGGCGGCACCCCAACGCTTGTCGTGCCGGGGATACTAACGAACAAGTTGTCACCAACCTTGAAGTACATGCTCGATGAAGGGGCTTCGGACATAGGCGGCTGGTCCTCAGCGGCCGCCTCACCAGCAGCTCGGGGCTCAGTGGGTGGCGTAGCGCCCGGCGCTCCTACGGTAGGAATGTCGTCAGTACGACCACTGCCCTCCTCACCGGACCCCTCGATAGACTTCTTGGTAGCCTCCTCCTACGCAGCCTTGGCGGCCTCGGCGCTGGCGGCCTCGGCAGCAGCATTCTTCATAGCTTTAGCGGCGGTGCTCTTGGAGGCCTCCTTGGCAGCGATCTCGACGACCTCGGCAGGGGCATCCCTGACGGTCTCCTCGATGACGATGTCAACATCCATGTCCTCCATCAAAGGAATGTCTGAAGGCCAAGAAAATGAACCAAGTGAAGCTGAAGTGGAAGTTCAGGAAGACAAAAAAGATGAATATAATAAAGAGTACCTACACAAATGACGGTTGCCGGAAGACCTGCCAGTGCCCATGCTCGCCGGCTCTCCCTCATCGTGATAAAGCATGGTGGAGGAAGTAATCATCAGGGATCCATCTCTAGGCAACATAGGTGATGGGGGCGGCGTACTAGGGACGACCTCTGATGGTTCTCCTTGTCGCCGTCCTCCTCCTACACGTCTGGTGATGTCAGCAGTAAAGATGTGCACCCCAACACTTGCTAGCAGGAAGTGAGTAGTGGGCTCACGCTGAGGGCTCCACCAGGGGCTGAGTCGAGGGCTGCGTCACGGGCTAGCCTCCGGGTTGACAAGGGTTGCCTCTGGCACACCTGAGGTGCTTGCCAGCGGCTCCACCCCCGTCGAGGTCTTCGCCCTCTTTGCTACCCTTTGCACCAGCGTTTCCGCATCCCTGTGGAGACAAGCCAAAGCAAGGCAAATGGGTTAAGCAAAACCAAAAATTAGAAAAGCAAAAGATACGGCAAGATCCTTACTCCTCATCTTCTTCTCCCGAGTTAAGGGCAGAGAGGTCGAAGGCGACCTCTGCCATGGTGCCATGGGAGGAGGTGGAGGGGTGCTCCTAGATCGCTTGGCCGCGACGGGCGCGGGTTGCTGGTGAGCTTATTGCCGCCGCGTGGCCTTATCGGTCACCCCCTTGCCAGGGACCGTGCTGCTCGAAGGAGCTTGATGGATCGGAAGCCCTGAAAGCACAACATGCTCCCTTGGTGGTTTGATAATTCATGACAACATGCATTGTCTCTTGGACTAATACTTTTATCTAGTGTATTTCAGATAATAGTCCATGGAGAGTTGAGTTGGCAAAAGGATATTGTGGAGAAACCCCAAGATGCAAGGAAATAGGTTGCCAAAGCTTCAAGCAAGAGGACTCTACATTTTATATTTGTGAGAAATCACTTTGAGTCCATAGGAAAGCCAATACTACTAAAAGGGGTAATGTTTTGTTGGTGAACAAAATGCTCATACGTGCACAAGTGATAGTCACCAAGGACACCCACAAACCTCCCACCAAAGTCTGTCCATAGCCAAACACAAAAAATCGGTGCAACCAACATTCCACATTCGGTGCCACGGATTCCAAACCCTAGACACACTCAGCCAAACCCTAGACACTTCGATGCAACCGATTCCATACCGGTGCCACCAACTTTCTGTTACGCAAGTTCACATTTTTGGTCCCTCCGAGATTGTCGAATTGGCGTCACCAAGATTGTGCATTTTGACCGTTGGTCACCTTATCAATGCAACCGAGATTCCTATATCGATCCCTCTGAGATTCAAAACTTGCCACTTTTGGTCACTTCGATAGCACCGAGATTAACACATCAGTGTCACCGAGTCTGATTGATTGTGTGTAACAGTTGGATTTTTGGGGATGCCAATATATACCCCTCCACCACCACCTACTCGAGAGAGAAGCACTCAGGACTATTACATACCTATCCTATCAGTTTTCTGAGAGAGAACCACCTACCCTTGTGTTGAGATCAAGATATTCCACTCCAATCATATGGATCTTGATTCCTAGCCTCCCCAAGTTGCTTTCCACCAATCCCATCTCTTCTACCAAGCCATATATGTGAGAGAGTGATTGTGTGTTGAGGAGTCTATCATCTTGAAGCACAAGAGCAAGGAGTTCATCGACATTACCGAGCCTATTACCTTTTGGAGGGTGGTGCCTCCTAGATTGGTTAGGTGTCGCTTGGGAGCCTACTACTTCGTGTTGTGGAGTGAACCAAGAAGTTTTTAAGGGCAAGGAGATCACCTACTTCGTGAAGATCTACCCATAGTGAGCCTATTCCTTCGTGGACGTAAGCCGTTATGGAATAGTCAAGGTTGTAACTTCGTGGACCCTTATGGGTGGATCCCTCCATGGACTCTCGCGACCGTTACCCTCCGTGGGTTGAAGACTCCATAAACGTGGACATACGATAGCACCACCTATTGGAACCACGGGAAAATCCATTGCATCTCCAATTGCATTTGATCTCCATATCTCAACTCTTTACTTCATGTGCAATGTATTTACTTTCCACTGCTATATTTGTTGACATGCATGTGTAGGGTATATAGACTTGCTAGCCTTGCTAAAACTGTTAAAATCTGCCATCCAATTAACTTCGGAAAAGGTTAGGTTTTAATTTTCTGCTAGTAGTCGATTCACCCCCCCCCCCACTGTAGACACTCTTCTAGTGATCCCTCAAGCCTAGAAGCGGCGCTCTGAAGGACGCGCCTCTTCCTTGGCACAAGAGATGGGGCTTCCTCGAGCAGTTCCTCCTCAGCTGTGTCTTCGGCATGACGGCCCCGGGCAGATGTGCTGCCTTGCTCATTGGCGGTCCCACTTTGCCCGGCAAGATTTTAGTCCGACAATGTTTCCCCTTCGTTGGCTTCGCCTTCCAAGAAGCCAGCGCTGCCGGCCTCCATGGCAAGATTTGCTTCCTCCGTCTTGCTGGCGATGTACGCCATTCCTTCCTCAGTGGTGTCATGGACGAGGCCCTCTTCCTTGCGGACAGCCATCTCCACCAAGTTGTCAAAGAATTCTTGCGCCTGCTCTATAGGCGGCTCGATCCAGGACGCATCAAGACTATGGGCGTCGAACGCCGGCATCATGGCGACGATTCTACCTAAGGCAGAGGTGTTGCACAAGGGGACTACGCCTACTTGCAGCTCATGTACCACAACACTCCTGAATAGTTTCTGGCATAGAGCTCCGTGCTGCATGACTATCACATTGTGGTTCAGCCTGGGGCATAGCCTCATGATGTCCACCACGTTTTGGAATTCCCAAGCTGGCCTCTCCTTATTCCTCAAGGGAGCAATGCGCCGGCGAAGGAAATCGGCCCCTATCATCTCTACGGTGAGGCCAGCGTTCCTGAGGTGGTAAAACCTGGTGGTTGCGACTACGAGCTTCCCATCCTCAGGGTCGAAGGCACTCCAGTCCTTGCCACGCACCATCTTGGTTTGTCGCGGCAAGCAGAAGGGCTGGAATTTCTCCTCCCGAATCCAACACCATTTGCCTGGCCACTCATCCCACCTCTCACAGTAGGCCCCGTCTGGGTAGACCTCCTTGGTTCCTGGCCGTGGGATCCAAGTGATGGCACCAGAAAGGGCTCCGTCTAGTTGGATGCAGGGAGTAAAGTATTGGCGAAAAAGAGCGGTGCTAGGAACTACTCCGACAAAGTTTTCGCAAAGGTGAGCAAAAACTGACATACATGACACAACATTTGGCGTAAAATCCAAGAGTTGGAAGCCGTAAGTGAACATGATATCGTTGAAGAAATCTAAGAAAGGGGGGCAGAGCTCGGAGTAAAAATAATCGGCAAAGAAGGGATATTTATCATGGCCCCCCTCGGAAGGACCTGGACTCATGTGGGTGGCGGGATGCTTCGTCGTTGCCGTTGCCCACATGCACCGGTATCGCTGCTTCAGAACGTCCACGTCGAGCCCGAGCGGAAAGACGACGTGCTCCTTCCGCATATTCGCCGCTTTGTTCTCCAAGATGGTCTGTGCATCCTTGCCCTTGATGGCCTTGGGTGGCATGGCAGCTATGGAGATAGAGGCTGAGGGCGGGGAACGCATGGAGGCGCGGATGAATGGGGGGAGCTCTGTTTCGGGCTCGAGGAAGAAGACGACGGCGGTTCTCAGATTGGGTAGGACAAGAGGTAAATGAGTAGCGCCTCTGCGTCTTCCTCTTTTTATGGGGAACGTGTGGGACGGCTCCTTTATTGAATTGATACGAGGACGCTTCACGGGCGCGCTGCTGCAACGGCCATGCTATGCACGTAGCTCACGTCCCGCATTCAAAGGGCGTCGTGGGGAGGCACAGTAAACACAATGATCATGACCGCAAGCTCCTGCCACTCGTGCCCGCGCACTGTTTGGGCCTAGCCCAACAACGCCTCGTGATGTGTGTGTCCCAGGCCCGGGGGCTCCTATCGGTGCACCAGAGTTTTGGGCTCTCAAGTGCCCCTTACTTGTGCACGGTCAGTAGTAGCCACCCTGGCCAGGTACAAGCACAAAAGAATCAAGACCCCCGGCAAGACCTTGCCGGGATGACCATCAAACCCACAAGCGAGGAGAAGGCCTCGGCAAGGCGAAGCCCCGGCAAGGCCCCACCAGCGCACAGGCTAGGTGTCGTTTCACCTGGACATGCGCCACGACGACAGTGCTGGAGGGGGCTAAGCGGTGCCAATGGGACGGGCTCCTGTCCCGTCCTGCAGACGGACAAAGATGCTTGACGGTGCACTAAATGCGCATGCCCTACTCCGTCAGTATTAGGTATGATAGCACTGTAGCTCTGTACACCTCGTGTATGCACTTTATGCCACTGTTGGGATCCCCTTCAGAGTATAAAAGGAGGCCCAGGGCGATACGATGGAGGACTTTTGGACCCTAGCACTTCTAGACTTTTGGATTTGGGACCTCCTAGCTCACACAGGTAGCAATAGCTCAGAGAGCTCCAGTAGCTAGAACCCCAAGAACACCCACAATACAACCAAGCAGGAGTAGGGTTTTTGCGCATCCTTGCGGCCCGAACCTGGGTAAAATTACCGCATGATATTCATCAGACATGCTCTTTGCGCGAGCCCTCTCCCCCGCTGAACCGAAAGGGGTCCCTCCAATCCCATAGGTGCTTGTTACCCAAGACACTAAGGGTTATCAATCCCTGGGAGGTGTAGTATGAAGATTCTCTCTCAAACAATCCTGCAATCAAATTTAAGAAATCTCTTGTGTCCCCAACACAGATGGTGACACAAGTGTAATATGGATGGTAGATATAGGTTTTTGTAATATGAAAATTTAAAAATATCAAGATAACAAGTTGTGAACCCAGAGCAAAACGGCATAGAAATGCTTGGAAATAAGGCCTAGGGTTCATACTTTCACTAGTGCAATATCTCAACAATACTAACATAATAGAATCATATGATCATCCCTTAACATGCAACAAAGATTCACTCAAAATTTCATAAGTAGCAAAGACCATAAGATGAAATTGTTGTAGTTAGTAAACCACCTCAAAGTCATTCTTTCTGATCAATCTTTTGATCTATTCCTATAAGTGTCACAAAAAAACCTAGAGTTCTTAGTAAAATAACACATATGATACATATCAAACAACCCCAATGTCACCTAGATACTCCAATGTCACCTCAAGTATCCGTGGTTTTATTATTTGACATATATCAAACAATTCTAGATTCGTCGTATTCAATTTAACACAAAGAATTTCAAAGAGTACCCCAAGATTTCCATCGGAGAAAGTAGTATGAAAATGTGCAATCAATACATGTGCATAGATCCCCAAGGTCACCGAAATCCACAAGTTGATGACATAACATATATCAAGTCAATCAACACAATACCCAATTGTCACCACTGGTATCCACATGCAAGACATACATCAAGTGTTCTCAAGCCCAAAGTATTCAATCCAACATAAAAAAATCTTAAAGGGAAAGATTCAATTCATCACATCAAGATAGCAAGGGGAAAACACCATATGATCCAACTATATTAACACAGTTCATGATACATCAAGATCTTTACATCTCAAGAACATGAGAGAGAGATATATCAATCACATAACTACTAGTATATACCCTCAACCTCGAGGTTGAACTACTCCCTCCTCCTCATGGCCTCTGTCGGGATGATGAAGGTGGCCACTGGTGATTATTTCCCCATCCGACAGGGTGCCGAAAAGACTCCAGATGGGTTTTTCTTCGATATAGAGAGTTGCAGTGGCGGAGCGGAAGCTCATGGTTTATTTTTGAGGGTTTATATATATATATAGGATTTTTCGGCGTTGGAATAACGCTAACCGGAGCCATGAGGGGCCCACAAGCTATCAGGGCGCGTCCATGGAGTGGGCGCGCCTTGTTGGATTGTGGACAACAGTTGGTCCCCCTTCGGTGGTTTTTCGCTCCCGTATATCTTATTTTCTCTAGAAAAAAACACAAAAAAGTTTCGGGCGATTCTGAGAACTTTTATTTTTTGCACAAAAAACAACACCACGGTAATTTTGCTAAAAACAATGTTAATCCGGGTTAGTTCTAATTAAATCATATAAATTGCATCAAAACAATATAAAAATATTGTAAACACAGGTAAATATGGCATGAATACTTCATAAATTATTGATATGTTGGAGACATATCATCACCCCCAAGCTTAATTTCTACTCGTCCTCGAGTAGTTAAATAATAAAATAAATAATTTCTAAAGTGTGAATGCTAGCATAGTATATAAGTTTGATCGATGATAATTCCAGTTATTTTTTCTAGCATTATAAAGAGGAACTCTTTTCTCATAAAACTTTTGATGATCAAGTAGCAAGTTATTCACTTGTCTAAAGTATAGACCATAAACTTTCTTAAGAACCAACAAACTATGTCTTCAGTCATCAAACAATTACAATTCATCTTAGTTTACAGAAGGGTCTATCTAAGAGCTTTGATTTAGAAAATTCCATATACTCAACTATTATTTAGTCTTCCATGATTGCTAACACTCAAAGCATATTTTTAGACCAAACAATTTCAATCAAACACATAGGAAGATAGGGGCTTAATGTTTCACCTCCCAACTTATTTATCTCACGGATAATGTCAACAATAATGAATCATGATCACCTTTATTCAACTCGATATATGTGGGTGGATCTTTCCCCACCCCATGATGCTTGCCAAGTAAATAATTAATAGATTGGAATAGGGATGAACATTATTGACTCTTTCATCAAAGTAAAAGATAGCCCCTTTGCATAGGGAAGCATAGGTTGTCATGCACTTTTTTTGGATGTGCAAACTCTTAGTGGAAAGGAACGTCACTTTATATTGCCCCTTGTGATAGCAACCATTATTATGCAGTCCGTCACTTTTATTCCTTCACCATCACAAGTTCGTATTGTTAAGGATATGCAACTTGTATTCGCATGAGGCCATAGGCGAGTATATATACATGTAGAGATGTAGGAAATATGCAGAAGACCCCTTATACAATGGGGTAAATACAAAAGGTTGTGTGGCTATATATGTAGTACTCTATCCCCCCCCCCCTTAAACTTATGGTGGATAACCAACACTGATTTTGGGGAGATAGAAGCCATGTTACACTCTAGTCTAGTACTTCATAAAGAAATCCACCAACTGTAACTCGGAAGGTACATACTGAAGAGCAATAATCCGATCCTGCACACCAGTGCGCACATAAAAAGCATCAACACCAATATTCTTGGTGAGCTCATGCTTCATAGGGTCGCATGTATTGCTAATAGCACATGTACTTTCAGACAGTAGAAGAGTAGGTGTAGTGACAAAAACACCAAAGTCCTAAAGCAACCACCATAACCAAGTCACCTCTTCCATCAAAAGAGCCATAGCTCGCAACTCAGCCTCTGCACTCAAACGGGAAAGTGTAGTCCATTTATTTATATTCCAGGCAATAAGAGAACCACCAAGAAAAACATAGTAAGCAGAAAGTGAGCGTCGATTTGGGGGATCACTAGCCCACGTAGCATCTGAATAGGACTGAAGTTGTAATGAATCGTAGAGAGGAAAGAATAGGCAGTGAGAGATCATGTCACAAACATATTGGAGCACATGAAGGAGGTGACTGTAGTGAACCGACGTGCAATCAGAGACAAACTGACTCAGGATATGGACTGGATAAGAGATATCCGGCTGAGTGTCAGCTAGATAGACAAGACTCCCAACAAGATGACGATAACATGTCGGGTCAGACAAGGGGTCAACATCGGTATCACGGAGCTGAACATTGAGATGCATAGAGTCTCGATAGTGCGGTCATCAGTAAGAGCAGCACGAGACAGAAGATCTTGGATATACTTTTCCTAGGAAATAAAAAAGGCATCAGAGGTAGAAGATACCTCAATCCCAAGAAAGTAGCAAAGATGGCCAAGATCAAACATAAGAAACTGCTCATTAAGACAAGCCTTCACAAAGGCAAAGGCAATATACTCGGGGTCATCACCAGTGATGATCATGTCATCAACGTATAGAAGAAGAAGAGTCCGCCCATGAGCTGAAAGGTGGAAAAACAATGTCGGATCATGAACACTCACTGAAAAGCCAGCGACAGTCACCATGGAGGCAAAACGTTTGAACCAGGAGTGAGGGGCTTGCTTAAGTCTGTAGAGAGAGCAACGGAGACGATAGACCATACCATCAGGAATAGAATACATAGGTGGTTACTGCATGTAAACCTCTTCACGCAGATCACCATTAAGAAAGGCATTCTTAACATCAAGCTAAGATATAGACCAGTGGCGAACACAAGACACTCCAAGAAGTATGCTAACAATGGTCATATGGACCACAAGAGCAAAAGTCTCGTCGTAATCACGACCATTCTCCTATTGAAAGCCATGAGCCACAAGACGAGCTTTGAAATGCTCGAGAGAACCATCGGAGCGAGTCTGAACCTTGTAGACCCACTTACAAGTGATGGGACAAACTGCAAGAGGAAGAGAAACAAGATCCCATGTGCCAGTGCACTCAAGAGTAGCAAGCTCCTCTGCCATCACAACCTACCTTTCAGGATGAACAACAGCTTGACGATAAGAAGTTGTCTCAACAACAGTAGCACTAGCGCATGGAAAACCAAGGCAATCAACATGGGGAAGCAAACAAGGACGCAAGCCATAACTAGGCTGAGACGAGGAGGATGGCACATCAGCAGACACATCCACAACACGTGGACGACGAGTATAAATACCGAGGAAAATATGGAAGCATGCGAGGAGGGATCTCTGGATGAGGCAAACGTGACGGAGAAGACGTCGAGGATGAAGGTACATAATCCTATGATAAGCAAGGGGAGGAAACCTGGGAGATGGTGGCGCCGAATCTGCAATAGAGGAAGGAGCAGGGACAGTAGGACAGACATGCACGGGCTCAATCGGAATGATAGGTGTGTGAGGAATGTTAGGAAAGATATATCCTCCACTGAAAAGGTCGAGGAAGATGACCGTGGGTAGAAGGGACGAGACACATCAAATGTCACATCCCGAGAAATGCGCATCCGACGACCGACAGGATCCCAACAATGATAACCCTTATGCTCATCACTATAACCTAAGAATACACACTCAATAAACTGAGTAGTTAGATTGGTGCATTCATGAGGATCAAGAAGAACATAGAAAACACAACCAAACAAGTTAAGTGTCGAATAATCAAGAGAATAATCAAAAAGACGCTCGAAAGGAACGCCACCCTGTAGAGCAATGGACGGCTGAAGGTTGATGTGATAGATGGAAGTAGAGACAACCTCAGCCCAAAAGGTGATGATGCTTGCGCTCAACCATGCCATTCTGATCATGAGCACCACGACAAGAGAACTGAGCAAGGGTACCCTGCTCAGCAAGAACTCCACACAACATCTGGGAGATATACGCTCCAGCAGAGTCAGCAGGGAACACATGAATAGGCATAGAGAACTAAATGTTAACCAAGGCAGCAAAATGCTTATACATAGATAAGACCTTACTATGAGAAGACATAAAATATATCCATGTGTGTCGTGAGAAATCATCTATAAAGATAATATAGTAGCGATGACCTCCCTTCGAGGCAAAGGGAGCTAGACCCCAGACATCAGAGTGAACAAGGTCAAAAGGACATTGACACAATCTCGCTATGAGGATAAGGTAACTAGATCTGTTTACCAAGCCGACAACCCTGACAGTCTAAATACACACCGCCGGAGACAGATCCAAGAAGATCATGTTGAACTAAGGATGAGAGACGAGAGCCACATAAGTTACCAGGGCGATGATGCCACTTCAGAAAAGAGCTGGTAGACAAGGAAATAGAGGTGGAGACACTGGTGGCAGTGGTAGTGGATGGAAGGTGAAGACATTCAAGCTCCCAGAGACCCTGAGAGTCACGGTGTCGGGGGCCAACACCAAGAATAGCACCGGTGTGATGGTCCAGAATGGAACATGAGTCAAAGTCAAGAATGACCCTGTAATCAGAGTCAACAATTTGACCACCAGAAATGAGATGCATGGTAAGGTGAGGAACATGAGCAACATTGAGAACAAAAAAGACAAAGTGCTAAGAGTGCCACGGACAATAACCGGGAGAGAGGTACCATCATGAGTAAGAACATGAATGGGAGAATTGAGGGGCCGAGTAGAGGACGGAGTGGATGAATCATGAGTCATATGAAAAGATGCTCCGGTATCAAGAATCCACGGAGATGTACCTGCTTGTGTAGAAGGTGGTCTCATAATGCCAAAAGAGTTAGTAGCATAACTAACAAAACTTGTCGATGGAGAGCCGGAAGATGGAGCTAGTAGGCATCAAAGTCACACAATCTCCTGTTCCGTCAGGGGCTCAACTGAAGAGGTCGAAATAGATGCACCCGACAATAGAGAGTCAGAGGCAATCATCAGGGCATGAAGTCACGCAATCTCCTCCTTGGTGAAGTACACAACTGAAGTAGTCGACGTAGTAGCACCAAGAGAGCAGCGACCACCTCCTCATGTGGAAGTCGCTAAATGTGGCGGTGTAGCATGACCAATAGCATCGACAAAGATCGGTGGAGGAGACGAGTCCACATGTAGACAAGCACCAAGCGCCAAGGGAAGGCGCGTGTGTGAGGCACGGTCGATGGTGTCATATGTACCAACACAGCCAGTGAAACTTGCGAGAGGTGTCGGTGAAGAGAGAGATTCACCGATTAAAGTTGCGAGAGGAGTCGGTGTAGAGTGACAATCACCATGTGTACAGGTTGCCGGAGGAGTCGCAGAAGATCAACCACCAAGACCATCTGAAGAGAACGGTGATGAACGAGCGTCACCATCTGCAGAAATTGCCATAGGGGACGACTGCACAGACGAACGAGCACCAAGCACCGATGAAAGACACATGTGCGAGAGGGGTCAGTGTAGGGAACAACAAAAACACCGTCAAAAATCACCGAAGAGCGGGCCAAAGACACCATAGCAGTTTTTTTACACAAATCAGAAGCAATATATAACCATTCAAGTAGATCGAATCAGCAAATCCGGGTGTGACAGCCAGCCAGAGGAAGCGACCAAAAAGGACAAGGCAGTGTCGCTTCAGACCAAAGGCAGTCGTGGACGGCTGGTAGCAGCGGAAGACCAGGTGCGGCGGATTGGGTCGAGCAGCAGCCACGGATGACCAATCAAAGGATGGAGTGGAGCTGCACAAAGCACCTGATTGGGTACTTAGCAATGGATTGGGTGGAGCAGCAACAGATGGATTGAAGCAACAACAACAGGCCACGTGCTTCTGTATCGAGGAGCACGCGAGCTACAACACGCACGCAACCCACCTACATGGGGTATGCATGGGCATTGACCTATAGATGCAGCACAACCACGAGGAAGACGACGACGGCCGGTGGGAGAAGGCAACGGTCGGGCGAGATGAGATTGGATCGGAGAGTATGAGTTGTGCGTGCGAAAAAAACTAAGGATCTAATACCATGTTAGGACATATGCAGCTTGTATTCCTAGGGACCATGGGCCAGTATATATACATGTACATGTGCAAGAAATATGCAGAAGAGCCCTTATACAATGCGGTAAATACAAAAGGCTACATGGCTATATATATAGTACTCTAACACATACAAAGCTTATTTTACCTTTCAATAAAAGATCATACATATTTAGGAGCAACTTTTATTGCTTTTTGCACTGATGAAAATTTACTTGAAGGGTCTTATTCAATCCATGGGTGGATATGATGGACTCTCATGGCAAGAAATTGGGTGTAAGGGTTTTTGGATCCACAAGTAGTATCCCTACTTAGTACGAATTTTTGGTTAGCAAAATATGCTAAGCAAGCACCACATGTTATATGATCCATGATAATATAACTTCTATTTGAATATAAACAAACATAACCATTACATTGCCTTCCTTGTCCAACATCAACTACTTGATCAAGTTTGAAAATAATTAATGGGGGCTCGCAATCATAGAAAATGTCCAAGATAGCATATTTATATGTGAAATCTCTCTTCCTTCAATATTCTTACATGAATTGTTCAAGTAACAAGTGGATGACCTAAGGTTTATCAATCTGTGGGAGGTGTAGGATCAAGATGGTCTCTCTCAAACAACCCCAAATCAAATACAAGAAATCTCTTGTGTCCCCAACACACCCAATACAATGGTAATAGGTGCACTAGTTCGGCGAAGATATGGTGATACAAGTGTATATGGATGGTAGATATAGGTTTTTGTAATATAAAAATATAAAAACAGCAAGGTAAAAAATAGTAAACATCGAGCAAAACGGTATAGCAATGCTTGGAAATACTCCCTCCATTCCTTTATATAAGGTGTATTTGTTTTTTCAAAAGTCAAACAAGCTCATGTTTGACGGGGTTTTTAGAAAGATACATCAATATCCACAATAAAAAATTACATCATTTGAACCAACATGGCAAGTACTTTCATATTTTATCAATTTGGTATTGCAGATATTGTTAGTTTATTGTATAATCCTGGTCAAACATTTAAATGGTTGACTTGCATGGAAAATGATACACCTTATATTCTGGACCGGAGAGAGTAAGGCCTAGGGTTGATACTTTCACTAGTGCAATCTCTCAACAATGCTAACATAATAGAATCATATGATCATCCCTCAACATGCGACAAGAATCACTCCAAAGTTCATAAGTGGTGGAGACCGCAAGATGAAATTGTTGTAGGTAGTAGAAGCACCTCAAATTTATTCTTTCCTATCAATATTTTTGAGCTATTCCTATAAGTGTCACAAATAACCCTAGAGTTTGTGGTAAAATAACACCTATGATGCATATCATCTACCCTAATGTCACCTATCTTTACCTAATATTAAAGGAAGAAGGCTTTCATAGTTCTCCATAAGTCACCACTTTATATCCGTTGAAATTATATTAACCATAAATAATGATTGCTGGGATTTAAAAGAAGGAAGATTTTTTTGTTTTTCTTCCGTCACCCCTTAATACGTGAAACTTTATTTTTTATGTCGCTTCTATCCGCAAGGGAACAAGCTTATTTTTTGTGAAATGATGAGCGATTCAAAATAATCAGGAAACAATTTGTTTTCACGCATACTCTGTTATTTTATCCGTGACTTTGTCGAACTCCATATCCCTTGCCAACTCCCATAAACCCTCCCATACATATCGGGCTCGGGTGGAAGGACCCAAATTGAAGGAGCAGCAGATGGAATCATCGTGGGCCGACAAAACATGCAATTCACTCCAATGAGATGCCGCTGGAAGCCCTTGTCCTGATGCTTACCCGCTGATTGCACCTACCGTCCTCGAAGACGGCATCTCCTCCTTTGTCATTCTCTCTACATATCTTCCCGACCGAGCCTAGGGTTTCGGCCTTCCCACTCCCGTCACCGGCATTTGAGCCCACTTCCCTTGTTGTTCATGATAGTTACGCAGACCCAGCCTAGCGCCCACATGGAGAGCCGCACGAGTAAACAACCTCGCCTAGCAGTAGCGCGGCCATACCCGAGAGGAAACGTGAGGTAGGTCTCTGGCTGGGGAGGGCACAACCGAAGGCCGACCACGCGGGTGCGCCTTGTAGTGCCGATGCATGCATTCTTGCGTAGCTTCGTACCATTGGCAGTGGTGGCCTCCTAGCGCGTCGCGGCCACGACGACATCGTCATTGTTGTTGCTGGGGACTTTGGCACGATCGGACTAACGGTTCAGACAACTACACTATGTTGTGGCAATGGCGAGTATTAGTTGTCATCGTTTTCTCGCGACAGATGCCATGGGTAGGCTTATCGTAGGTGGTTGGGGCCGAAGGACGCCGACGGGCTCCGGGAGCGGGATTAGGTACAAGCGGTGGTGACACACGATGTACCCAGGTTCAGGGCCCTCCGTGGGAGGTAATACCCCTAGTCCTGCTTGGTCTAGTTTGATGGATGGGTGTGTTTACAGGGTTGCTCCTGGAGCTGAGTCTGGAGGAGGAAGAGGGAGCAGCCGGCTCGCCTTCCTCCGCCACAAAGTGGGAGAATGTGGGAAGTATCCCGTAGGTGTGTGCATGAGACTTGTCGTCCCCGTTGCATGGGGGGCTCGGGGGTTTATAGGCCAACCCCCCGGCTTACAATACTACTGAGGTACATAAGTGGGGGGGACCCGGCTGGCAGCCTCGCCGGCTGAACAGGGGGTCCTACCCTTCGAGCCGTCGTGTCGCCCATAGGGTCCACCGGTTGTGCAGTCTCGTCGCGTGCTAGGGCCCGCCAGCCGGCTCCGCGATTGGACCTCGCCCACCTGTCGCGGCATGGGCCGCCCGGGAGGCGTCGTCTAGTGCCAGCCGGTCGAAGTCTCCGATGCGGACGGCTCCACTGTAGCCATGCCGGGGCAGGTAATCAAGTAGACATGGAAGGGTTGCGCTCGCCAAGGTCAGCGGCCTGGACGGCCGGACTATAGCCATGCGCACCCATGCTTCAGCGGCCAATGTGGCTACAATGGCGCCCGTCGTGGCAGTCACGTCGTGTCACCGTACCCTTGTGCAGAGGGACGGGACGTTGCTTGTCCGCCCTGGGGTCAACGGAGGAGGCGGCCCGGAGGCAGCCGGTCATGCCTAGCTAGTCGAGGGTCAAGCCGGCACCATGACCAGCCGTCCATGGGCCAGTCGGCGATCGCCACAGCCGGTTGTGCTCCAGCCGGCCGTGGAGAGACAGTCGTGTACTTTTTCTTCGAAGCGGGGGGAGAACCCCGCTGCTTTGGCCTACCCAAGGGTAATAACCCCATCAATAGTCCCCAAATCCGGCAGGGGCCTGCGTCCAGCAGGCGGAGGGGAGCCAGCGGCTTCCCCCTAGCGGTACCCGCCTCTGGCGTGAAGCCGAAAGGCCAGCCGGGTCGGTAGTTGGATCCGATGCCTCGGGTTCCGGCACATCGCCCCGGGACCTGGGTCGGCCCGCCGCGCGCCACGCGGCAGGTAATGATGTTGCGGGCCCCTCGCACGCGGGCAGACGGGACATCGCCTTGGGCCTAGACCACTAGGCCTCGGGCATAGCCCGGTAGGCCTCGAGGCGCAGACAAGGATCCTCTACGCCCCGAGGCGGTAGTTACGGCCCGAGCCGCCCACTCGTGCGCGGAGTTCCTCGGGGAGTGGGTGCAGTTAATCCCCACGTCCCCCGGTCGTGGCCTCCCCATTTAAAAGGGGAGGAAGGGTAGGGGCAGAGGTACCCGCACCCCTCTTGCCACCTTGCTGCCTTTCTCTTTGCCTTCCCTGCCTCCTCGCGCATCGCTGCTCCCAAGCTCGCAAACGGGCCCGCACGCCATCCTATCGTTGCAATGGCTGACGGGCCGCAAGGAAGCTAGGCCTGATCCGTTGTCACCGAGGAGGCCATAGCAGACCTCCTTCGTGCGCGCATGCTACCGCCGGCGGAGTGTGTAATTGCCCGCACGCCAGGCGACGAGGTGGTGCTGGCGCCACAGCCAGGCGAGCATGTCTTCTTCCTCTGGCACTTCTCCCACAGTTTTGGGCTCCCAGTGAGCCACTTCTTTTGGTTGTTGATCGATACCTTCGACCTTCAGCCGCACCACCTCGGCCCCAACACCATCCTCCACCTTGCTGGCTTCGTGACGCTGTGTGAGGGGTACCTGGGGGTCCTCCCCTTCCTTGATCTCTTCCTCGATCTCTTCAACGCTCTCTTCTACCTCAAGGGGCATGGCAGTGTGCTGTCGTGGCACCGCGTGCTTCCCGCCCTTCTCCCTCATTGATTCTGTCAAGGCGTGGCATTAGACGTTCTTCTACGTGAAGAACGTTGAACCAAATCTGGACTACATCCGGCTGCCGACGTTCGTCAACGCACAGTCCTCTAGAGCGAACTGGCCGGGAGCCGCCCCGCGCGGAGTGGCTCTGGCGGAGCTCGGCCGGCTCGCGCAGCTGAAGAGCGTCGAGGGGTTGGTCGCCTCCGATCTAGTGGCGGCCTTCATCTCGTGCCAGGTGCTGCCTCTCTAGATGAGGCCGCACCGGATCTGCGACATGTCCGGCCGCCGGGACCCCTGTCGGCTGACGACCGTCGACCTGACGCTGGCTCAGGTGGCGATGCGGGTGAACGCCATCACGATGTTCAAGCTGGCGCCAGCGTCGTGGACTTTCGGCATGGAGCCGTACAACCGCATCAACCGCCCTTCCCTGGTACGTTTCGTCGAGGTGGCTCTTTTCATTTGATTCTTTCCAGCCGGCAGCCGGCATCAGACCTTACTTCGTCATGCTTATCGCAGCTGCTCGTGCGATAGAACACACTGGACAGCCCGCACCCCCAAATCTTCGGGGCGGAGCGCGATCACTCCAACTCCGAAGGCTACGAGTGGGGTGGACCGCCTGAAGAGGGGGTTGACTCCTTGGGAGGGGTCAAGGAGCCAGCAGACCCACGAGCCGGCGGGCCCAGCGGAGCCAGAGGGTCTGATGGAGCCGGAGAGCCCAGCGAAGCCGGTGAGTTCCCTATCGGTCCCACGATCAGGGACTAGACCGATGACGATGATGACGATGATGATGATGTGATGATCTTGAACGTGCCACCCCCTCAGTTCAGCAGGGCCGGCATGGGCGGAGCGAGGAGCAGCCGGCTCAAGCCCCGACGATCGGAGCCGCCAGCCGGGTAAAGAGGCCGGCTCTGGAGGAGTCGGCGGCCCCGCCGCCTGTTCATAAGTGGGTGAAGGTGGCCGTGTGGAAGCCATTGGCGCGTGCCAAGCGTGCTTTGCCTATCGTTACCGGGTAAGCGTCTTATTTTTCCTTGCGTGTGTTTCTTTCTGAGCCGCGAGCCGGTGGGTGATTGACCCTTATGCACCATAGGGACCCCATCGAGCTCCATGAAGGGGAGTTGGCAGTGGACCTGACGGATGCCACCAGCCGGCTAGCCCATCAGCATGCGGCCACGCAATGAGAGTTGAAGAGGAGGCTCACGGAGCTGCGAGCCTCAATGTCCGAAACACGAGGCGGGGCCTCAATGTCCGAAACACGAGGCGGGGCCTCGCATTCCGGGATTTCGAGCGGCGGGAGGCGGAGGAGGTCTGCGGACCCTACACAGGCGTCGGACTCGGCGGCGAAGTAGAACTGTATGTCGAGAACCCCCTCGAGCGAGCCGCGAGGGGCGGCCATGGAGCCGCCTGTGCCCCCGTCCGCGGAGGATACGGCCGGAGCGGGGGCAGCGGCTGCGGAGCTGGCCCCCGAGGCGACCCGACCGGAGGTGCCGGATGTGACACCGCCCGCGGCCGAGCCGGCCTAGGTCGACGTGCCAAAGGCTCCGACGGCCCCGGAGGCGGCGCCGGCCATGCAGACGGGGCACCGTCCATCACGGCCGCCATGCCAGGTCAGCAGGAGGAGGAGGCAGCGCTGGCGCCGCGCGAGGGGACAGTGGGAACCGATTCCCGGGCCCTCACCGTCATCAACCCACCCCCGGTGGCCGGTACCATGGCGAGCATCGAGACGGGTGGCAGCGGTGGCCGGGCGGGAGGTCCATGCAGGACGTGCTCCGAGACTGGGAGCCGCTGGCACGCGTCCTGACCCTTCCGGCTCCCTTGGCAGGTGGCCCGGTACCCGTGCTCGAGGAGCTGGGGAGCGTCTTGGACCGGTGCCGCCAGGAGCTGGCCTGGTTCGCAGAGGCGGTCGACACCACCCTGCGGCACGCGGAGGTAAGTGTTGTTGCCTTTGTCGAATTTTTCAGTGGGGGCGCGCAAGCGCACCCACTGGGTGTAGCCCCCAAGATGCGGGCCGGTTGACCGGCTGACGGGCACCCGAGCCGAATCTCCTTGAGCGTCTTTTGACTCTGGCTTCATGTGGCAGGAGGAGAAAGTAGTAGAAGCTGTTCGAGGAGGCGGTCTCCATCCACGACCGTGGTAAGCACGGCTTCTATCGGCTGGAGGAGGAGCTGGCACGGGTGCAAAGTATGTCAAGTCTTGTGGGAGGGGCACGTAGCCCCCGGGAGCCGGGCCGGCTGCCTCGCAGCCGGAGCGAGCGTGGACTAACCGGTAATGCCCGCTTTGCTTTGCAGATGAGCTGATCGCCCACCGGGCGAAGAAGACCGGGGCCGTCACTGAGCGGGACCGGTTGGCGCAAAACGTCTAGGCGGTCACTCAGGAGAAGGACCGGCTGGCCACACTGCTGGTGGACAGGGAGGCGGCCCAGGACCGCCTCAAGGCCGACGTGGCGTGGAAGGTGGCGGCCAAGGAGAAGACCGTCAAGGAGGCGGCTAACGCCGCCCAGCGGACCACCACCCTCCAAGGCGAGGTGACCCGCCTCGAGAGGTTGCTCGAGGGGCTTAAGGGTTCCCTCGCCAAGGTGGAGGCGACATTGGCATCGGAGAAGGACTCGTCACTCTACTTTGCTATCGAGGTGGACGACTCCATCGAGTGTGAGTGTCTGATTTTTCTTTTTTCAGCCGGTTACCTTTTTCCTTGTTGTTCTTGTTTTTGATTCGCCTTTCTCTCCTTCTTCCCTTTCTTCTTTAGGGCGCTTCCCGGAAACCCAGCACCGCGTTGAGCGCACTGTCGCGAAGCACCGGGAGTGTCTCCGGTCGCGCAGGCGCTCCATTGAGGAGGACTCTGCGTGAGATGTGGCGAAGCTTGGGCTTGCCATTGAAAACCGGCTGATCCACCTCGAGCGGAGCATGGAGCGGCTGAAGATGGCTGGCAAGGAGATCAACGCCGCCTTGTGGTCGGGCCGTGGAGGGGCTCTGGAGAACTGAGTGGCCCTTTGGCTGGAGCATGTCGTGGCCTGGCTCGAGGTCTGGAAGGCGTCGGCGGCACAAGCCGGAGCGCAAATGGCGCTCCGGTTCGTGACATCGTGGTATCGCGACATGGACTTGGACTGGCTGGTAACCATGCAGGACAAGCCGACCGAGGAGCGGGCGGCCCGTGAGCCGGTCCTTGTCCGCCGCGCCAATGAGCTCTCGTTGTACGTCGACCCGGATGAGCTCCTGCCGACCCTTAGCGAGGACGGCGAGCCGACAGCCGAGGACTCCTTCGGCATCCCCCAAGGTCCGGAGGACGAGGAGGTTGCCAATGAGAGTACTGACTCCAGCGGCGAGATGGTTGGGACCGCGGAGGCCGCCTCGAAAGCCAAGGAAGCCGACCCAAAGGCTGCAACCACCTCCGGGGCGTGAGTCGAGCCGCACAACAATGCGCCGACTGGCGACGCGCCGGTGGCCTAAGCCCTCAGGCGTCTTATCTTTTTTCCATTGTTATTTTTCTTGCATGTTAGACTTAAGTCCACCCACTGGGGGTGTAATGTAATGAACTGTGATGGCCGTGGGCCTCTTTTACCTTAAAATTCGTATTCTGAATGTTTGATGTGTTTGCCTTATTACACGTGCCTGCTCGTCCTTACCCTTTTTGGCCCCTTTGGATCCATCTGTTCTGTCCCTTTTCCCCCTTGGTTTCGGCCCCACCATCCCGATAGCCGGGAGCCGGTCTGTAGCTGGGTCAGGGCGTCTGCCTCAAGGGAGCCGGTTCTGAACTTAGGAACCGCGAGAGCTTTTTTGGGTAAGTTGAGTGGCAGAGGTGAGGCGGTGGTCTGGCTGGACCTAGTCGGCGCCCCCTTTGTGATCGAGCTTTCATGTGTGCTAAGTTTTGCCACCCCGAGGCCCCGTTAGCCAGACAGCCGGGAGCTGGATTTGTAGCTGGGAGGGGTGGGAGGGCTTGCTCAGCTCACACTACTTGGTCAATTTTTGGGAGAGGCGACATAGGACCAGTCGGCGAGCCCTTGGGACCGGGAGCCGGGTCGGGGAGTCGGTGAGTGAGGAGACCTTCAAAGCAAATGAAAAGGGCATGCCCCAAGAGCCGGCTTGGGGCACCCATTGCATTCATAAGCCCAAAAGGGGAGGGGCACATACATACAATGGTCTTTTTCAGCAATAAAACAGATGGAGGAGCACCGCGTTCCATGGGCGCTCGGTCTCCTTGCCGGAGGCGTGTCTTTTGCGCTTCTGCGGCTTCTGGGCGTCTATTAGGTAGTACGCATTGTTGTGAAACGCCTTGCTAATGATGAATGGGGCCTCCCATGGGGAGGATAGCTTGTGTTGTCCGGCTGTCCACTGGATCCGCCTGAGCACTAGGTCCCCTTCACGGAAGGAGAGCAGACGGATCCGCTTGCTATGGTAGTGTTGGAGCTTCTGCTGGTAGATTGTCGTCCGACTCAAGGCCAGCTCACGGGCTTCTTCGAGTAGGTCGACGTTGTCTTCTCTTGCCTCCTTTGCGTCCTTCTCCGTGTATAGGGCGACCGGAGGCGAATCAAACTCGATGTCGGTGGGGATGATCGCCTCAGACCCATACACAAGGAAGAAGGGTGTGTAGCCAGTTGATCAGTTGGGGGTGGTCCTGAGACTCCAAAGGACAGCCGGCAGCTCATCAACCCAGCAGTCGGCTGACCTCACCAGCGGTGTTATGAGCCAGGGCCTGATGCCGGACAAGATGAGGCTGTTTGCCCTCTCGACCTGGCCGTTTGACTATGGATGAGCGACGGAGGCCAGGTCGAGCCAGATGCCTTGCTTGGAGCAGAAACGCGCGAGCGCACCCTTGGTGAAGTCCGTGCCGTTGTTGGTGATGATGTTGTGGGGGACGCCATAGCGAACCGTGATGTTGTCGATGAATCGGACGGCCATGGGGACATCCAGTTTCTTGATTGGCCGTGCCTCAATCCACTTGGTGAATTTGTCGACAGCCACTAGCAAATATTCATGCCGCCTCGTGCGGTCTTGAAGGGACCCACCATCTCCAGCCCCCAGACGGCGAAGGGCCACGAGAGGGGGATGGTCTGGAGGGCCAACGTGGTAGGTGGCTATGCGTGCTGAAGCACTGGCAGCCCTCGCACTCGTTGACCAATTTCTTGGATGCCTCGAGAGCGGTGGGGCAGTAGAAGCCGTGGCGGAAGGCCTTGACTACCAGGGTCCTGGAGGCGGTGTGATGCCCTCACTCGCCCTAGTGGATGTCGAGGAGGATCTCCAGAACCTTTTCCATCTCGACGCACCGCTGAAAGACGCCGGTGTTTCTGCGATGGACGAGCTTGTTGTTAATGATGCTGTAAGACGAGACCCGGCGCTAAATTTGCCTCGCCGTGGCCTCATCCGGGGAGAGCTCGCCGCGCAGGAGGAATGCCAGGCTAGGCTGGGCCCATGAGGGGGCCGAGACGGGGGATGGCTCGGGAGCCCCCTGGCCTGAGTGATCAGTCCCCGGGACCGGCTCTCCAGCCCCCGGGTCGGGGATGACCGTGACAGTGTCGATTGCCATCATGACAGCCACATTGTCAGAGCCGGTGGCCTTGGATGCAGTCGGCCCAACTGGTGTCGGCAAGGTGGCCAAGGTCGAGGGAGCCAGTGGCGAAGATGCCGAAGGGGCAGCAGGAGCCGCCGATGGGCCGGCAGCGTCTGCCGGCACGAAGATGGATTCCGATTCTAGGGAAGGCTTGATCGACGGCTTTAGCATCCGCTCGAGAGAGACGCTGGCTGGGATGGCCTATCAGGTAGAGCCGATCTTTGCCAGCGCATCGGCCGCCTTGTTATCCGCTCGTGGGACATGGTGGAACTCACATCCCTCGAAGGAGCCGGTGAGCTGGTGTACGAGGAAGCAGTAGCTCGCCATGTTGGCGTCCCTGGCATCTCATTCACCAGAGACCTACTGTACCATGAGGTCGGAGTCACCGAAGTTTTCTTTAGATGCGCCTGATGTCGATCTCCTTGGCAAGCCGGAAGCCATGAACGATGGCCTCGTATTCAACCACGTTGTTGGAGGCAGCGAAGTGGATCTGGAGGGCGTACTTGAGCTAGTCACCTTTCGGGGAGGAGAGGACTATGCCGGCACCCAGGCCGGTCCTCATTTTTGAGCCTTCGAAATGCATGTGCCAATGTGTGGAGTCTGGGGGAGGTAGCATGAACTCGGTCTCCGCCCAGTCGACGAGGAAGTCATCCCATGCCTGCAACTTGATGGCGGTACGTGGCTCGTACCGGATCTCGTGGTCGGTGAGGGCGATGACCCATTTGGCGATCCGGACGGTGCAGTCCCGGCAGCTCATGATCTTGCCGAGCGGGGCCGTCCTCACTACGGTGATGGTGTGCTCCTGGAAGAACTGAGACCTTCTTGGCGGCGAAGTATATGCCATAGCACAGCTTCTGGTAGTGGGGGTAGTTCTGCTTGAACACAGAGAGGACCTTGCTGAGGTAGTAGATGGGGTGCTGGACCGGCAGGGACTTACCCTCCTCCGGTCGCTCGACCACCATCACGACGCTGATGACGCGAGTGGTCACCGCGATGTAGGCGAGCAAGGGTTCCTTCTCAGCCAGCAAGACCAGGACGGGCACGTGGGTGAGAGCCTTCTTGAGGCCGCGGAAGGCCTCGTCCACCTCGTCGGGCCAATCGAACATGCTCGTCTTCTTGATGTGACCCGGCTCGACCAAAGACATCTTGCGAAGGAGACCGTAGAGGGGCAAGGCTTTCTCCCCCAGCCGGATGATGAACCGGCTGAGCGAGGCGAGACAGCCGGTGAACTTCTGGATGTCACGAAGCCCGGTCGGCATGGGCATGCACTCGATTGCGCTAATCTTCTCTGGATTAGCTTCGATGCCGCAAGCGGATACGAAGAAACCCAGGAGCTGGCCGACGGGGATGCCGAAGACGCATTTCTTCGGGTTGAGCTTTATCTTGTACTCGCGCAGGTTCGCGAAGGTCTCTCGGAGGTCGTCGAGGAGGCTGAAGTGCTTCTTGGTTTTGACGATATTGTCGTCGACGTAGACGTGGACGTTCTATTGACACCTGATTTTCGCACGGTGAAAAATGCAGTAAAGATGGACTCAAACGAAAAGGGTTTTTTCTATGAAAAAGTTCATATTGCCGAGTGGAACAACCTTGATGTTTAGGCCATCACCATTCGACATCGTTTCAAGGGCCAAATTACACTTGGATTGTCATGTAGATGTTCTGAGTGCTTTTTGGTCGATTACTGACGAGGATATGTACCTAAGGTAGGGTCCTAGGCTTGGCCCACATACCCTACCTAAGGACACCGCATGGGAGGACTTGAAGATCAAGCATGAACTTCTGAGTGGATCCCCGGAGACGTTCAAAGCCACTCGATAGTAATCCACTCGGAGACTCCCGCTCTCTCTCGGCAGTCGCGTGTCACTCGGAAGACCTCGCTTTCACTCGACGCCAGAAGACCAGGAGCCATCATCAAGAGCCCAACGGGCAAACGCTGGTTCAATGGTCATTAATAGCTTTTATTACGTACGTTACCTATAACGCAGACTTTAATCCCACGACCAGGCCCTTTGATGCGGGGCAATTATGAGGGGCAGTGAACTCTATATAAGCCGCCTCTCCCCTCCTGCACAAGGGTTCGCAACCATTGTAATATCTATACTCCACTCGACATAAAGCTCCCGAGCACTGAGACGTAGAGATGTTACCTCCACGAGAGGGGCCTGAACTCATACATCTGTGCGTACACCCTCGCCGTATCTAGCACTCTGCCCTCTCCCTTCGTACCCCTACCATCTACTATCAGGCTCATTCCCACGATAGTTGGCACCCACCATGGGGCAGGCGTCTAAGCGACTTCCGGCGAGGTTGCGATTTTCATCCTTCGACATGTCTTTCGGTGGTGTTTTTGCTCTAGGCCACGAGATCCGTTTCGAAGTGCTCACCTTCATCGTCGACGATTTGGCATGGCTCCAGGAGGCGCCTCTCAATGTCGAGGCGCTCCTGGTCCGTGGGGTCATGCACTTCCGCGCGAGCCCCTGCGGTGTGTTGTTGCATCAGCCGTCGACCCCCTACGCACCGGCTCCTCTCGCTGTTCGCGGTCGCAAGCGGTCCGGCCGCTCACGACTCCAGCGGTGGGTCAAAACACACAGCGGCGCGTCAAGCTTCTCCGCAAGTTGCAACGCTCGAGCCCACCGAGTCCCTTCATGGCGTGTTTGAGTCGGACTCCGATCCATCTGACATGCCTTCCAAGTGCGAAAGCTGCGATCCCGCAGCGGAGGTCTTGATGGCGGGCTCTCATCAGAGTTCACCGCCTAGCTTCGGCCGTGTCAAGCGCGAGGCTGGAGGTCCGTCAAACGTGCAGCTGCGTCGTGATGAGGAGGTCCTTCATACCCCTATCGTCAGCGTGACTGCCGAGGCCCAAGCTTTGGAGGCCGTGCACATTCGTCTAGACGATCTCCAGGCAGAGATCGACGAGTGCGCCTGCCAGCGCCCGCCATGCCCCAGTCGACGTCATCGACAATTGTTTCCGACTGGATCTCACGATGGTGTTGAGGATATACAACAATTCACCCAAGGCAGAGACCGTTCAGTCGGCACACAGCCCTGGATCGCCCTTGCGTCGTCGAGGTGGCGGTTTCCATGAAGGCCAAGACAGAGATCGGCATCACCGCGAAGACCACCATTGAGTGCCCACTCCCCCACAAAGTGGTCCGTGCGCACCCCGGTGCCAGGACGACAGGCACTCCCACGGTGACGAGCAGGACATGGACTTTGACGCTCTTGCCTATCTTGTTCAGAAGCGGATCGACAAGAGCAAAGCCTACAAAGAGGGACTCGACAGAGATGTTTCAAGTGGAAGCTCAGCTGTGGTGTCTGGTCCAGAGTGTTTTAGCAGAGCTATACGCTCTGCAGAGATTCCCCCCAATTTTAGAATGGCGGCGGGGATTGGAAAGTTTTCTGGTGAAACAAAACCAGAGACTTGGTTACATGAGTACCGAGTGGATGTGCAGATTGGCGGCGGAAATGACAATGTCGCAATGAAGCACCTGCCCCTCATCTTGGATGGTTCAGCTCGAGCTTGGTTGAATCGTTTGGCTCCTTCCAGCATACATTGTTGGGAAGATCTTGCCCGAGTGTTTGTCCGGACCTTTGAGGGCACTCGCAAGCGCCCCGCGGGTCTGGTCGACTTACAGCATTGCGTCCAGAAGGCCAATGAAACCTTAAGGGATTATATTCAGTGATGGTCCACCCTGCATCATACGGTGGAGAATGTGTCGGAACATCAGGTTGTTTGTGCCTTCAAGGCCGGTGTGAGATACAGGGAGTTGTACCTGAATTTCGAGCACATTGGTGACATTTCACTCGGCAAGATGATGGAAATTGCCACTTGCTATGCTAATGGAGAGGAAGAAGACTGCCTCCGTAGCGACAAAGGAAAAATAGTCACCAACGAGTCTGGCGGTGGCAACAATCGGAAACAAAAGCGGAAGGCTGAAGACCCGGCTTCGGCAGAGGCAGCAGCACTGGCGACTCAATCGAAGAACAAGGGCAAAGCCAAGGCTCAGTATGCCCCCAAGAAGGGGAAGGGTCAGTCAGGAACTGATATCTTGGATCATTCGTGTGTAATTTACACGAGGAAAGATGCAGAAGGCAACCTGATTTTGCCCAAGCACACCACTCGACAGTGTCGAACCCTTATCCAGCAATTCAAGGGAGACCAGTCGAGTGCGAAATCTCCGGAAAAAGAAGACGAAGATGAGGAAAAGGAAACATTCCCAGATGTCACTGCTACACTGGTGATCTTTGTTGATGTCGAGAGCAAGAGTCGTCTGAAAGTCATCAATAGAGAAATCAACATGGCTGTGCTAGACACCCCCACCTACCTCAAATGGTCTCAATATGCTGTCACATTCGACCAGACAGACCATCCTTCTCGTGTGGCCACTCCCAGTCGACAGGCTCTGGTAGTTGATCCGGTGGTGCAGGGGACTCGACTCAAAAAGGTCCTCATGGATGGCAGCAGCGGCCTAAACATCATGTATGTGGATACCCTGAAAGGGATGGGCATTCCGATGTCCCGTCTGAGCGAGAGCAACATGCATTTTCGCGGGGTCATCCCAGGAAAGAAGGCCAAGTCACTCGTCTAGATAGCATTGGATGTGACATTCGGAGATAGCAAAAATTTCCGAAAAGAAAAGTTGACATTTGAAGTCGTGGATTTCAAGAGTGCTTACCATGCCATCTTGGGTCGACCCACTTATGCACGTTTCATGGCCCGACCATATTACGTGTATCTCAACTTGAAAATGCCAGGCCCTAAGGGCGTGATCACGGTCACTGGCAATCGACAGCAGGCCAAAGAGTGTCTCCAGCAAGGATCCAAGATCGCCGATCAACAAATGGCCATGGTCGTGCTAGAGGAATACAAGAAAACTGCTGACCCTGCTGATTTGCTCCACGCAAAAAAGCCGGCTTCCAAGTCGGCATTTCAGTCGGCAGGGGAAGTGAAGAAGGTGCACATCCACCCGACGGATCCAACTGCTGCCCCGACGAATATCTCAACAACACTCGACAGTAAATAGGAAGCCGAGCTCATCCAGTTCCTCCATGAGAACTGGGATATCTTTGCATGGAAGCCTGCTGACATGCCAGGGATTCCTAGGGACCTGGCTGAGCACCGTCTGCGAGTGGACCTGAAAGCCAAGCCCGTCAGGGAGCATTTGCGTCGATCCGCGGCAGAGAAGCACAAGGCAATCGGAGAAGAAGTGGCCCATCCCTTGCAAGCCAAGTTCATTCGGGAGATTTACCACTCCGAGTGGATCTCAAATGTTGTGATGGTGCCCAAGAAAGATAAGTCGTTGCGCATGTGCATTGACTTCAAACATATCAATAAGGTGTGCCCAAAAGACCATTTTCCGCTCCCCCACATAGATCAATTGTTGACTCGATAGTGGGGTGTGAGCGTTTATCGTTTTTGGATGCCTATTCTGGGTACCATTAGATCCGTCTGTATGGACCGGACGAAATAAAGACAGCCTTCATCACCCCGTTCGGGTGCTTTTGCTACATCACCATGCCTTTTGGTCTTAAGAATACAGGCGCTACTTTTATGCGCATGATTCAGAAATGCTTACTCGACCAGATCCCTCGGAATGTCGAGGCGTACATGGACGATATAGTGGTCAAGTCCCGTAAAGGTTCCGACCTGCTGGCTGACTTGGCCGAGACATTCGCCAATCTGAGGCGATTCGACATAAAGCTGAATCCGGCCAAATGTACCTTCGGTGTCCCTGGCGGCAAGTTGCTCGGTTTTCTCGTTTCCGAGTGAGGAATTGATGTCAATCCCGAGAAGATCAGCGCCATTACCCGTATGAAGACTCCGTGCGAGTGCAAGATGTTCAGAAGCTCACAGGTTGCTTGGCAGCATTGAGTCGATTCATTTCTCATCTTGGTGAGAAGGCTCTGCCCTTATATCAGTTGATGAAGAAGTCCGACACATTCGACTGGACTCCCGAAGCCGAAGCAACATTTGTTGAGCTCAAAGCCCTGCTCTCCACCCAGCCGGTGCTTGCCGCTCCTGCCAGCAAAGAGCCCTTGCTCTTGTACATCGTGGCCACAAATCAGGTCGTCAGTATAGTGTTGACTGTCGAGCGAGAATAGGAGGGTAAAGCCTATAAAGTCCAGCGGCCAGTTTATTATGTCTCGGAAGTATTGTCCCCCTCAAAGCAAAGATATCCACACTATCAGAAGCTGGTGTATGGTATTTACCTATCAGCAAAGAAGGTGGCGCATTATTTCCAAGACCATTCGATCTCAGTCGTCAGTGATGCTCCTTTATCCGAGATCTTCAATAATCGCGACGCATCAGGTCGAGTGGCTAAATGGGCAATTGAGCTTGGACACTTTGACATCAGATTCGAGGCCAAGAAGACAATCAAGTCCCAAGCATTGGTAGATTTCATGACCGAGTGGACTGAACAGCAACATCCCATCCAAGTTCACTCGGCGCATTGGACAATGTTCTTTGACGGCTCCAAAATGTTGAATGGGTCCGGTGCTGGTGTTGTTTTGATATCCCCGAGAGGCGACAAGCTCAGCTATGTCCTGCAGATTCATTTTGATTCCTCCAACAATGAGGTAGAGTACGAAGCACTTTTGTATGGGTTGCGCATGGCTATCTCACTCGGCGTCAAGCGCCTGATGGTTTATGGCGACTCAAATTTGGTGGTGAATCAAGTGATGAAAGAATGGGATGTTAGAATCCCCGCCATGACCAGATACTGCAATGCAGTCCGGAAGTTTGAGAAGAAATTTGAAGGCCTGGAACTTCACCATGTTCCTCGACTGAACAATCAATCTGTTGATGAGCTGTCCAAGATTGGTTCCAGTCGACAGCCTGTCCCCCACGGGGTGTTCCTGGAGCATTTGCACGCTGCTTCGATTCAAGAGGATCCCTTCACCGAAGATCCCCCACAAGCTTTAAGCTCCTCAGACTCGACTGAAGTTGATGTTCCTGCTGTGATTGACCTGGTCATGGAGGTGCTAGTTATCATACCCGACTGGACTGTGCCATATATTGCCTATATCCTCAAACAAGAGCTCCCTGAAGATGAAGCAGAGGATCGACAGATTGTGTGCAGGTCCAAGGCTATCACTGTGATGGGAGATCAGCTATTTAGAGAGAGTGTGGCTGGTGTCACCCAGCGCTGAATTTCCCCCAAGGAAGGTCGGACGATTCTAGACGAAATCCACTAGGGAACTTGCGGCCACCATGCGTCTTCAAGGGCGATCGTTGCTAAAGCATACCGAGCTGGTTTTTACTGGCCACTAGCTAATGAGATGGCTAAGGACATTGTTGATCACTGCGAAGGCTGCCAGTTCTATGCAAATCTGTCGCACAAGCCGGCGTCTGCTCTGAAGACAATTCCTCTTGCCTGGCCGTTTGTAGTTTGGGGACTCGACATGGTTGGTCCCTTCCGACCTGGAAAAGGAGGATTCACCCACCTGTTGGTAGCAGTCAACAAATTCACCAAGTGGATGAAGCCAAGCCCATCAAGAAGCTGAATTCCCGCACGGCGGTCACGTTCATGAGGGAGATCATTATCCGGTACGGCATTCTGCACAGCATCATCACGGACAACGGCACTAATATTGACTCGGAAGAATTCAGGAGATTCTGTAACTCCCAAGGCACCCGAGTGGATTACGCTTCCGTTGCACATCCTCAAACCAATGGGCAAGTTGAGCGGGCTAATGGTCTCATTTTGCAAGGTCTGAAGCCTCGTCTCATGCGCGATTTGGATCATGCCGCCGGTGCATGGGTAACTGAGCTGCAGTCTATTTTGTGGGGATTGAGGACAACGCCTAATCGGTCGACTAGACGAACTCTTCCTTGTCTATGGTGCTAAAGCCATATTGCCAAGTGACTTGACCCACAATTCTCCTTGAGTGGAGCTATATTCTGAGGCTGAAGCTGAATAGGCCAGACAGGATGGGGTAGATCTTCTAGAGGAGGAGCATGAGATGGCTCTGATCCGGACCACTGCCTATTAGCAAGACCTACGGTGCTTCCATGCAAGGAATGTCAAAAGTTGGGTGTTCCATGAAGGAGATTTAGTGCTCCGAGTGAATCAACACCGACCTCACCAGCTTGCTCCTGCATGGGAAGGTCCTTTTGTCGTCACTAAGGTGCTAAACAACGGAGCCTATCACCTGTATAATCTCATGAAACAGATAGATGAGCCCCGAGCCTGGAATGCAGACTTGCTCCGGCGTTTTTACACTTGAGACAAGAGTTTTCTGATGTAATAAGAGTACTTCATCAATGCAATTTGTGTTTCTGCGATTAATACTTCGTCGATTCCAACCACACAGTTACATTCTTGGGGATACTCCGAGTGATGAGCAATCCTCACACTCGGGGGCTTAGCTGCGAAACATGTTTTGCCTAAGTTAAAAACCATGTCGGGTGGATAGCAGTCCATTCACTCGACGGCCTATTTGCGAATCTGTCTTCGCTTGGGTTAAAAACCTCATTGAGTGGATAATAATCCATTCACTCAACAACTTAGATGCGAATCGACATTCGCCTAAGTTCAAATATACTTCGAGTGATGAGCAATCCTCACACTCGGGGGGCTTAGCTGCGAACACGTTTCGCCTAAGTTAAAAACCTCGTCGAGACGATGGTAGTCCATTCACTCGACAACTTAGCTGCGAATCGACATTCGCCTAAGTTCAAATATACTTCGAGTGATGAGCAATCCTCACACTCGGGGGCTTAGCTACAAACACGTTTCGCCTAAGTTAAAAACCTTGTCGAGACAATGGTAATCCATTCACTCGACAACTGCGAATCGACATTCGCCTAAGTTCAAATATACTTCGAGTGATGAGCAATCCTCACACTCGGGGGCTTAGCAGCAAACACGTTTCGCCTAAGTTAAAAACCTCGTCGAGCGTATAATAATCCATTCACTCGACAACTTAGCTATGAATCGACATTTGCCTAAGTTCAAATATACTTCGAGTGATGAGCAATCCTCACACTCGGGGGCTTATCTGCGAACACATTTCGCCTAAGTTAAAAACCTCGTCGAGTGGATAATAATCCATTCACTCGACAACTTAGCTGCGAATCGGCATTCGCCTAAGTTCAAATATACTTCGAGTGATGAGCAAGCCTCACACTCGGGGGCTTAGCTGCGAACACATTTCGCCTAAGTTAAAAACTTCGTCGAGTGGATAATAATCCATTCACTCGACAACTTAGCTACGAATCAACATTCGCATAAGTTCAAATATACTTCGAGTGATGAGCAATCCTCACACTCGAGGGCTTAGCTGCGAAACACGTTTCGCCTAAGTTAAAAACCTCGTCGAGTGGATAGTAATCCATCCATTCGACAGCTTAGCTGCGAATCGACATTCACCTAAGTTCGAAAATACTCCGAGTGATGAGCAATCCTCACACTCGGGGGCTTAGTTGCGAACATGCTTCGCCAAAGTTATAAACAAACTCAGTCGAACAGACGATTGAAAGCCAAATACGAACAAAATCCAAAGGGTAAACCACGGATAAACTTTTCGTATGAAAGCAAATGTGCTCAGACCCAAGGCCTGAACGAAGTTTTTAAGGATACAAATCCACTCGGCATACCGAGGCAAATTTAACTGTTTCTTTCAAAGGCAAGTTTTTCAAGCAGGAGACAGACTGGCGGGCTCGACGAAAGTGTCCAGGTCGATGCCATCGGCGATTCTGGTGGCCGCTTCGCTGAAGGTCTCCATGAAGTCCTCGAACTGGAGTTTCTTCGTGTTGACCACTTGAAGCTCCTTCAGCCTCTCCTCCTTCACGTCCCTGCAATGCACCCTGACGAGTGATAACGCCACGTTGGCACCACAACAAGCGGCAGATTTCTTCCAGGCCTGCATTCAACTTGGAAGTTCGTCCAGGCGAGCCATCATAGAGTTGAGGTCGAGCTGAAGGGTGTCCTCAGGCCATAGCTCTTTGTTGATTCTCTCCATCGCAGACTTCAGCTGGACAAGATACGCCTGGATGCCCTGGAGCCGGAAATTGAGTCGGAGCATGTTCATGGCCACCACGTCTGCAACAGGAGACTTGGTGGGATCCAGATTGGGCTCAACCTCCTCCGTCTCCGTCTCAAAGTCTTGGCAGAATTCTGTTGAAGAATGGGGAATGGGAGGAGAATTGGTGAACTGCCACCCTCAAAGATTTTGCAAAGGTCAGTCGACAAAAATACTTACCGTCGAGCAGAATATACATCTTCCTCGAGAACTCGCCCAAATGCTTCTCCAGGCCATTGCTCCTCTTGTTCAGCTGCTCAGCCCTTTTGACGAGGTCCGCGCGCTCATGCTTCAGCTTGGTGTTCTCCTCTTCTAGCTTCTGGGTGGTTGCCAGCTTCTGATCTACAGCTTCAGTTTTGTCCCTGGCCACCCGTTGGGCGTTGGCGAGTGCTTTGTCCTTCTCCTCCAGTGCATTCTTCATGGAATCTAAAGAAACAACATTGTTGAGTCGCGCTTGGAGTCGACGGTTTTCATTGCGCATGTATGTTTGAGTGAGAGCACTCAGTTCAAAATGTGAAAAGTGAAGATGGGAATGCTGACAGTCGACAGTAATTACCTCCCAGAGACTTTAGCTCAGCACGCGCTCGCTCCAGGGCATTGTTGGCAACCGCCAGATCCACCTGCAACTGGTTCCTCTCATCCTCCATGTCCTTGTACTTCGTCCCAAGTTTGCAAGCCATCTGGAACCAACAAAAGACAAGAGTTCAATTAGCAAGTAGTTCCTAGATAGTCGTTTGATTTATGAACACCGGCGAATGACCATCTTGGAAGAATTCAAGCAGAAAGTCCACTCGACATGTCGAGTGGCTCTAGCGCTCCGCGCACCATAAACAAATTCAAAAGTTGTATCTAGTAAGACCCCTGCCGATGCAAGCACTCGACAGTGGTCTCGGGGACTAAACCTAGTGGGTGCGCTAAGAGCGCCCCCACTGAGACGGTTAACTCTCGATTCGCCGAGTAACTCGTCAGAAATAAAACACTCGACATGTCGAGTGACCCCAGTACCACGCGTATGACAAGTTTTCAAGCCTACTGTTTATCGTCTGCGATGAATAGTAGCCTTAAGGACAACACCCAGTGGGTGCACTTAGCGTTCCCCCACTGGCTATTCAAACATTAGACAAGGTCAGCCCTGTCACGACACTCAACCCGTCGAGTGACGCGCCTCCCTACTCTATGAAGTGCAGTATATCCTTATGCAGCGTCATATCATGGTTTGCCACTAATGTCCATGAAACCTGCAAGGTAGCTACGGAGTGGTGTGATTCAAAAGCAAAATGTATCCCGTATACAATAAACTCTAAAGACCCCTGCCGATGCAAGCATTCGACAGCGGTCTTAGGGACTACACCCAGTGGGTGCGCTAAGAGCGCCCCCACTGAGACGGCTAATTCTCGATCGGTCGAGTAACTCGTCAGAAAATACACTCGACATGTCGAGTGACACTAGCACCACACATACTATCAATCCCAATCCTACTCGACTATGATCCGATCTATTCGAGTGGAGAAAGTTCAAACATTCTACGGCAATCACCCAGTGGGTGTACAGCAGCCAAGAAAAGACAAGAATTCAATCGACAATGGACTTACAATCGAACTTACTCAAACATCGGTGCGGAGGGCTATGCTGACGTCAAAAGCCAGTTTGTTGGCCTCGTACGCCTCCTTGGTCCTCAGCATGAGCTGCTCCGCCTGGATCATGGCTTCCTTCGCAGCCCCGGTTTGACCTTTCGGGGTGCGATGCAGAGAGAAGGCCGTCACAGGTGGGGTCGGCGTGGTCGCAGGAGCAGCTGAGGCAGTCTGAGGGGGCCCAGTTGGAGTCAACGCCACAACGGTCAAAACGGTTGGAGGAGCATATGATAGAGGTACTGCAGGTTCAGCCCTGGGTTGTGTCGATCCACCTCCCCCCTAGGAAGACTCTGCAGTCGATCGCTGAAGTGCTTGCGCCGATGATGCACCTTTGATGCGAGGGCGCGAAGTGTCAAGTCGCTCCTCGTCGTCCTCCACCTGAATGACCCCTGCATCGAGAACCGATAGTGTTAACATCTGCATATGTCGAGTCCCATTCGGACGAACCAACAACTATCTAACCTCTATGAGAAGTGGCCGCGTTAGCAGTGTCGACATCCATTGCATCCCCTCCATCTCGATGAGGCGAAGACACAGATGTAGCAGCTTTGACGAATTGAGTGGCATTCGGTCAAATACAACTCTAGACTTCAGTCGATAGAACAAGTACAGAAATAAACTCTTACGTGGAGACGACAGGCACTGCCACCCTCATGCGAGGCAGAGCCTTGCGAGGCTTGGTGATGGCTTGCTTGGGCTGCTTAGCCAGTTTTTTGCTCGGCTCAGCGGTCGAGGGGCGGCTGTGCTTCAGGTTCTTCTCACTAGGGCCCTGAGCCCTGTCCTCAACAGTCGACGGATCTTGGCGGGACTTGGTGCGACTTTCACGGCGGGGAGGTGACTCCATTTCTTCCTCCTCGCCGGAGTCCTCGTATTCTTCCTCGAAGTCAGAAGAACATCGCCGTCCACACTGCCGCCCTCGCTCACCACGCCGTCTTCAACATGGTTCCCGTTAGGAACGGGCGAGTGCATGTGCGTCCATTCCTGCATGATTCAAGCAAAGAAGTCAGTTCAATATATCACTCGATAGTACAATACCTCAGTCGACATCACACAACTCACCAGGTTCTTCTGTGGGTTTTCGGCCGAATATGGCCGGATCCTCTTGGCTCCCAAAGGATTGTCGCAGGGCCCGGTGATGCTACGGAGCCACTGCTCGACAGTTTTCTGAGGAACTTCCTCAGGATGTGCCCTTATCGAGTCCTCAAGGCCCGCGTAGTGCCACATGGTGTGGTCTGTAGCTTGGAGCGGCTGGATACGTCGACCGAGAAACGTCTCCAACAGATCCATGTCGGTCACCCCGCCCCGGATCAGCTACACCACCACTTCAACCAAGATGCCTACTTGGACGTGCTCCTCTTCAGTCACCTTCAGGGACTTGGAAATAGCCGGATGGTTGGGTGTATATGGGGGAAGGCCAGTCGACATATTGGGCGATGATGCATCCTTGCAGTAGAACCAGGTCGACTGCTAACCTCTTACAGACTCAAGAAAGGTCATGGCAGGGAAGGAGCTACGAGCTCTTTTCTGAACTCCTAACCCATCGCACAGCTGGAGCACGTGGGTCTTCCCATCAGTGGGGAGGGCTTTCTTCACAGTCTGGGATCTGACCGTGAAGAGGTGTTTGAACAATCCCCAATGGGGAGAGCAGCCTAGGAAACATTTGCACAGAGTGACGAATGCAGATAGATAGGCTATGGTGTTGGGCGAGAGGTGGTGCAGTTCGGCACTGAAAAAATTCAGAAAGCCCCTAAAGAACGGGTGAGGCAGCAGAGAAAAACCTCGCTCGACATGGGAGAGAAGGAGGACCCGCTCCCCGTCGCGCGGCTTCGGCTCGCGCTCCTCCCCCGGCAGCCTCTAGGCGCCGTCCGCCACGAGCCCGTTAGAGACGAGGCCCTCCATGTCTTCGCGGGTGACGATAGAGGGGAGAAAGTCCCCCTGCATCCAGCCCGCCGACGCGGTGAATCGGGCAGTCAAGGCCTTCTTACCCTTGAGCTTCGCCGCCCCCTTCTTTGCTCACTCTAGCTTCGCCGCCCCCTTCTTTGCTCACTCTAGCTTCTCCGTCGGATTCTTCATCTTCGTCGTGGCGGCTCTCGTCAAGGGAGATCGGAGTTGGGCACTGGGAGTGGAGGAAGCGGAGGAAAAGAGAGAAAGAACTGGCAGAGGTACTATGCAAACCGCAGCGAAGACAACTTTATACGCTGCCGAGTGTCTCACTGACCAGTGGACCCATGAGGTTATCGCACACGCCAACCGCTGATGGAGCTCGGTACGTGGCGCTACGACCAGCACGAAAATTGAGGTGTCGTGCCCCCACTTTCCTCGATCGTGGCGTAATCTTCGCGCGAGCGTGCGCGCTTCCCAAATTTTTGTATCCTGGAAAATCTGGGTTTGTCAGACCGACCCGTCGCCTCCCAAGATACTACCAACTCACTCGGACCAAAACAAATGTTGAACATCCACTCGGACACCTTTAAGGCTGAATGGATCCGGGCGAGCGGAGAGGAATTCAATCGACACAAGTTTCGTTGAAGCCCCGAATATCATTCGGAAGATTTTGTGTGTTGACCCTGAATGAATGCTAATGCTCAAAGTTCAATCGACACAAGTTTCATGGAAATCCCAAATATCATTCGAAGGATCTGATGCACTAACTCAAGGCCCTCGAAGATACCTCTTTCCACCACTCAAACCCCGATCCATTCGGGGGCTAATGACGAGGATATGTACCTAAGGTAGGGTCCTAGGCACGGCCCACATACCCTACCTAAGGACACCGCATGGGAGGACTTGAAGATCAAGCATGAACTTTCGAGTGGATCCCTGGAGACGTTCAAAGCCACTCGACAGTAATCCACTCGGAGACTCCCGTTCTCACTCGGCAGTCGAGTGTCACTCGGAAGACCTTGCTTTCACTCGACGCGAGAAGACTAGGAGCCATCATCAAGATCCCAATGGGCAGACGCTGGTTCAATGGTCATTAATAGCTTTTATTACGTATGTTACCTGTAACGACAGACTTTAATCCCACGACCAGGCCCTTTGATGCGGGGCAATTATGAGGGGCAGCGAACTCTATATAAGCCGCCCCTCCCCTCCTGCACAAGGGTTCACAACCATTGTAATATCTATACTCCACTCGACATAAAGCTCCCGAGCACTAAGACGTAGGGCTGTTACCTCCACGAGAGGGGCCTGAACTCATACATCCGTGTGTACACCCTCGCCGTAGCTAGGACTCTGCCCTCTCCCTTCATACCCCTACCATCTACTGTTCGGCTCGTTCCCATGACAATTACACCTCCAGAACAACCTTGAATGAAGGAATGTTCTACATGGATTGTGTTCATCTCGTTGTGCTGATCGGTTTTGATATATAAACCATCTCAATCTGAGGTCGTATGCAAAAGTTAGAGCGACCAGAGTGCAGCCCTACCACAAAGCAAAATGTAGCATAGGAGATCAGACACATGTCTGCTGGGTCGCGTGAGTCATTCGGCCCTCGGGACGTCCTCACATGGAAAAGCTTACAACACAAAAAAGTTTCGCGTCGTCGAGGTGATGGATTTTGATATATAACTCTTCTCAATCTAAGGTCGTATGCGACCTGGAGAGGCAAACAAAATCAACCTGGAGTATCACTCGGGACTGCCGAGTGAAAGTTTGATTGCCGAGTGAAAAGTTTGTCGTATGGCCGAGTGTGAAAAGTTTTCCGTACGGCCGAGTGAAATTGCCATCCGGGTGAAAATTGCCATTCGAGTGAAAAGTTTTCCGTTTGGCCAAGTGAAATTGCCGTTCGAGTGAAAATCGTCGTTCGAGTGAAAAGTACCGGTCGAGTGAAAATGCTGGGCGAGTGTAGTGGTCGTCCGAGTGGAAATCGCCGTTCAGTGAAAAGTATCGGTCGAGTGAAAGTGTCGGTCGAGTGAAAGTTCGGAAGGGCCTCGGATGGAAAAGTGTTCAACATGAAAGTTGTTCGTAACATCGAAACGGTTAACTTTTCTTTTAAAGTCATTATCATTTGAGATAGTATGCGTCCTGCAGAGACGCTACAAGACTTGGACAGTCCAGTGTGCTACGTGACTGAGTCCGATTCAATGTTAAAGATGGCCTTGTGGAGAATTCTAGATGGCTTTATTTGGGAAAGTGATCAACATACAGATTGTTGGCCTCGTCGAGGCACACAAAATTGATGTCTGGCCCGTCTCCATCAGAGGTCATATGCAGATTCTACGGGCCACACAAGGAGCAAGACAGAAGATTGGGCCAGATTCGGGCTGAATCCGAGTGGGATTAGAACTAGGACTCTAGGACATGAATTGATGTAATTTTTCTTGTCAGGAAAGCCTAGAGGAATACTTTGCTTGTACGGGAAGTCCAGTCGCCTCTTATATATGTCAGAGGTGACGGCCGATTGAACAACACACAATCGAACAAATCAATCTATACTACTTTTTCATCTACGTTCTTCATTTTTTCTCGTTCTTTGTTGTTCTTCATGTTTGAGAGTTGTGAATCCCAAGGCTCTAGGGGCGAGCGAATCGACCTAGGGCAGCCCATAGCCACCGCACTCCCTGACGGGATCCCTCCCGGGCTTGTGGGGTTTCGGGTCTACAAAAGCGTTTGCTGACTGTCTTGCGTATTGCGCTGCCGGATGGACCTCCTTCGACGGGAGCTGCGGTGCATCACCCCCGGCGTCGAGGGTACATGGTGACGTGTTCATGTGTCAACATACTTTTTGGCGACTCCGCTGGGGATCAAAGATCAATCATCCTCATCAACCATCATGTCTGATCTTCCCAAGCCATCCGAGATAGATGTCGATAACATCATTAAGCCCAAGCTTGATGAACTATCAGCTGATCATCGCCAAGCTTATGAGGAGTGCAAGAAGGCGCGTGAAGAGAAGGAGTTGCAGGAGTTCCTTGGAAACTTCAAGAAAGATCGCCAAGGCAATATCACTCCGATTGGAGAAATCAAGTTCCCTCCTCTTCAAGCGAGCAGGTTAAACCTCCTATAAGTACTACCTTTTCTCCCGAGCAGTGGGCTGAGATTGAGAGTCGTATTGTTGATGGTAATAATTTGGTCCATCAAACTTTTATAGAAAATACCAATGCGCAAAAAAATATGCCTCAATTGTCTAGTGGTAATATTGGTGTGGCTGCTAGTGTAGAAAACCCTAATATGTCTTTACTTCTTTCATTGGCACCTCCCATGCCGATGAATTACTATCCTACACACACCAATCATATTGTGGCTGCACCCGCTAATTCCATCATGAGCATGCCAAGTTCGGTACCTATACCGAACCAAGCTATACCTATAGGTGCAAGCACTCGGCCACAACTGAACTATGGTTCGGCATATGTGCCACAGTTCCTACCTATTGCTAGTAATTCTACTCCTCCCATCCCACAATAGCAAGCTTCACCGTCTACTACGGACGATACTTTAGCTAGTTTTAAAGAGGAGATGTCTAAGATGCTTCGAGAGAATTTTGGAGTTGAGTTACCTCGGAATCAGATTTACCAAAAACCGTACCCCGAGTACTTTGATGCTATCCAGTGCCCTTCGAGATATAAAATTCCAGATTTTGTTAAGTTCAATGGAGAAGGCACAAAAACCACATGGGAACATGTTAGTCAATAATTAGCACAACTGGGTGAAGCAGGCTCGCTGAATGAATTAAAAGTGTGGTTGTTTCCTTTATCATTAACTGGTACTGATTTTTCATGGTTTTCTTCTCTATCACATGGTTATATCCATGTGTGGTCGCAGCTGGAACAGAAATTTCATGATCACTTTTATAGCAGCGACAACAAACTTAAATTATCACATCTTACATCGGTTAAGCAGAAAAATGATGAATCGGTCTCCGATTACGTCAAGAGATTCAGAGATACAAAGAACCGGTGCTATAGTTTGGTGATAACCGAGTGGGACCTAGCTGACCTTGTGCTCAGTGGTTTGAAAACTCACATTAGGGAAAAGCTAGAAGGCTATGAGTTCTTAAGTGCAACCAGGTCTTGCAAAAAGCTTTGGCTCAGGAGAGCCGGAGCAAAGATATCAAAGAGGTGCATAGATATATAACTGATCGTCCTAAGATGAATATGTTTGAGTGTGGTAGTGATCACTCGGATGATGAAGGTGATATGTATGATGCTCAATTTGTTTGTCCGTCTAAGGCCAAACTGTTTACTTGCAATGATCTGAAACTGATTCATAAGAATCGTGATGAAGAGATGAAGTTTACTTTTAACATTGCTAAGTGTGACAAAATATTTGATGCTTTGCTGCAAACTAAGATCATTAGGATATCTCACACTTTACCGTCGATTGAAGAGTTGAAATGGCGTGCTTATTGCAAACATCATAATTCTTTTTCTCATGCTACTAATGATTGCAATGTTTTTCGACGACAGATACAATCGGCCATTAATGATGGACAATTGAACTTTTCTGAGATGCAAGTTGATAAGCAGCCCTTCCTAATGAACACTCTGGATTTGGAGGGGGGAAAGTTGCTCACTCGGCCGAAGGTAGCCAAATCTGCTAATAAAACTAATGTCATTGTTGGTGAGCCCAGGAAAAGCAAGGAGGACAGCAAAGTCTTGGTGAGGCAGGTTGTGCTTGACAAGCAACCCAATGGCAAGGAAATAATCAAGATCACTGTCAAGAATCCTACACTCGGGGGGAAACAATAGGTGCAACAAGACACTCATGTTAAATATGTTAAACCCAAGAGTCTAGAAGTTGGCAAGTGGAAGAGGAATGAAGCTAAGGTACAACATAAGTGAATCAAGCCAACTTCTGATATGTTGTTGTCCAAATATGCAAATCAGACGGACGGTTCTAGCTCTAATCGGTCATCATGCCTGAAGCGACCAAGGTCACCATCAGCTGATATGTCCACTCGGCATGCAAAACCGACTGGATCAAGGGTGTCGTTTCCATAAGAACAACGACAACCTGTTTGGGGTCGACTTGGATGCTCGTATGAAAACCGACTAAACATGGGTGTACATTACTCGGGTGGTCAAAATATGCCTCTGAGTGGAAATTATCCGAGTGTAAGAATGCACCCGGGTGGAAGGTATATGAATGAAAGAATACGGTCGAGTGGATTCTACTCAAGCGAACATTCGAATGGATTTCATCCGATTAAAAAGGTGCGCCCGAGTGAAAACTTCGTAGGCCAGAAAAATCGACAAGAGTGGCGCATCAAGCTGCCAGGTGTTGCAGCAGTTGAGTCAGGGAAAGGCAAGGAAAATATCAATGCTGACTCACTCGTCTTGGGCAGTGAAACGTTCACCACGCAACATCCAACTGTGCGTAGCAACCTAACTGAGTCGATACTTGTTATCGCGCCAAAACACTCGACCCATGATCATGAAGCAAGTGCCAGCCAAGTGAAGCCAATTGATCCTAAATACACTCGGCCAAGGTGGTGTCCTCTAGGGTTAACAAAGACACAAAAGAGGAAATTACAAAGGCTGAGGAATCAAGAGATGGCAGAACAAGAGGCTGAGAAGCAAAGGGACGAGTTGTTCAATGTCACTCGGCCCATGATACCAGCGAAGAAAGTGTGGAAGCCTAAACCAATGCAAGACATAGTGGCTTCTACATCTATAACAGTAGCAATTGCACCACCAAAAGAGGACGATGTAGCTATGACATCGTTTCAGTCGCCTATTACTTCTCCTTCACTCTGACATAATTCAGATTTGGTGGATGCGTGCAAGGAGGAAGATAATCTGTTGGACTATGAGTCTACACCGGTTCATGAAGCTATGGATATCAATATGGTGTATTACTTACCCGCTGAATTCCATGCTATAGATGAAGAAGGGGAAGTGGCTCAGCTGGATTTTGGCCCCAAAAATGCAATATTCGAGAAGCCAAAAGAACTAGTGACGCACTTGAAACCATTGTACCTCAGAGGTCATATCAATGGATCACCAGTCACTCGGATGCTTGTTGATGGTGGTGTTGTGGTGAATCTCATGCCCTATTCGGTCTTCAAGAAATTGGGGTTGCCCGATGATGAATTAATCAAGACCAATATGGTGCTTAATGGGTTTGAAGGCAAAGAGAAAACTGAAGCCAAAGGTGTGATGTATGTGGAGCTTACAGTGGGGAGCAAAACTTTGGCTACTCCATTCTTTGTCGCTGAGGTGCTAGGTAACTACAACGTCATACTAGGCTGTGATTGGGTTCATGAAACCAATGTGTACCATCTACCATGCACCAGTGTTTGATCCGGTGGGTTGATGATGAGGTGGAAGTCATTCATGCGGATAATTCAGCTTGTGTTGCTTTAGTCGATGCATCGGTGGATTGGCAACATCCCAATGCTACTTGCTTGACGGGACGTGACTTGTCAGAGTTTGATTTCCTTAGCGCAACAAAGAATGGTTTTGTGCCCGTCTCTTTAAAGCCGATTAGTGGCAATTGGCTCCATGGTATGATATGTTTACATTGATTCTAATTCCGAGTGGTTGCAGAAATGTCTTGCAAAATATCGGTCTAGTGAGAACGATATGTATGAATCTGTAGAGGGGTTGGATGGCATGGATAAATTAGGACAGGGTTTTCAATCGGCAGATCCATTAGAAGAAATAGATATAGGGGATGGTTCAGTTCCTAGGCCGGCGTTTGTAAATGAAAACTTAAGAGTCGGTCATAAAGCTAGGTTGATCAAGTTGTTGAAAGAATATGTTTGCTGCTTTGCATGGGAGTATCATGAAATGCCCGGTTTAAGCCGAGAGTTAGTAGAACATCGGTTACCTATAAAGGCTGGTTTTAGACCTCATAAGCAATCGGCCAGGAAGTTTAATCCAAAAACATATAACCGAATCAAAGAAGATATCGGTCGTTTACTTAAAGCTAATATTATTAAACCTTGCAGGTATGCCGAGTGGATTTCTAACATTGTGCCAGTAGAGAAGAAGGGCTCTGGCAAGATAAGGGTGTGTATTGATTTCAGAAATTTGAATAGAGCTACGCCCAAAGATGAGTATCCCATGCCCATAGCTGATATGCTTATTAATGATGCTTCTGGACATAAGGTCATTAGATTTCTTGATGGCAATGCAGGGTATAACCAGATTTTCATGGCCGAAGAGGACATGTCCAAAACGGCTTTTCGGTGCCCCGGATTCCTTGGTTTACTTGAGTGGACAGTGATGAACTTTGGGTTAAAGAATGCTGGCGCCACATACCAGAGGGCTATGAATTTAGTCTTTCACGATTTACTCAGTGTTATACTTGAGGTTTATATTGATGATATTGTTGTCAAATCGGATGCTTTTGAATCTCATCTAGCCGATTTGCGTTTGGCCTTTGAAAGGATGAAAAAATATGGACTGAAGATGAATCCTTTGAAGTGTGCATTCGGCGTGTCGGCTGGAAAGTTTTTGGGTTTCATTATTCATGAGAATGGCGTAGAAATTGATCCCAAAAAGATAGAAGCTATACAAAATGTGGAGACTCCAACATGCAAGAGAGATATGTAAAAATTCCTTGGCAAGGTCAATTATTTGAGAAGGTTCATAGCTAACTTGTCAGGGAAGGTTGATGCATTCACTCCTATCCTTCGGTTAAAGAATGATGCTGATTTTACTTGGGGGCAAAACACCAAGAGGCATTCGACATGATCAAGACTTATTTGAGCACTCCTCCAGTAATGAGAGCACCTAAACATAAAGAGCCCTTTATGCTTTACACTACGGCGGAGGACGGTGTTATTGGTGCTGTATTGACTCAAGAAACCGAAGGAAGTGAACATACTATTACTTATTTGAGTCGATGCTTATTGGACGCCCAGACAAGGTATACATTTATTGAAAAGTTATGCCTTTGTTTATACTATGCTTGCACAAAACTAAGATATTACCTTGTGCCGAGTGCCTACATAGTAGCTTGTCAAACCGATGTCATTAAATACATGTTGCATAGGCCAATTCTTAGTGGTAGGATTGGCAAATGGGCTTATGCTTTAATTGAGTATGATTTGGCTTATGAATCTCTAAAAATCATGAAAGGCCAAATTGTTGCTAATTTTATTGTTGAGCATCGGATTAATGACAAGCATGATGTTGATATAAATCTTGTATCGTTAGTACCATGGAGGTTATATTTTGGTGGTTCAGTTTGTAGCAATGGCCAAGGTGTTGGTATTGTTTATATATCTCCCCACGGTGCTGTTTTTGAAGCCTCGTGCCGACTGGACTATTTTTGCACAAATAATCAAGCCGAATATGAAGCATTGTTGTTTGGTTTAGAGATGTTGCTCGCTATAGGTGCTACACATGTTGAGGCTTTTGGTGATTCGTTATTAGTAGTGCGGCAAGTGTCCAATGTCTTTCAGTGTTTAGATGAATCACTTAATGTTTATCTTGACAAGTGTCTAGATGCGATTTCTACTTTGGATTATTTTTGCATTGCCCATATATCTAGACACGACAATTGGAGAGCAAATGAGTTAGCACAACAAGCATTCGGCTATCATATTGATCATGGCATGTTTCATATTTTCTCAGAAGCCGATGTCTTGTCTTCCTAATATGGGAGAGGCCAAACTAGAGCCCACTGGTTCGGCCACAAACAATAAATCTAGTACAAGTGAAAATCATGACTAGAGGAAGCCCAATATTGATTACTTGTGCAATCCGAGTGAAGGGGTGGACAGGGCTGTTCGGCGTATGGCTTTCAAATATACAATAAGAGATGATGGTCTTTATCGCCGAACGGTTGAAGATGTTCTTTTGAAGTGTTTGGACGAAGACCAAGCAAGAGTTGCTATGGGAGAGGTACATGAAGGCATTTTTGGTACTCATCAGTCGGCACCCAAAATGAAATGGCTCTTACGACGTGCTGGATTTTATTGGCCGACTATGATCAATCATTGCTTCAGGTATTATAAAGGGTGTGAGCCTGTCAAAACTTTGGTGATATTCAGTTGGCTCCTGCTGCTATGTTACACCCTATTATCAAGTCATGGCCTTTTAGAGGATGGGGTTTAGACTACATTGGACAAATTCATCCATCTTCTTCGAGGGGGAATCGGTTCGTGTTGGTGGCAACCGATTATTTTGCTAAACGGTCTGAAGTAGTACCTCTCAAGAACATGACACATACGGAGGTAATTCAATTCATAACCTAACACATTATTCATAGATTCGACATTCCTCAGACATTAACTACAGATCAAGGTTCATCTTTCATGTCACATCAAGTTAGAGAAGTTGCCGAATCATACAACCTAAAGTTGCTCAATTCATCTCCGTATTATGCCCAAGCTAATGGACAAGCTGAGTCTAGCAACAAAATATTGATTAAGCTCATCAAGAAGAAGATTGAGGATAATCCAAGAAAATGGCATGAGTTGTTGTCTGAGGATTTGTGGGCACATAGGATCTCAAGGCATGGTGCTACAAAGGCAACTCTGTATGAGCTAGTATATGGTCAAGAGGTTGTTTTACCAGTGGAGGTAAATTTGAGTGCTTTGAGAATAGCCAAACAAAATGATTTATCGGCAGTGGACTTTTATGATTTGATGATGGACAATATTGATGAGGTTTCTGATAAACGTTTGGCTACATTAAAGGCCATAGAGAAGGACAAATTGAGGGTAGCAAGAGCTTACAATAAAAAAAGGTCAAGTTGAAGAATTTTCAAGTTGGCGATCTTGTGTGAAAAGTGATTCTACTGATTGGTTCTAAAGGTAGAAAATTCGGGAAGTGGTCTCCAAACTGGGAAGGTCCTTTCAGGATTGCAAGAATAGTTCCTGGAAATTCATATTTAGTGGAATCCATACAAGGAGTATTATTACCTCGAGCTATCAATGGCAGATATCTGAAGAAGTACCACCTGAGTGTGTGGCAAGAAGCCTAATTAGGCAATGGCCGATATATGATTATCGCCCTTAGCATAAATATGGCCGATACATAATTATCACCGTGAGAAATATAGATGGCCGATGGAGTGTTGACATCATCCTTAGAACAAACATAGCGCAAATTATTTTTCGGCATGCTAGCATTGCCAAAAAAATAGGGGGGCATGTGTTGACACCTGATTTTGGCACAATGCAAAATGCAATAAAGATGGACTCAAACGAAAAGGGTTTTTTCTATGAAAAAGTTCATATTGCCGAGTGGAACAACCTTGATGTTTAGGCCATCACCATTCGGCATCGTTTCAAGGGCCAAATTAAACTTGGATTGTCATGTAGATGTTTTGAGTGCTTTTTGGTCGATTACGCCTCTAGAACAACCTTGAATGAAGGAATGTTCTACATGGATTGTCTTTGTCTCGTCGAGCTGACCAGTTTTGATGTATAAACCATCTCAATCTGAGGTCGTATGCGGAAGTTAGAGCGACCAGAGTGAAGCCCTACCACAAAGCAAAATGTGGCGCGGGAGATCAGACACATGTCTGAAGGGTCACGTGAGTTATTCAGCCCTCAGGACGTCCTCTAATGGAAAAACTTACAACACAAAAACATTTCGCGTCATCGAGACGATGGATTTTGATATATAATTCTCCTCAATCTGAGGTCGTATGCGACTTGGAGAGGCAAAACAAAATCAGCCTCGAGTATCACTCGGGACTGCCGAGTGAAAGTTTGATTGCCGAGTGAAAAGTTTGTTGTATTGACGAGTGTGAAAAGTTTTTCGTCCGGCCGAGTGAAATTGCCATCTGGCTGAAAATTGCCATTCGAGTGAAAAGTTTTCCATCCGGCCGAGTGAAATTGCCATCCGAATGAAAATCTCCGTCCAAATGAAAAGTATCAGTCGAGTGAAAATGTCGTCCAAGTGGAAATCGCTGTCCGAGTGAAAAGTGCCGCTCGAGTGAAAGTGCCATTTAAGTGAAAGTTCAGAATGTCCTCAGATGGAAAAGTGTTCAACATGGGGTTTTGGGTCTGCAAAAGCGTCCGCCGACTGTCTTGTGTATCACGCTGCCGGACGGACCTCCTTCGATGTGAGCTGCGGTGCATCACCCCTGATGTCGAGGGTACACGGTGACGTGTTCATGTGTCAACACGTTCCTGCCTATCTGAGGCAAGAGGCACTTCTGCATGCACCACTGGAAGGTAGCGCCGGCATTCTTCAGGCCGAAGGACATGGTGATATAACTGTAGGCCCCGAAGGGCGTGATGAAGGAGGTCTTGAGCCGGTCCTCCGGATCCAGCTTGATCTGGTGGTAGCCAGAGTAGGCGTCCAGGAAGGAGAACAAGTCGCAGCTGGCGATGACTTGATCGATCCGCGACAGGGCGAATGGGTCCTTGGGGCACACCTTGTTCAGGCTGGTTTAGTCAATGCACATGCGCCAGGTCTTGTTCTTCCTCAGCACCAGGACTGGGTTGGCCAGCCAGTCCGGGTGGAAAACTTCCATGATGAAGCCGAATGCGAGCAGCCGGGCGATCTCTTCTCCTATAGTACAATGCTTCTCCTCAGAGAAATGGCGTAGGGGTTGCTTGACCGGCTTGACGTCCGACCGGACGTGTAGCTTGTGCTCGGCGAACTTCCTCGGAACACCCGGCATGTCCTTGGGGGACCATGCAAATATGTCCCGATTCTCACGGAGGAAGTCGATGAACTCGCCTTCCTATTTGTTGTCGAGGCGGGAGCCGATGGTGACGCACTGAGCGGGGTTAGCTGGGTCAAGCGGGATTTGCTTGGTGTCCTTGGATGGCTGGAAGGAGGCCTCGCTGACGGACTGCGAGGGAGGAGCCGGCACGGCCGGCTGGCTGGCAGCAAGGGCCACGAGCCGGTCGAGCTGCCGCTTTTCCTTGGCTATCTCCAAAGCCTCGGCCAGCGAGCTGCCTTCTCGTGTGCACTCGAGCGACATCTTTAGTATCCCACGATGGTGATGATTCCCTTGGGGCCCGGCATCTTGAGCTTGAGGTCGGCGTAATGGGGGGCTGCCATGAACTTCACGAGGGCCGGCCGGCCCAACAGCGCATGGTAGGGACTTGCAAGGTCCACGACCTCGAACAACACTGGCTCGCAGCGGAAGTGGTCGGGTCTGCCGAAGAGGACATCGGGCGTGATCTTACCGACAGGGGAGCAGGACTTCCCAGGCATGATGCCATGGAAAACCGTCTGGCTCGCCTGCAGGTCTTCCATCTTCAGCCCCAGCTTGCGCATCGTGTCGAGGTAAAGGATGTTGATGTTGCTGCCACCATCTATAAGCACCCGTGAGAAGCGGTAGGTGCGCTTCTCGGTGGCGATGGTGGGGTCGAGGACCAGGGCTTAGCTGCCGGGATTGGGCATCACAGCAAGGTGATCTGCCCGGCTCCAGGTGACCGGCTTCTCCGACCAGTGCATGAACTAGGGAGTTGCCGACATGATGGCGTTCACCTCATGGTGGATCCGGCGTTGAGCATGTTTGCTCGTCTCTTCACTGGTGAAGACGACGTAGCAACCGTCCTGGTTAGGGAACTGGTCGAGCAGGCGACCATCGTTTTGGGCCGATGCCAGAGCCGGCGTCGGGGCGGTAGCTGGGGCCGGGGCGGGCGCGCGGGCAGGTGGCGTGGGAGGAGCCGGAAGGCCGTCCCCCAGGCCAATCGCTGTGAGAAGCTGCACTGCCGGAGCGTGTGCATAGAGGGTTTGGCCCCTGAGTGGTTCTTCCAGGGGAGGTCGAGCATCTGCTCGAAGGTGAGCTTCAGCTGCCAGGCAGCCTTGCCAATATGCTGGCACTGGCTGGAAGACTGGGCAGCCGACTCCTGCTCCTCGATGGTGGCGACCTGCCGGCTCCTGTAGCGGGAGTCCGGCTAGTCATTCTTGCGCTTGTTGTTCTACGGCTTCCGGTTGTCGGCAACCGGCCGGGATGTTTCCGGCGTTGTTGTCGCCTTAGCGGGCGAGGTCATCTTGACCCGAATGGCGGAATCAGCGGTGGCGTACTTGTCCACCTTGGTCATGAGCTCGGCGAGTGTAGCCGGCTCGGAGCACAGAATCTTGTGCTTGAGGGGGGTTCCGTCTTGACAGCCTTCGATGAAGTATTGTATGGCTTGCACCTCATGCACCGCCTCACAGGAGTTGCGGAGCTCGATGCACCGGGTGCGGTAGTCACGGAGGGACTCATCCGGCCCCTGAACGCACATGGCGAGTTCACGAGGGCAGCTAGACCGCTTGTAGGTGTCGGTGAAGTTGCGGACGAAGGCCTCCTCGAAGTCTGTCCAGGTGTTGATGCTACCGGCCGCCAGGCTGTTGAGCCAGGTGCCGGCCGAGCCGATCCACATGAGGGAGCGTAGCGAACGGCTACGCGCTTGTTCCCCCTGGCGATGCCGACCGCGGTGGTGTAGTCGATCAGCCAGTCTTCAGGCTTGGCGGCCCCGTTGTACTTCGGGGTGTCTCTAGGGAGCGTGAAGCCGGTCAGGAATGACTCGTTGCGGATCCGAGGTCCGAAAAAGGCTAGGCCAATCGAGCCCTCCTCTTCGAAGAGGGCCGACTGCGCGAGCTGGTCGATGCGGTTGCGGGCGTCGTTCTCACTGCGGGGGATGCGCGGTCCGATCCGGGCCGAGAGCTCGGGGCGGATGACACGCGGAACCGACCGCTCCGGCTCATGCCACGGGGGCGGAGTATGCCCATGGCTGCGCCGGCTGCCGGTTGTCGACGCCTCATGGTGGCGGCCACTGCGAGGCGGGTTGTTGGTGCACCGGCTATTAACAGTCGGCTACTCGTTCCCCGGCAACTGAGAGGGTTGGGGTCTCTTGCCTCGACCCGGCGGCCGAAGACACAAGGGGAGCAGAAGTGATGAGCTGGCTGACGTCCAGCAGTCCCCGTGCCCTCGCGCTCGGGCCCGGGGCCTTCAGAGGGGGCACCGCCTGTCGCGAGCAGATGCTGCTGCGCGTCAGCGGCGTTGATGAGGTCCTTGATGTGACACTCGTGGGCGGCACGTTCTTTGCCCTCCAAGGTAGCCAAATCCTCGTAGGCTACGTTGGCGGCCCGTAGGTTGGCCGCGGGGTATCGTAGACGGGCATCTTGCCGCCCATGATTTCGGCGACCACGCGACCGCGGTCGTGCACAGCCCCACGCCGGCTGGGCTTCGTGCCAGCCGGGGTGAGACTATAGGCAGAAGCGTATTCCCGCTGGTCGGCCTCCATGCGGCGACGTGTGGCCGCGAGGGCGATGGCGTCCTTGAACAAGACGCGGCGAGCCGCCTCGAGCTCGGCCATAGCGGCGTCAGGGTCTGCCGTCGGGGCAATAGGGGTGCTCAAACCCCGAAGGGCCGCAGCGAGCGTGTCGGAGGTGCCGACGTGGGCCGCAGTGGTGTCAGCCTTGGCCCGCGCACGTCCGGAGGAGGTGGAGGAGATGATGGCCATTGTCACCACGCGATCGTGGGAGCCGCTGGACCGGGTCGCAGCGAGTGCGCCCACAGCCATGGGGGGACCGACACAGACGAGCACCTGGCTAGGGTACTCGTCAGCGGCCGGAGCTTCAGCGAGGCTGAGCCTGCCGAAATGCTTGGTCAACGCGTCGATGTCGAGCGCGAGGTTGATGGAGCTGGCCATAGGGCGTGCCGGAGCAAGTCCCACGAGCCCACGGTTTTGCCTGGACGTGCAACGATGGCGGGGAATGGCGAGGGGTCCCGCTCGGAGCATGAATCCGGCCGGCGCCGCGTACGGCCCCACGGTGGGCGCTAACTATCGTCGTTTTCTCACGACAGATGTCATGGGTAGGCTTATCGTAGGTGGTTGGGGCCGGAAGACGCCGACGGGCTCCGGGAGCGGGATTAGGTACAAGCGGTGGTGACACACGATGTACCTAGGTTCAGGGCCCTCCGTGGGAGGTAATACCACTAGTCCTGCTTGGTCTAGTTTGATGGATGGGTGTGTTTACAGGGTTGCTCCTGGAGCTGAGTCTAGAGGAGGAAGAGGGAGCAGCCGGCTCGCCTTCCTCCGCTACCAAGTGGGAGAATGTGGGAAGTATCCCGTAGGTGTGTGTGTGAGACTTGTCGGCCCCGTTGCATGGGGGGCTCGGGGGGTTTGATAGGCCAACCCCACGGCTTACAATACTACTGAGGTACATAAGTGAGGGGACCCGGCTGGCAGCCTCTCCGGCTAACCAGGGGGTCCCACCCTTCGAGCCGTCGCGTCGCCCATAGGGTCCACCGGCTGCGCGGTCCCGTCGCCTGCTGGGGCCCGCCAGCCGGCTCCACGATTGGCCCTCGCCCACCTGCCGCGGCACGGGCCGCCCGGGAGGCGTTGTCTAGTGTGAGCCGGTTGAAGTCTCCGGTACGGCCGACTGCACTGTAGCCACGCCGGGGCAGGTAATCGAGTGGGCAGGGGCATGCCGGCACTGTTTCCCTGCCCGGTCGCGCTCGCCAAGGTCAGCGGCCTGGAGGGCCGGACTGTAGCCATGCGCACCCATGCGTCAGTGGCCACTGTGGCTACAATGGCGTCCGTCGTGGCGGTCACGTTGTGTCGCCGTACCCATGCGCAGAGGGACAGGACGTTGCTTGTCCGCCCTGGGGTCAACGGAGAAGGCGGACCGAAGGCAGCCGGTCACGCCCAGCCGACTGGGGGGCGAGCCGGCACCATGACCAGCCGTCCATGGGCTAGCCGGCGATCGCCACAGCCGGCTGCGCTCCAGGCGGCCGTGAAGAGCCGGTCGCATACTTTTTCTTCGAAGTCGGGGGAGACAACCTCGCTCCTTTGATTTATCCAGGGGTAATAACCCTATCGGCAGTACCATGCAAGACGACATGACGAGCAACAGTTGTTGCGGTGTTGGGTGGCGGTGGTGAGTAGCAGTAGTAAAATGAGATAGCGGTGAGCAACAACGGCCGCACTACGGAGTGACACCGTGACAGTAGTAAGCACCAGCAGGACCATGACAAGATGACGCATCGGTGAGTATCAACAACCTGGGCAACATGATGAAGCTGCAGAGCAGGGCGACAATGTGAGAGAAACAGATTAAGATAAATGAAAGTGTTTAGCCGTAACATAATAACCACAGTGCCGCAAGTCTCATTGCCGCTGACGTCATAAAAGCGAATGCACTTCAAGAAAGACATTGCATTATTTTAAGATCCATTATTTATTGGTGTATCGCAAGCAAGCAAGCTCAATCGACGTACGTGATGCATACAAGTATAGTAGGAAGCAAACACACATGTATGCATGATCTAAGTGCATGTATGCATCATTGGACTCCCAACTTATTTCTCTCGATATATATTCAAAAGGGTTAATATTAACAAGGCACTTCTTAATCCTTAGACACAACTATGTAAATGAGCATCCATCATTAGTGCTTTTATATTTAAAAAATCTACAGTAACATATTGTCTACTTTGCGCAAGTTTCCTATAACTAATCTCCACCACCACCACCCCGGGAATTCTATCCAACAAAAAATGCCACCTAGGCTGTTACATTAATCACATATGATTGCATACATAGGTATAACATTAGTCGTGCTTCTATGCACCACTTCTTCCAGTTTTTATGTCTCATATGAAGATCTTTTCTTATGCGTGCCATGCATGCAATACAACAATTACTTATGCAATTTGATTGACCTTTCCAGGAAGATTGCCAATGAGAATTAAAATCCAAGGTTTAGAAAATGTATTATTCATACTTTCAGTTATTCGTTATGGAATCAGTCACAACAAATGCTAACCTAGTGAACCTCCTTATTAGGGGTGTGTAATAAATTGTTTCTCCCGTTGCGACGCACGGATATGTTTGCTAGTATACTCCAATGTCACCTCAAGTATCCGTGGGTTAATTATTGAGCATGCATCAAAAAAATCAAATTCATCAAATTCAATCCAAAATGAAGAACTTCAAAGAGTATCCCAAGATTTCTATCCGAGAAAGTAGAATGAAAATGTGCAATCAACCCATGTGCATAGATCCCCAAGTTCACTGGATTCCATAAGTTGGTGCCATAACATATATGAAGCGAATCAATAGAATACCCTATTGTCACCACATGTATCCACATGCAAGACATACATCAAGTGTTATCAAACCCAAAGTATTCAATCCAACATAACAAAACCTCAAAAGGAAAGATTTAATTCATCATCAAGATAGCAAGGGAAAAACCACATGATCCAACTATATTATCAAAGATCATGATACATCAAGATCGTGACATCTCTAGAACACAAGAGAGAGAGAGAGAGAGAGATCATTCACATAGCTACTCGCACATACCCTCAGCCCCGAAGGTAAACTACTCCTTCCTCGTCATGGTCTCCCCCAGGATAATGAAAATGGACACCAATGATGATTTCCCCCTCCGACAGGGTACTTGAAAGACTTGAGATGAGTTTTTCTTCGATGTAGAGAGTTGCGGCGACGGATCCGGAGTCCTTGGTTTACTTTTGAGGGTTTCTGTTTATATAGGATTTTTCAGCATTGGCATAACTCTAACCAGAGCCACGAGGGGCCCACAAGCTATCATGACACACGCCCTGTTGGATTGTGGCCAGCAGGTGGCTCCCTCCAATGGTTCTTCATGCATTTCTTATTTTCTCCAGGAAAATCATGACAAAGTTTCGGGCGATTCCGCGAACTTTTATTTTATGTGCAAAAAACAACACCACGGTAATTCTGCTGAAAACAACGCCAGTCCCGGTTAGTTCTAATTAAATCATATAAAGTGCATCAAACCATATAAAAATATTGTAAACATAGGTAAATATGGCATGAATACTTCATAAATTATCGATACGTTGGAGACATATCAGCTTGCACTCCAAGGGAGAAGGATTTCGTTCGGCATATAGGCATATGTGATAACCAACATTGATTTAACACTAGATACCCCCGGTGCCTATATAAACTGTGGGGTTTAGTCTGTATAGGATATCCATACACAACATCATAACCCCTAGGGGTTAGCCTACAAATACACGATCTCAAGGTAGATCAACTCTGTAATGTCTACAATAGCAATACAACAAAAGAAAGATGTAGGGTTTTACCTCTATCAAGAGGGCCTGAACCTGGGTAAAAGTCGTGTGTTCTTCGTCTCTTGTTACCATTTGTCCAATCTCATAGCTTGCCCCCTACCCGAGGTCTGTCGGTTTTGACACCGACAATTTGAAAGCACATATGCTCCCTTGGTGGTTTTAGTAATTCATGACAACATACATTGTCTCTTGGACTAATAGTTTTATCTAGCTTATTTCAGACATAATCCACAGAGAAGTGCTAGCAAAGGGTTGTGTGGAGAATTCCCCAAGAAGAAGAAGAGGAAGAGGAAGGAATAGGATTGGCCAAGCTTCAAGCAAGAAGACTCTACATTTTACTTTGTGAGAAACCACTTTGTGTCCATAGGAAAGCCAATACTATTAAAAGGGGATGAGGTAATGCTGGTGAAAAAATGCTCGAAATGCTCAAGTTCTAGCCACCAAAAAACACCACCACTTCTCCAACAAATATCCTGTCTTAAAGCCTATACACCAAAATCGGTAAGACCAACTATTTCCATTCGGTCTCAGCGAGTCAAAACCCTAGACACATGCTATGCCAAGCCCATATCTCGGTACTACCAAGTTCTCCAAATCGGTGCCACTGAGATAAGTTACCAACTCTCTGATGTCCCATTTTCAAGACTCGAAATTTCTGAGAATTGGAAATCGGTTTCACCGAGTTGTGTAACTACCCTAGGTCACCCATATCAGTACCACCGAGAGTAATATATCGGTCTCACCGAAAAGCCTAAAATTGCCACATTTTGTACTAGTCGGTGCAACCGAGATTTTACATCGGTTTCACCGAGTTGGGCAATAATGTTGTAACGGTTGGATTTTTGGAAATGCCTATTGTTGGGGAATCTTTCCGGAGTCCAAACACCACCTTCCTATATATCAATCTTTACCTCCGGACCATTCTGGAGCTCCTTGTGACGTCCGGGATCTCATCCGGGACTCCGAACAACCTTCGGTCACCACCATACATAACTCTATACTACCGAAACGTCACCAAACCTTAAGTGTGCAGACCCTGCGGGTTCGAGAACTATGTAGACATGACCGAGACACCTCTACGATCAATAACCAATGACGGTTCCTACATATTCTACGAAGATCTTTATCGTCGAACCTCTATGTCAAGGATTCAGTTAATCTCGTATGATGTTCCCTTTGTTCTTCGGTATGTTACTTGCCCGAGATTCGATCGTCGGTATCTCCATACCTAGTTCAACCTCGTTACCGGCAAGTCTCTTTACTCGTTCCCTAATACAATATCCCATGACTAACACTTAGTCACATTGCTTGCAAGGCTTATTGTGATGTTGCATTACCGAGTGGGCCCTGAGATACCTCTCCGTCACACGGAGTAACAAATCCCAGTCTTGATACATGCCAACTCAACAGACACCCTCGTAGATACCTGTAGAGCACCTTTATAGTCACCCAGTTACGTTGCGACGTTTGATACACACAAGGCACTCCTCTGATGTCCGTGAGTTGCATGATCTCATGGTCATAGGAACATATACTTGACATGCAGAAAACAATAGCAATAAACTGACACGATCATATGCTATGTTTGTAGTTTGGGTCTTGTCCATCACATCATTCTCCTAATGATGTGATCCCGTTATCAAATGGCATCTCATGTCCATGGCTAGGAAACCTTAACCATCTTTGATCAACGAGCTAGTCCATTAGAGGCATACTAGGGACATGGTTTTGTCTATGTATCCACACATGCATCTAAGTCTCCGATCAATACAATTTATAGCATGGATAATAAACGATTATCACGAACAAGGAAATATGATAATAACTAATTTATTATTGACTCTAGGGCATATTTCCAACACCTATATATACCCATACACCACCACTCACTCGAAAGAGAAGCACTCAGAACAAATCCACACTTACTAGAGCCAATTTTCTGAGAGTGAGGCACACTTACCATTCCTACCAGATGAAACTTGATCCCTAGCCTCCCCAAGTTCCTTTCCACCCAATCAATCTCTTCTACGCAAGCCAAATCTATGCGAGAGTGATTGAGTGTTGGGGAGACTATCATTTGAAGCACAAGAGCAATGAGTTCATTATACTTACCACATATATTACCTTTTGGAGGGTGGTTCCTCCTAGATTCGTTAGGTGTCGCTTGGGAGCCTCCTACTTCGTGTTGTGGAGTTGAACCAAGAATTTCACAAGGGTAAGGAGATCGCCTACTTTGTCAAGATCTACCCCGAGTAAGGCTAGTCCTCCATGGACGTAGGCTATCATGGAATAGACAAGGTTGCTTCTTCATGGAGCCCTTGTGGGTGGAGCTCTCCATGGACTCTTGCGACCGTTACCCTCTGTGGGTTGAAGCCTCCATAAACGTGGACGTACGATAGCACCACCTATCGGAACCATGGGAAAAATCTCTGTGTGCTTCATTGCCTTTATCTTCTTATCCTTACTCTCTTGCATATGCTTTTCTTACTTTCTGCTGCCATATATGTTGAGTACCATGTGTAGGGTGCATTAGACATGCTAGAATTGCTAAAATCTGCCAACAAATAAAATTGGGAAAAATCTAGGTGGTTCTTAAATGCAGGAAATAAAAAAAACAAAGGCGGCCTCCTGAAGACCACCACTCTTGAGGCTCGGCTCCAGTGCCACCCGCGCTCAGTCAGAGTCCTCATCCTCCTTGATGAGGGCACGACGCCGTGACGGTTCACCGACCTCCTCGATCTGGGCACGGCGACACGACAGCTCGTCATAGTCGCCATCGCTCGGGCTTCCCTCGGAGGAGGCGTCGCTGCAGCCGGAGGTGCTGCGGCCGTCGCCAAGGGCAACTTCACCGAGGTCATTGTTGCCGCCCTCCGGGCAGCACCTCAGGCGCCTGCCGTCTTCCCAGAAGATCTTGACAAAGAGCATTGTCGCCCCGTCATACTTGAAGTGGAGGGTGCACCTCCCCTGCAGGCCACGGGCGCGGGCGAACGTCTACCACCCGCGGTTCAGGAACACATAGCCCGCGAGGGTGACCTCGACCTCCTCCCATGAGGCCTTGCTACAGCAGCTGTCAGCCTGCAGCCATAGGCCCATAGGCCCCTTGGCCGGTAGCGCCTCCGTGAAGAAGCATGGGAGCTGGAACCCAGTGATCGCCGACCTCTCCGCCCACACCACAAAGTCCTGGGCCGTGTTGTCCGAATGGGATTGCGGGCGGAGCGGACGGGCGGCCTTCACGGGCTCCCCCTCGGCCAAGGCCACCACCGCCACATGCGTGAGAGGAAACCTTCCCGCGGCTGCCGGAGCTAGCGCGGGCCTTCTGTGGAGCACGCCCGCGCCCTCGGGGGACCATTGCTGGCGTCGTAGAGTACTTACGGGGACGGCCGCGACCCCTCTTGGGCGGCAGCGAGCCCGGTACCTCCAGGGGGACCTTCCCTTCATCGGCGGCAAAGAACCTCCTCACTGGTGCCATGGCTGTAGAAGTGGCGGTTCGGAGTCGGAGGCAATAAAATGAAGACGGGCTCGGGGCTTCGCCTCCCTCGCCCACTTATAGTCGGTCGGACGCCAACCGGCGCCCCTCTGCATTCCGGGCAATGATGGTCCCGCTGCGCATACTAGCCTTTGTCAGCCAGGACGGTTACCAAGGAGACGTGGGGAAGTGGAGGCGTATGCGTCCCATCGTGGAAGACGCATCAAGCCTAGCCCACGGGCGATTGGGGCCCACGACACTTCGACCTTCCTTCCTTAGCTTCGCCCCGAAGCCAACCTGTTGGGGATATACCCCGCGGTATGACCCGGTCAGAAGTATGACCTGGCCAGGACTTGGCAATTCATTGGAGACCCAGTTGAGACACGAAGATTCATTGGTAACCCGGCAGGCGGTTCATATGAGCGACAAGGGCCAAGGCCCGGCGTGTAAGCCGGCGCCAGGCGGCTCACAAGAGAAGGCCCAAAGGAGAGAGGATTCCCTTACAAGAGAAACAAGACCCGAATTAGGATTCAAGAGAGACTAGTCCTAATCCTACTCCTAGTAGGAATCTAGATGTAAACCTACCCTCTCCACTTATATAAGGAGGGGTAAGGCACCCCTAGAGGGACAAGTTCAGGTGATTAGAGATAGACAGATTAGAGGCTCTCGAGATTAGAAGTAGCAAGACAACACCCTTGCAACCGAGAGATCTTCCTCATCATCAATACCAGACAAGCAAGACATAGGCTTTTACCTCATCTAGAGGGGCCGAACCTGGGTAAACTCGCGTCTCTCGATTCCGACCAACCCCTCTCAAGCCGCCACATAGTTGCGATCGCCCCGAACCTAAGTCCGTTCACCCGGACATGTGCTGTGAAAAATCCACAATAGTTGGCGCCCACCGTGGGGCGAGCGCACGGTGGTATTGTGTTCTTGAAGGGATCTCTTTAGGGATCAAGAAGTTTATGATGAGTTGGTTGAAGAAAGGCCTGGATCAATCACATAGGATCACCCGGCATGATACAACCTTGGGAGAAACTGACAAATTCATCTATTGGATTGCGTTGAGTGCATCGTTATCACCACAAGTCGAAGGTGTGTTTGTGATCAAATTCAACCACAGATTAAAACTGCTGAAAAACTGTTGTACGCCGCACAATGGCACGTCATCGAGGCTACCAGAAGTTTTGACTGGCAAAAGCAGGGTTCCCTGCATGCATCAAGTCCAAACGAGGACTGATTCAAGATTCAAAGAAAGGAGATTTTTTATATCAGTTTGATTTATGGGTCCCAATAAAACAAAAAAGGGAGGAAAACTGCCACGACCAGAAGGTGGAAACGGATGCAGACTCACAAGTTGGCCTCGTCCTGGAAGCGTACTCATAATCTGCCGGCCAGGGGCTCGCTCCGCAAACCGCCGCCTTGCCCCGGCTTCGCCTCCGGCGCGACCACCTCTGCCATGGACTCGACCTGCCTCCCCTAGCCATGGATCGGGCGTCGTAGTCCCACACGATTCTCTCCTACGGGCCCGAGCCGCCAGGGGCGATGTCGACATCGAGCAGCCGTCGCTCGACACCCCGTTCGTTTCCATGTTTCAGACGATCAAAATTCCCACATCCTAATCCTCATATGTCCCTACCCTAGTCTCCACCGATGCAGATGTTGTCGGAGCTGCCGCAAGAGGAGTCTTCCAAAGCCGCGATGGCCACCAGGGGAATCGGAGCCTGCCGTCGGTAACGTCGTGCCAGGGGCTGCCCACGAGACGAATACGCAGTGGATCCGTCATGGCGGCCTTCACCCCACACGGGACGCTCGACTACGTTGTCATATGCGCCTGGTCCCACTCGGCCCTGTGCCCTCCGACCACCCTCGATGGGTGCCGGCACCTCATCCTCCGCCTTTATGCGTTGGGACTGCCCGCCAGCTCCGCCTCTCCTCATGGGCCAACACCATAGCTGCCCGCCCTCGAGCCGGATTTTCCTCTGTCATCGCCGTGCTTCCACCTGTCGTGACCGCACCATGCGCATGTCCATCTCCCACCGCACCTACAGTCGCGCCATGGCCTCCTCGCCCTCGCCCATCCGCCATGCCGTGGCCGCCTCACCCAACTCCACCGGCACCTCTCCGCGTCAGCCTCGCCTCCGCCATGGCTCAACCCACCCTGCTCACCTTCGTCGCCACCGCGCTACTGCTCCTACTAGTTGGCCTCCGCTGCTCCTGCTAGCCAGCCTCAGCTGCTTCTGCGAACCATCGCCCGCTACCACGGCCACCTGCTGGCTCCTTGTGCTGCCGAGCTACCAGATTACGTTGACTGATGGCATCCACGAAGAGTCAGAAAACAGCAAACAAAAATAGAGCAGGCTGCTGTTGGTGGCATATCCTTCATGCTAGTAGTACTGTTGTTCATCACACGGAGGCTACATGATTATTCAATTGCTACGTCCACCAAAAACTACCAGGTGCTATTTATCTTATATATATTATTAGTACATATTAACCATCCGAGAACAATTACTCTGTCTCTTGCAATATTTTCACGCAGGACAATTATCCGTGTGGCATGATACCGCAGAGCTGGAGCGCACACCAGTGTGTCGCGTTGCTTAATGGACGCACGCAGCGCCGCCGTCGCCATGACCCGGTCTACATCAACACGCTGGTATGAGCCGCCCAATGGACGCGACAAGTCGCGATATCCATGGTATGGTTTTCACCAACAACGCCACGGCCGACTCGGCATCCGCAGCGGCTTACAACGCCACGGCCGTCTCTCACGACCGCACTGGCTTACAATGTCGCGGCCGTCTCTCGCGACTGTGCTGTTTTCAAGTACCACAGCTGGCTTCTACATCTACATCAACACATCAGGGGCTGCATATGCCAGTACGAGGCGCCCAACAGATAGTTCTAAATCGCCGCCCTGTGGTCCAATCTACATTGATATATTGGTGCGGTGTTCACCTGCACGAACCGCCCGACGGACAGGCGCACAAGTCGTTGCCACTACAGTCTGATTAACTTCAGGAACCAGCCGGGACGAACCATCAATCAGGTTATTGAAACAATTCATACGAGGTCATTTATAAACCCGCCATGATCAACCTTCAACCTTCGGTGGAGACTCTCAAGTTGCCTCTTCGAGTCAACTTAAGACTCGGGGGCTATAGACACAGCTCGACACATTTGATCACTTTCTCAACAAGAACCCCAGGTCATTGCAAGAAAAGTTAACCCAATCATGGGTGCTACCACATTATTGGCGGAAGAATTAAAAAGTTGCCCAAGAGGACACCATTCAAACATGGGTGCCCGGATTTATTGGATCATCATAAAGTCACTTGGAGGCTTCTGCCGTTTCTTCATACAAGATGGCGGCTTACAAGATGGCGACTTACAAGATGGTGCACAAGTTGATATCATCGACAAAGTCACTTGGGGGCTTCTAACCCGCCAGGGTTCAGCTTACACACCCTTTTGATCGGCTCTTCAGCCACCGTAAGGCGGGTTGTATACCCAAAAGTTGACTCCATCAACAAGGTGATTTGGGGGCTTCCAACCCACCGGGTTTAGCTTACACACCCTCTTGATCGGCTCTTCATCCATCGCAAGTTTGAGTTAAACATGCTTGTATGTTGTTGCTACTCCGCTATGTGACCCGTCGAACTCTTGCCAGTTAATCTCGATTAGAGACCCAGAGCTGTTCAAACATATTTGATAGTCACTCTTGCTAGAGACCCTGTACTGGTCAAGGTTAAACCGGCAGCTCTTGTCATGTGAGGGCCGGCTTATGGAAAGCGAGGACAAACTCACCCATCTACTGCCGACTCTCCACTATGTGGCCCGTTCGCACTCTTAAACAGTTACTCTTTTAAAGACCCTACACTGTTTAAGGTTCAAACGACGGATTTGTGTCACGTGAGAGGTAGCTTATGGGCCCTAAGGGTACTCATGCCCTACTGCGTCTCTTTCTGGTTCATTGCACTCTTCAATCTCGCCTGGAAACCGAGTATTGTTATGAGTTCAAGCAGTGAGTCCACCCAGAAGAACCAGCGCCCGTGCCTCTTTCTGGTTCGTTGCGCTCTTCAATCTCGCTTGGAAACCGAGTATTGTTATGAGTTCAAGCAGCGAGTCCACCCAGAAGAACCGGTGGATGTGTCTCTTTCTGGTTCGTTGCGCTCCTATCAGTTAATCTCGTCTAGAGATGATGAGCCGCTCAAAGGAGTTGACGGCCACTCTCGTTAGAGATCCTACACCGGTATGAGTTCAAGCATCGAGTCCACTCAGAAGAACCATCATATGAGTTTTTGAAAATAAAAGGAAGGAAAATCAAGAACATCATACATTGCATCATACATTACATCATGCATTACATCATGCATTGCATCATACATACATATCATGCCGGTTTTTCAAACCGGGTCGGAGCAAGATTATGAAAGAAGAAGCAAGGCCATAACAGGTTTTAACATCTCCGGGTGGTGCTTTATCAAGCCGCCCTTACAACAATGCAGAATATATTCGGTCTTGTTTATTTTTGCAGATTGGAAAGTTGATTATTCTTGAAGAGCCGCCCTATCAGATATAATGTCGTGTCATCTAATTGACCGGTTCTCGGATTTCTTCAATTGTGCTCTGTGGTAATCTACAACACTCATGGATTTCTCAAATATGTATTTGTCGGGTTGCACCGCAACCATGAGCGGGGATTTCATGTCAAAGGCAAAGGAATTATTCCAGGATATTCATTCCGGGTTACATTACAACCATGGTCAAGGATTCATTCAACAGATTATGATGAGTCATATTATTCTCGCACAGTCCCGAGTCGCCGTAGGCAGACAACCCGACACTTGGGGGCTACATTATTCAAGACCAGTTTATATCAATTATGCAAGTCCCATGTCGATGCAAGCACGCACCACGGTACTTAGGGGCTAATGCAAGTTGCTTTTCAAATCATTACATGGTCAACATATCCTGTTGTCTCAAGGAGATGATCCAGCCCTTCTATATTTTTCTAAGTCCCAGCCCAGTAATTCTTATTGACTCGGCACTTGGGGGCTGCACCGCTTAGGTCAAAAAATTCAAGGTCCCAAGTTGCTACAGGCATGCAACCCGACACTTGGGGGCTATAGTACTCAACAGTTTGACAGATTAAGAGGTTCAAATTGAAGACCCGGCGCATCACATTCTGATGAGCCGGCCCTTGGGGGCTACACCTGCTGAAGTTTCATAAGGTATAAGACAGTTATAAGTCCCAGGTTGCTTCAGGCAAGACAACCCGGCACTTGGGGGCTACACAGTCCAATATATTATTGCAAAGCACCAAGTCATCATGGATAATCTCGGAGCTTGGGGGCTATAGGTAATATGGACATATCAAAAACTTTGAGGAGAATTTTAAAGATGTTAATTATGGAGTTCAGTTGTTAGACCCGGCGTCACCAATATTCATGACCCGACATTATCAAAACATCATAGCCCGCCAGAGTTTATATAAGCCGCTCTACTTCACAACAATGGAAGTCCGGATCTACGTCATGAGGATTTCTTATTTTCAAAATTTTCATTAAGCCAAAGTATTGGAAGCCGACTCAATGGCATATGGGTATTCTATTCCCAATATTTTTCAAAGGACATTGACAAGCAAGAGGTTTTCAAGACGACTCATTCATATAAAGAAAAGACCCGGATTTCTGAGGAGACACTTCATAAGTCGGCCAAAGGAGCAAGACGGCCACTTAACATATTTACTATTCCTATTTCAAGAGGTTACCATGAATAAATTCAAGCTAACCTGGGGGCTAATGTCGGGGATATACCCCTCGGTATGACCCGGTCGGAAGTATGACCTGGCCAGGACTTGGCGATTCACTAGAGACCCGGTCGAGACACGAAGATTCATTGGTAACCCGGTGGGCGGGTCATACGAGCGACAAGGCCCAAGGCCCGGCGTATAAGCCGACGCCAGGCGGCTCACAAGAGAAGGCCCAAAGGAGAGAGGATTCCCTTACAAGAGAAACAAGACCCGGATTAGGATTCAAGAGAGACTAGTCCTAATCCTACTCCTAGTAGGACTCTACATGTAAACCTACCCTCTCCACTTATATAAGGAGGGGTAAGGCGCCCCTAGAGGAACAAGTTTAGGTGATTAGAGATAGACAGATTAGAGGCTCTCGAGATTAGAAGTAGCAAGACAACATCCTTGTAACTGAGAGATCTTCCTCATCATCAATACCAGACAAGCAGGATGTAGGCTTTTACCTTGTCTAGAGGGGGCCGAACCTGGGTAAACTCGCGTCTCTCGATTCCGACCAACCCCTCTCAAGCCGCCACATAGTTGCGATCCCCCCGAACCTAAGTCCGTTCACCCGGACATCTGCCGTGAAAAATCCACGACACAACCCGAGCGTGCCTTGGGCCTGGGGGCTACTGTCGATGTTCTGGGTCCGGGGGTACCTAGGCTTAACTACCTGTGGCCTAGCGCGTGGCCCACCATGACGGCCTAGTACGTCCTAGAGACAAGACCCTCATGAGAATCCTAGCCTCATGAGGAGAACAACGCCAAGACCTCCAGGGGAGTGGCCTCCTCAAGACGCCTCTGAGGAGCAGAGATTCCTATGCAGGTACCCAGCCTCGTGAGGCTATGATGACGTGAGCCATGACGACCAAGGACAGGTAGGCGCAAGTGGGCGCATGGGAGGACCGTTTCCCCTTTTGCGCTAAGGAGGCAAGGACGTACACGGGTTCCCAAGGAATCCCACAAAGGTTTCCATTCCGGTGCAACAAGACCAAGACCACGGGCTTGGCAGGACGGATGTCATCACCGAGCCCACCTCTGCACCGTGCCCAGAAGCTTTGTAGGCAAAGACCACCTTTAGTCAGGATAAGGTGTACCTCTTATCCCCTTTCAAATTTGGTCGTTGTAGGATCCCTTCCCACCTATGCGATAAGGAAAGAGGACCGAGGCCACTATAAATAGGGGCTAGCCTCCACCATAGAGAAATAGGAACACCGAGAAGACCAACCCCCAAGAGATCAATCCTCTCACCAGAGCTCTCATGAGGTAGCTTAGCCACTCTACTAGTTCATCCACCACCTCCTCCTGAGGCCAATCCACCAAAGTAGTGATAATCCCCAAGTGTGGGGAATCATCATAGCAATTTCCAAAGGTGGAAGTGATAAGTATGGAGTGTCGAACCCACAAGGAGCTAAAGGTAAGATCAATATTCTCTCAAGTCCTATCTGCCACTGATACGACTCTAGGTACACCGAACGTTTGCTTCCATATATAAACGAGAAATAAAACTACGTTGTGGGTATGAAGAGGATAGATTTGCATAATGACGGACAACTAAAATATAAAACTATGTGTTGTTATCATAATACTACGATATATTACAAATAGCGAGTGTGGAACAATGATGGGTCAGTATACGGAATTATCCTAGGTAATTGTTAACAAGATCGGAAACCATTATTGCAATTTTATATGAGGGAGAGGCATAAGCTAACATACTTTATCTACTTGGATCATATGCACTTATGATTGGAACTCTAGCAAGCATCCGTAACTACTAAAGATCATTAAGGTAAAACTCAACCATAGCATTAAAGCATCAAGTCCCCTTTATCCCATACGCAACAACCCTCTTACTCGAGTTTATACTTATGTCACTCAAGAAACCCACTATAAGCGAATCATGAATGTATTGCAACACCCTACAGTGGGAATCCTTCACGCGTGTGTAGCACGGAAGGCACAGTAGGACAGCAACAAAATAAACATACAAGTCAAACCAATCTAGATCATCATCAACCCAAAGGACAAAATAAATCACCTCAAAACATCATAGGATGGCAACACATCATTGGATCATAATATGTGGCATAAAGCACCATGTTCAAGTAGGGGATTACAGCGGGGTGCGGGTGAGTGGACCGCTAAAAGGAGATGATGATGGTGATGAAGAAGGTTATGTTGATGAAGACGATCACAGCGGTGATGGTTCCCTCGGTGGCACTTCGGCACCACCAGGAGAGAGGGGGAGAAGGCCTCCCCCTTGTGCTTCCTCCTCCATGGCCTCCCCCTCAGTGGGGAGAGGTTCTCCCTCTGGTCCTTGGCCTCCATGGTGTTGATGGCCCCTCCGGGATGATGGAGATGGCCTCCGGTGATGGTGACCCCCTCCGGAAGGGTGTCGGAGAGGGCCAAGATTCGTTTTTCGTGGCTCTGGAGGTTTGCAGTGGTGGAACTCCCAATCTAGGTTTCTTTTCGGAGGTTTCTATATTTATAGGAATTTTTGGTGTCAATCTCATGTCAAGGGGGGCACGAGGGAGTCACAAACCTGTCAGGCCCTAGCTAGGGGGTGGCCACGCCTAGGTGGCTTGTCACCTCCTTGTGGCTCTTCTGGCCCATCTCCAATGCTCTAGGGGTCTCTTTTGGTCCATAAAAAATCATACTAAATTTCCAGCCCATTCTGACAACTTTTATTTCTGCACAAAAAACGACACCATGGTAGTTCTGCTGAAAACAGCATCAGTCCGGCTTAGTTCTAATAAAATCATACCAAAATCATAAAGAATTATTGTAAACATGGCATGAATACTTCATAAATTATAGATACGTTGGAGACGTATCAGCATCCCCAAGCTTAATTCATGTTCGTCCTCGAGTAGGTAAATGATAAAATAAATAGTTTATGAAGTGTGAATGCTAACAAGTGCACAAGTTTGATCAATGCTAATTTCAATTACCCTTTTCTAGCATCATTATGTATCAAAAACAGTAGATCATCTCATAAAACTTATCATGATCAAGTAGCAAGCTATTCACATGTTATAGTATAAACCAGGAAGTTTCTTGAAAACTAACAAACTATGCAATCAGTCACCAAACAATTGCAATTCATCTTATTTTCAGGAAGGGTCTATGTAAGAGCTTTGGTTAAGAAAAGTCCACATACTCAACCATCATATAGTCTTCCATGATTGCTAATACTCATGGCATACTTTTAGAGCAAATGGCATCCGTCGAACACAGAGAAAGATAGGGGCTTAAAGTTTTGCCTCCCAACTTATTTATCTTATTGATAATTGTCAACAATAATAATTCATGATCAAATATATTTGAATGGCCATATATGACTAGATCATCCCCTACAACAAGATGCTTGCCAAGAGAAAAAGGAAAAATATAGGAAGTGGTGAAGATCACCATGACTCTTGTATAAAGGTAAGTACTAGAAAGTAAAAGATAGGCCCTTCGCAGAGGGAAGCAGAGGTTGTCATGCGCTTTTTGTTTTTGGATGTTCAAACTCTTAATGCAAAGGAATGTCACATTGTATTGCCCTTTGTGATAGCAACCTTTATTGTGCAGTTCATCACTTTTATTTCTTTACCATCACAAGTTCATACAACGCTTATTTTTCCATTACAATAAAAGATCTTACATATTTAGGAGCATTTTTATTGCTTTTTACACCGATGACAACTTACTTGAAGGATCTTATTTAATCCATAGGTAGGTATAGTGGACTCTCATGGCAAAACTGGTTTAAGGGTGTTTGGATGCACAAGTAGTATTTCTACTTGGTGCGGAAGTTTTGGCTAGTATGAGGTGGAAGCAAGCACCACTTGTTGGAGGATCCATAACAATATAACTTCTATAGAAATATAGCCAAGCATAACTCATTATGTTGTCTTCCTTGTTCAACTTCAACTAATTTGCTCAAGTTTGAAAATAATTAATGGGTCTCACAATCATAGAAGATTTCCAAGATAGTATATTTATATGTGAACTCTCTCTTCCTTCAATATTCTTTCATGAATTATTCAAGTGACCAATGCGGTGTTTGCTAAATTTCAATAAATTTTACCACCTATACCTATTATGTGTGAATTCATTACTCCCCATGGCATAAATATATGAAGCATTTTTATTTCAGATTTATGATACTCAATTCATTCAACCATTTACTCATAGGATATAAGTGAAGCACGAGAGTAAATGACAAACTACTCCAAAACGATATAAGTGAAGATCAATGAGTAGCCAATAACTATGTGAGGACTCTCTTAGATCCAATGATTTTATTCAAACAGCAAAACAAAATAAGAAATGCACTCCAAGAATAGCATGCATCATGTGAACGAATAAAAATTTAGGCTCAACATAGGCTAACCGGTAATTGTTGATGAAGAGACGTGGGATGCGTAGCATCCCCAATATTAGATACTTGAGAGTTATTCAAATATTTACTTGGAGTGCCTTGGGCATCCCCAAGCTTGATATTTTGTACCTTGTTCAATCCTCTCATATCCCGGTTTCACCTATTCTCAAAAACTTCATCCACACAAAACTCGAAAAGAACTCGTGAGATAGGTTAGTACACATAAGAACAAATCAACACTTCATGTGCTGCCAAGACAAGTAGCATAATAATTTTCAAACATTATGTATTGTATACTATCACTTCCACAATTTATATCTACCAATATAGGCTATGGAAACTATAGGATAAGTAGATAAAAAAACTATGACAGCAATTTGTCTAAACAGAACAGCATGTAGCAATTTATTAAACCAGCGTACCTTTGTAACTCTAAACATTATGAAACTTTAGGAAGTGATAAGGAATTTATATGACAACACTGTGTAAATATTTCAGAAACTTTCCACGTTCCAGTAAAATATGAAATACAAACACTACAGCAAAAGTTTATGTTTTTTACACAGCACACATCAACATGCAATGCAAGCATCCTAAGGCAATTCTTGGAAATTTTTATTGACAAAAAGATTATAAATAACACCTAACAGGTAAAAACAAAATAAAATGATGATCCAAGCAAAACTCATGTTATGTGACGAATAAAAATATAGCTCCAAGTGAGATATACCGATAGTGTTGAAGACGAAAGAGGGGATGCCTTCCAGGGCATCCCCAAGCTTAGACGCTTGAGTATTCCTTGAATATTACCTTGGGGGTGCCTTGGGCATCCCCAATATTGGGTTATTGTCACTCTTTATTCCCCTCATATCAGTATCTCACCCAAAACTTGAAAACTTCAATCACATAAAACTTAACGGAACTTCATGAGAAGGGTTAGTGTAATAAAGATAAATCATTCACTTAGGTACTCCCAAGACAAGATTCATAATTGTTACCACATGATAACTACTTTATTCCATCATTACCATAATTTATATTACTCAATAGAATCTATAGGAACACTTGAAACAAGCAAACTATGCATGCAAAACAGAATCTGTCAGAAACAGAACAGTCTGTAAAGATCTAAATGATCACCAAACTAGATTAACTATAAAAATTCTGAAAAATTAGTAAGTATCACATAATGTTCATATAAATGGTGTGTAAAATTTCAGAATTTTTTGACTCTCAATAAAAATCAGATAGTTCATATACTGGACGCAAAACTTTCTGTTTTTGCACAGAATCAAACAAGCAAGTATCCACACTATCGCAAAGGCTTTACTTGGCACTTTATTAAAATAAAGGGCAAAAACATTATTAATATAGTATCTTAATCATGTGAACACATCAAAACAGAAAGTAAAAGTGTTGGGTTATCTCCCAACATGCGCTTTTCTTTAATACCTTTTTAGCTAGGCATGACATTTTAATGTACTCTTCAAAGCCAAATTCCGATGATCATTTTATTCATACTATAAAAGATATAAGTGAAGTTCATATAATATTCTACAATTAATATAGATTAACCAATATCCAAGGGCAATATATATAAGTGAAGCACACGAAGCATTCTTTAAAGCCATACTCAAAAGATTTAAGTGAAGCACAAAGAGCATTCTACAAAGCCATACTCAAAAGATTTAAGTGAAGCGCATGAAGCATTCTACAAATCAATTAAGGACTAACTCATACTAGAAGGGTGCATAAAGGAAAACAAAAACACTAAAGACGCATATCATGTGAACAAAACAAAAACCAAGGTTACCGATAGTTGTTGAAGAATAAAGATGGGATGCCTTCCAGGGCATCCCCAAGCTTAGATGCTTGAGTCTCCTTGAAATATTTACTTGGGGTGCCTTGGGCATCCCCAAGATTGAACTCTTGTCTCTCTGTATTCTTCTTATGTCAATACCTCCTCGATCTTCGAACACTTCATTCACACAAAACTTAACAAAACCACTACTGATGTGTCGATACCCCTCCACCACCACTCACTCGCAAGAGAAGCACTCAGAACAGTTCCCCACTCATACCTACTAATTTTCTGAGAGAGATCCACCTACTGATGTGTTGAAATCATGCCATTCCATTCCTACCATATGAATCTTGATCTCTAGCCTCCCCAAGTTGCTTTCCACCCAATCAATCTCTTCCACCAAGCCAAATCTATGAGAGAGTGATTGTGTGTTGAGGAGTCTAACATCTTGAAGCACAAGAGCAAGGAGTTCATCGAAACAATCGAGCTTTTTACCTTTTGGAGGGTGGTGCCTCCTAGATTGGTTAGGTGTCGCTTGGGAGCCTCCTACTTCATGTTGTGGAGTGAACCAAGAAGTTTGTAAGGGCAAGAAGATCGCCTACTTCGTGAAGATCTACCCCGAGTTAGGCTAGTCCTCCGTGGACATAGGCCATCATGGTATAGTCAAGGTTGCTTCTTTGTGGAACCCTCCGTGGGTAGAGCCCTCCATGGACTCTCACGATCGTTACCCTCCGTGGGTTGAAGACTCCATAAACATGGATGTACGATAGCGCCACCTATCGGAACCACGAGAAAAATCTTGTGTCCCTCATGCGTTTGATCTCTCTATCTCTACTCCTTACTTCCATGTGCAATGTATTTACTTTCCTTTTTTTGCAAGAAGCAATGTCTTTACTTTCCGCTGCTATACTTGATGACTTGCATGTGTAGGGTGTTCTAGATTTGCTATGTATGCTAAAAACTGCCAACACTTGATTTATGCTTGAGGTAGTTTAAAATTCCTGCAAATAATCTATTCACCCTCCTCTAGACATACACTTCTAGTGATTCCGCAATTGGTATCAGAGCATTGGTCTCCATTGATTTGGTTTGAACACCGTGGAGGAAGATGGATGTGTCTAGTATGGAGAGTTTGCATTGTAGAGTGCCCATTCTTGATGGTGGGTACTATAGTCGATGGAAGAATGCCATGATTGATCTATTTGATAAATTCCATTTGAGAGGATATATTGAAAACCCCTATGTGCTCCCCATTGATGAATTGCATCCCACACACGAATAGGAAATTAACATGCTTGGTAACCTAAGAACTGTCAATCTTATTGTTAGAGGTTTACCAAGATTCGTGCTTTCTCAATTAAAGAACTTTGCATGTGCTTATACTTTGTGGACTTATTTGGAGAAACGATATCCGAATCTTTCATTAGGTAATCTTGATGAAATTCTTCATAAAACTATTGCTTTTCACAAAATGAAGCCTAGTGATCCAAACTTTGATAAATGCCTATTTGAGATTCATGATCTTTTGTGTGCTAAAGGGGATGTCACAACTATCAACAACATTATTATTGAAGCCATTCGCATTCATAAACTTGAACATTGTCATGGTTATGATTCTAATGAGTCTATTGGTTTCTATGACGAGGAGATTCCACCAAATGATGACAATGAAGAACATGGCTACTATGACGAAGATGTGTTGTTCGACATCGATCATGAAAAGATCATGAGGAATCTAAGTCTAATGGCGAACTTCAAGGATTACATGTCCGGCGGAAAAGAGTGGATTCTCGACAGTGGATGCACAGATCACATGACTGGTGATAAAGACATGTTCCAAGAGATCACGCCTAATCAAGGTCCTCGGAGGTACGTGACCATTGGAGACAACTTTAAGGGTAAGGTACTTGGCCTTGGTAAGGTGGCCATATCTCATGATAGCTCAATTCAAAATGTGATGCTTGTTGAACCCTTGGCTACAATCTTCTTTCCGTATCTAGACTAGCAAACTTCGGTTTCAATGTGCTATTTACTAAAGTAGATTGCCAAGTGTTTCGATTTGATAATCCTAAAATTGTCTTTACTGGTATTCGTAGAGGTGATCTATACATTGTTGATTTCACAAAAAAGGACCAACCTCGTACTTGTCTCATTACAAAATCATCTAAAGGTTGGTTGTGGCATAGAAGGCTTGGACATGTAGGCATGTGCAATCTAGATAAGCTTATCAAGGGCGATCACATTCTAGGTGTTAAGGATGTTATCTTTGACAAAGATAGACTTTGTAGCGATTGTCAAGCAGGAAAGCAAGTACGTGGAAGTCATCCGGTCAAGAATATCATGACTACTAGGAGACCACTCGAGTTACTTCATATGGATCTCTTTCGTCCCAATGCTTGCAGGAGTCTCGGTGGAAACTCTTATGGTCTAGTTATAGTTGATGATTTTTCCAGAATTACGTGGATATTATTTCTTGATGATAAGTCACGGGTACAAATGATCTTCAAGAACTTCGCTCGCAAAGCGCAAAATTAGTTCGAAATGAAGATCAAGAAGGTTCGGAGCGATAACAGATCGGAGTTCAAGAACACCCATGTGGATACCTTTCTTGACGAAGAAGGTGTCACACATGAGTTCTCGGCTACATACACACCTCAACAAAATGGAGCTGTTAAGAGGAAGAACCGGACGCTCATTGATATGGCAAGAACGATGCTTGACAAATACAAGACGCCAAAGCACTTTTGGGCAGAAGCCGTGGAAACATGTCATGCCACAAACTGACTTTACTTGCACAAGCTTCTCAGTAAAAGGGCATACAAGCTTCTCACCGGTAACAAACCCCAAGTTGGATACTTTCGGGTATTCGGCTCAAAGTGCTACATTCTTGATGACCATCTTCGTACTAAATTTGCCCCTAAATCTCATGAAGGATTCTTACTTGGTTATGGATAAAACTCTCACACTTACCTTGTCTACAACAAATTCACTCGAAAAGTTGAAGAGACGGTAGATGTGAAGTTTGATGAATCTAATGGTTCGCAAGTCAAACAATTGCCAAATGATGTAGGTGATAAGGATCCTTTGGAAGCTATCCAAGACTTGTCTATTGGCAACATTCGTCCCATGGAGGTGAAGGAAAGTACTTCATCAACTCAAGTGGAAGCCCCTACTTCACGTCAAGGTGAACCACAACATGACATGGAGGCATCCACAAACGGTACATGGTGAGATGATGAAAAGGAGGAAGTGCATCATGAAGATCCACCACAACCTCCTTCACCACCTTCTCAAGGGAACGACACCTTCAACAACAATGAACACGAAGGAGATGATGATGAAGAAGAAGCTCCACCATCCAACAATCGGAAGCTGACCCGAGTTTGAGCAAAAGTGACCAAGAACCATGACCTAAACCAAAATTTTGGTGACATACAAACCGGGAGAATCACTCGCTCTAAAACTCGTCTAGCTAACTTTTGTGAGCATTATTCTTTCATCTCTAGCATTGAACCCTTGAAGGTAGAACAAGCTCTTGAAGACACGGATTGGGTGAGCGCTATGCATGAAGATCTTCACAACTTCGAGAGGAACGAAGTGTGGACACTCGTGGAGAAGCCCGAGGATGAGCAAAACATCGTCGGAACCAAATGGGTGTTTCGGAACAAGCAAGATGAAGACGGTCAAGTCATATGCAACAGGGCATGTCTCGTAGCCCAAGGATATACGCAAGTCGAAGGTATGGACTATGGTGAGACATATGCCCACGTTGCTAGATTAGAAGCTATTCGAATTCTTATTGCCTATGCTAATCACCATGATATCATGCTTTATCAAATGGACATTAAAAGTGCTTTCTTAATGGTGAGATTGAAGAAGAGGTCTATATTAAGCAACCACCTGGTTTTGTAAATCCTAAGAAACCTGACCACGTTTACAAACTTCGCAAAGCTTTATATGGACTTAAGCAAGCTCCTCGCGCTTGGTATAAATGCCTAACGAAGTTTCTTATTGAAAAAGGATTTGAAATTTGTAAAATTGACGCAACCTTATTCACAATGAGGGTTAATGGTGAATTATTTGTGTGCAAAATTTATGTGGATGATATTATCTTTGGATCTACTAACCCACAATTTAGCAAGAAGTTTGGAAGGTTGATGTTAGGGAAGTATGAGATGTCTATGATGTGTGAGCTGAAATTCTTTCCTGGTTTGCAAATTAAGCAATCAAGAGAAGGAACTTTCATCTCTCAAACTAAGTACACCAAGGACTTAATCAAGAAGTTCAACATGCAGGAGTGCAAAGGTATGAAAACTCCCATGCCCGCTAGCGGTCACAATTATCTCACTAAGGAGGGTGAACCGATTGATCAAAAGGTTTATCGATCAATGATTGGTTCATTGCTTTATCTATGTGCCTCCCGTCCCGATATTATGCTTAGTGTTTGCATGTGTGCTAGATATCAAGCTGCACCTAAAGAATGTCATCTTAAGGCTCTGAAACATATTATGACATACTTGATTTATACACCAAACTTTGGCATTTGGTATCCCAAGGGATCTTCTTTTAATCTTCTTGGCTACTCCGACTCGGACTATGCCGGTGACAAGGTTGATAGAAAATCCACCTAGGGTACATGTCAATTTCTTGGTAGATCTCTTGTGTCTTTGTACTCCTAGAAACAAAACTCAGTATCTCTATCTACCGTTGAAGCTGAATATATTGCTGCTGCATCATGTTGTGCACAATTGTTATGGATGACACAAACGCTTAAAGATTATGGAATCTATGTTTAAAATGTGTCATTACATTATGACAATGAGAGTGCTATTAAGATTGGTCATAATCATGTGCAACATTCTCGAACCAAGCATATTCAAGTTTGACATCATTTCATTCGTGATCATGTTGCCAAAGGAGATATTAATCTTAAGTATGTCCATACTAACAAGCAATTGTTCGATATCTTTACTAAGCCACTTGATGAAAAAGTGTTTTGTCATTTTAGGAGTGAGTTGAACATCATTGATGCTTGACCTAAGCTCACTCGGATGCATGCGTAGGGATGAGCTTCAATGTCCATTCCATGTTATTACCTTGAATGTCATATATCTTGGAATTCTATGCTCCCTTGGCTTGCATCTAACCCTTTGTAGGTACTTGGAAGAACAACACTCCACAAGATTGCCAACAACTCATATCTTAAGCAATCTTGTCATGACCAAGTATCCACAACCTCGCTTTGATGATGAAAGAAAGAAGACAACAAAACATATCCTTGGCATATATTTCTCATTTGGTATCAAATCACAAATTGGTATCATGTCATTTGGATATATCATGTTTTTCCTTGCGTGACTAACCTATGTAGGTGAAAAGTTATCGAAAACTTCAAGGATTGCTCCCAACTCAAGATGATCTTCATCAACTTCTAGGATCCTCATCAAGTTCACCTACAAGTTACGTCAACAACATCACTCAAAGGTATGTTCTCGTATTCTTGATATAGCTTTACTCCAAGTCATGAGATAAAGCAACTCAAGTGATATGAAGACATTAAAATGCTTAATCAAAAAATGGTAACCCCATTTGAGCTTAACGATGAGTATGACCTATGATCAAGTGATCTTACTTGTCTCCTAAGTCAATATACTCTAATGTACGTGACCTAGTCACCGCCATCATCTAGTTAAGTTTTTGGTTGGTTCATTCTCTATTTCGTAGAATTTTTTGGAACCACTCAAATCTTTTCTAGTTGATACTTCGCATTTTCTTGAAAATTTCTTTTGACACTGTGTTATTGGCAGAGGTTGAGAAATCTCCGATGTCAAAATCTCATTGCCAGGTTTCTGTTTCTGTCTCGGAGCCACCGACACAAATATCTCGGTTCTACCGATTTAGCAGATGAGCTCCAAAACTTCATCTCGGTTCCACCGATTTATTTGTCCCGAAGTCACCGATTTTATTTTTCTCTTAGTCTGTGTTTCTTTAGTGATTTTTTCCATTGATATCTTTCTAGTGATATCCTTGTTACTTCAATGATCCCTTATTATTTAAAAAAACTTAGGGGGGACTTTATTCAAGGATCCCTAACTCAAGGGCGAAGAAGTCTTACAAGCCATCAACTTAGCCAAAGGGAGAGAAATCATTTTCCATGATTCCCTCAATTTTTTATTTCTATGAACCCTACATTCTATGACCTTTGTTCTCAAGGATCCCTTCTTAGTCAATGATCCCTGTATCGTACCCTGTGTATGACCTTTTTGGAAATTAATGCCAAAGGGGGAGAAATATACAAAGCTTCATGCTAAAGGGAGATACATGCTTATGCAAAGGGGGAGAGGAAAACATCAAATTTACATTTACAAGGTGAGAATATCAAATTAAGGGGGAGAAAATATGTTTGGAGTAAAATATGCTTATTTCAACTTAGATCTTTTCTCACCCAATCCAATCCCAATATCTACATACTAAGATTCAGGGAGAGAGGATGATCCACTATTTCCATATCTAAGAGGAGAAAGTTCTAAAAGATATTGGAGACATATAAATCTTGAGGATTTACTACCTTATATATGTTCTCCATATCTTGGTACTTTTGAGTTCTATTGCCTTTTTTGATTGGTAGAATACTCTTGTGTTTCCTAACATTGTTTTCTCAAGTGTGTTTCTACTACTAGAATGCTCAAGAACTCAAGGTAAGTATATGCATCATATCTTTGATCAAGATGATCTCTTGCTTCTTGCACACATTGTTTGCAAGAGTGAAGTCTTGAACAAGGATACAACTCATTCGCATATACTTGATGCATATAGCCAGGATACACATGACTTATTATACCCCTTATACTATATGTGTGTCCGTGCATTCCAAAGCAACTATCCTTTAAATGGATTGCACACATTTAGGGGGAGCAAGTCTAAGTCATGAGTCTCTCAAAGTCTTCATTATATCCATGCATATATTTGTTTGAAGCTTTTATTGTATGTTGTCATCAATTACCAAAAAGGGGGAGATTGAAAGCACAACATGCTCCCTTGGTGGTTTTGATAATTCATGATAACATACATTGTCTCTTGGACTAATACCTTTACCTAGTGTATATCAGATAAAGTCCATAGAGAGTGATGAGTTGGCAAAAGGATTGTGGAATACCCCAAGATGCAAGGAAATAGATTGGGAAAGCCTTAAGCAAAGGACTCTACATTTTATCTTTTGTTAGAAATCACCTTGAGTCCATAGGAAAGCCAATACAATTAAAAGGGGGGGTAAGGTTTTGTTGGTGAACAAAATGCTCATACGTGCACAAGTGATAGTCACCACATACACCCACAAGCTCTTCCATAAAAGTCTGTCCAAAGCCAAATATTCAAAATCAATGGAACCAACACTTTCCACTCGGTGCCACCGATTCCAGAACCTAGACAGACTCAGCCAAACCCTAGCCACTTTGGTGCAACCAATTCTGCTTCAGTACCACCGAGTTTAGGTTGCCAACTTTCTGTTACGCAAATTCAAAATATCGGTCCCACCGAGATTGTTGGATCAGCTTCACCGAGATTGGGCAATCGAACCGTTGGTCACCTTATCGGTGCAACCGAGTTTCCTATATCGGTCTCACCGAGATTCAAAATTTGCCACTTTTTGGTCACTTTGGTACCACCGAGATTAACACATCGGTGTCACCGAGTTGGTCATTTTGTGTGTAACGGTTGGATTTTTGGAGATGCCTATATATACCCCTCCACCACCACTCACTCGCAAGAGAAGCACTCAGAATAGTTCCCCACTCATACCTACTGATTTTCTGAAAGAGAGCCACCTACTCATGTGTTGAGATCATGCCATTACATTCCTACCATATGAATCTTGATATCTGGCCTCCCCAAGTTGCTTTCCACAAAATCAATCTCTTCCACCAAGCCAAATCTGCGAGAGACTGATTGTGTGTTGAGGAGTCTATCATCTTGAAGCACAAGAGCAAGGAGTTCATCGACACAATCGAGCCTTTTACCTTTTGGAGGGTGGTGCCTCCTAGATTTGTTAGGTGTCGCTTGGGATCCTCCTACTTCGTGTTGGATTTGTACACCCCGTGTACTCTTAGGTATGATAGCATTATAGCTCTGTACACCCCGTGTACGCGCTGTACGCCACTGTTGGGATCCCCTTTAGAGTATAAAAGGAGGCCCAGGGCGATACGGTAGGTGACTTTTGGACTTTTGGACTTTTGCACTTTCAGGGACCCTCTAGCGCACAATGGCTCGCAGCATCCCTATAGCAAGAACCCTAAGAACACTCTCAATACCACCAAGAAGGAGTAGGGTTTTACACATCCGTGCGACCCGAACCTGGGTAAAGATCCCCGCGTGCTTTTCATCAGACCGGATCTTTGCGCAATCTTCCCCCCGCCAAACCGAAAGGGATCCCCATGATCCCATAGGTGTTCGTTCCCACGACAGGATACTTATTTTTCAGAAGCTTCCATGAAAAATTCTACATTGTTTCCATGAGCATGAACACAAGTGTTCAAGGTCGACCCTCACTTCTCCAATGCACAACCTTCCAATCACCTCTCTTTTTGAAAAACTTCTTAGGCATAAGGGGCAAGTAACTCTTTTTGTATTTTTCATTATTATTATTTTGTTTGTTTCACCCACAACTAAATAAAGTAAAAAAGGGAAAACAAAATCTACTTAGTGAAGAAAGTAAACAAGCACACACGAGAATATCAACCCCGCGTTATTGCTCCCCGGCAACGGCACCAGAAAAGAGCTTTATAATCCCCAAGTGCAAGGAATCATCATAGCAATTTCCAAAGGTGGAAGTGATAAGTATGGAGTGTCGAACCCACAAGGAGACGAAGGTAACATCAATATTTTCTCAAGTCCTATCTACCACTTATACAACTCTACATACACCGAACGTTTGCTTCCATCTAGAAACGAGAAATAAAACTACGTTGTGGGCATGAAGAGGATAGCTTTGCATGACGACGGAGAACTAAAATATAAAAATAGGTGTTGTTATCATAATATTACAATATATTACAAATAGCGAGTGTGGAATAATGATGGGTCAGTGTGCAGAATTATCCTAGGCAATTGTTAACAAGATCGGAAATCATTATTGCAATTTTATATGAGGGAGAGAAATAAGCTAACATACTTTCTCTACTTGGATCATATGCACTTATGATTGGAACTCTAGCAAGCATCCGCAACTACTAAAGATCATTAAGGTACAACCCAACCATAGCATTAAAGCATCAAGTCCCCTTTATCCCATACACAACAACCCCCTTACTCGGGTTTATGCTTCTATCACTCAAGCAACCCACTATAAGAGAATCATGAATGTATTACAACACCCTATGTCGGGGATATACCCCGTGGTATGACCCGGACTAGCGACTCACAGGAGACCTGGTCAAGACATGGCGTTTATTGATGACCCGGCAGGCGGGTCGCAGGACGACCAGGCCCAAGACCCGGCGTATGAGCCGGCGCCAGGAGGCTCACAAGAGAAGGCCCAAAGGAGAAAGGATTTCCTTACAAGAGAAACAAGACCCAGAATAGGATTCTAGAGAGACTAGTCCTAATCCTACTCCTAGTAGGACTCTATTTGTAAACCTACCATCTCCACTTATATAAGGAGGGGTAGAGCACCCCTAAAAGACAGATTCACAAGTCCACAAGTTTAGAGACACACGAGAGATTAGAGATAGACATATTAGAGGCTCTCGTGCTTAGAGGTAGCAAACATCACCCTTGTAACCGAGAGATCTCCTTCATCATCAATACCAGACAAGCAGGATGTAGGCTTTTACCTCCATCGGAGGGGCTGAACCTGGGTAAACTCCGCGTCTCTCGATTCTGACCAACCCCTTCAAGCCGCCACATAGTTGCGCTTCTGCCCCGAACCTAAGTCCGTTCACCCGGACATCTGCCATGAAAAATCCACGACAGTTGGTGCCCACCTTGGGGCCGCGCACGATGGTGTTATGTTTTTGAAGGGATCTTTCCTAGGAATCAAGAAGTTCACAATCAGCCGGATCCGCAAGAGCCAGCACGAAAGAATCTTCATCAACTTCAAAATTCTACCAACCCGACCTTGTCTTTGAGATACCGTGGCTCTGTCTTCCGCCACCATCGCCTTGAACCATCACGCTTTGAGCCGCCGCGGCACCAGCCTCCGTCGCCTCGAGTCCGAGCTGTCGCAGCTTCCGTCGAATTTTCCGCTGCGGCTATCACACTATCGCTGGCCGCGCGAGACCAATTCGATTACTATCACGCGTGCCGTATCTGTTTCAAGTGCCTCCAACCGCAACAACTATCGAAGGCAGCCAACATACGAGCGCATGAAGACAAGTTAATGGGTCTCCTAGCCGGCTTGCACAGACTCGGTTGCTGCCTCGCTTCGCCTCCGCTCGCCCGCGTCTCTGCTCTGCCGCCGGCGCAACGTCCCGCCGGTTCCCACCTCACGCGCCCAGTCACTTCCTCGCCCAACGCCGCCTTACTGAAGCTCTGTTGTGCCTCGCACACCTTCGCTGCTGCAGGTTTGCTTCACGCCGGCTTCACCTTCACCTCGCTCCATCACCAAGCTAGCTAGCTGCTCGCCTCCGCCTTGCCGCGGCGAGGCGCCCTTCGTCTCGACTGCACCCCACTGGACTCACCACGCACACTCACGTCACCGGCTCAGCTCCGTCTTCGCCATGGATGAGCCGCCACCGTGGATCACCGCCGTTCCACCTCGTCCGCGTGCAACGTTGGGGTGCCAACCAGTGAAAGTGCGTATATCGACTAGACAGGGGGTGAATAGGCGATTTTTACAAATTCATCACTTAAGGAATTTCAACTTTGAGGAATTTGAAATGTGATGAATAACTAGCAGCAGAATAAGTACTCAAGTGCATGAGGAACATAGTAACATCATAGTCTTCATGATGAAATGAAACATGCACAAATAGTAAGTAGCGTGATACAGGATAAGCAGTGATGAACAAGGGAACTTGAAGAATTTGAGGTGAGGAATTTGTGAAAGTCTTTAGTCAAATTCTTCAAACAGTGACAATCAATTTCATCAACAGATTTATGAGGAATAAGGAGGTTGAGGAAATAGAACCAGGTAGCTCGATGAAGATAATGGTTTGATGACCCAGTTCCAATAGCTGTGACAGTCATACGTCTAGTTTGGAGCGGCCTGGTATTTACACCAGAGGACACACGGTCCTAGGACACACAGTCCTTACCGTATTCTCCTTGAGCTAAGGTCACACAGTCCTTGCCCAACACTCGTGGTAAGTCTTCAGGGTAGACTTCCAAAACCCTCACAAACTGGTCACCCGACGATCCACAATTTACTGCTGGATGCTCTGGACCAAGGTCACTTCGTGATCCCCAATTGACTATAGGAGCACTAGACCATAATGCCTAACCGTCTAGAGGATACACAGCCCTCAAAGGTAACAAGCGTCGGATCCACACAGGAATTTCTTCAGTGATGCTCAATCACTATGGGTTTGGTGGTTTGGTTGTGGGTTTTTCCTCACTCATGATTTTCTCTCAAAGTCCTCGGAGGATGGGTTGCTCTCAAATGAAAAGTGTCAGTTCTCTCATGGAGCAGCCAACCAACTAGTGGTTGTGGGGGTGGCTATTTATAGCTAGGGTGCAACCTGACATGATATGACATAAATGCCCCCAATGATATGACCGTTATGTGGATATTTGTGATTGGGGACAGCTGGCGCTAAGCATAGCAACGGTCGGATTTTCGAACTATGGAAGTCCTCAGACATATCATGTTCCTCACTTGTAGGAAATTCGCACTGGCGAAATCCTAACTGCTCAGTCAGTTCAATTTCCTCAGAGACCAGAAGAACTTCGTCTCTGTCACTAAAGAACTTGTCTGAGCCGTAAGAGATTTTCAAAGGCTTCACTCAAAGGATTGTATAGGTTGAGGATTTTGGAGTTGAGCATCAGTTGGAAATTTTCCTTAGTATTACCTCGCCCCCCTTTAACAGTACGGTGTTTCCTATGACTCAAATAAAGGAAATGAAACTACGAAAACAAAAGTCTTCATGCTTCATATTCCTTGTTCATATCTTCAAGGTCACACCAACTTCTTCATTTTCAAAGTCTTCACAAAGTATTCACCAAAGTCTTCACAAAGTCTTCAGCAAAGTCTTCAGTTGAAGACATACATTTTTAGTGGTCGATAATATCCGAATATATCAAACTCCTCATCGACTTATAGAGCCTGTGTACACTCACAAACACATTAGTACCTAAACCTATAAGTCTTCAATACACCAAAATCACTAAGGGGCACTAGATGCACTAACAATCTCCCCCTTTTTGGTGATTGATGACAAATAGGTTAAGTTTTCAACGGGGATAAACATATGAAGTGAAAGTACTTAGTTTGAGGAATTTGATTGCAAGATATAGAAGAACTCCCCCTGGAGATGTGCATATTTGAGGAATTTGCTTTGGACTGCAAATGCACATGGCAGGTTAAAACATGGAGAACTCCCCCTATATCTTGTAATTCATACACGCATTTGAACATATGATATGAAGAATTTGAAATGCGTGAGGAAAATGGTGTCTGACGAAATTCAGCATGTATGCATTAAGGTACTTGAGGAAACAAACATGCGAGGAAATAGTTCAAAACGTGTCAGATCACCATCGGACTTAAGTTTACAACTCAATCAACAAAAGCTTCAGAAGAGCGAGAGTTATAACTTAAACAAAAATAGCCCATATATAGAGACCCGCTTGAAGACTAACTCAAATTTTCTCCCCCTTTGTCATTGAAGACCAAAAGGGACGAAAAAGTGAGGACTAACGCCCCTTTGTAGAATTTCATCGTGTTGGTGAGGAAGGAGCACCAGCGTTGTCGGGGTCGTTTGTTGATGCAGGTCCTACCGCAGTGTCGTCAATGTCTTCATCGTCATCGTGCTCTCGAGATGAAGAAAATGAACTTGTGACCATCAGAGGAACTTGAACTTTCTCGAATTTCTTCTCAGGTCGACGAGCCCAGTCAGGATGTTCCTCATGATCCAGCTCATTCAGTTCTTCAGAAGACATGAGGTGAGACTGTACGGCCCAAGTGCGATTGAGGTTTTCATGCGCATAGTAGTGATTCCTCTTCATAGTGTTTTGCGTCACAATCATGTTCTGCACAATGTAACCAAGTTAGCGCTTCACCCACTTGTGACTGCGATCGACCTTCTAATGAAGACTTATTAGAAGCTCGCGATCAATCATCACACGAGGGGCAGACTCTTGAGGTTTGTGAGCTGAGGCCTTTGCATCGGAATCTTGAGTGGCAGTGTCATCATTGGTGGAGAAGGAAGCAGCTTTGCGAAACTGTCCATCCAATGGACGAGTGCCTTCATGTGACATCCCAAGTGATGTCCCTTCCTTTTATGTCTTGTAACCAGATGTATGAACCTTATGTCCTGATTTATGAGTGGATTTGCACCTTGTCATTCTTGTGTTGGTGGCATTTTTGAATCATCATCTTCATCATCATCATCATCATCATTTCATCATGCATCTTCTCTTCTTTTTGTTGTGGTTTCCTTGTGATTGTTGTGGTGTGATGTGGTGAGTCTTTGGTCTTGTGTGTGTGAGTGTGGGGGCAAGGAGGTGGGCTCCTTCTCTTCTTCTTCCCCTCTCTTTTCTTCCCCTACAAAACCCCTCTCTTATGCTTTTAAACCCTAGGTGTTTTATGACCAGAATTTAGTTGTGTTAAAATTCTTTTAAAAATGTTCATGTGATAGCTAGAGTTATGGCATGAATATTGGGGGTGTAGCTCTTGTGTTTGCACCTGATTTAATTTTGTAAACTAATAAAAAAACAGGGTTGTTAATCATTTTATAAATAAAATAAGTTGCTCTAAAAAAACCTTTCAAGTATTTTATTTAATAGGGGCATAATGTCTTCTTCTCAAAATAATTTGGTTAGGTCAAAAACCCTTTTTTCTATTTTTTCCAGAGGATTTTGTTTGTGGCTGGTTTTATTTAAATCAGACTCTGTTTTTCTTTTCTGTTGTCCTGAGAGAGAGAGAGAGAGAGTCATGGGCCAGGCCCAGCCCACATGAGCAGTAACGGGGACCTGCTCCCGTCGTCCTCCTCCGTCAGCATCTTCAGAGAGGAGCTGCCGCCCGCGCTGCTTTCCGTCGCCGTCGCCGTCAGCTCCTGCATATATAGCCTCCCTCGACGTGCGTGCCGCTTCCCCTAGGGTTCCTCTTCCTCCTAGCGCTGCTGCCGCTCCCCTTCTCCCTCTCGTCCTCCTCCTATCTTCTTCCTCCCGCAGGTAAGTCTCGGGTTCAGAGAGAGGTTCAGAGAGCTGCTCGTCGCCATCGCCGCCTCCGGTGACCTGCTCGTCGCCATCCAAGATGGTGGGGCGGTTCCTGGTGTCGTCGCCGTTCCATTCCCGGGGCTAGGAAGGACCTAGCTCCCCCGTAGCGACCCCTGCTGTCGCCGTCATCCGCAGCGGTGCTCGGTCGCCGCCATCTTCTTCCCCTGCGTCCCCTTCGTCGCGTCGCGTCCCCGAGCTCTTCCTCCCCTTCGTCAAGCCCCTGTCGCCGTCATCTTTCGTCGGTGAGCAGCCCGTCCGTGCGGCCCCTTCCTGTCGCCGGAATTCGTCTCTCTGTCGCCGTAGCCGTCGTCGCCGTCGCTCGGTAATTTCGAGCTTATGCTCGTCGCCAGTTCCCCTCTTCGCAAGATGGTGGTGGGAACGGGTGCGTAGATTGGGTGTGAGTGCGCGTGTGCCGTTGGGGTCGTGGATTCGGCCGGGTGTTGCCGGAAGGCTTCGCCGTCGTCTCCCTGTCGCCGTTCCCCCTGTCTGTTTCAGTTTCGTCAGAGGAGTAGTGGTGAGTGCGTGTATAGAAGGACTAATCCCCTATACTAGTAAGCTCCGAATCGGTAGAGCAGTGGTGCGTGCGCGTGTGTGCGATCGAGAGATCGTGGGTTCGATCCCCAGCCCCGCAGTGGGTTCTTTTTTTTCATTGGCCGGGAACACTGTCCGCTGTTCGGATCCGGTGCGGGATCTGGATCCAGTGCGCGTGTGTGCGTGTGTGGAGTGCCAGGATCGGCTGTGGCGGCCAGATCCGAGTGCCTGTGTGTGTGTGGATGTGTTTTTTTTGCTTTGTGTGTGTTTGACATGTGTGTGTGTGTCTGATACACACACATGTGTTAGAATGCATGTGTTTGTGTGTAGGTGTGGTGTATATATGCCCATGTGCATATATACACATATGTGCATGTGTGTGCCTAAGTGATATGTGTGTGTATGCCTTGCATACACACATGTGTATGTATGTTGCTAGTAGATTGCATGAGTAGGTGTGTGCATGTGTGTGTGTCTTATACACACATAAGGATATGTATGTTTGCATTTGAGTGTATGTAGGGTTGTATTTGACTTGTGAGGTGTGGGTGTTGCATATGTATGTGTGTATATGCACCTTGTGCATATGCCCACATATATGTGTGTGTGTGTGTTAGTAATTTGCAAGTGTGGGTGTATGTGCATGTGTAGATGAGCTATATGGCAGGTATGTAGGTTTTGTGGGGTGTGTGAGCCTTTGCACATATCCATGTGTAGTGATGTGATAGTGTAAATGTCATGAGCATATACACACATGAGGTGCATATGTACCCATTCTTTGAGTGAATGCATATGAGAGTGTATGCATGTGTTGTATGTGAGTGTTGGTGTTGTGTGTATGTTCTACATACACTCATCCATGATCTTGTAGCTCCATGTGTAGTATCACCTAATACATCATATGAGCATGATTCCAATTCTAGCTAGTTTCATTCTTGTTCTATGTGCTATGCCATATTCTCATGTCCCTACTATCCTAAATAACCCCTTCCAACATGTGTCTATGGAGCACTTGTCATTTTAGGGCCTTTTGCATCGAGTTACTTTGTGTCATAAGTCATTCATGGGAGATAGGGTCAAATTTTGACCTAGCTTTTCTCCCTCATGTTCCATGCAAGCATATAGGTATGAGTAATGTTTTTGGGGTTTTTTCAACCCCTCTATGCACCTGTGAAGTCATATTTGACTTTGGGGCAAGTTGACAAAAGTGCCTTCTTATGCTGTAATGCCCTTTTGTCTTTTTCATATGAATTAATCTATGCATGCTTTGGAGTTGTTGTCAACATGAGATTGCTAGTCAAAGTTGTTGTGGACCTCCATGTATTTTTTTTATTTGTGCTAAGTCTCCAGATCAGTGGGAACCATGCTGTTTATCTAGCTACTTTCTGTTACTGTCCAGCTAGTCTGAAAATGGCTAAGTCTGGAGAATCTGCTGGTATTGTTTTGCCTTGAAGATCAGGGTGTATCTAGTGGTATGTTGGGTTTTTGGCCATGCTCAGTGTTAGGTATTTGTAGTAGATATTGCCATATACCATCCTGTTAATTTTCATGCCATTTGGAGCTTCCTAGCATGGTTAACCAGTGCTGTGAACTTGCTACTTTATTAACCCAGATTCCAGAGAAACTGGAATTTTCACTAAGTCCCTAAAAACCTGTTTCATCATGTCTACTTGCCAGCTCCATGCATAGTGATGTATTGCTCTTTTGTTGATTGTATAGTTGGATGAATTGATGTGGGTGTTTAGCAGAACCTGTTCATGTCTTGTTTGTGGATGTAGGGTTCCTGTAGCAATAGTTGTGAGCTTTTCAAAATGCTATGTTGCTGTTTTGTGGCAGATTGAGTGTTATGTTGTTTTGTGTGTTGTGGGAGCTATACTCCATGGAATTGAGTGATTATTGAGTATATTATGATTGGTTTTTCATCACCTTTCCCGTGGCTACCTTGGAATGCCAAGAATTGGCCCAGGTATTTGATGGTCTTGAGTTTTGTCTTCGTACCTTGTCGTGAGCGTATCTCGAGAACCGTAGCTCCGTTTCTCGCGATCTTTATATGCATTTCCATCGATTTTTCATGATGCATCCATATTTTCCATGTTCATGCATGTCTAAATAACTTAACATGAGGTTCTATCCAGATTCACTAATCTTCCACCTTTGCATGTGAAACTTGACTAGAATTGGGTTGCCATGTATCATCTCATTAAAAAGATCATGCATCATATTGGTTGTGCATTGCACCTTGTTTGGTTATTTATTTTCTGTTTCTCTTGGGTAGACGCGAGTGTCGAGTCTGAGTTCGAGGAACCTGGAGAGTACCACTACGAGGATCCCGCTACTTGTTCCGCTGAAGAACCAACAGGCAAGATGATCGTACCCGGATCCCAATACTATCTTTGCTTGCTAGTTTACTCATTCTTACCGTTACAATTGCGCTACCTACCACATGATATCAGCCCCCATGTTGCCATGACAGCCTCTAACCCCCACATCCCAGCAAACCGTTGATTGGCTAAGTTACCGCTGCTCAGCCCCTCTTATAGCGTTCTTAGTTGCAGGTTGTTCCATGTGATAACATGGATTGGATATCACCATAAATTCTGTTATTTAATTTAATGCACATATATATCTGGTATTGGTGGGAGTCTTGGCCTTTTGCTAAGTGATTTGTTCCGCTCGTACCGCCACTAGATTCTTGTTACCGGTGTTATGTTTTCCATATTTTGCGCTCCTAACACGCTTGGGGTTGTTATGGGGACCCCCTTGTTTATTCGGTTGAGATTAAAACTTGTCCAGCAAGACCCAACATTGGTACTACATTTGCTAATAACTTAATGAACCTGCATAGGGCTTTGCAACCCCGTGGATAATTTAATCAACCCCCGGGCCAGTGCTCCTCATGAGTGTTGGTCCAAACTAGAGCACTGTGTGGGGATAACCCAGGGCAACTTGGGAGATTTCTATCAGGCCTCCGTACACGTCGCTTATCCGTCGTGTCCTGAGACTGAGATATGCGGCTCTTATCGGGATCGTCGACACGTCGGGTGGTCTTGCTGGATTTGTTTTACCTCTATCGAATGTCTTGCGTGTGGACTCTGATTTTCTTCGGGTTTACTCGAGGTGTTCGAAATCCTTTGGAATTGCCGATGAAGATCACGAGATCCGTGGTCGAGGAATTCCTGTGAAGTGTGGTTATTTGTGATGGACTAGTTGGAGCACCCCTGCAGGGTTAAATCTTTCGGAAAGCCGTGCCCGCGGTTATGTGGCAACTTGGATATTTGTTTAACACCCGGTTCTAGTAAACTTGAAGCAAACTCAAACTAAAATACACCAACTGTGTGAGTAATCGTGACTGTCTCTCCTCGAGAACATGATTCGAGAGAGAACACGGTGGGGTTGTGGCTGACGTAAGTAGGTGTTCAGGATCTCTTAGAGATCATGTTAGAAATCGACCGATTATCGTAGTCCACTCATTTTACATTCTTGTTACGTAAGTTAGCCACCATAAATGCTTAGTGCTGCTGCAAACTCAAACACCACCCTTCCCTTCCTAAAGCTTAAACAGTGTTGGCACCCGGGTTACTTGATAGTTGAGTCCTCTGTGGCTCACAGTTTACTACAACAATCCAGGTGCAGGATCAGATGAGTTCGTGCAGGATGATCTTACTCAGCTCCAGTGGGAGTATGATGAGGAGAGAGGCAGGATGTATGTGACATACCCCGACGAGTAGAGGACCTGGTCGTGATCTTGGGCAGCTTGAGAATATCATCGCATTGTTGTTTTATTGTTTGATTTCGTCCGTAGCCGGACCCTGTGTTCCTCTTGATGTATGAACTGAGTGACATTGTAATTTAGCATGTGGCGAGTGTAAGCCAACTTGATATACTCTTCCCTTCAGTACATGTATGATGTGATGATGCTTATCTTGCTAACGGCAAGATGCGCTTCTATCCTTTGCGAGGACCTCGTGCCTCAAAACGGATAGGCGCGCATCTTGGGCGTGACACTTCATCAATGACAGCCTTGCCTTTTCCTTCAACTAAGGCAATTGTGCTCTTGATGACTTCAATTGGAGGCAGGAAGCCAAAGTGGTTCTGAAAATCAGCCTTGAAGGGAACTAAGGACTTTGCCCTGATGAATTTCATTATCCAAGGCGCATAGGGCTTCTGTTCAAATGGAGCTAAAGCAGCACTGGCCAAAGTCCTCATGAAGAAGTCGTGCAAGTCAATGGGAATCCCATGAATGATGTTGAAGAGCATATTATTCATGACTCCGTCCACTTCTTCTTATTCGGAATTGTGGACCTTCCGAGGACATAGCGTATTTGTGATAATACGGTAGACAGTCCTGGGCACATATAGTAGATCCTTCACAAGGAAGGTTTTTCGTTGAGGCTTTCCAGGAGGCAATGTCTTCATCAACACTTGCATCAGCTGATTTGGAAGTGCAGGCTCATCAAACAGTTTGCGAGCTTCATCTGAGGGAATTGGAACTGGTACACACTAAAGCAATTCAGAAGCTTGAGCAGTGAAGTGTGTTGATCCTGTCATCCAATCCAATATCCAAGAGTTGACGTCTGACATTTCCGCTGATATGCAATGTGGCATAGAACTGAAGAATGAGTTCTTCATTCCAGTCGCAGATGTCGATGCAGAATGGGAGAATGCCTGCATCATGAAGAAATTGGAGCATCGGTGTGAATGATGGAAGGGTTTCCATGTCAGCATGAGGAATTTGGTGGTGCTAGAAGACTTTCTTCTTCTCAAAAAGAATGGATGCATAGTAGTTGAGCTATGTTGCCGTCCAAAATCTGTTGTGGCCGGCCCTTGCAAAGTCATAGGGATTTGGACAAGTGAAGAACATACGTTCATTGAAGAAATTGATCTTGAGGAATTTGGGGCGATCTGAGCCTTTAAATGGCATTCTTGGCTTCGGTTGAAGATTTGGCTTGAAGCGGCCCTTGATCTCCTTTGGCATGGGAGGAACACCTTTAGATAGAACGATTTGGAGAGTTGGTTCCTCAGTTGCGGGGGGGGAGCATCAAGATCATCAGTCGTTGGAGCTGGAATATCTTCAATGACGTGGGTGGTCAGATCGGCAGATTCTTCATGTATTTCTTCAGTCGAAGCAGGTGACTGAGGAATCTTTGTCAGAGGAGTAGTCATTGGTGAATTTGGGTGTGCTGATTCCCAATATCCATCATTGATGACATGCGTTGTAGTGCCAATGTCTACGTCCTCATCAATTTCTTCAACTCCAGCCTCTTCAGCAGTGAACTGAGGCTGGGGCGATGATATCTTTGGAGTTGAAGCAATGTCTTCAACTTCAATTTCTTCATCAATCTGCTATGTCGAAGCAGCAGACTAATCTTCATCTTGATCTGGGATGACATATTCCACCCCAAATGGTACAATTTCATAGGCAGGTGTTGAGGAAATTGGTGTAGCATCAATAGGTCCAATTGAAGAACTTGGCAGAATCTTCAACTTCTTCACGGCTGGGGTTTCTGAATCTGATGCTTTTCTCTTGAGAGTCTTTTCCTCGGCAGTGTTAGTTTCTTCAGGATCGACTAATGCAGCCGCCCTGGTGTGTTTAGTTTCTTCAGGCACAACAGTGGTGGTTGTCCTGGCATGATCATCAGTGGTCTGAGTTTCCTCAGCAGCACTGGCAGTTGCTTTTGGTGTAGAAGCATTTTCATCAGCAGTCTCATCAGGCTGAGCAATTTCGTTAGTAGCTTGAGGAATTTCATCAGCCTAAGGATTTTGTGGATGAGATCGAGCTGCAACCCTAGTGTTGTGATCCTTCACTGCAGCTTCAGCAGCACTGATGAATCTCACCTTCGTGCCCTTCCATTCAGCATCATATCTCTCTTGATCCTCAGAGAGCGTGCGAATCTCAGACTGAACAGTGACGAGTTGATTTGGGGTCAAATTCATCACATTGTCTCTCAAGAACTTTTCCTTCCGAACCCTGTTCCTCTTGGCTCTCAGAGCTTGTTCTCTCTTCCATTTTTCTTCAAAGATGAAGTGGGTGAGGACATGATCAACTCCAAGAGGCAGATTTAGTGAAGAAAGTGGGGTGCTTGGGTCTTCATGCCATATGTCGATGAAGTTGAGGATCATCTTGGGATCCAGCATGAGAGTAATAGAACTGCCCTTTGCTATGGCAGCCCTTTGCTGACTTTGCCTGATGATCTCTTCCAATTCTTCATCATCACCTTCATCATCATTGTCATCCTTAGAACCTGAGGGTGTGGTCACCACAGCCTTGCTTGAGTGAGGACTTGGTCTTTGACCTCGTCCAGCAGTTTTCTTCGGCTTCAACGCAGAAGGGCTAGTTGAAGACTTTGCTGTGTAGAGGGGCTTGCTGAGATCTTTGGAACTCTTGAGAATCCCTCAGTCCTCTTACATGATGCCAGATGCACTGGGGTTAAGGACTTTGTAGCTGCCGAAGAAGACTGAGCAGCAACCGTTCCAGCAGCTGAAGACTTTGTAAGCTGAGGCCTTTGACCTTGAGGAATGTGCTGTGAAGGTTTTGGGGTTGAAGAACTTGTCTTCAATGCAGATTTCTTCATCATGATTTTCTTCGGAGCACTTGCAGAGGCTCCGACAGAGGTAGCAGCAGCAGAATCTTCATTGAATTTCTTCACTGCTTCTTTGTCTTTCTTCGCCAGCTTGGCTTGCTACTTCTCCCACATGTGAGCAAAGTCCTCACCAGTCTTGAGGCTAGTGGGATCAACAATTTGATTTGGAGCAAGGGGAGGCCTGCTGCAAGGAGGTTTCACTACAAATTCCATCATGTATTTTGGAGTTACATAACGATATTCCTTCCATTCCCTTGCCCATCTCCTCTCAATTTTCTGCAGACAAATTTTTCTCTACTTGGTCGTTTCTTTGCCATGAGTTTCTTCATCGGGTGTGTAGTATTCCTCATACACATCATCTGGAATCTCAAAGGCAGTGTGCACATCTGGCTTCTTTCCACCTTTCTGAGGTTTCTTTCCGTCAGCCATTTTCTTCACTTGAGGAATTTGAACTCTTGAGGACTCTGAAGAAGTACACAATTTTTCCTCAAGGAGCGCTGCAAATGAGTTAAGTTGATGAGAACCTAGTGATTCATGAGCGGACATGTTGTACCTGTGAACAGAGTATAGGTGCGGGGAATTTGAAGAGGTCATATGCATTCTCAGAAATTTTTCTAAATAAAATAGGTGAGAGGTATTTGACCAAGGGTGTCTTGAGGAATTTCACTAAGTGTTCTTTGTCTCAGGTTCCAGAGTTGTGCAAATTTTGAGGATTCACACAATTGGGGAATCTTGAAGAAAATCATTACTTAGGGAAAAACATCAAGTATGTGAAGATGTAAGGTGCTTTAAGAATAAGGTTCATGAAGAATAAACACCTTTTGAGGAATATGAAGAGCATTTGAGGATCAAACAAGGGCAGTAAAAATAAATTTTATTTACCCTGGTGAAGAACACGACGAACAAGAGATGGGATTGGGAAGTTTGTCCGTTCAGATCTCCCACGCCCTAGCTTGGCAGAGGGAGACAACTACAGCGGCGGCGGAGTGAGGAATTCCGCGGCCGATGCGAGTACGGCGACGACGAGGTCGAGGCAGTGAAGCTCTTCCTCACCAGCGACGATGACTTTAGCGGCGGCGCTAGGTTGGAGCTCGGGAGAGGGATGAGATGAGGAGTAACCGAGCATAGTTGAAGGGGAGGGGGTATTTATAGAGGAAGTGAAAACCAATCTGCCCGAAGATTTTGGAAAGGGTTGCCCCTGACCCTTGCTCTCCACGCGACAGGTGACACCCACATACTTAGAGGTGGCGATAGTGGGGGATCGTGGGTTATCCAGGCACGGGAATCGGAACCGTTTGAGCGGGAACCGCTGGAAATTTTTGATAGTGAAAATTTCAAATCTTCCGTTCGCAAATTCTTCAGTTGTCAAGGACACAGTGAAGACGTTGAACAAGTTTCAAAGTAGACCGCATATGAAGAATTTGTGAACAGATTGGGTTGAATTTAGCATAGAGGGGAAAGGGTTCGATCACATTCACTTAGATGAAAATCAACTTGAAGAATTAGCAATAACTGAATGTGTTGATGACATTGAAAACTCAAATATATATATATATATATAGTCAATGAAGAACATGAGTTTCAAAGTTTGAAGAATTTGAAATCTTGAGGAATTTGATAATTTGAAGAATTTGCAAAAGTGAAGAAAAACTCAATTTTGAAGAATTTCAACTTTAGTTGGTGGCGTGACCCACCGTATAAGAATGATGATTTCAGACACCATGTACAATTGTCGTAGGGTTCTGAGAAATGAAATTCTTCATTAATTTCTTCACACTTAGAGGGTTATTCTTCATTGATTGAAGAAAAACGTTACTTCATGTGTTGCACATCTAAGTCATCAATTTTGCATAAGTGTTAGGATTTGTGTCCTTTTTCAAAGAACATTCGAAGATTCTAAGATATTTAGCTCACACTGCAACTTGCAAAATCTCTTTTCATCCAAGGGCTTTGTGAAGATATCGACCAGTTGTTCTTCAATGGGGATGTGGTCGATGGAGAAGTCGCCCTTGAGTACATAATCTCGAAGAAAGTGATGAAGAAACTAGATGTGCTTGGTCTTGGAGTGCTGAACTGGGTTATAAGCAATCTTAATGGCACTCTCGTTGTCGCAGTAGAGAGGCACATTCTTCAACTTGATGTCGTAGTCCTTGAGGGTTTGCTTCATCCATAGTAACTGAGCACAACATGAGCCAGCACCAATGTACTCAGCTTCACCAGTAGAGAGTGAGACGCAGTTCTTCGAGGACCAACAGACTAAGGATCGTCCGAGGAAATGACATGTGCCTGAAGTTGACTTGCGATCCACACGATCTCTAGCATAGTCAGCATCAGAGTATCCGACGAGGTGAAGATTTGAGCCCTTGGGATACCATAATCCAAGTGTTGGTGTGTCAGCTAAGTATCGAAGAATATGTTTCACAGCCTTATGGTGTGATTCCTTCGGTGTTGCTTGGAATCGAGCCCACATGCAAACACTTAGTATAATATCAGGCCTAGATGCACATAGATACAATAATGAGCCAATCATGGAGCGGTATACCTTCTGATCGAAATCTTTACCATTTTCATCAGTGCAGAGGCGGCCTTTTGAAGGCATTGGAGTTTTGACGCCTTTGCAATCTTGCATGTCGAATTTCCTCAGAACATCTTTGAGGTATTTCTCTTGGGAGATGAAGATGCCATTGTCTTGCTGACGAATTTGAAGACCTAAGAAGAATTTCAACTCTCCCATCATAGAAATTTGATATTCTTCACTCATCATATAGGCAAATTCATCACTGTAACGTTTGTCAGTATAGCCAAAGATAATATCATCCACATAAATTTGGCATATGAACAGTTCATTGTCATAGGATTTTGTGAAAAGAGTGGGGTCAAGTGAACCAGGTTTGAAGCCTTTCTTCATGAGGAATTCCTTCAAAGTGTCTTACCACGCCCGAGGGGCCTGCTTCAGGCCATAGAGGGCCTTGTTGAGTCTGAAGACTTTGTCAGGATGCTTAGGGTCTTCAAAACCTGGGGGTTGAGCAACATACACTTCTTCCTCAAGCTTACCATTGAGGAATGCACTTTTCACATCCATTTGATATAAGATGATATTATGATGGTTAGCATAAGCAAGCAATATGTGAATAGCTTCAAGTCTAGCAACAGGTGCAAAAGTTTCATCAAAGTCAATTCCTTCAACCTGTGTGTATCCTTGAGCTACAAGACAAGCCTTATTCCTCACCACAAGGCCATTTTCATCTTGCTTGTTGTGGTAGATCCACTTGGTACCTATGATGTTATGTTTGCGAGGATCTGGATGCTTGACAAGTTCCCACACGTTGTTGAGCTTGAATTGATGCAATTCCTCTTGCATAGCTTGAATCCACTCAGGCTCCTTGAATGCTTCATCAACTTTGGAAGGCTCTATGATAGAGACAAAGGCAAAGTGTCCACAAAAGTTAGTTAAATGTGAAGCTTTTGAGCGAGTGAGGGGACCTGGTGCATTGATGTCATCGATGATTTTGTCAATCTGCACTTCATTTGCAACTCTAGGATGAGCATGTTGACGTGACTGAGGACTTCCTTCAGCACCATTTTCTTCAGGTGTATCAACATGAAAGTCTTCATTCGTTGGAATGACTTCCTTCGTGGGTATGATATCTTCAGTTGCCTTCAGCTTAATGGATTCCTCAGGAGACTGTTCATCAAACACAGAAGGCAGGTGCTCTCTTTGCGAGCCGTCAGTTTCATCGAACCGCACATCTATAGTTTCAACAACCTTGTGATGGTAGGTGTTGAAGACTTTGTAGGTGTGCGAGTCCTTTCCGTAACCAAGCATAAAACCTTCATGTGCTTTCGGTGCAAACTTAGAACTATGGTGAGGATCTCTGATCCAGCATTTTGCACCAAAGACTTTGAGATAACTTACATTGGGTTTCTTGCCAGTCATAAGTTCATATGAAGTCTTCTTGAAGAATTTGTGAAGATATACCCTGTTGATGATGTGGCAAGCAGTATCAATTGCCTCAGGCCAGAAGCGACGAGGAGTCTTGTATTCATCAAGCAAGGTGCGAGCCATCTCAACAAGTGTCTTGTTTTTGCGCTCCATGACGCCATTCTGCTGAGGAGTATAAGGGGTAGATAACTCATGAGTAATACCAAGTTCATCAAGATATTCATCAAGATTAGTGTTCTTGAACTCAGTCCCATTATCACTCCTAATATGCTTGATCTTGACGCCGAAGTTGGTGGAGGCCCTTGAAGCAAATCGTCTAAAGACATCCTGCACTTCATTTTTGTACAGAATAATATGCACCCAAGTGTAACGAGAGTAATCATCAACAATGACAAAGCCATTCAAACTTGAAGCATTTGCTAGTATGGAGTAATGAGTGGGACTAAAGAGATCCATGTGAAGCAATTCAAAGGGTCGAGTCGTGGTCATGATTGTCTTCAAGGGGTGCTTAGATCTGGCCATCTTCCCAGATTCACATGCACCGCAGAGGTGGTCCTTGAGGAATTTGACACCCTCGATGTCGATAACGTGCTTTTTCTTCGCTAGCGTGTGCTAGTTCCTCAAACCCGCATGTCCAAGTCGTCTATGCCACAGTCAGCCTTCTGAAGACTTTGCGAGTAAGCATGTGGCAGGTTGAGGACCTGTAGAGAAATCAACAATATACAAGTCTCCTCTCCTAAAGCCTTCGAAGACTTTGGAATTGTCAGATTCCATGATGACAACACAACGATATTTTCCAAATACGACGATCATATCAAGATCACAAAGCATTGAGACAGACATAAGGTTGAACCCAAGGGATTCAACAAGCATCACCTTATCCATGGTTCATTCCTTTGAGATAGCAACCTTACCAAGTCCTAATACCTTGTTTTTTCCTTTGTCTGCGTAGGTGATATGCTTTAGAGGAGATGGAGTGAGTGGCAAATTCATTAGTAGATTCTTTTCACCAGTCATGTGGTTTGTGCATCCACTATCAAGGACCCACTCAGTAGCTTTTGGAGTATCATCCTGCAGATGAATTAGTACAACTTACGAACTCATATGCTTCAGAGTGAAGAATATGACATCAATTTCATCAGATAGGATTTCATCACACAAGATAGTAAGCAAGTAGTGTGAGGACGTGAGAAATGAGGAATTCATTTCATCATTGTTAGCTTGCGTCCTTTCAAACATTTCCTCAGGTCTCCAGCAAGTTCATCAGATGTTCAATTTCATCTAGAGACCTAACCCTGCATAAGAAATTACTTCAATTTCTTCACCACCCACATCTGGAGGGGTGGCAAAGAGTTCATCATTCTGCGAGCACCATATGAGAGGGGAGGCATTGAAGCAAGTGCGCTTCATTTCACAGGGCGAGGGTTAGAGTACTCAAATGAATAAGCAGAGAAATTCTTCGAGGACTTATGAACATAATGGTTTGAAGAATAATTCACATATTCATCACTCTTAGATTTTCCCTACGAAACAGAAGCATTAGTGCGAGAATGATATTTTTGACCATTTGAGGAATTTGGTCCAAGTGAGGACTTTGGTTCATATGAGGAATTTGATATGGGGTTCCTATTCTTCATGATTGATGTCGTGAGGACATTCACTTGAAGATTTTGTAGGTAGCTCTTGGGAACCCAGATTTTCTTCATAGGAGAACCGTTCCTGCAGTTAGTTCCAACATATCTAGCAAATACTTCACGTTTCTGATTTTTGAAGAATCTGTAGTTGGAGTCAAGTGACTCATCAGAGGAATATGAAGTTTCACAAGTAAAGCCAGATAAAGTGGATGGATCTACAGGAGATCCTTTTGAAGTAACCCATGAGGTTTTGGGGTACTGCTCAGGTGTCCAGTAGGATCCATCAGCATTGAGTTTCCTCACAAAGGCAATACCCTCTTTCCTAGGGTTCCTGTTCAGTATCTGCTTTTTGAGGACATAACAAAGGGTTTGATGCCCTTTGAGACTTTTGCACATGCCTGTCACATACAATTCCTTCAACCCTGCATTGTCGTCAGTGATACTTGTGGTATCCTCAGATGAGGAATTTGAGACCACTAGAATAGTTGAAGAATTTGCAGCAATAGAAGCATTTGAACATTCAGGTGAAGAATTAGCAGTTTCACGTTCGATGCATTTCAAACAAGGTGGAACAAATTCTTCCTGAGCGGTATTGATCTGTTGAGCCAGTAAGGAATCGTTTTCCCTTTGGAGATCCTCATGTGACACCCTCAGTTTCTCAAGATCTTGCTTTCTTTTAAGATATTCATAAGAACGCTTCTCACGATCGGCTAAGAGGTCGTTATGATGACTCTGAAGGTTATCATACTTTGTCTGAAGACTTTTGAGATCGTCAGACAGAGTTTGAGTCTAATCCACTTCATAGTTCAACAGATCATCGCTTTTGTCTAGCATTTTCTGAAGCTTTTCAAGTGCACTTTGTTGCTTAGTGGCAATTTTAACAAGTTTAGCATAGCTAGGTTTGACATATTCATCAGATTCACCTTCACTTGATTCAGATGAGGAATGATGTTTGTGTACCTTTGAGCCTTTTGCCATGAAGCAATAGGTGGGAGCATAATCATCATTGCTGATGTCAGAGTCATTGGCGTAGTCATATTCTTCATCGTTGAAGATGGACATGCTGACGAAAGAAGTAGAGAGAGCAAGGCTAGCAACACCAAATTCTGATTCCTCCTCAGATTCTTCCTCTTCTTCATATTCTTCAGATTCTTCCTTAGAATCCATTCCCTTGCCGATGAATGCTCGAGCCTTTCTAGAACCATTATTCTTGTGCTTTGAGGACTTTGAAGATGAGGACTTTGAAGATGAGGACTTTGAAGATTTCTTCTTTTTCTTCAAGTCATCAGAACTATCATCCTTGTATTTCTTCTTCTTTGAATCTTTTTCCTAGAGAGGACAGTCAGAGATAAAGTGACCAGGCTTCTTGCAACTATGACAAGTTCTTTTCTTGTAGTCTTCTGAGAAATCTGATTTCCTCAAGCCACTTTTTGATGACTTTCCAAATCCACCTCTCCTTGAGAACTTCTAGAATTTCCTCACGAGCATTGCCAGTTCCTGACTCAGTTCTTCAAGATCACCAAGGCTGATGTCTGAATCTTCTTCTTCGGATGAGGAAATTGCTTTTGCCTTCAGAGCACGAGATCTTCCATAGATTGGCTCGTAGAGGTCTCTCTTCTCAGCTTGTTGAAATTCATGAGTATTGAGTCTCTCAAGAATGTCAGCAGGATCAAGTGCTTTGTAGTCTCCACGTTCTTGAATCATCAAAGCCAGAGTATCAAATGAGTCAAGAGTCTTAGCAGTTTCTTCACCACTTCATGGTCGGTGATATCGGTGGCACCCAGTGCTTGAAGCTCATTGGAGATATCAGTGAGATGATCAAAAGTTTTTTGAACATTTTCATTGTCAAGTCTCTTGAAGCGATTGAAGAGATTGCAAAGAACATCAACACAAGAGTCACGTTGAGTGGAAACACCTTCGCTGACTTTGGACAACCTATCCCAGATAAGCTTAGCAGACTCCAAAGCACTCACTCAACCATACTGACCTTTGCTCAGATGGCCACAGATGATATTCTTCGCTTGAGAATCGAGTTGCTTGAATCTCTTCACATCAGCAGTAGTAACAATGGGAGTGACAGAGGGCACACCATTTTCCACAATGTACCAGAGATCGTTGTCAATAGCTTCAAGGTGCATACGCATCTTGTTCTTCCAGTAGGGGTAGTCTGTCCCTTCGAAGGTAGGACACCACGCAGAAACCTTGATCATACCTGTAGTCGACATAACTAGAACTCCAGGTGGTTAAACCAAAATCACACAGAGCGAGGGAGTACCTCTCTGATACCAATTGAAAGTGCGTTATATCGACTAGAGGGGGGTGAATAGGCGATTTTACAAATTCATCACTTGAGGAGTTTCAACTTTGAGGAATTTGAAATGTGATGAATAACTAGCAGCGGAATAAGTACTCAAGTGCATGAGGAAGATAGTAACAACATAGTCTTCATGATGAAATGAAACATGCACAAATAGTAAGTAGCGTGATACAGGATAAGCAGTGATGAACAAGGGAACTTGAAGAATTTGAGGTGAGGAATTTGTGAAAGTCTTTAGTCAAATTCTTCAAATAGTGAATATCAATTTCATCAACGGATTTATGAGGAATAAGGAGGTTGCGGAAATAGAACCAGGTAGCTCGATGAAGACAATGGTTTGATGACCCAGTTCCAACTACTGTGACAGCCGTACGTCTGGTTTGGAGTGGCCTGGTATTTAAACCAGAGGACACACAGTCCCAGGACACACAGTCCTTACCGTATTCTCCTTGAGCTAAGGTCACACAGTCCTCACCCAACACTCGTGGTAAGTCTTCAGGGTAGACTTCCAAAACCCTCACAAACTTGTCACTCGGCGATCCACAATTTACTGCTGGATGCTCTAGACCAAGGTCACTTCATGATCCCCAATTGACTGCAGGAGCACTAGACCATGACGCCTAACCGTCTGGAGAATATGCAGTCCTCAAAGGTAACAAGCATCGGATCCACACAGGAATTTCTTTAGTGATGCTCAATCACTATGGGTTTGGTGGTTTGGTTGTGGGTTTTTCCTCACTGATGATTTTCTCTCAAAGTCCTTGGAGGATGGGTTGCTCTCAAATGACAAGTGTCAGTTCTCTCTCGGAGCAGCCAACCAACTAGTGGTTGTGGGGGTGGCTATTTATAGCCAGGGTGCAACCTGACATGATATGACATAAATGCCCCCAATGGTATGACCGTTATGTGGATATTTGTGATTGGGGACAGCTGGCGCTAAGCACAGTAACGGTCGGATTTTCAAACTATGAAAGTCCTCAGACATATCATGTTCCTCACTTGTAGGCAATTTGCACTGGCAAAATCCTAACTCCTCAGTCAAATCAATTTCCTCAGAGACCAGAAGAACTTCGTCTCTGTCACTTAAGAACTTGTCTGAGTCGTAAAAGATTTTCAAAGGCTTCACTCGAAGGATTGTATAGGTTGAGGATTTTGGAGTTGAGCATCAGTTGGAAATTTTCCTTAGTATTACCATTTCCCTTGAAGAGGAAAGGGTGATGCAGCAAAGTAGATAAGTATTTCCCTCAGTTGCTGAGAACCAAGGTATCAATCTAGTAGGAGGAACAAGCAAGTCACCAATGGATGCACCTACACAAACAATCAAACTCTTGCACCCAACACAATAAAGGGGTTGTCAATCCCTTCACGGTTATTTGCAAGGATTATATCTGATAGAGATAGATGTAAAAGATTGCGGAAACCAAAAAGGTAAATAAATTGCAGCAATGTATTTTTGGTTTATAGATCTGAAAAATATACTATGGAAAGTGGACCCAGGGTCCATAGGTTTCACTAGAGGCTTCTCTCTTGAAGGAAAGTATCACGGTGGGGGAACAAACTACTGTCGAGCAATTGATAGAAAAACGAATAATTATGAAGATATCCAAGGCAATGATTATGCATATAGGCATCACGTCCGTGTCAAGTAGACCGAAACGATTCTGCATCTACTACTATTACTCCACACATCGACTGACTCCTGCCTGCTGATACGTCTCCAACGTATCTATAATTTTTGATGATGACATGCTATTATATTATCTGTTTTGGATGTTTTATATGCATTAATATGCTATTTTATATTATTTTTGGGACTAACCTATTAATCTAGAGCCATGTGTCAGTTTCTATTTTTTTCCTTGTTTTTGAGTTTTGCAGATATGGAATATTAAACGGAGTCCAAACGGAATAAAACCTGCGGAAGGAATTTTTCTAGAAGGAAACAAGTCATCCAAGCTTGGAGTGCACGTCAGGGGAGGTGCCAGGGCGCCACAAGCCTGCTAGGCGTGCCCCCCTGGCCACGCCTAGCAGGCTTGTCGCCTCTTGGCCAGTCACCTAACCCTAATTCTTGGCCTATAAATACCCAAATATTCCCCCAACATCAAAAAGAGACACGCAAATACTTTTCCGCCGTCGGAAGCCTCCGTTCCCGAGAGATCTAATCTTGGAGCCTTTTTCGGTAATCTACATCAACTCCATTGCCCCTCCGATGATGCATGATTAGTCCACCACAGACCTACGGGTCCATAGCTAGTAGCTAGATGGATTCTTCTCTCTCTTTGATCTTCAATACCATGTTCTTCATGATCTTCATGGAGATCTATCCGATGTAATCCTCTTTTGTGGTGTGTTTGTCAAGATCTGATGAATTGTGAGTTTATGTTTAGATTATCCATGAATCTTATTTGAATCTCCTCTGATTTCTTATATGTGTGATTTCATATCCTTGCAAGTCTCTTCGAGTTATTGGTTTGGTTTGGCCAACTAGATTGGTAATTCTTGCAATGGGAGGAGTGCTTGGTTTTGGGTTCAATCTTGCGGTGTCCTCACCTGGTAACATTGTAGGGGTAGTGAGGCACGTATTGTATTGTTGCCATCAAGGGTAACAAGATGGAGTTTTCATCATATTGCTTGATTTTATCCCTCTACATCATGTCATCTTTCCTAATGCGTTACTTTGTTCTTCATGAACTTAAGACTCTAGATGTAGGCAGGACTCGGTCGATGTGTGGAGTAATGGTAGTAGATGCAGAATCATTTTGGTCTACTTGATACGGACGTGATGCCTATTTGCATGATCTTTGCCTTGGTTAACTACATGATTGTTCGCTTTTCTATCAATTGCTTGATAGTAATTTGTTTACCCACCATGATATTTGCCTTCAAGAGAAGCCTCTAGTGAAACCTATGGCTCGGGGGTCTGTTTTCCATCATATATTTTCAGATCTATACTTTCTGCAATTTATTTACCTTTTACTTTCCGCACTCATTACATCTATCTCTATCGGATCTAATCCTTGCAAATAACCGTGAAGGGATTGACAACCCCTTTATAGCGTTGGGTGCAAGAGTTTGATTATTTGTGTAGGTTCATCCATTGGTGACTTGCTTGTTCCTCCTACTACATTGATACCTTGCTTCTCAAAAACATAAGGAAATACTTATCTACTTCACTGCATCACCCTTTCTTCTTCAAGGGGAAACCGACGCATGCTCAAGAGGTAGCAAGAAGGATTTCTGGCGCGTTGCTAGGGAGGAAACATAGCAAGACAAGATCTCTCCCGTCAACTTGCCAATTTCTGGTGCCGTTACCGGGGAGGATACACATCAAGCCTACCAAGTACCCATCACAAACTCATCTCTTGTATTTACTTTATTTTCCATTTTCCCCTCGTTTCCTCTCCCCCACTTCTAAAACTATTTTCAGAAAATACCAAAAATATTTGCCTTTTTATTCACCCTTCTTTTGTTTGCTTCTGTGCTTGACTGCTTGCTTTGTCACAATGTCTGAGAATACCAAGTTATGTGACTTTTCCAATACTAATAATAATGATTTTATTAGTACTCCTATTGCTCCTGCCACTAGTGCGGAATCTTATGAAATCAATGCTGCTTTGCTAAATATTGTTATGAAAGAACAATTTTCTGGCCTTCCTAGTGAAGATGTCGCATCCCATCTAAATACTTTCATTGAGTTGTGTGATATGCAAAAGAATAAAGATGTGGATGATGATATTGTTAAATTGAAGCTATTTCCGTTCTCGCTTCGAGATCGTGCCAAAACTTGGTTTTCATCTTTGCCTAAAAATAGTATGGATTCATGGAATAAGTGTAAAGATGCTTTTATTTCCAAGTACTTTCCGCCCGCTAAGATCATCTCCCTTAGGAATGATATCATGAATTTTAAGCAACTTGATCATGAGCATGTTGCACAATCTTGGGAGAGGATAAAATTAATGATTAGGAATTGTCCTGCACATGGTTTGAGTTTATGGATGATTATACAAATTTTCTATGCGGGATTGAATTTTGCATCTAGAAATCTTTTAGATTCTGCCGCGGGTGGTACTTTTATGGAAATCACGTTAGGAGAAGCTACTAAACTTCCAGATAATATCATGACAAACTACTCTCGATGGCATACCGAAAGATCTCCTACTAGTAAAAAGGTGCATGCTATTGAAGAAATAAATACTTTGAGTGAAAAGATGGATGAATTGATGAAATTGTATGCTAGTAAGAGTGCTCCTATTGATACTAATGATATTCCTTTGTCTTCTTGATTGGAAGTAATAGTGGATCTATGGATGTGAATTTTGTTGGTAGGAACAATTTTGGTAACAATGCGTATAGAGGTAATTTCAACCCTAGGCCATTCCCTAGTAATTCCTCTAATAATTATGGTAATTCCTACAACAATTCCCATGGAAATTATAATAATATGCCCTCTGATCTTGAGAGTATTGTTAAAGATTTTATTGATTCGCAAAAAGGTTTTAATGCTACTATTGAAGAAAAAGTGCTTAAGATTGATGATTTGGCTAGGAACGTTGATAGAATTTCTCTTGAGATTGATTATTTTAAAGTTAGATCTACTCCACCCAAGCATGATATTAATGAGTCTTTAAAAGATATGAGAATTTCTATTGATGAAAGTAGGGAAAGAACCGCTAGAATTCGTGCTAAGCATGAATGGCTTGAAAAGGTGTTTTCTCACGATAATAATGATGAAGATCTTAAAGTGATTGATGTGACTCATATTGAATCTTTGTTTTCCAACATAAATATTGATAATGATGGTACTAGAGATAAGTCAACATTAGTTAAAAGGCGTCCCAATGATTTGGAGTCTATAGATCTTAATGCTAAGATTGATAAAAGTGGGATTGAAGAGGTCAAAACTTTAAATAGCAATGAACCCACTCTTTTGGATTTCAAGGACTTTAATTACAATAGCTGCTCTTTGATTGATTGTATTTCCTTGCTTCAATCCATGTTGAATTCTCCTCATGCTTATAGTCAAAATAAGGCTTTTACTAAACATATAGTTGATGCTATGATGAAATCTTTTGAAGAAAAACTTGAGCTAGAAGTTTCTATTCCTAGAAAGCTTCATGATGAGTGGGAAACTACTATTAGGATTAAAAACAAAGATTATGAGTGACATGCTTTGTGTGATTTGGGTTCTAGTGTTTCCACAATTCCGAAAAGTTTATGTGATGTGCTAGGTTATCATGATATTGATGATTGCTCTCTAAATTTGCATCTTGCGGATTCCACCATTAAGAAACCTATTGGAAGGATTAATGATGTTCCTATTGTTGCAAATAGGAATTATGTGCCGGTAGATTTCATTGTTCTTGATATAGATTGCAATCCTATATGTCCTATTATTTTTGGTAGACCTTTCCTTAGAAATATTGGTGCAATTATTGACATGAAAGAAGGAAACATTAGATTTCAATTTCCATTAGGGAAAGGCATGGAACACTTTCCTAGAAATAAAATAAGATTGACTTATGAATCTATTATGAGAGCTACTTTTGGATTGCATACCAAAGATGACAATACCTAGATCTATTGTGTTTTGCCTAGCTAGGGGCGTTAAACAATAGCGCTTGTTGGGAGGCAACCCAATTTTATTTTTGTGTTCTGTTTTAGCTTATGTTTTTGAGTGTTCCCCACATTATTAATTCTGTAGTAATTTTGTTTTGGTGTTTTATTTAGTGTTCGAGCCAAGTAAAAGCTTTGGGGTGACCTATGGTAGTTGTTGATTTGATCTTGCTGAAAACAGAAACTTTTGTGCTCAGTCCAGTATTTTTCTAATTTTTTAAGAGCGTAGAATTGATCTGATTTTTTTACACAAGATTGATATATAAATTTTCCAGGATTTCCTAATTTTTCAGAATTTTTTGAGTTACATAAATATACGAAGTTTCCAGATTGCTACAGACTATTCTATTTTTGACAGATTCTGTTTTCTTTGAGTTGTTTGCCTATTTTGATGAATCTATGGGTTGTATCATGCGGTATGAGCCATGGAGAAGTCATATTAAAGTTGTTATAACACCAATATAAATAAATAATGAGTTCACAACATTACCAAAAGTAGTGATTTATTTTCTTATACTAACGGATCTCACGAGTTTTCTGTTAAGTTTTGTGCTGTGAAGTTTTCAAGTTTTGGGTAAAGATTGGATGGACTATGGAATAAGGAGTGGCAAGATCCTAAGCTTAGGGATGACCAAGGCACCACAAGTCATATTCAAGGATGACAAAGAGCCTAAGATTGGGGATTCCCCGGAAGGCATCCCTCTTTCGTCTTCAATCCATCGATAAATTTACTGAGGCTATATTTTTATTCACCGCATGATATATGTTTTGCTTGGAGCGTCTTGTATGATATGAGTCTTTTCTTTTTAGTTTGCCACAATCATCCTTGCTGCACACATCATTTGAGAGATACACGCTGATGTCCGGCTCAGGTACTGATGCGCCTATCTTGACGAATGTCGATGAAGACGTGGATCTTGTCGAAGGGGACCCGGTACCCGAACTCGATTGAGTCGGCCTCGGGGGCCCAGCTTGAATTGTCGATGTAAAGCTTGCCACGGAGGCTCTTGGTCATCTAACCAACTGCATAGCTCCTGAACCCTGGAAGATCTCCCTCCAAGAACTCAACTCCACTATGCGATAGCGCCATGATGGGCGCCAACTGTCATGGTTTTGTCACGGCAGATGCCCTCATAGGAGAACTTAGGTGTGAGGCCATTGCCGCTGTGTGGCGACTCGAAGGCGTTGATCGGGAACGAGAGACGAGTTTACCCAGGTTCAGCCCCTCCGATAGAGGTAAAAGCCTACGTCCTGCTTTGTGTGTATATTGATGATGATATTGATTACAAGGGAGCGACATCGCCTGACCTAGCTATCGATCGATTGTAACTTAAGTTTATTGGCCTCACGGGCTTGCCTTTATATATAGGTCGAGACCCTGGGGCTTACAAGAGTCTGAGTTGTGTTACGATTCGTGTCCAAGTATGTCTCTAACTTGCCTTGCCTCTTAAGAAAGCAAACTCCTAGCGACTTTCCACCTCTTGGGCCTTGAGTCTCCGTCTTCGCATACTGGCCGCCAACCGGTTTACCTGGTAAGCCGCGTTGCCAGTCTTGTCCTCAACGTCATGGCCCACCTTGAGTATGGTTTACAAGCCGCCATCATAGTGACCTAACCCGATAGGGCGAGTTATATTGTGGGGTTATATCCCCGACACCACCCTCAGATTAACCTACAAGCTTAAACAATCCACAAATTTCATCTATATATATCAAGTGCACATCAGCGTGTACTATTCCATCTCCTGCATATAGATTAGCTAGCAGTTTTTATAACATACCCGAAGGAATCTCGTAATAAATATTTTCAGTAGGTTCAGTAAGTTGAGGGACAACTCCTGTTGCTTCCGGTCGAGGCGAAGATACCCCAAACAAACCCCTCGAAGGATTGTTATCCATAGTGAAAAGTAGCATTAAATTTCAGCACGTAATAAAAATGTGTCCTTACCAAATTCCCCTTACCAAAGGGGCTTCACTCCCCGAAAAGGGCGCCATAAAAGAGTCTTAACGACTCACAAGTATAAGGAGTCAATCGTAGTCTTCTCCATAACTAAGAGTGTCAAACCCAATGAGGAGCAGAAGAAAATGACAAGTCATTTACAGCAAGGTATTCTCTACAAGTACTGGAAGTAGCAGTAATATATAGTTTTATAGCAAGGTAATTCGTAACAAGTAACAAGTGACAATAGTAACAAAGGTCAAGCAAGGTGGACCAATCATTTTTATAGCAAAGGACAACCTATAAGTATTTCTTATAACGGGCAAAGCGTTCTCGAGGACACATGGGAATTGTCGTCTAGTCATGTTAATCATGTTTAGTTGATTCACGTTCATTACTTTGATAATTAGATATGTGGGTGGAATTTTGCTAGGCTGTTGTTCTTACTTGAACAAGCAACCCTCTTATGATTACCCCCTATCGCAAGCATCCGCAAATAGGAAAGAATACTTAAGATAGATCTAACCATAACATGAAACATATGGATCCAAATCAGACCCTTGCGGAATAACACATAAACTAGGGTTTAAGATTTTGTCACTATCGCAACCCATCATCTACTTGTTACTCCCCAATGCTTTCTCTTGGGCCCAGGAATGGTTGCTACTTCTTGAGCTTGCGTTGGTTTTTCCTTGAAGAGGAAAGGGTGATGCAGCAAAGTAGATAAGTATTACCCTCAGTTATTGAGAACCAAGGTATCAATCCAATAGGAGATACAAGCAAGTCACCAATGTATGCACCTACACAAACAATCAAATTCTTCCACCCAACTCTATAAAGGGGTTGGCAATCCCTTCACGGTTATTTGCAAGGATGAGATCTGATAGAGACAGATAGGAAAAATTGTAGAAAGTAAAAAGGGTAATTAAATTGCAACAAGGTATTTTTGGTTTATAGACCTAAAAATATAATATGGAAAGTAGACCTGGGGGCCATAGGTTTCACCAAAGGATTCTCTCTTGAAGGAAAATAACACGGTGGGTGAACAAATTACTGTCGAGCAATTGATAGAAAAGCGAATAATTATGAAGATATCCAAGGCAATGATTATGCATATAGGCATCACATCCGCATCAAGTAGACCAAAACGATTCTGCATCTACTACTATTACTCCACACATCGACCGACTCCTGCCTGCATCTAGAGTATTAAGTTCATGAAGACCAGAGTAACGCATTAGGTAAGATGACATGATGTAGAGGGATAAACTCAAGCAATATGATGAAAACCCCATCCTTTTATCCTTGATGGCAACAATACAATAGGTGCCTCGTTACCCCTACTATGTTACTGGGTGAGAACACCGCAAGATTGAACCCAAAACTAAGCACTTCTCCCATTGCAAGAATTACCAATCTAGTTGGCCAAACCAAACAAATAACTCGAAGAGACATGCAAAGATATGAAATCATGCATATATTCAGAAAAGACTCAAATAATATTCATGGATAATCTGAACATAAACCCACAATTCATCGGATCTCGACAAACACACCGCAAAAGAGTATTACATCGGATAGATCTCCATGAAGATCATGAAGAAAATGGTATTGAAGCACAAAGAGAGAGAAGAAGCCATCTAGCTACTAGCTATGGACCCGTAGGTGTGTGGTGGACTACTCACACATCATCGGAGGGGCAATGGAGTTGATGTAGATGCCCTCCATGATCGAATCCCCCTCCGACAGATTACCGGAAAAGGCTCCTAGATTGGATCTCTCGGGGACGGAGGCTTCTAGCGGCGGAAACGTATTTTCTTGGCTCTTTCCAGTATTGGGGGAATATTTGGGAATTTATATGCCAAAGAATAGGGTTAGGAGACCTGTTGGGGGGCCGCAAGCCTGCCAGGCGCATCCAGGGGTGGTGGTCGCACCCCCTAGCTTGTGACCTCCTGGCAGGTCTCTTGCCTTCCCCTCCAAGTCTAGTAGATGTCTTCTGGTCCAAGAAATATCATCGCGAAGATTTTATTCCGTTTGAAATCCGTTTAATATTCCTTATCTACAATATTCAAAAACAAGGAAAAACAGAAACTAACGCTAGGCTTTAGATTAATAGGTTAGTCCCAAAAATAATATAAAATAGTATATTAATGCATATAAACATCCAAAACAGATAATATAATAGCATGAAACAAAAATTATAGATATGTTGGAGACGTATCAAGCATCCCCAAGCTTAATTCCCGCTCGTCCTCGAGTAGGTAAATGATAAAAACAGAATTTTTGATGTGGAATGCTACCTAACATATTTATCCATGTAATATTCTTTACTGTGGCATGAAATGTTCAGATACATAATACTCAAAACAAAATCTTAATGTTGACATAAAAATAATAATATTTCAAGCATACTAACAAAGCAATTGTATCTCTTCAAAATATAATGGCAAAAGAAAGTTATCCCTACAAAATCATATAGTCTGGCTATGCTCCATCTTCCCCACACAAAGTATTTATATCATGCACAAACCCGATGACAAGTCAAGCAATTTTTTCACACCTTTTATGTTCTCAAACTTTTTCAACTCTCACGCAATACATGAGCGTGAGCCATGGATATAGGACTATAGGTGGAATAAAATATGGTGGAGGTTGTGAAGAAAAAGGAGAAGATAGTCTCACATCAACTAGGTGTATCAATGGGCTATAAAGTTGCCCATTAATAGATATCAATGTGAGTGAGTAGGGATTGACATGCAACGGATGCACTAGAGCTATAAGTGTATGAAAGCTCAAAAAGAAACTAAGTGGGTGTGCATCTAACTTGCTTGCTCATGAAGACCTAGGGCAATTTGAGGAAGCCCATCATTGGAATATACAAGCCAAGATATATAATGAAAAATTCCCACTAGTATATGAAAGTGACAAAATAGGAGACTCTCTATCATGAAAATCATGGTGCTACTTTGAAGCACAAGTGTGGAAAGAAGATAACAGCATTATCCCTTCTCTCTTCTCTCTCTCTCTCTCTATTTTAGTGGGCATCTATGGCCTCTTTTTTTATTTGGGCTTCGCTGGCCTCTTTTATTTTTCATAAAGTCCGGAGTCTCATCCCAACTTGTGAGGGAATCATAGCTTCCATCATCCTTTCCTCACGTGGGGCAATTCTCTAATAATGATGGTGATCACACTTTTATTTACTTACAACTCAAGAATTACAACTCGATATCTAGAAAAATATGACTCCATATGAATGCCTCCGGTGGTGTAACAGGATATGCAATGATCTAGCATAGCAAATGACATCAAAAAATGGACAAGCCATCATGCTAGCTATCTTAAGATCATGCAAAGCAATATGAAAATGATGGTGCGTGTCATAATAGACAGAATGGTGGAAGTTGCATGACAATATATATCGGAATGGCTATGGAAATGCCATAATAGGTAGGTATGGTGGCTGTTTTGAGGAAGGATATATGGTGGGTTTAATGCACCGGCAAAAGTTGTGCGGTACTAGAGAGGCTAGCAAAAGTGGAAGGGTGAGAGTGTGTATAATCCATGGACTCGCATTAGTCATAAAGAAGTCACATACTTATTGCAAAATTATATTAGTCATCGAAGCAAAGTATTAGACGCATGCCCCTAGTGGAGAGGTTGGTAGGAGTAAACCATCGCGCGTTCCCGACCCTCACACAAAGGCTGACAATCAATAAACAAATCATGCTCCGACTTCCTTACATAACGGTTCACCATACGTGCATGCTATGGGAATCACAAACCTTTACACAAGTATTTTTACCAATTCACAATTAATTCCTAACATAACTCTTAACATTACCATCTTTATATCTCAAAACTTTATGCAAGGAATCAAAATGCTCATAATACTCAATGCACTTAATATGGAAGTTTTTATTATATCCCTCTTGGATGCCTATTATATTAGGACTAAATTCATAAAATAAACCAATTGCCATGATATTTAAAGACTCTCAAAATAATATAAGTGATTTACGAGAGTTCAATTATTTCTATAAAACAAAACACCATCGTGCTCTAAAAAGATATAAGTGAAGCGGTAGAGCGACATTACCCAACTCAAAAGATATAAGTGAAGCACAAAGAGTATTCTAATAAATTCATGATTCATGCGTCTCTCTCTCAAAAGATGTGTGCATCAAGGATGATTGTGGCAAACTAATAATCAGACCCTCGTATCATACAAGACGCTCCAAGCAAAACACATATCATGTGGTGAATAAAAATATAGCCTCAAGTAAATTTACCGATGGATTGAAGACGAAAGAGGGGATGGCTTTCGAGGCATCCCCAAGCTTAGGCTCTTTGTCATCCTTGAATATGGCTTGGGTGCCTTGGGAATCCCCAAGCATAGCCTCTTGCCACTCCTTATTCCATAGTCCATAAATCTTTACCCAAAACTTGAAAACTTCACAACACAAAACTTAACAGAAAACTTGTGAGATCCGTTAGTATAAGAAAGATAAATCACCACTTTAGGTACTGTTGTGAACTCATTATTTATTTATATTGGTGTAATATCTACTATATTCCAACTTCTACATGGTTCATACCCCCCGATACGATCCATAGATACATCAAAATAGGTAAACAACACAAAGAAAACAGAATCTGTCAAAAACAAAACAGTCTGTAGTAATCTGGAAACTTCGTATACTTCTGTAACTCCAAAAATTCTAAACAATTAGGACAACCTGGGTAATTTGTATATAAATCTTTTGTAAAATATTCAGACTACTTAGACACTCTGATAAATTTATAAAATTCCTGGACTAGGCGCAAAAGTTTCTGTTTTTCAGCAAGATCAAATCAACAATCACCATAGACCATCCCAAAGGTCTTACTTGGCTCAAAACTAATTAAAACACGAAAACACAATTACTACAGAGGTAATAATGTGTAAAACACTCAAAAGCAGAAGCAAAAACAGAAACATAAAAATAAAATTGGGTTGCCTCCTAACAAGCGCTATTGTTTTACGCCCCTAGCTAGGCATGATGATTTCAATGATGCTCACATAAAAAGTAGTATTTGAAACATGCAAGAGATCATCATGAATCTCATGACCAGCACATTTAAGTCTAACCCACTTCCTATGTATAGGGATTTTGTGAGAAAACAATTTATGGGAGCAAGAATCAACTAGCATAGGAAGGCAAAATAACCATAACTTCAAAACTTTGAACACATAGAGAGGAAACTTGATATTATTGTAATTCCTACAAGCATATGTTCCTCCCTCATAATAATTTTCAGTAGCATCATAAAGGAATATCACAATATAACTATCACATAAAGGATTCTTTTCATGATATAGAAGCATAGAAAATTTATCACTCTCATAAGAAAACTCCTTTTCATTCATGGTAGTGGTTGCAAACTCAACAAAATAACTATCATGTGACAATTGATTGTCACAACCAAATTTAATATGAGAATAATGATGACAAGTTTCATGGTTATCATTACCAATTATAGCATATGTGTCATCACCAAAACTTGGGGAACAAAAAATATTGTATTCATCAAACATAGCATCCCCAAGCTTGTGGCTTTGCATATCATTAGCATCATGGATATTTAGAGAATTCATACTAACAACATGGAAATCATGCTTTTCGTTCAAGGAACTATCATGAATCTCCTTATAAATTTCTTCTTTCAATAGTTCATCAAAAAATTCAGATTCATGATTTTCAAACAAAACTTCATAGAGATAATCAAGTGCACTCAACCCACTAGCAATTGGTTCGTCATAATTTGGTCTTTTGAAAATATTAGCAAGTGGATGAGGATGCATATCAATAGCTTTTTATCAAGCAAAGATGCAAGCAAATAGAAGGCACATGCCAACACAAGTAATGATAGCAAGCAAGTAGAAAAGGCAAACTAAAAAGAGGGCGAATAAAAAGGCAAATCTTATTGGTTTTTTCTAAAAATCGTTTTATAAGTGGGGGAGAGGAAAATGAGAGGGAAATGGCAAATAATGTAAATGCAAGAGATGAGTTTGTGATGGGTACTTGGTAGGCTTCATGTAGATCTCCCCAGCGGCGACGCCGGAAATCCTTCTTGCTACTTCTTGACCTTGCATTGGTTTTCCCTTGAAGAGAAAAGGGTGATGCAGAAAAGTAGATAAGTATTTCCCTCAGTTGTTGAGAACCAAGGAATCAATCCATTAGGAGACACAAGAAAGTCACCAATGGATGCACCTACACAAACAATCAAACTCTTGCACCCAACGCTATAAAGGGGTTGTCAATCCCTTCACGGTTATTTGCAAGGATGAGATCTGATAGAGATAGATACGAAAGATTGCAGAAAGTAAAAAAGGTAAATAAATTGTAGCAAGGTATTTTTGGTTTATAGATCTGAAAATATAATATGGAAAGTAGACCCAGGGGCCATAGGTTTCACTAGAGGCTTCTTTCTTGAAGGAAAGTATCATGGTGGGTGAACAAATTACTGTCGAGCAATTGATAGAAAAGCAAATAATTATGAAGATATCCAAGGCAATGATTATGCATACAGGCATCACGTCCGTATCAAGTAGTCCGAAACGATTCTGCATCTACTACTATTACTCCACACATAGACCGACTCCTGCCAACATCTAGAGTATTAAGTTCATGAAGAACAGAGTAACGCATTAGGTAAGATGACATGATGTAGAGGGATAAACTCAAGCAATATGATGAAACCCCCATCTTTTTATCCTTGATGGCAACAACACAATACATGCCTCGCTACCCCTACTATGTCACTGGGTGAGGACACCACAAGATTGAACCCAAAACTAAGCACTTCTCCCATTGTAAGAATTACCAATCTAGTTGGACAAACCAAACCAATAACTCGAAGAGACTTGCAAAGATATGAAATCATGCATATAAGAATTCATAAAAGACTCAAATAATATTCATGGATAATCTGAACATAAACCCACAATTCATCGGATCTTGACAAACACATTGCAAAAGAGTATTACATCGGATAGATCTCCATGAAGATCATGAAGAACATGGTATTGAAGCACAAAGAGAGAGAAGAATCCATCTAGCTACTAGCTATGGACCCGTAGGTCTGTGGTGCACTACTCACGCATCATCAGAGGGGCAATGGAGTTGATGTGGATGCCCTCCGTGATCGAATCCCCCTCCGGCAGATTACCGAAAAAGGCTCCAAGATTGGATCTCTCGGGGACGGAGGCTTCCAGCGGAAGAAAATTATTTTCATGGCTCCTTCTGGTTTGGGGGGAACATTTGGGAATTTATAGGCTGAATAATAGGGTTAGGAGACCTGGTGGGGGGTCACAAGCCTGCCAGGCGCGGCCAGGCATGGTGGCCGCGCCCCCTGGCTTGTGACCTCCTGGAAGGTCTCTTGCCTTCCCCTCCAAGTCTGGTAGATGTCTTCTGGTCCAAGAAAAATCACCGTGAACATTTTATTCCGTTTGGACTCTGTTTAATATTCCTTATATGCAATACTCAAAAACAAGGAAAAAACAGAAACTGGTACTAGGCTCTAGATTAATAGGTTAGTCCAAAAAATAGTATAAAATAGTATATTGATGCATATAAAACATCCAAAATAGATAATATAATAGCATGGAACAATCAAAAATTATAGATACATTGGAGACGTATCAATGGCAAAGTGTAATGTAGTCAACGTTTATATGGCAGCACTGAAGGAAGAGCAACATACATATCATGAAAATGTTGAACGAATACCAACTTCACATGATTACTTATAACGAGACTTCTCCCATGTCCTCAAGAACAAAAGTAACTACTCACAAATCATATTCATGTTCAAGATCAGTGGTTTATTGAATATGCTTAAGAATCTGAACATATAATCTTCCACCAAGTAAACCAACTAGCATCAATTACGAGATGTAACAACACTACTAGCAACCCAGAGGTACCCGTTTGAGGTTTGAGTCACAGATTGAATACAAGAGATGAACTAGGGTTTGAGATGAGATGGTGCTGGTGAAGATGTTGATGAAGATTTGTCCTCCCATGATGTAGGAAGCGTCGGTTACGATGATGGCTTCGATTTGTCCCTCTTGAAGGGAAGTTTCCCCGGTGGAATTGCTCCTTTAGTGAGGAAAAGTGCTCCTTCATAGGTTCCGTCTCGAGATGATGACGCTTCGTCCTGAAAGTCTTCTTCTAATTTTTCTAGGGAAAATATCATCTTATAGGAGAAGATGGGACCCGGAGGCCTTCTCGGGGAGTCACGAGCCTCCATGGTCCGCCCAGCAGGGTAGGGCGCACCACGTGAGCTCGTGGGCCCCCTCTGATAATTTGTTTGCCAGTATTTTTATATATTCCAAAATAATTTTCCGTAAATTTTCAGGCCATTTGGAGCTCCGGAGAATATCCAACTCTTTTGTAGCCTTTTCCGGTCTATAATTCCAACTGCCGACAACCTCCCTATTTGTTTATAAGAGAGTAAAAAGGCATTAGTGTTGCATCATAAAGTGAAATAATGACCCAAAACCTATTAAATATTAATAGAAAAGCATGGTGCAAAGTGGACGTATCAGTGCCTCGTTGGAGAAGACATTCCTGACCATCCTCTCGGAGTCGAGGCTGGCGGCGGCGACATGGGGAGGTTGATGTCGGTTGTGTTGCTCACCACCTCCCTTTTCCATCGCTCGAGCAACAACATGTTCCTGCATGACGCGATCAACGTCCCGCTCGTCGGCAACGAGGTACTGTCCCAACACGATGTCCACAAACACATGCAAGAACTACCCTCTTTTATCTAGCAGGAAGCACAACAAGGAGCACGCGACGGAGTCGTCGGAGACGCGAACCTGTTGCTCTCCGGGTCAGGGGCAGGTGGCGGTGCGCTGGCGCTACCCATCAAACTCCACCTCCATGAATGCGTTGCAAGACATCGCATCGTCCTTGGTGACAGCCCCGCCGTGTCCGCGACTTCCACGACCAGCTTCATCGTGGCGGCCATCGAGCATGAGGGCTGGGTTGTTGACCAAGTTTTTTTGTTCTAGCGAATTTGCAAAACAAAAACAACCCTCAACTGCCTTGCATATTAATGTTGTTACAACATCCAGTCAACGTCAAGTGGATCCTGCGAATCAACGCCAAATTAACAGATACATAAATAAAATCATATTTAAGATCGTAAGTGAACCCTCATGTTATGTTAAGAAACCATATTTCGGGTACATTAAAATTAGGATACTAAAGTAAGCACCGACTCAATCTTAGAGACTCGAAGGTGAAATTTTCTCTTTTAGGCCTCGTTTGACGAAAGGAGATTGAGTTATTTAGAGGATTAACACCGCGGGGGCCCGAAACCTCCGTAACCCCTCATGGCCCATTTGTTTAACAGATTTTTCACAGCCCAAACCCTTCCATACCCCATTGATCCCCTTCTATCCACGTGGTTCCCAACCCTCAAGGGAACACGCAGGGAACACAGGGAATGCAACACCGCCAATGAGAGGAGGCGCCCTACCGCTGGATCTTCACCACCACTCTGCCACCAGAGCGTCGATGTTCTCCTCCGCCGGTTCTCCTCGAGGTGATTCCTCCCCTCTCCTCCACTTCTCACCCCTCCCCTGCAAACCCCAGGACCGGCTCTTCTTGCTCCTCATCGACACCACGTGGCCATGGCTCCGTTCTGCAGTAGTTTTCTGCCTCCATGGCCATCTTTTTCCTCTCCTACTTGGCTTTGCCGTGGAGTTTAGCTTCAGCAAATCGCTGCCTCCATGGCCACCCATGGCCAGTTTGTTGTGTGTCTTTCTAATTGCAGAACACGACACTTAGCTTCAGTAGCCTTCAAATATTGGTTGCAATTTAGTGTTGTAAATATGCCCTAGAGACAATAATAAAGTGATTATTATTATATTTCCTTGTTCATGATAATTGTCTACTGTTCATGCTATAATTGTATTAATCGGAAACCATAATACATGTGTGAATACATAGACCACAACATTGTTGGGGAACGTTGCATGGGAAACAAAAAAATTCCTACGCACACGCAGATCTATCCATGGTGATGAGCATCTACGAGAGGGAGAGTGGATCTACGTACCCTTGTAGATCGCTAAGCGGGAAGCGTTAAGAAACGCGGTTGGTGTAGTCGGACGTCTTCGCGATCCAAATCGCCGAGCGTCCCGCGATCTCATCACGATCCGTCCCGCGATCCAATCACGATCCGTCCCGCGAACTCATCATGATCCGTCCCGCGATCTCATCACCATCCGTCCTGCGAACTCATCATGATCCGTCCCGCGATCTCGTCACGAACCGTCTCGCGATCTTGATCACGGTCCTTCCGATCTAGCGCCAAACGGACGGCACCTCCGTGTTCAGCACACATGCAGCTTGATGACGATCTCCACCATATTGATCCAGCAAGAGGGAGTGGAGAGGAAGAAGAGTTCACCGGCAGCATGACAGCGCGCGATGGTGGTGGAGCAATTCCGGCAGGGCTTCGCCTAAGCACTGCGGAAATCCGATCTAGAGGAGCACCGGTGGAACGGGTAGCACGTGGCCATAAAATCTAGTGAAAATCACCCAAGTCCACCAATATATATAGGAGAGAGGGAGGAGGAGAGCTGGCGCAAGGCCAAGACCCCATAGGAGTCGGCCGAACCTATTAGGATTGGAGGACTCTCCTCCAATCCTAGTAGGACTAGGATTCGTCCCTTTTTTTCCTTTTTCCACCTTTTCCTATTGGGTTTTCTTCTCCAGCCACATGGGCCTTATGTGGGAGTTTCCACTAGCCCACTAAAGGCTTATATTCACTCTCCCACAGCCCATGAAGCCTCTTGGGTCGAAATACCTCTCCCGATGGTCCCCCGGTACACTACCGGCACTCCCAGTACACTACCGATGAGCCCGAAACTTTTCCGGCGACCAAAACAGGACTTCCTATATATGAATCTTTACCTACGGACCATTCCGGAGCTCCTCGTGATGTCCGGGATCTCATCCGGGACTCCGAACAACCTTCGGTCACCACCATACATAACTCTATACTACCGAAACGTCACCAAACCTTAAGTGTGCAGACCTTGCAGGTTCGAGAACTATGTAGACATGACCGAGACACCTCTACGGTCAATAACCAATGGCGGGACTTGAATGTCCACATTGGTTCCTACATATTATACGCAGATCTTTATCGGTCGAACCTCTATGTCAAGGATTCAGTTAATCCCGTATGATGTTCCCTTTGTTCTTCGGTATGTTACTTGCCCGAGATTCGATCGTCGGTATCTCCATACCTAGTTAAACCTCGTTATCGGCAAGTCTCTTTACTCGTTCCATAATACAAGATCCCGTGACTAACACTTAGTCACATTGCTTGCAAGGCTTGTTGTGATGTTGTATTACCGAGTGGGCCCTGAGATACCTCTCCGTCACACGGAGTAACAAATCCCAGTCTTAATCCATGCCAACTCAACAAACACCCTCGGAGATACCTGTAGAGCACCTTTATAGTCACCCAGTTACGTTGCGACTTTGATACACACAAGGTACTCCTCCGATGTCAGTGAGTTGCATGATCTCATGGTCATAGGAACACATACTTTGACATGCAGAAAACAGTAGCAATAAACTGACACGATCATATGCTACGTTTGTAGTTTGGGTCTTGTCCATCACATCATTCTCCAAATGATGTGATCCTGTTATCAAATGACATCACATGTCAATGGCTAGGAAACCTTGACCATCTTTGATCAACGAGCTAGTTCACTAGAGGCATACTAGGGACAGATTGTTGTCTATTTATCCACACATGTAATGTGTTTCCATTCAATACAATTATAGCATGGATAATAAACGATTATCATGAACAAGGAAATATGATAATAACTAATTTATTATTGCCTCTAGGGCATATTTCCAACAGTCTCCCACTTGCACTAGAGTGATTAATCTAGTTCAAATCACCATGTGATTCGCATTGTTATGAATCTAACACCCAATGAGTTCTGGGGCTCGATCATGCTTTGCATGTGAGAGAGGTCTTATAGTCAACGGGTCTGCGACATTCAGATCCGTGTGCACTTTGCAAATCACTATGTCAAATCGTAAACACTGCTACCACACTCCACTTGGTACTATTCCAAATGGTTGCTCCACTATATGTATCTAGATTGCTACTACGGGTCATCCGGATTGGTGTTAAAGCTTGCATCCACGTAACTCTTGACGACGAACTCTTTATCACCTCCATAATGGAGAAACATCTCCTTAGTCTTTTAGTTACTAAGGATAATCTTGACCGCTGTCCGGTGATCCACTCCTGGATCACTCGTGTACCCCTTGACGGACTCATGGCAAGGCACACAAAGGTGCGGTACACAGCATGGCATACTATACAGAACCTATGGCTAAGCCATAGGGGACGACATTTGTCCTTTCTCTTTCTTCTGCCATTGTCGAGCTTTGAGTCTCACTCAACTTCACACCTTACAAAGTAGGCGAGAACACTTCTCTCTGACTAATCCATTTTGAACTCTTTCAAAATCTTGTCAAGGTATGTACTCATTGAAAGTCTTATCGAACATCTTGATCTATCTTTATAGATCTTGATGCTCAACAATTAGGTAGCTTTATCCAGGTCTTCCTTTGAAAAAATCTTTTCAAACAACCATTTATGCTCTCCAGAAATTCTACATCATTTCCGAATAGCAATATGTCATCCACACATACTTATCAGAAACTCTATAGTGCTCCCACTCACTTTATTGCAAATACAAGTTTCTCGTAAACTTTGTATAGACTCAAAAACTTTGATCACCTCATCAAAGTGTATATTCCAAAATTATAGTTGTCTCTAATGCATAACCCCAAAATTATAGTAACAAAACGATAAGAGACATCACAGCATGCACCATATCCAATAGAGCATGACCATGATGTTCGGACACACCATCACACTATGGTGTTCCAGGTGGCGTGAGTTGTGAAACAATTTTCACATTGTCTAAAGTTGTATGCCAAACTCGCAACTCAGATATTCATCTCGACGATCATATCGTAGATATTTTTATCTTCTTGTCATGATGATCTTAAACTTCACTCTGAATTTGCTTGAACCTTTCAAATGATTCAGACTTGTGTTTCATTAAGCAAATATACACTATATCTACTCAAATCATCAGTGAAGGTAAGAAAATAACGATATCCACCGCATGCTACAAGACTCATTGGATTGCATACATCAACATGTATCATTTCCAATAAATCACTTGCCCGCTTCATCAAAACAAAAAACGGGGTCCTTAGTCATCTTGACCAAGAGGCATGGTTCGCATGTCTCAACCGATTCGAAATCGAGTGAGTCCAAAGATCCATCAGCAAGGAGTTTCTTCATGCACTTTATACCAATATGACATTTAGCGGCAGTGCCACAAGCATGTGGTACTATCATTATTAACTTTGTATCCTTTTTTGCATCAATGTTATAAACATGTGTATTACTACAATCAAGTTTCAACAAACCATTCTTACTGGGTGCATGACCATTGAAGGTATTATTCATGTCAACAGAATAACCATTATTCTCTAACTTAAATGAATAACCGTGTTGCAATGAACATGATCTAATCACGTTCATGCTCAACGCAAAAAACACCAAATAACATTTATTTAGGTTTGTCACTAATCTCGAAGGTAGAGAGAGCGTGCGATGTTGATCACATCAACCTTGGAAACATTTCCAACACACATCGTCACCTCACACTTAGCTAGTTCTCCATTTATTCCGTAGCTTTTATTTCGAGTTATTAACATTTAGCAACCGAACCGGTATCCAATACCCAGGTGCTACTAGGAGTACTAGCAAGGTACACATCAATAACACATATATCAAATATACTTCTGTCGACTTTGCCAGCCTTCTTATCTACCAAGTATCTAGGGTTGTCCCGCTTCAGCGACCGTTCTCCTCATAATCGAAGCACTTAGTCTCGGGTTTGGGTTAGACTTTGGGTTGCTTCATTGGAGATGCAACTGACTTGCTATCCATGAAGTTTCCCTCCTTGCTCTTGCCCTTCTCGAAACTAGTGGTTTTGACTAACCATCAACACTTGACGCTCCTTCTCGATTTCTACCTTCGCAGTGTCAAACATCGCGAACAGCTCAGGGATCATTATTTATATCCCTAGCATTTTATAGTTCTTCACCAAGTTCTAGTAGCTTAGTGACAGTGACTTGGAGAACAATATCAATCACTATCTTATCTAGAAGATCAACTCCCACTCGATTCAAGTGATTGTAGCACCCAGACAATCTGAGCACATGCTCAACGATTGAGCTATTCTCTTTCATATTACAGGCAAAGAATCTTGTTGGAGATCTCATATCTCGCAACACGGGCATGAGCCTGAGATCCTAATTTCAGCTCTTAGAACATCTCATATGTTCTGTGACGTTCAAAACGTTTCGGAGCCTCAATCCTAAGCCGTAATACATGACGCACTAAACTATCAAGTAGTCATCAGAACGTGCCTGTCAGATGTTCACAACATCTACAGACGACGCTAGAGGGGTTGGCGCACCGAGCGGTGCATTAAGGACATAAGCCTTCTGTGCAGCAACGAGGACAATCCTCAGATCACGGAGCAAGTCCGCAATATTGCTACCATCATCTTTCAACTCTATTTCTCTAGGAACATATAAAAATACAAGGGAGCTACAGCGTGAGCTAGTAATCTACAACACAGTTTTGCAAAGACACTACTCACTATGTTCATGATAATGAGTTCAATTAATCATATTACTTAAGAACTCCCACTCAAATTGACATCCCTCCGGTCATCCGAGTGATACATGATCCAAATTCACCAACTCAAGTCCGATCATCACGTGAGTTGAGGTGGTTACAATGGTGAACATCATCACGTTGATCATATCTACTATATGACTCATGTTCGACCTTTCGGTCTCTTGTGTTCCGAGGCCATGTCTGTACATTCTAGGCTCGTCAAGTTTAACCCGAGTGTTCTGCGCGTGCAACACTGGCTTGCACCCGTTGTATGTGAACGTAGAGTCTATCACACCCGATCATCACGTGGTGTCTCAACACGACAAACTTTCGCAATGGTGCACACTCGGGGAGAACACAATTTTATCTTGAAATTTAGTGAGGGATCACCTTATAATGCTACCGTCGTCCTAAGCAAAACAAGGTGCATAAAAGGATACATCACATGCAATTCATAAGTGACATGATATGGCCATGAACTTGTGCTCTTGATCTCCATCATGAAAGCACCGGCATGATCTCCATTGTCATCGGCATGACACCGTGATCTCCATCATCTTGATCTCCATCAACGTGTTGCCATTGGGGTTGTCGCGCCCACCATGCTTCTACTACTATTGCTACCGTTTACCGATAAAGTAAAGCATTACATAGTGCTTAATGATTGACACGCAGGTCATACAATAATTAAAGACAACCCTATGGCTCCTGCCGGTTGCCGTACTCATCGACATGCAAGTCATGATAATCTATACATCACATGATCATCTCATACATCACATATATCACATCATGTAATTGGCCATATCATATCACAACATACCCTGCAAAAACAAGTTAGACGTCCTCTAATTGTTGTTGCATGTTATACGTGGCTGCTACGGGTATCTAGCAAGAACAATTCTCATCTACACAAAAACCACAACGGTGATACACTAGTTGCTTTTCAACCTTCTCAAGGACCGCCTTTGTCGAATCCGATCCAACTAACGTGAGAGAAACTGGCACCCGCAAGCCATCTATGCAACAAGTTGCGGTCGAGGGAACTGGTCTCTCGTAAGCGTACAAGTAATGTTGGTCCGGGCCGCTTCATCTCACAATATCGCTGAACCAAAATCCGACCAAGGGAGGAAGCAATCTAAGCATCAACACCCACAAACCTTTTGTGTTCTACTCGAGATCTCATCTACACATAGACCTAGCTCATGATGCCACTGATGGGGAACGTTGCATGGGAAACAAAAAATTTCCTACGCACACGCAGATCTATCCATGGTGATGAGCATCTATGAGAGGGAGAGTGGATCTACGTACCCTTGTAGATCGCTAAGCGAGAAGCGTTAAGAAACGCGGTTGGTGTAGTCGAACGTCTTCGCGATCCAAATCGCCGAGCGTCCCGCGATCTCATCACGATTCGTCCCGCGATCCAATCACGATCCATCCCGCGAACTCATCACGATCCGTCCCACGATCTCATCACGATCCGTCCCATGAACTCATCATGATCCGTCCCGCGATCTCGTCACGAACCGTCTCGCGATCTTGATCACAGTCCTTCCGATCTAGCGCCGAACGGACGGCACCTCCGCGTTCAGCACACGTGCAGCTTGATGACGATCTCCACCGTCTTGATCCAGCAAGAGGAAGTGGAGAGGAAGAAGAGTTCACCAGTAGCATGACGGCACTCCGGCGATGGTGGTGGAGCAATTCCGGCAGGGCTTCGCCTAAGCACTGCGGAAATCCGATCTAGAGGAGCACCGGTGGAACGGGTAGCACGTGGCCGTAAAATCTAGTGAAAATCACCCAAGTCCACCAATATATATAGGAGAGAGCGAGGAGGAGGGCTGGTGCAAGGCCAAGACCCCATAGGAGTTGGCCGAACCTATTAGGATTGGAGGACTCTCCTCCAATCCTAGTAGGACTAGGATTCGTCCCTTTTTTTCCTTTTTCCACCTTTTCCTATTGGGTTTTCTTCTCCAGCCACATCGGCCTTGTGTGGGAGTTTCCACCAGCCCACTAAGGGCTTATATTCACTCTCCCACAGCCCATGAAGCCTCTTGGGTCGAAATACCTCTCCCGATGGTCCCCCGGTACACTACCGGCACTCCCGGTACACTACCGATGAGCCCGAAACTTTTCCGGCGACCAAAACAGGACTTCCTATATATGAATCTTTACCTCCGGACCATTCCGGGGCTCCTCGTGATGCCCGGGATATCATACGGGACTCCGAACAACCTTCGGTCACCACCATACATAACTCTATACTACTGAAACGTCACCAAACCTTAAGTGTGCAGACCCTGCGGGTTCGAGAACTATGTAGACATGACCGAGACACCTCTATAGTCAATAACCAATGGCGGGACCTGGATGTCCACATTGGTTCCTACATATTCTACGAAGATCTTTATCGGTCGAACCTCTATGTCAAGGATTCAGTTAATCCCGTATGATGTTCCCTTTGTTCTTCGGTATGTTACTTGCCCGAGATTCGATCGTCGGTATCTCCATACCTAGTTCAACCTCGTTACCGGCAAGTCTCTTTACTTGTTTCGTAATACAAGATCCCATGACTAACACTTAGTCACATTGCTTCCAAGGCTTGTTGTGAAGTTGTATTACCGAGTGGGCCCTGAGATACCTCTTCGTCACACGGAGTAACAAATCCCAGTCTTGATCCATGCCAACTCAACAGACACCCTCAGAGATACCTGTAGAGCACCATTATAGTCACCCAGTTACGTTGCGACGTTTGATACACATAAGGTACTCCTCCGATGTCAGTGAGTTGCATGATCTCATGGTCATAGGAACACATACTTTGACAGGCAGAAAACAGTAGCAATAAACTGACACGATCATATGCTACGTTTGTAGTTTGGGTCTTGTCCATAACATCATTCTCCTAATGATGTGATCCCGTTATCAACTGACATCACATGTCAATGGCTAGGAAACCTTGACCATCTTTGATCAATGAGCTAGTTCACTAGAGGCATACTAGGGACAGAGTGTTATCTATTTACCCACACATGTAATGTGTTTCCATTCAATACAATTACAGCATGGATAATAAACGATTATCATGAACAAGGAAATATGATAATAACTAATTTATTATTGCCTCTAGGGCATATTTCCAACAAACATGTCCCTAGTGAGCCTCTAGTTGCCTAGCTCGTTGATCGATAGATGGTCACGGTTTCATGACCATGGACATTGGATGTCGTTGATAACGGGATCACATCATTAGGAGAATGATGTGATGGACAAGACCCCATCCTAAGCATAGCACAAGATCGTGTAGTTTGTCTGCTAAAGCTTTTCTAATGTCAAGTATCATTTCCTTAGACCATGAGATTGTGCAACTCCCAGATACCGTAGGAATACTTTGGGTGTGCCAAACGTCACAATGTAGCTAGGTGGCTATAAAGGTACACTACGGGTATCCCCGAAAGTACCTGTTGGGTTGGCATGAATCTAGACTAGGATTTGTCACTCCGTGTGACGGAGAGGTATCTCTGGGCCCACTCGGTAAGACATCATCATAATGAGCTCAATGTGACTAAGGAGTTAGCCATGGGATGATGTGTTACGAAACAAGTAAAGAGACTTGCCGGTAACGAGATTGAACAAGGTATAGGGATACCGACGATTGAATCTCGGGCAAGTAACATACCGATGGACAAAGGGAATTGTATACGGGATTCATTGAATCCCCGACATCGTGGTTCATCTGATGAGATCATCAGGGAGCATGTGGGAGCCAACATGGGTATCCAGATCCCGCTGTTGGTTATTGACCGGAGAGGTGTCTCGGTCATGTCTACATGCCTCCCGAACCCGTAGGGTCTACACACTTAAGGTTCGATGACGCTAGGGTTATATGGGAATAGTCTATGTGGTTACGGAAGGTTGTTTGGAGTCCTGGATGAGATCCCGGATGTCACGAGGAGTTTTGGAATGGTCCGGGGGTAAAGATTCATATATAGGAAGTGAGGATTTGGTCGCCAAAAGTGTTTCGGGCGTCACCGGTAACGTACCGGGACCACCAAAAGGGTTCCGGGGGTCCACCATGAGGGGCCACAGATACCAGAGGCCTGCTTGGGCTGAAAGTGGGAGGGAACGAGCCTATGGGTGGCCTGGTGCGCCTCCCACCAGGCCCAAGGCGCGGCAAAGGAGCAAGGGGGCAAACCCTAGCGCAGATGGGCCCTAGGCCCACCCTAGGGCGCCTCCCCCTCTCCCCTCTCTTGGCCGCCAGTCACAAGGGCCCTCTAGGGCTTGCCGCCGCCCTAGGGTGGGAACCCTAGGGGTGCGTCCCCCTTCCTCTTCCTCCTCCTATAAATAGTGGAGGGTTTTGGGGATGCCAACGACACAATTCTCTCTCTCTCTCGGCCCAGCCCTACCCCTTCTCCTCCTCGTCCTCCGTAGCGCTTGGCGAAGCCCTACCGAAGTACCACATAGCTCCACCGTCACCACGCTATCATGCTGCCGAAGCTCTCCCTCAACCTCTCCTTTCACCTTGCTGGATCATGGCGTAGGAGACGTCACCGTGTTGCACGTTTGTTGAACGGGGAGGCGCCATTGTTCGGTGCTTAGATCAAAATCCAACGTGATCTGAATCGCTGCGAGTATGACTCCACCAACCACGTTCATAGTAACGCTTCCGCTTTGCGATCTTTAAAGGTATGAAGATGCACCCCCCTTTGTGTTGGGGAACGTTGCATGGGAAACAAAAAAATTCCTATGCACACGCATCTCTATCCATCGTGATGAGCATCTACGAGAGGGAGAGTGGATCTACGTACCCTTGTAGATCGCTAAGCAGGAAGCGTTAAGAAACGCGGTTGGTGTAGTCGAACGTCTTCGCGATCCAAATCGCCGTGCGTCCCGCGGTCCAATCACGATCCGTCCCGCGATCCAATCATGATCCATCCCACGATCCAATCACGATCCGTCCCACGAACTTGATCACGATCCGTCCCACGAACTTGATCACGAACCTTCCGATCTAGTGCCAAACGGACGGCACCTCCGCGTTCAGCACACGTACAGCTTGATGACGATCTCCACCGTCTTGATCCAGCAAGAAGGAGCGGAGAGGTAGAAGAGTTCTCCAGCAGCGTGACGGCACTCCGGCGATGGTGGTGGAGCTATTCCGGCAGGGCTTCGCCTAAGCACTGCAGAAAACCGATCTAGAGGAGAAACTATGCACTAGAGGAACGGGCAGCACGTGGCTGAAAATTCTGTACAAAAACCCTAAAACCTCCAGTATATATAAGAGGAAGAGAGGAGGAGGCTTGGAACAAGGGCCAAGCCTCCAAGGAGTCGGCCGAACCAGGTGGAGGAGGTGGACTCCACCTCCAATCCTAGTAGGACTAGGATTCACCCTATTTTTTGCCTTTTTCCATTTTTTCTCTTTAGGCCTTTTTCCCAAACCGCATGGGCCTTGTGTGGGACTTCCACCAGCCCACTAATGGCTGGTAAAAACTCTCCCACAGCCCATGGAGCCTCTTGGGTCGAAATACCCCTCCCGATGGTCTCCCGGTACACTATCGGCACTCCAAGTACACTACCGATGAGCCCGAAACTTTTCCGGCCACCAAAACAGGACTTTCTATATATGAATCTTTACCTCCAGACCATTACGGTGCTCCTCGTGACCTCCGGGATATCATCCGGGACTCCGAACAACATTCAGTCACCACCATACATAACTCTATACTACCGAAACGTCACCAAACCTTAAGTGTGCAGACCCTGCGGGTTCGAGAACTATGTAGACATGACTGAGACACCTCTACGCCCAATAACCAATAGTGGGACCTGGATGCCCATATTGGTTCCTACATATTCTACGAAGATCTTTATCGGTCGAACCTCTATGTCAAGGATTCAGTTAATCCCGTATGATGTTCCCTTTGTTCTTCGGTATGTTACTTGCCCGAGATTCGATCGTCGGTATCTCCATGCCTAGTTCAACCTCGTTATCGGCAAGTCTCTTTACTTGTTTCGTAATACAAGATCCCGCAATTAACACTTAGTTACATTGCTTGCAAGGCTTATTGTGATGTATTACCGAGTGGGCCCTGAGATACCTCTCCGTCACACGGAGTAACAAATTCCAGTCTTGATCCATGCCAACTCAACAGACACCCTCGAAGATACCTGTAGAGCACCTTTATAGTCACCCAGCTACGTTGCGACGTTTGATACACACAAGGCACTCCTTCGGTATCCGTGAGTTGCATGATCTCATGGTCATAGGAACATATACTTGACATGCAGAAAACAGTAGCAATAAACTGACACGATCATATGCTACGTTTGTAGTTTGGGTCTTTTCCATCACATCATTCTCCTAATGATGTGATCCTGTTATCAAATGACATCTCATGTCAATGGCTAGGAAACCTTGACCATCTTTGATCAACGAGCTAGTTCACTAGAGGCATACTAGGGACAAAGTGTTGTCTATTTACCCACACATGTAATGTGTTTCCAATTAATACAATTATAGAATGGATAATAAACGATTATCATGAACAAGGAAATATAATAATAAACACTTTATTTATTGCCTCTAGGGCATATTTCCAACAGTCTCCCACTTGCACTAGAGTCAGTAATCTAGCTCACATCACTATGTGATTTACATTGTAATGAATCAAACACCCATGCAGTTCTAGTGTTGATCATGTTTAGCCCTTGGAAGAGGTTTAGTTAACGGGTCTGCAACATTCAGATCCGTGTGCACTTTGCAAATATTTATGTCCTTCTCCTTGGTGTAATCGCGGATGGAGTTGAAGCGTCGCTTTATGTGTCTGGTCCTCTTGTGAAACCTTGGTTCCTTGGCCAGAGCAATGGCACCAGTGTTGTCACAGAACAGGTTCATTGGATTCAGTGCACTGGGCACTACTCCAAGATGTGTCATGAACTGCTTCATCCAGACACCTTCCTTCGCTGCCTTTGAGGCTGCGATGTACTCCGCTTCGCATGTAGAATCGGCTACCACGCTTTGCTTGGAACTGCACCAGCTTACCGCTCCCCCGTTGAGAATAAATACGTATCCGGTTTGCGACTTAGAGTCATCCGAATCAATGTCAAAGCTTGCATCGACGTAACCCTTTACGACGAGCTCTTCATCACCTCCATAAACGAGAAACATTTTCTTAGTCCTTTTCAGGTACTTAAGGATATTATTGACCGCTGTCCAGTGCTCCATTCCAGGATCACTTTGAAACCTTCCGGCCATACTTATGGCAAGGCTGACATCGGGTCTTGTGCACAGCATTGCATACATGATAGAGCCTCTGGCTGAAGCATAGGGGATGACACTCATCTTTTCTCTATCTTCTGCAGTCACTGGGCATTGAGTCTTACTCAACATCACACCTTGTAACACAGGCAAGAACCCCTTCTTGGACTGATCCATTTTGAACTTCTCCAAAACTTTATCAAGGTATGTGCTCTGTGAAAGTGCTATTAAGCGTCTCGATCTATCTCTATAGATCTTAATGCCTAATATGAAAGCAGCTTCTCCTAGGTCCTTCATTGAAAAACTCTTGTTCAAATATTCCTTCACGCTTTCCAGCATTTCTATATTGTTTCCAATCAGCAATATGTCATCCACATATAATACTAGAAACGCTATAGAGCTCCCACTCACTTTCTTGTAAATACAAGCTTCTCCATAAACTTGTATAAACTCAAACGCTTTGATCACCTCATCAAACGCTTATTCCAACTCCGAGATGCTTGCACCAGTCCATAAATGGATCGTTGGAGTTTGCAAACTTTGTTAGCATTCTCTGGATCGACAAAACCTTCTGGTTGCATCATATAGAACTCTTCCTCAAGGAAACCGTTGAGGAACGCTGTTTTAACATCCATCTGCCAAATCTCATAGTCGAAATAAGCATCTATTGCCAACATGATTCTGACAGACTTAAGCATCGCTACGGGTGAGAAGGTCTCATCGTAGTCAACTCCTTGAACTTGTGAAAAACCCTTTGCCACAAGTCGAGCTTTATAGACGGTGACATTACCGTCCGCGTCTGCCTTCTTCTTAAAGATCCATTTGTTCTGAATGGCCTTTCGCCCTTCAGGTAATAATTCCAAAGTCCATACTTTGTTTTCATACATGGATCCCATCTCGGATTTCATGGCCTCTAACCATTTCTCGGAATCTGGGCCCATCACTGCTCCTCCATAGCTCGTAGGTTCATTGTTGTCCAACAACATGACCTCCAAGACAGGGTTGTCGTACCACTTAGGAGTAGTACGCAGCCTTGTCGACCTACGAGGTTCAATAGTAGCTTGATCTGAAGCTTCATGATCATCATCATTAACTTCCTCTTCTACCATCGTAGTTTCCACAGAAACATCTTTCTGTGCTGCGCTACTTTATGGTTGAAGTAAAGGTTCAATAACCTCGTCAAGCTCTATTTTCCTCCCACTCAATTCTTTCGAGAGAAACTCTTTCTCAAGAAATGTTCCGTTCTTAGCGACAAACACTTTGCCTTCGGATCTGAGATAGAAGGTATACTCAACTGTCTCTTTCGGGTATCCTATGAAGACGCATTTTTTCGCTTTGGGTTCCAGCTTTTCAGGCTGAAGCTTTTTGACATAAGCATCACATCCCCAAACTTTAAGAAACGACAACTTTGGCCTCTTGCCAAACCACAGTTCATATGGCGTCGTCTCAATGGATTTTGATGGTGCCCTATTTAGAGTGAATGCAGCTATCTCTAATGCATAACCCCAAAACAATAGTGGCAAATCAGCAAGAGACATCATAGAACGCACCATATCTAATAAGGTTCGATTACGATGTGCTATTCCGGGCGGTGTCAACTATGAAACAATTCCACACTGTCTTAAGTGACTGCCAAACTCATAACTCAGATATTCACCTCCTCGATCAGATCGCAGGAACTTAATCTTCTTGTTACGATGATTCTCAACTTCACTCTGAAATTGCTTGAACTTTTCAAACGTTTCAGACTTGTGTTTCATTAAGTAAATATACCCATATCTACTTAAGTCATCAGTGAAGGTGAGAAAATAACGATATCCACCATGCGCTGTAACATTCATTGGACCGCACACATCAGTATGTATGATTTCCAATAAGTCACTCGCCCGTTCCATTGTTCCAGAGAACGGCGTTTTAGTCATCTTGCCCATGAGGCATGGTTCACATGTGTCAAGTGATTCAAAATCAAGTGACTCCAAAAGTCCATCAGCATGGAGCTTCCTCATGCGTTTTACACCAATATGACCTAAACGGCAGTGCCACCAGAAAGTGGTACTATCATTATCAACTATACATCTTTTGGCATCAATGTTATGAACATGTGTGTCATCACTATCAAGATTCAATATGAATAAACCCCTAACATTGGGTGCATGACCATAAAAGATATTACTCATATAAATAGAACAACCTTTATTCTCTTATTTCAATGAGTAACCGTCTCACAATAAACAAGATCCAGATATAATGTTCATGCTTAACGCAGGCACTAAATAACAATTATTCAGGTTCATCACTAATCTCGATGGTAATCGAAGAGAGAGCGTGCCGACGGCGATCACATCAACCTTGGAACCATTTCCCACGCGCATCGTCACTTCGTCCTTTGCCAGCCTTCGTTTATTTCGTAGTTCCTGCTTTGAGTTGCAAATGTGAGCAACCGAACCGGTATCAAATACCCAGGCACTACTACGAGAGCTAGTAAGGTACACATCAATAACATGTATATCATATATACCTTGTTTGTCGTTAGCCGCCTTCTTGTCAGCCAGGTACTTGGGGCAGTTCCGCTTCCAGTGACCAGTTCCCTTGCAATAAAAGCACTCAGTTTCTGGCTTGGGTCCATGCTTGGGCTTCTTTACAAGAGTAGCAACTGCTTTGCCATCCTTCTTGGTTTTACCCTTCTTGCCCTTGCCCTTGACCTTGCCATTTTTCTTGAAACTAGTGGTTTTATTGACCATCAACACTTGATGTTCTTTCTGGATTTCAGACTCAGCGACTTTTAGCATCGCAAACAGCTTGGCGACTGACTTGTTCATCCCGTGCATGTTATAGTTCATCACAAAGCTCTTGTAACTAGGTGGCAGTGGTTGAAGAACTCTGTCAGTGATCGCCTCTGGTGGAAGGGCAATTCCCAACCCCGCTAGACGAGTTGAATACCCAGACATTCTGAGTATATGTTCACTAATAGACCCGTTCTCCTCCATCTTGCAAGCATAGAACTTATCGGAGGTTTCATACCTCTCGATCCGGGCATTCTTCTGAAAGATAAACTTCAACTCCTGGAACATCTCATATGCTCCATGACGTTCAAAACGTCTTTGAAGTCCTGGTTCTAAGCCATACAATATTGCACACTGAACTATTGAGTAATCTCCAGTACGTGCCTTCCAAGCGTTCTTAACGTCTTCGGAGGTCATATCTTCTGGTTGGTCACCAAGCGGTGCATCAAGGACATATGATTTCTGGAAAGCCGTGAGGATAATCCTCAGATTACGGGCCCAGTCAACAAAGTTACTTCCATCATCTTTCAACTTAGCTTTCTCTAGGAACGCATCAAAATTCAGGGGTGCTACTACGCGAGCCATTGATCTACAATGTAAATATGCAAAGTTTACTTAGACTATTGTTCAAGATAATGTGTTTAGTTAATAAAATTACTAAAGCTCCCACTCAAATTGACATCCCTCAGGCCATCTGAGTGTCACATGATCCAAATCCACCAACTCAAGTCCGATCATCATGTGAGTTTGAGGTGGCTTCAATGGTGAACATCATTATGTTGATCATATCTACTATATGACTCATGTTCGACCTTTCGGTCTCTTGTGTTTCGAGGCCATGTCTGTACATGCTAGGCTCGTCAAGTTTAACCCGACTGTTCTGCGTGTGCAACACTGGCTTGCACCCGTTGTATGTGAACGTAGTCTATCACACCCGATCATCACGTGGTGTCTCGACACGACGAACTTTCGCAATGGTGCACACTCGGGGAGAACACAATTCATCTTGAAATTTAAGTGAGGGATCACCTTATAATGCTACCATCGTCCTAAGCAAAACAAGGTGCATAAAAGGATTGACATCACATGCAATTCATAAGTGACATGATATGGCCATGAACTTGTGCTTTTGATCTCCATCTAGAAAGCACCAGCATGATCTCCATCGTCACAGGCATGACACCATGATCTTCATCATCTTGATCTCCATCAACGTGTCGCCATCGGGGTTGTCACGCCCAACATGCTTCTACTACTATTGTTACCGTTTAGCGATAAAGTAAAGCACACGTACAGCTTGATGACGATCTCCGCCGTCTTGATCCAGCAAGAAGGAGCGGAGAGGTAGAAGAGTTCTCCAGCAGCGTGACGGCGCTTCGGCGATGGTGGTGGAGCTATTCCGGCAAGGCTTCGCCTAAGCACTGTAGAAAACCGATCTAGAGGAGACACTATGCACTAGAGGAACGGGCAGCACGTGGCTGAAAATTCTGTACAAAAACCCTAAAACCTCCAGTATATATAAGAGGAAGAGAGGAGGATGCTTGGAACAAGGGCCAAGCCTCCAAGGAGTCGACCTAACCAGGTGGAGGAGGTGGACTCCACCTCCAATCCTAGTAGGACTAGGATTCACCCTATTTTTGCCTTTTTCCACTTTTTCTCTTTAGGCCTTTTTTCCCAAACCGCATGGGCCTTGTGTGGGACTTCCACCAGCCCACTAAGGGCTGGTAAACACTCTCCCACAGCCCATCGAGCCTCTTGGGTCGAAATACCCCTCCTGATGGTCTCCCGGTACACTACCCGCACTCCCGGTACACTACCGATGAGCCCGAAACTTTTTTGGCGACCAAAACAGGACTTCCTATATATGAATCTTTACCTCCGGACCATTACGGAGCTCCTCGTGACATCCGGGATCTCATCCGAGACTCCGAACAACATTCGGTCACCACCACACTTAACTCTATACTACCGAAACGTCACCAAACCTTAAGTGTGCAGACCCTGCGGGTTCGAGAACTATGTAGACATGACCGAGACACCTCTACGGCCAATAACCAATAGCAGGACCTGGATGCCCATATTGGTTCCTACATATTCTACGAAGATCTTTATCGGTCGAACCTTTATGTCAAGGATTCAGTTAATCTCGTATGATGTTCCCTTTGTTCTTCGGTATGTTACTTGCCCGAGATTCGATCGTCGGTATCTCCATACCTGGTTCAACCTCATTATCGGCAAGTCTCTTTACTCGTTTTGTAATATAAGATCCCGCAACTAACACTTAGTTACATTGCTTGCAAGCTTATTGTGATGTTGTATTACCGAGTGGGCCCTGAGATACCTCTCCGTCACACGGAGTAACAAATTCCAGTCTTGATCCATGCCAACTCAAGAGACACCCTTGGAGATACCTCTAGAGCACCTTTATAGTCACCCAGTTACGTTGCGACGTTTGATACACACAAGGCACTCCTCCGGTATCCGTGAGTTGCATGATCTCATGGTCATAGGAACATATACTTGACATGCAGAAAACAGTAGCAATAAACTGACACGATCATATGCTATGGTTGTAGTTTGGGTCTTGTCCATCACATCATTCTCCTAATGATGTGATCCCGTTATCAAATGACATCTCATGTCAATGGCTAGGAAACCTTGACCATCTTTGATCAACGAGCTAGTTCACTAGAGGCATACTAGGGACAAAGTGTTGTCTATTTACCCACACATGTAATGTGTTTCCAATTAATACAATTATAGCATGGATAATAAACGATTATCATGAACAAGGAAATATAATAATAAACACTTTATTTATTGCCTCTAGGGAATATTTCCAACACTTTGCTCGTTGTTGGTTTCTCCATAGATCGATCTTGGTGACACGTAGGATTTTTTTTGATTTACTACTACGTTCCCCAACAGTGGCATCATGAGCTAAGTCTATGCGTAGAATCTATGCACGAGTAGAACACAAGTTGTTGTGGGCGTCGATTTTGTCAATTTGCTTGTCGTTACTAGTCTTATCTTGATTCGGCGGCATTGTGGGATGAAGCGGCCCGGACCGACTTTACACGTACGCTTACGTGAGACTGGTTCCACCGCCTGACATGCACTTGTTGCATAAGGTGGCTAGCGGGTGTTTGTCTCTCCCACTTTAGTCGGATCGGATTCGATGAAAAGGGTCCTTATGAAGGGTAAATAGAAATTGGCATATCACGTTGTGGTTTTTGCGTAGGTAAGAAACATTCTTGCTAGAAACCTATATCAGCCACGTAAAAACTTGCAACAACAAATTAGAGGACGTCTAACTTGTTTTGTAGCATATGCCATGTGATGTGATATGGCCAAAGGATGTGATGTGATATATGTGATGTATGAGATTGATCATGTTCTTGTCATAGGATTCACGACTTGCATGTCGATGAGTATGACAACTGGCAGGAGCCATAGGAGTTGTCTTAATTTATTGTATGACCTGCGTGTCAATCAAAAACGCCATGTAATTACTTTACTTTATTGCTAACCGTTAGCCATATTAGTAGAAGTAATAGTTGGCGAGATAACTTCATGAAGACACAATGATGAAGATCATGGTGTCATGTCGGTGACAATGATGATCATGGTGCCCCGAAGATGGAGATCAAAGGAGCAAGATGATATTGGCCATATCATGTCACTATATGATTGCATGTGATGTTTATCATGTTTTACATCTTATTTGCTTAGAACGACGGTAGCTTAAATAAGATGATCTCTCACTAAAATTTCAAGAAATGTGTTCCCCCTAACTGTGCACCGTTGCTAAGGTTCGTTGTTTCGAAGCACCACGTGATGATCGGGTGTGATAGGTTCTAACGTTCGCATACAATGGGTGTAAGCCAGATTTACACACGCAATACACTTAGGTTGACTTGACGAGCCTAGCATGTACAGACATGGCCTCGGAACACGGGATACCGAAAGGTTGAACATGAGTTGTATAGAAGATACGATCAACATGGAGATGTTCACCATTGATGACTAGTTTGTCTCACGTGATGATCGGACACAGACTAGTTGACGTGGATCATGTGTCACTTGGATGACTAGAGAGATGTCTATCTAAGTGGGAGTTCATGAAATAATTTGTTAGGTGAACTTAATTATCATGAACTTAGTCTAAAATGTCTTTACAATCTATCTTGTAGATCCAATGGCCCACGCTAATGTTGCCCTCAACTTCAACGCGTTCCTAGAGAAAACCAAGCTGAAAGACAATGGAAGCAACTATACGGACTGGGTCCATAACTTGAGGATCATCCTCATAGATTCTAAGAAATTATATGTCCTTGATGCACCGCTAGGTGACGCACCCGTTTTCCCAGCAACTCAAGATGTTATGAACGTCTGGCAGTCGTGTAGTGATGATTACTCCCTGGTTCAATGTGGTATGCTTTACAGCTTAGAACCGGGGCTCCAAAAGTGTTTTGAGCAACACGGAGCATATGAGATGTTCCAAGAGCTGAGTGTGGTTTTCCAAGCTCATGCCCGGGTCGAGAGATATGAAGTCTCCGACAAGTTCTTCAGTTGTAAGATGGAGGAAAATAGTTCTGTCAGCGAGCACATACTCAAAATGTCTGGGTTGCACAACCGCTTGTCTCAGCTGGGAGTTAATCTTCCTGATGACTCGGTTATTGACAGAATCCTCCAGTCGCTTCCACCTAGATACAAGAGCTTTGTGATGAACTACAATATGCAAGGGATGGATAAGTCCATTCCTGAGTTATGTTCGATGCTGAAATCAGCGGAGGTGGAAATCAAAAAGGAACATCAAGTTTTGATGGTGAACAAGACCACTAGTTTCAAGAAAGGCAAGGGTAAGAAGAACTTCAAGAAGGACGGAAAATCAGTTGTCGCGCCCGGTAAGCAAGTTCCCGGGAAGAAGAACAAGAATGGACCCAAGCCTGAAACTAAGTGCTTTTATTGCAAGGGTACCGGTCATTGGAAGCGGAACTGCCCCAAGTACTTAGCGGGTAAGAAGGACGACAATGTTAAAGGTATATGTGATATACTTGTTATTGATGTGTACCTTACCAGCGCTCGTAGTAGCTCATGGGGTATTTGATACCGGTGCAGTTCCTCACATTTGTAACTCCAAGCAAGAGCTGTGGAATAGGCGGAGACTGGCAAAGGACGAGGTGACGACGCGCGTCGGGAATGGTTCCAAGGTCGATGTGATCGTCGTCGGCACTCTACCTCTACATCTACCTTCGGGATTAGTTTTAAACCTTAATAATTGTTATTTAGTACCAGCTTTGAGCATGAACATTGTATCTGGATCTCGCTTGATGAGATATGGCTACTCATTTAAATCTGAGAATAATGGTTGTTCTATTTATATGAGAGAAATGTTTTATGGTCATGCCACACTGGTTAATGGTTTACTTTTGATGAATCTCGAATGTGATGTTACACATGTTCATAGCGTGAGTACCAAAAGATGTAAGGTTGATAACGATAGTCCCACTTACATGTGGCACTGCCGCCTTGGTCATATTGGTGTCAAACGCATGAAGAAACTCCATGTCGATGGACTTTGGGAGTCTCTTGATTTTGAATCATTTGACACGTGCGAACCATGCCTCATGGGCAAGATAAGCAAGACTTCGTTCTCCGAAACAGTGGAGCGAGCAACTGACTTGTTGGAGATAATACATACCGATGTATGCGGACCAATGAGCGTTGAGGCTCGCGGTGGCTACCGTTATGTTCTCACCCTCATCGATGACTTAAGAAGATATGGGTATGTCTACTTAATGAAACACAAGTCTGAAACCTTTGAAAAGTTCAAGGAAATTTGGAGTGAGGTAGAGAATCAACGTGACAGGAAAATAAAGTGCCTACGATCTGATCGTGGCGAAGAATATTTGAGTCACGAGTTTGGCACGCACCTAAGGAAATGTGGAATTGTTTCACAACTCACGCCGCCTGGCACACCTCAACGAAATGGTGTGTCTGAATGTCGTAATCGCACTCTATTGGATATGGTGCGATCTATGATGTCTCTTACTGACTTAACACTATCATTTTGGGGATATGCATTAGAGACTGCCGCATTCACTTTAAAATAGGGCATCGTCTAAGTCCGTTGAGACGACACCATATGAATTATGGTTTGGAAAGAAACCTAAGCTGTCATTTCTAAAAGTTTGGGGATGTGATGCTTATGTGAAGAAACTTCAACCTAAGAAGCTCGAACCCAAAGCGGAAAGGTGCGTCTTCATAGGATACCCCAAAGAAACTGTTGGGTATACCTTCTTCCTCAGATCCAAAGGCAAAGTCTTTGTTGCCAAGAATGGATCCTTTCTAGAGAAAGAGTTTCTCTCGAAAGAAGTAAGTGGGAGGAAAATAGAACTTGATGAGGTAATTGTACCTCCACTCGAACTGGAGAGTAGCGCAGCACAGGAAGTTGTTTTTGTGGAGGCTGCACCATCTGGAGAGGAAGTTAATGATGATGATCATGAAACTTCAGATCAAGTTGCTATTGAACCTCGAAGGTCCACAAGGACATGTTCCGCACCAGAGTGGTATGGCAACCATGTCCTGGAGATCATGTTGTTGGACAACGATGAACCTTCAAACTATGAAGAAGCGATGGCGGGCCCGGACTCCAACAAATGGCTTGAAGCCATGAAATCTGAGATAGGATCCATGTATGAGAACAAAGTATGGACTTTGGTGAGCTTGCCCCATGATCGGTGAGCCAAAAAATAAATGGATCTTTAAGAAGAAGACTGACGCAGATGGTAATGTGATCATCTATAAGGCTCGGCTTGTCGCTAAGGGTTATCGACAAGTTCAAGGAGTTGACTACGATGAGACTTTCTCACCCGTAGCGATGCTGAAGTCCGTCCGAATCATGTTAGCAATTGCCGCATTTTATGATTATGAGATTTGGCAAATGGACATCAAAACGGCATTCCTTAATGGTTTCCTTAAGGAAAAACTGTATATGATGCAGCCGGAAGGTTTTGTCGATCCTAAAGATGCTAACAAAGTATGCAAGCTTCAGAGCTCCATCTATGGGCTGGTGCAAGCATCTTGGAGTTGGAACATTTGCTTTAATGAGGTGATTAAAGCGTTTGGATTTATACAGGTTTATGGAGAACCCTGTATTTACAAGAAAGTGAGTGGGAGTTCTGTAGCATTTCTCATATTATATGTGGATGACATATTGTTGATGGGAAATGATATAAAACTGTTGGAAAGCATAAAGGCCTACTTGAATAAGTGTTTTTCAATGAAGGACCTTGGAGAAGCTGCTTACATATTAGGCATCAAGATCTATAGAGATAGATCGAGACGCCTCATAGGTCTTTCACAAAGCACATACCTTGACAAGATATTGAAGAAGTTCAATATGGATCAATCCAAGAAGGGGTTCTTGCCTGTGTTACAGGGTGTGAGATTGAGTACGACTCAATGCCCGACCACGGCAGAGGATAGAGAAAAGATGAGTGTCATCCCCTATGCTTCAGCCATAGGCTCTATTATGTATGCCATGCTGTGTACCAGACTTGATGTGAACCTTGCCATAAGTTTGGTAGGGAGGTACCAAAGTGATCCCGGAGCGGAACACTAGGCAGCGGCCAAGAATATCCTGAAGTACCTGAAAAGGACCAAGGACATGTTTCTCGTATATGGAGGTGCCAAAGAGCTCGTCGTAAAGGGTCGCGTCGATGCTAGCTTCGACACAGATCCGGATGACTCCAAGTCACAAATCGGATACATGTATATTTTTAACGGAGGGGCAGTCAGCTGGTGCAGCAGCAAGCAAAGCGTCGTGGCGGCATCTACATGTGAAGCGGAGTACATAGCTGCTTCGGAAGCAGCACGGGAAGGAGTCTGGGTGAAGGAGTTCATCACTGACCTAGGAGTGATTCCCAATGCGTCGGGCCCGATGACTCTATTCTATGACAACACTGGAGCTATTGCCCTTTCCAAGGAGCCTAGGTTTCACAAGAAGACAAGACACATCAAGCACCGCTTCAACTCCATTCATGGATATGTCCAGGATGGAGATATAGACATTTGCAAAGTACATACAGATTTGAATGTCGCAGATCCGTTGACTAAACCTCTCTCACGAGCAAAACATGATCAACACCAGAACTCTATGGGTGTTTGATACATCACAATGTAACTAGATTATTGACTCTAGTGCAAGTGGGAGACTATTGGAAATATGCCCTAGAGGCAATAATAAAGTGATTATTATTATATTTCCTTGTTCATGATAATTGTCTATTGTTCATGCTATAATTGTATTAACCGGAAACCGTAATACATGTGTGAATACATAGACCACAACATGTCCCTTGTGAGCCTCTAGTTGGCTAGCTCGTTGATCAATAGATGGTCACGGTTTTATGACCATGGACATTGGATGTCGTTGATAACGGGATCACATCATTAGGAGAATGGTGTGATGGACAAGACCCAATCCTAAGCATAGCACAAGATCGTGTAGTTCGTCTGCTAAAGCTTTTCTAATGTCAAGTATCATTTCCTTAGACCATGAGATTATGCAACTCCTGGATACCGTAGGAATACTTTGGGTGTGCCAAACGTTACAACGTAACTGGGTGTCTATAAAGGTACACTACGGGTATCCCCGAAAGTATCTGTTGGGTTGGCACGAATCGAGACTGGGATTTGTCACTCTGTGTGACAGAGAGGTATCTCTGGGCCCACTCGGTAAGACATCATCATAATGAGCTCAATGTGACTAAGAAGTTAGCCACGGGATGATGTGTTACAGAACGAGTAAAGAGGCTTGCCGGTAACGAGATTGAACAAGGTATAGGGATACCGATGATCGAATCTCGGGCAAGTAACATACCGATGGACAAATGGAATTGTATACGGATTGATTGAATCCCCGACATCGTGGTTCATTCGATGAGATCATCGAGGAGCATGTGGGAACCAACATGGGTATCCAGATCCCGCTGTTGGTTATTGACCGGAGAGGTGTCTCGGTCATGTCTACATGCCTCCCGAACCCGCAGGGTCTACACACATAAGGTTCGATGACGCTAGGGTTATATGGGAATAGTGTATGTGGTTACTGAAGGTTGTTCGAAGCCCCGGATGAGATCCCAGATGTCATGAGGAGTTCTGGAATGATCCGGAGGTAAAGATTCATATATATGAAGTGAGGATTTGGTCGCCAAAAGTGTTTCGGACGTCACCGGTAACGTACCGGGACCACCGAAAGGGTTCCAGGGGTCCACCGTGAGGGGCCACCGGCACTAGAGGCCTGCATGGGTCGAAAGTGGAAGGGAACCAGCCCCTGGGTGGGCTGGTGCGCCTCTCACCAGGCCCAAGGCGCAGCAAAGGAGCAAGGGGGGCAAACCCTAGCGCACATGGACCCTAGGCCCACCCTAGGGCGCCTTCCCCTTTCCCCTCTCTTGGCGACGGCCACAAGGGCCATCTAGGGCTGGCCGCCGCCCTAGGGTGGGAACCCTAGGGGGGGTGTCCCCCTTCCTCCTCCTCCTATAAATAGTGGAGGGTTTTGGGGTTGCCGACGGCACAATTCTCTCTCTCTCTCTCGGCGCAACCCTACCCCTTCTCCTCCTCGTCCTCCGTAGCGCTTGGCGAAGCCCTGCCGGAGTACCACGCAGCTCCACCGTCACCACGCCGTCATGCTGCCGGAGCTCTCCCTCAACTCTCCTTCCTCCTTGCTAGATCAAGGCGTAGGAGACGTCACCGGGCTGCACGTGAACGCGGAGGCGCCGTTGTTTGGTGCTTAGATCGGAATCCACTGCGATCTAAATCGCTGCGAGTATGACTCCACCAACCGCGTTCATAGTAACGCTTCCGCTTTGCGATCTTCAAAGGTATGAAGATGCACTCCCCCTTTGCTCCTTGCTGGTTTCTCCATAGATCGATCTTGGTGACATGTAGGAAAATTTTAATTTACTACTACGTTCCCCAACATTTAGGTGGCTATTTAGTTGTTTCTTATCAACATGCAGTGAATTGTATGGACACTCATCTTGGGGTTTCATTAGTTATTCTTCATGATTTGACTGTTGATGTTACAATCAGTTAACATTTGTGCTTAGTTTCACTTCTTAATGTGTTGGTGTTGAATTCTGGAACGACTCGTGAAAGTTGCTAAATTGCTATATTTTCAGTCTTGTATGAGGGGCAAAAACTTTATATGCCCTTGCAAAGTGTCAGGACCATTGTTATAACGCCCCGGACACACCCGCCAGCGGTCATTACTCCTGGTGGGATCTAGACTCGCCCCACAAATCAATACTAGTCTTTTCTGCGCACTTTGTCTTCACTCGTACGCACCCACACCAGTCGGTGATCGTTACTCCCGGCGGGATCTAGACTGACCCTACAGATCAATACTAGTCTTTTCTATGCACTTTGTGCTCACTCATGCCGCCGTGCGCACCCGGGACAATCTTCTCGGTCGGCCACCCATCCTAGAACTACTCAAAGCAAAGCACGCTTAACCTGGGAGTTCTGTTCGAATGAGCTCCCAAAAGAGAAGGAATTCCTTATGAGTAGTCTATCATCCCTAATAAGCCAGGCTATCACAATTATATGCCAACTAGAAATGTCTAGCAATTCTTCTATGGTGCTGCGGCACTCCCGTTACATTTTCTTTCAAAGAGGATAAGAACTCACATAACATTTTCTTTTAGAAAGGACCAGAACTGACCTAGTGCACCCTATTTCACTGTCCACATGTCATATGTTTATTCAGCGACCAAAAATTTAAACAAACTGAATTTGTGTACCAATTTAGTCTGGGCAGCAAGATATGGTGCGACAGAGGTCGCATCCGAGGCCGGCCTGGTCGGGGCAGTTGACGGTGATGACGCTGTTCTCCCCGTCCCCCCGCATGCTCCATCACCACCGTGTCCTCCGCCCCGGCCCGCCGCCGTGCCCCCCAGCATCATCCTCCCTCCTCCCCCTCCGCCTCCCCCATCGCGGCCCGAGGATCTCCCCGCCATCGGCATCGTCTGCCTCGTCCGCTTGGGATCCCGGCTCGGATCCTCCCTCTCCGCCCGCTCGCTTCTCGGCGCCTCTCGTCTGGTTTCGTGCCTGAGTTGGGTTGGAACTGTGGAGTATCGTGTGGTGCTTTTTATTTTTTCCGTTGTTGCGTTGCAGGATGGGCGGGCGTTGATATCGTCGGGCTGCCTGCTGGCGGGGCCCGTGGCTGAGTCAGCGTCGGGAGGGTTCTAAGTCAATTCGACCATGTCGTCAGTGACCGGATGTGGTTGTGATAAAATGTTGTTGTTATTACGACAAATTATGATTGTTGGGATTTGGTGATTCCAAGTCATAATGTTATGATAAATGACGTTGTTGATGTAATGAGATATCATGTTGTTATAAGGGGAGTTAGTTACATTGTAAAGATCGGATTTTTAAATGTTCTATACCATATGTTATGTCAATATGAATCAAATAGATCGAAATTTTAAACAAAAAAGATTGTGGACGAAGGGGTTTGAAGATTCAAAGAATTTTGAGTAAAATCCCACCTCCCCAAACCTCCCCAATTCACCTCTACCAAACAAGGCCTTAAGAAATTTTCGCACTTCTTGTGAAAAATAGTGACATTTCCCCGTGGAAACTCAGCTATTCCTTCCATTTCGCCGCGCCGCCCGGCTCACCAGTTCAGAATCCAGAAGAACCTTAGCGCGGCCGAGAAAAGCAGGGCAGTCCTCCGCTGCGCCACTTCCAAGGCTTCCATCTCCGTCTACGTCTGGGGTGGGGTGCGCAGGAGTTGATAGATTGATCGAGGCTCATCTCCTCTCTCGGTACGGAAATTCCCGACCAACCTCGCCTTCTTCGAATATTTTCCCCAAGCCTGCTTCGCCCCCTCTCCGAATCTTGTATTCTATCTTCTTCGCCCGATACCCCAACGCATCCTGTTAGTTGTGTGTTCGATTTGATTAGCAGATTGTATTCCCGGATTTTTTTGGGGTTTAACTGAACTGTGTACACCGTCTCTGGTCTTCGATTTCTGTGTGCAGTCGAATCCAGATCCGGAAGTTTCCGCGATTTCTCATCCATCTAGTCTATCTTTCTACTGGAATGGATGTCGTCCTGGTATTAACCAACATATATGCTGGGGTTATTGTTCTTGTTCTTTCTTCAGCACGCCCAAGGCTGGTCTCCCGTAGGATAGTGACCAATGTGTGCACGCTCCTGGTTAGATAGAAGCCATTGAAATGTAAAATGGACAACCGTGTAAGTAATTGTTCTGGTTCGAAACAAGTCCTTTTGTCGATTACGGACGGATTATGATATCAGACAGTTGTGAATACTGCTCTGCAGTGAATTTTAGTGGCCATCATGGTGCTTGTTATGACTTACTGCGTAGCTGCCGATTTGGTTCATTAGCTTGCATTGTTGTTTCTCATTCATCGCACCATTGCATGCAGCCAATGCTTGGTTCATGTGCTTTCTTGGTATGATGATAGTGACAAGGAGATACGTGGGCAGTTCTTTTCTTCTCTTCTTATTGGTTGTTATTGTTAAATTGAGTTGATAATTCTAAAGTTACACTTTGCAGACATGGACATCGATGCGTCATTTCGTTCAGCAATCGTCAATGGAGAGACTCTCAAGATGTTTGTTGGGCAAAGAGTGCGCACAGTACTTAAAGTCCAGCACACTCAAGGTGGAGTTCTTGTTGGGCAGTCCACTGATGGACATCAGTTGACCATCAGAGGTGCCACAGAAGGCATTGAGTCAAATTATCTAGAGGTTATTGGGATTGCTGACAGCAACCAGTCCATCACCGCTGAAAGTTCCAAAGATTTTGGTGCCGACTATGGTGAGCTTTGATGCACCTATAGAGGTTGTATTATGCATTTTTCTTAGTATGTTTTACATAATTCCATAGAGAACAGAGGAGCTTTGCCTTTTTTTTTTTGAAATTTTCCATTACAACTATTTTTAGCAAGGAGCAGGGGAACTATTTTTCTTTTCTTTTCGAAAGTTAGCAGTGGTCAGTGCTATAACACCCCCCTGCACACTTGTTAGCTTGTTCTTTGGCTTTGCTATTCTTGATTTGTATGAGCAAATATTTGTATTTCTCATCCATAATCACGTTATTTAGAACATCAGAGGAACACAGGTCATTCTCATGTTCGGCTGCAAAATTCTAGAATTTACAAATTATATTCCTCTGTTCTCTTAAGACTATTGTCCGATACTTAAGACCTAAAGCCAGAACTGACTTGAGTCGTTATGCAAAATGACTCACATCTTTAGTTTCATCCTCCAAATGGGGGTAATTCAAAAGTGCACCCAGGAACACTATTTTCTGAATGTAAAAAAAAGTGTAAAAACTTTATTCAAGTAAATGCTTCAGTCCTTTATATGCTTTTAAATTTTCATGGAAAATGAATAATTTGCATGCCATGTGTATTAGTGCTCTAAAAATTGAATTCCGGGGAGTTTTTTGCCAATGTGCAAAGGTGAATTTCTTTCCACGAAAATTTACACAATGGTGATGGACCTGAACATTTACTACGTGTGTATCTTTTCTTTTCTTTTTTACATTTTAAATCACTTCTCCAATTTAAGTGGTCATCTTAGGTTGGCCATTTTTCCGCCCATTAGCCTAATTCCTCTGTCCGATTGTTCACCATCTTTCAATAGATCTCAGGTTAACATTTTATTTATATTTGTAGAAAAAATTAGGCCCTATAGCTCATATGCGACCTATTGAATTCATGCTCCAGCCAGTTGCTCCAAAAGTCCGGACTAATGGAGGGAGGCGGGCAATATTTCAACACGACTGTGCTTTGCTCAACATTTCAGCATTCTTTTAGCAGCTAATTGCAAACAAGTCTTCGTTTTGGGGAAGCTTATTGTGGCTTCAAGTTTTATGTATATATCTTTATTATGTTCTTGCAGGCAAAACAGAAGTAAATTTACTTTTTTTTTAACATTGCAGCAGCTTTCCTTTGGGCCAACACCGTTGCTCCCCTTGTAACACCATTAATCCAAGTTATCATGTTTGTGTCGCAGATGCTGATGTGTTCAATGGGCTGTGCAAGCTTGCGTTGAACGGCAAGGTGAAGGAACTTGTACTGTAGAGGAAGTCGTTTGCCAGATCAAGCATGCATTCTCAGAGTTCATCATACATTTCCTGCTTTATCGGTGCCCAAATGTTATTCGAGTCACCTGCATTCTCTGTTACCAGTCTTTGGGCACTTGTTAGGACCTATTAGGCTTACTATGAAGACAATTGTGTCGTGTTGTGTGTGTGTGTGTGCGTGCCTCACGTAGTCGATGAGCATATTGCTGCCTCCGCTCGTAAACAAATACAAGACATTTTAGATCACTTAGAACGTCTTATATTTGTTTACAGAGGGAGTAGCAAACCTTAGATTTATGTTGTTATCGTCGCTTCTGGAAGATTGTCGCTTCGGGAAGATAGCATTTTGTTTGCGTGACGCCTGAACTCTTCCATTCACCATGATGAGGAGCTGCGCTGATATTTGTGCTGGGCATTACAAAGTAGTCCGAACTGACCGGAAGTTGAATGCCCAGACATGGTAAATATGCCCCTTCCTAGTTTGATTTCACACTCGTAGCTTGTGACCAGTGTTGCGATGATCTCACCAAGAAGTTCATCCGTCCATGTTACTCCAGATTCATATTAGCATGTTTGGGTTCATTCCGGGGCCATCTTGCATGGAAAATGACGAAAGAAAAATCTCATCCCCATGGTCGTATATTATTTCGCAGAATTTTACATTTTCAAAACTTACAAATACTAAGGTTTATCGGTATTGAAAATTTAAAGGGTGACGAGCTCCAGTGTACTCCCTCTATAATTTTTTTTTGAGGAAAGTACTCCCTCTATAACTTAATTTTTTGTTGAGGTGTAACCAGGGATTTATTCAAAATTCAAACGGTTTGGGATACAAATGATGTCCGGGGCAGTCCCTAGCCACACATGACGGCCCACATCAAGAGTTGACGCGGTCTTAGCTAATCTATGAGCCTCACTATAACATTCCCTTGGTTCATGACGGAAGATAACATGCTCAAAATCACTTTTGTGACTTGATATTTCATACAGAATTGGAGCGTAAACTGCAGTTGTACCTCTGCTGATGTTGGTGATTACTTCAACGCAATCGGAGACGATTAGTCGCTGAACATGTAAATCCTGGCCCAAAGTCAGTGCCTCATTGCGTGCCCACGCTTCCAAGCTGGCTGGATCGGAGAGGCCGTCGAAAACAACAGCTGATGCTCCAAGGAAGCATCCATTACTATCTCTGCAAATAGCTGTTGTTGCACCTTTGTCTCCATGTCGGGATAAACCCCCATCCACGTTTATTTTTACCTCTGTTTCTGCCGGGGGAAGCCACCCCCGATGCCTCTGACGCGGCGGCGCACCTGCAGTAGCTGTCGATAATGAAGCAACGGTGATCTCCAGGTCCTGCAGGTAGCGATTGATGAAGCACATCGTAGATAAGGGGTTTTGAAACTCATTGTCATGGATCACTTTCCTCCTAGCCCACCAGATAGACCACATCGTGATAAGCACACGGGCCAGGTCATGTTGTGGAAGCGTATCAAACAGCCAGAAAAGCCATTGCATTGCATCTTTAGATTGATTTGATATCACATGCTCCAAAATTCCTTCATCTCCCAGCGACCAGACACACCGAGCCATGCGGCAGTTCAGAAGAGAATGACGCCAAGTATCGTCTGTCGCCGAGCATATCGCGCATACCGGAGATGTGGCCATCTTCCGCTCGTGTCTGGTCGTGCCCGTCGGCAGAGACGTGTGGCCAAACGCCACACAAAAACCCGAACCTTGGATGGCACTTCTGTTTTCCACAGCCTGGACCAATCTTTCTTCGTCGCTGTTTGAATTGAGTTGCTTGTTCGATTTTCCAACCAGTCTTCCCGCTGAAATTTAATCCCCGAGATCATTTGTAAGTAGAACGAACAGAAAACATGCCCCTTCGGTCATAGTGCCACGCCCAGAAATCTTCATGTAATCGCGTACTAAGAGGGATATTCAGAATAACATCTATATCAGGTGCAATGAAGTGTTCCTCTAACACTTGCCTATTCCAGGTCCTGGTTGTCTGATCAATCGGCTCAGACACCAACGAGGGCGGGTTTGCTGACCGAGGACAGATCGGACGAAGCTTGTAGTCCCTCGGTAGCCAGTTGTGATGCCAAACTTGAGTGTCCTCCCCCGTACCTATCCGTTCGATCAAGCCCAGAGACAAAACTTCTCTTCCTTCCCTAATTGATCGCCAAACCTGAGATGGGTTTGAGCCAAGTGGCGCATCCAAGAACTCTCCATCCGGGAAGTACCTTGATTTCAGCACATGAACACTCAAAGAGTTCGGTTCTTGCAAGATCCTCCAAGCTTGTCTAGCTAGCAAAGCCAAATTAAACAACTCAATATCACGGAAACCCATTCCTCCCATGTACTTTGGCTTTGTCATAGTCTTCCAGGAGATCCAGGCTGTCTTCCTTTCCCCCCTCTTACTTCCCCACCAAAATTTCCTCAAGAGCCCATTAATATGATTACATAGACCACGGGAAAGCTTGAAGCATGACATCAAATATGTGGGTATTGAGTGAGCAACGGATTTAATTATAACCTCTTTTCCTCTAGCTGAGAGGCACTTCTCCATCCACCCTTGCACATGCTTCCAAATCCTATCTTTCAGATATCGAAAGCACCCCTCTTGGATTTGCCAACATCGGTTGGAAGACCCAAGTATTTCTCTGATAATGATTCGGTTTGAACTGCTAGAGTATCTTTAATTTCACCTCTTAAGCTGTCCGGAACTCCCTTACTGAAATAAATGGAACTTTTATCCACATTAATTCGTTGACCGGAGGCGTTGCAATAAACCCGCAGCAAGTCACGGACTCTCCCAGCTTCGGCATTTGAGGCCTCAAAAAACAGTAGACTGTCATCGGCGAACAAAAGATGATTGACTTTCGGAGCCGTCGGTGCCACCTTCATGCCTCGGATGCCACTCTTCAATAAACAAGATAAACCCTCCGCTGCAATAAGGAACAAATAGGGGGATATTGGATCCCCTTGACGAACACCACGAGAAGGCATGAAATCATCCCATACACCTCCATTAAAAAGCACCTAAAAAGACACCGATGAAACGCATCTCATTATAGTGTCAGTGAACCTCGGGCTAATGCCCATCTTCAGCATGACAGCCTTCAAGTATGGTCACTCCAATCGGTCATACGCCTTTATCATATCCAATTTAAACGCACAAAACCGATTACTCTTCACTCGCCTGGTTTTCATATAATGCAAACTCTCGTAGGCAGTGATAAAATTATCCATGATGAGACGTCCAGGAACAAACGCCGACTGCTCTTCTGAAATCACCTCTGGAAGAATCATTTTCAGCCTATTGGCTAAGACCTAAGCAATCTTGTAGATTACGTTGCAAAGGCTTATTGGCCGAAATTGTCCTAAAGTTTTTGGACTAGCAATTTTTGGAATCATAACAATGAACGTACGATTGATCTCCTCTGGTGAGTCAACTCCATCGAGCACTCTAACGATCATACCTGTAATCTCGTCACCACACAAATCCCAATGCCTCCAAAAGAAGTGCGCCGGGAATCCATCAGGTCCCGGAGCTTTAGTGGGGAACATTTGGAATAGAGCTTCTTTGACCTCCTCTTTACTATATGGCTTGTTCAAGCGAGCATTCATCTCGGCATCCACCCTGGATGGTATGTGAGAGAGCACTTCCTCCATACCAATTGTACCTTACGAAGTGTAAAGATTAGAGTAAAATTCAATGGCCATTCGTGCCAACTCCTCTGGGTCGGTGCTGATTGTACCATCATTTTTTTGTAGTTGAGTTATCTTGTTTTTTGCCCTGCGAGCACTAGCTTTTTTGTGAAAAAAATGAGTGTTTTTATCACCTTCGGCGAGCCATTGTATCCGTGATCCCTGCCTCATCATGATCTCCTCCGCCAGAGATACTTCAATCATACGATCCTGGACTCGCTTCTCCTCGTCACTTGGTCCTACCCGACCTGGTACTGCCCGCAGAGCAGCTAGCTGCTGTCGCAAGGAGCGAAGCTCCTGCCGGACTGATCCAAAGGAACGGCGTCCTCACTGAGCTAACGCTAAGGCAACTGAACTGAGCTTGGAAGCTAGGTCCGAAATTGAGAGAGAAGGTTGGTTACGGTTCCAAGCTTCCTCCACAACTTAATGAAAAATTTCCTTTGTCTCCCACATACACTCATATCGGAAGGGTTTTTTCAAGACGTGCCTCATATTTGTTGTCTCCAACTCTGTATTAAGCAAAATAGGACAATGATCTGATTTGGCTGCTGTGAGGTGCTCAAGAGATGCAAAAGGGAAAAGTGCCGACCAGCTGGGACTAGCCAACGCACGAGCCACACTCTGCAAAACTCGCCACCCCTTACTCTCTTTCCCACGTCCAGTCAAGTCCTTTGTAGCCTAGGTCAGCAAGCTCACAAACATCCACAGCCTCTCTGAAGCCTGCGATCTGACCACTGTCTCGGGTGTTAGGACCCATGTGCTCCTCCGGACGCAACACCTCGTTAAAATCTCCGATACATACCCATGGGAGTGTGCTCTCCCCTCGTAGCCTCTTCATCGTCTCCCAAGTATTATGTCTCAAGCTTCTATTAGCTTCACCATAGAAACAAGATAAACGCCAAGCATCTGCACCCGGATGTGTAATCCATGAATCTATGTGATACTGCAAAAAAATCTTTCTTGCCAGATTAACATGATCTTTCCAAAAAAATACATAAACCACCACTACGACCGCTACTGGGAACTGCAAAACAACTGGAAAAACCTAATGAACCAGCCAATCCTTCCATTCGGGCCTTCGCAAGCTGAGTTTCAACAATGCAAAGGATCGACGGCGCACACGCCTCCACGAGATCGTGGAGCTCCCTGACTGTCGCGGGATCGCCAATTCCACGACAGTTCCAGCACATGGTCCTCATTACGCCTGGCGGTCCTCCTCGAGGGAGGTCGCCTCCGCTTGTTCCATGTCCCCTCTTCTCCTCCTCCCTGCTTCCTCCTCTTGACAACTTGCAATTTCTCTGGCGTTGTAGTCACATCCTTGCCTGCACTTGTAGAAGTGCCCTCAATCCTTAGCACCATCCCAGCCACTCTTCCAGCCAGTTGCGGCAGAGCTTGGGCACGTATATCAAGAGTGCCGTCTGCTGCCACTAATCTCTTCCTGGTATTCTTCTCCCCTGGGTCAATATTGTCTTGTGATGAATGATCCATAGCGGCCGGTCCAGCGTCCCGGCCCAGACCTGCGCCACCGTGTGCTGCACCCCTACCTGCACCTCCATCCCCTCCTCTTCCCGATCGACCTCCTCTCTCTCCTCTTCTTCCCATCCTCCCTCGCCCACCCATATCTCCCCTGCCCCTTCCAATGAAAGGACGATCATTTGGCGGTTCAGGCTGCCATAACAGCCACTTGCCCCACTCAAAGTTCGAGGGGTCATGCACGCCGTCACCGCATTCTTCAACAATGTGTCCCATGAGCCCGCAAACAAAGCAAAAATCAGGCAGTTTCTCGTAGAACACCTTATATCTCTTGCTGCCCTTCAATGTTAGGGCACAAAACGCAGAAGCGGCTTGTTCACATCTAGAAACACCCTAGCACGAAGAGTACTAGCTGGGTTAATCCTCCCTTCATTTACTATCACCGTGAACGGTGGCTCCCCCACCTTGCCCGCTACCTTCTTAGCAAGCTCCTTCTTCCTGGTGAGGCCATCAGGGAGCCCCTTGATCCTTGCCCAAACCGGAATCTTATTAAGCTTAAATTCCGAGACATCCGAGAATCCATCATACTCCTGTATCACGACTGGGGCCTTCCGAAATAGCCACGGTCCGCCCTCCATGATCCTCCTCCAGTCCCCCAAACAGTGGCATTGCACCAAAAAGAGATTAGGGCCCTTGACGTTAAAAGTAACTCCCCGGGCCAATGACCACGCATTGCGCATCTCATTGAGTAGCGCTGCATGACTAAATGACCGAGTGGTGGGCACCCGGAATAAGCCCAGCCAACGAATATCCTTGATGAGATTGTCTACCTCGTCGGAGAAGTCAAGATCTTCCTCCTCTTCGCCATGGAGGGTCATGCCCGCAAAACTGTCCTCCAGATCCGGCGTCGGCCCCATGTAGTCTTCGTAATATTCCTCCTCCTCGTCCATAGCTGGCGGATCTCCTCCTCTTCGCACTAGCCGCCTCCGTCAGAACTGCTTCCTTCTCCCTTCGATTCTGTCCCCCATCCTGAATTGGTTCAAGTGCTTGTGGATCATCGCCGTTAACCCTATCTTCCAACTCCCTCTCCTGCCTTCCCCCACCGTACTGCGTGGATGGATCCGCCATGCAAACCTCGCACCACCACCGATAGCAGTAGATCTCCCCGCTGACCGAAGGAGATCGCCCGCCGGCGAGAGATTACGTAGACTCTGACCGCCGCCAGAGGAAGGTTGGGAACCCTAGATCACTAGGAAAAAATCCGCCGTCCGATGAGTTTCTTGACGTCCGTATGGGTGTCCCCTCTATAACGTAATATAAGGCCCTTTTTGACACTGCCATAGACTCTAAAAATATCTTATAAAAAGTACTCCCTCCGTTTCTTTTTACTCCGCTTATAAGATTTGGTCAAAGTCAAACAACACAAAGTTTGACCAAATTTATATCAAAAAATATGAACATCTACTATACTAGAACCATATAGTATGAAAATACATTTCATGGTGCATCTGATAATACTGATTTCATGTTATGAATGTTGATGTTTTTTTAATATAAATTCAGTCAAACTTTACAAAGTTTGACTTTGACCAAATCTTATATGCAAACTAAAAAGAAACGGAGGAAGTACCAGATTCCAAAAATCCGCCCTACCGGCGCAAAATGCAGATGGCCCATTCTTAACGTCGCAATCAACGCCATCAGTCCGGCCCATGCCATTGCCAGCATTGGCGGAGCATAGTTCTTTCAGCCAGCCAGCCAGCGTCTTCTCAAAAAAAAAAAAGAAAAACGCCAGCCAGCCAGCGCATTTGCGTAATTCGTCAGCTATTTACACTCCCCACTCCACTCTCGGTTCCCCCGCTGTCCGCTGCCGAGAAGAGGAGGACCAGCGCCTCTGCCCTCTTCGCCGCCCCGCCCCGCCGTTGGAGAAGGCACCTCTACCGCCGCACCTGACCTCCAAGGCTTTCGCCCGCTCCTCTCTGGAGTGGAGGGGGCAGGAGGGGACACAACATCCAGCCTGCACCTTCCTTTTACTGGTACGGAAAATGCCCTAACCTGGCTTGCTTAGGTTGACTGTCTCGTCTCGTGCGCCCAGATGCACGCGGGTTCGCTTGGATTGCTGTAGCACAAGCCTCATTTCCCCATAAATAAATTTGGGGTTTATCTGCCCAAAAACCGCCATGTTACTACGCCTGATTAGATATGATTGTAACCACTGACACGTCATAAAAACATTGACAGTGCGTCATGCGTTTCCAGCAGGGTATCGTTGTTGAGACCTGAATAACATGTTGGTGAGACGGAACACCTTCGCTTCCTGCCCCCTCAATGCCTTTCACCAGTTCGTCATAGGTAATTATTTTCTGCGCACCGAGTTTCGAAAAAACACTAACCAAGTAAGTTACTCCCCTGGATTTGGCGTCAGAATACCATCCGTAGGATTTTATTAATACCATTTCATAGTTATACTAGATAAGAGATACTACTTTGATTTGGCGTAAAGCGTGAGGTCAGCTGGGGTCCAAACAAATATGGATTGCTATTCACAACTTTTGTCATATCGTATCTCTGGTTAAAAGGAAACAGTATTGCTTGAGTTAATATTTTGAATCGGGTGTTCTGAGCATCTATCATGCAGTGAAAACTGAAATGCTTTCTTGGATCACTTGTCTACCCATTCAGTGATGAACAAACTTCTGAAGCTATTACTTCTTATATTATAGTAGGTTTCTGTTACTGTATGATATGCCCAATTCTTGTTATAACTTATATTAGTGAATCTAGTTCGATACTGTAACTGTTAACCGCCAGGATCCTCTGCTCTCTTGTTTCCACATTCATACTGGCAGAGAAATATGATTCTTATACTATAAAAGTCCTGTCTACTCGTGTATTCAGTATGATAAATCAACACTCTTATGTTTATGAGTTCATTTGGATTTCCACACTTGGTATTATTAAGCATGTCCTTAAAGTTTCCATGACTTGCTGCAGTGCTGTTGGCGGTTGTGTACATCCATGTACCAGCCACTGCTATTGTTGCTGTTCCAAGTTCTCATTGTTATACCTTCGACAGTGATAGCCACCTTGTTGACTTTGTATCCTTACAATGCCACTACCCATTACGCGTACTTACTTAGAAACTACATCAATTTCTTTCATATCATTATCTCCTAAGCTGTTGCTAGACATATCTGTCCGGGAAGAATTTTGAATACAGCGAGGAGGTAATTTATCATACATTCATCATAAATTATCCTGAAAAACCATATAGTCTATTTGCATATATCCCGTTTCACCGCAAGTGTATCCAGTTGTACTCACACTACATTGTCATTATCAGGGCTCGGTAACTTCTGACTTGGTCGTCCAGTTGTGTAAAGATGTGCAGAGAAGGTCTCAGGCGGTACGAGTTATGTCATTTTTGTAATTAATGATCTATAGTGTTTTGTTCATCTTGTTTTAAGTTCTTGATGGTCAAATTTTACATTCATTAATTAAAGGTGATGGAGTAGCATAACATCCTCCTTGCATGCTTGTTTCATTGTACCCTATCTGAATGCAGTATTGACATACATCACCATTAATGAAACTGAAAATATCCCAAGATGGCAATTTTTCAAACAGGATGGGGAAGGGGAGTTCCTTACATGGTGAAACTGTCTTATTTAATTCAACGACTCCATCTAAACACACGATAAATCTGGCAATCACTTACTAACACAAAATGCTAGAAACTGCCTGGTGATCTTTCAGTGTGTCAGGAGACTTCACACTGTTACACAGGCAAAGCATAAAATGATTCCCATAGTTGTGACTCTACCAACATTATTTCATAGGAAATGGGTTAACATTATCTAAACATTTCCACACCAGTGTGCAGGCACAATAGTTGTACCAATGTTCTAAGGTGCCAATAGCATAATACATGTTCCTAGGCTGTAGAGAAGATATACTGCAGTATGTTCATTTAAAGAATATAAACCATTATAAGATGTCCATGTGATCCGTTGAAATTTCCGAATATGTGCTTCATTTAGTACGTTTTAACAATTTTTAAAGTGAACCACACTTTCATAGAGAAAGGAATTAGCATTATATAATTATATGTACCCACAGGTAAGAGTGCAAAAGTATAGAAATATAGTACAGGTAGAAGCATAAGCTTATGTAGGTGAGTAGCAGTCCAACACGTGCCTTCTTAATTACAACATCTTCATCTTTCAGGTTCATCTATGTCAGTCATCATTTGTCTGCTCATCTGTGCTCTCTTTTAGGTTACTGTTAAGTATGCTTATTATATGTAAAAAAAAATCGTTCTGTGTAGGCAGCACAAATTTGATTTTATTATTTGATTAATATAGCATACCATGTTGCGATAAAGACAAGTTGTATTAAATGAGGCCAATAGGCAAATATATGTCGACATACAGGTGGGAAATACGCAGGAAACCCCCTATGCAACAGGGGTATTACACAAATAGTATATGTATTATCTAATGCTTTTATCTTGGTCAATCTCAATAATTCTTCTCTCCCAGGGTTTCATTGATTTTGGCCGCTTTATCAATCATCGCTCTTTTCAAACTGGTTCAAAGTCGATTGATTACATCCAGGTAACACTTCCAGAATAATATTAACTTTGTATACAATAAAATAGTGCCTGTGATGTGTCATTGCCACATAGATCAAGACGGGGTTACATCTTCAAAGTTCTGTGATTTTCCTACAATGAGTAATCTATCTGGCTAGATGGGAGGTATTGGCCAAAAGCCGGTGATCTCTAACTTTCAATAGATATCTCATGTAACCTATCTGATGTATATCGTACTACGTGTAATAAGTTAATAACATTCTAATATACTAGTAGTCCATTCCACACGGTCACGTAGGTCGCATTATCCACCTTTCTGTTGTCACGCTAACATACGGATAGAAGGAAAGGGTACATGGAAGTCACACATCAGAGTACACCTGCAAACTTAATCACAAAATTTAAGTAGTGTATTGACTTAAGGGGAAGAAAGCACAAAAACACGAATGTATTAGAACTATGCCTACTAGATCGTGTAACAGTACTAGGCACTCTCCTAGGATACTGGAAAATCCAGTATGAGGTCGATTACGTTGTATAATTACTATAAGGTGAGCAAGCTACTGGTTACCGGGTTTCGGTATCTTGAATGGAACATAAACGGTCATAAGGAGTGATGATTTACAGTCTCAAGTTTTCTACCAGTTATTTGTCGAGGTGGTGTGTTCTTTTCTACATTGAAAGGAACAAATTTAAAGGTTTACACTAGAGTCTTGAAGTCCAGGGTTAAACTCATCTTCAAGCTAATGTTTTGAACTGGATTTAGTCTGTCTAGACCAAAAATACTCCATATATAAGATTTGTCAATTCATTGTGAGGTTCATCAGTGCAAACATTTCCAGCAGAGTACTTCCTAGCTTTCTTAATAAACAATCACTAAACATAATATCGGTTAAAGCATTTTTGTTCATTGCATAATTGCTCTGACATCTTTTCTCGTAGTAGGTTCTCAGCCTTCAATATTCCTTAACCTCTCACATTATTTCAGAGATTTCACAATGGCGATTTAGCAAAATGTGAAACTACATTTGAAGAGATGGGCCGTACTGCACAGGTTTGTTCTAACTTCGATGAGATACTTTGCTGTTTTCACTAATATTTAGTTTTTTTGGGTGAAGTTCCATTTTAGATATCTGGACTAGCATCAATGAGCATATTTGATATTTCAGGTCAACATCATATGTGGACGATGCTCAACTAAAGTATGCAAAGGTCAGCTGCCTTTTCTGTTTTCTGTTTACATTATTTTGTTAATAATCTTCCACCAAATATTTGCAATCTGCCTAAAGTAAAATTAGCATTCGATTTGTGGTTAAAGCCCCTTGGTTACACATATATTTTTGTGTGATTATGTGTGCACTTAGGGAAGTCTTATGGCATAAATCACCATTCTTGGTCATGTTATGGTAACTAAATCCGAGTTTCTGCAAACTTGTACAAAGTTGTGTTTGGCCAATGTGTTGATTCTTTTTGGGTGCATGCCTTTTTGTGGAAGAAAAATTAACGTTGATAAGTTTGCAGATGAACTTGGATGCATTTGCAGCATATCCTATGACGAAAGGATTTGCAGGTAACCATGACAACTTTTATTTGTAGTATTTTTTAAAATAGTTACTCCCTCTATTCCAATATAAGTGTCGTGGTTTTGAACTAAAATCACAACACTTATTTTGGCTTGGAGGGAGTAATTGCTTTTTTTCTATTGATGTCAAAAAGTGAAGAAGCTGCAACTTCTTTCCTAGTTTCTGTATGTTTGCTACAAAATAGAGCTGTTCACTTGTAGTTAAATGTCTTACTATGAAGTCTAGTTTTTCATCCATGTTAGTATGTAGATCAGCTGACCACAGTCAACATGCTCATGATGATTTCTTGCACCTTGTACAAATGGGAGGAATAAATTTGAGTTAAACATAGCACATCATTTCAGGGGAAAGAGGAATGGATATATTTTCTTAGTATGCACACTGGTAAATATTCTCAAAGTATGAAGAAAACAACTTTGGTGCAGAAAATATATAAAAATGCAGAAACCACCAGTTCATTACCTATTTTGAATCTAAAATGTTTTGTCTTTCAAATAGCCAATCACGGTCTTTTTAAATCATGGTGCCTCATAACAGGTACTTATTTTAAATTTATGGTGCCTCATAGCGAGGTTAGACATATAGATTAACATTCCTGCACGACGATGACTATCAGCACTTGACACCGAAATCTGCGGCACATGCAGCACCTTTTTTTTTCTTTTTCGAGAAAATGCATAGGCTTTGCGTCTCATCTCAATGCATATTTTCTGACCGAAAAACTGCGAGGGAGGCCCCGACAGTAAATATTACTCCCTCCTTTCACAAATATAAGATGTTCTAACTTTTTTCTGATGTATATAGACACGTTTTAGTGTGTTTGTTCACTCATTCCAGTCTGTATGTAGTCGATATTGAAATATCCAAAACATCTTATATTTGTGGAAGGAGGGAGTATCAAGTAAGAAAACATATTTACAAGCGGAGGGACTGTATAAAGACTTAAAGAGAATGGGAGAGTATACATAGGGAGAGCAGGGGATATACACCAAGAAGAAGAGGGGACAGAGGGGCTGCCTGTTTTTCTATCCATGAAGTCCATACTCCCTTGTGTTGAACCTATCTTTAACTCGAAGTACAATTGGACTTCCAAATACACTTGGTAACCGCTGGACACTGCTCCTCCTCTAGCCCATAACCATCCCTCCACCTCTCTGCATTGAAAACTACAGCATTGGGCTGCTTCTATATCCACTCATTGTCTGAATTCTCTTTATGTTTGGTACAAGGAAAAGGGAAATGAAAATGTTTGGTTGATAAAAATACGGCTCTAAATTCCGTAAAACCAAAAGAACTGCAGTAGCCAGAACTTTGAGCATCGTATACTTCTAAATGTGCCTGTACTGCTTATTTTCGCTGATCTGTTGCCTGCTTTCGTGTGCTTACGGCATTATTTTTCTTGTGTACTCTGCAGCTGAACATGTTCCCTTTTTGTCCAGGGCGGTTGTTGAGCTAGCCATTCCTTGTCCTAAAAGAGGTCCAAGAGTTTTTAAGGGTTTCACTGTGGGCTTCCACCCCCGGTCATCAGAAGTGGTAAAGCTAGTTCTTTCTTTGGGTATTAATCAGCGATGAAGTTGATATTACATCTCAGCTCGGTTCCTCTAGGTTTACAATGGATTGACTCAATTGGGATTCGAACAACTTCATCATGGGTTTAGGTAAGAGATCATATCAAAATATCCTTCCAAGTTTAATGAGATTAGTGAATTTTTGGGGCATAGTTTAAAGTTTCAGCTTATACAAATAAGCCTTATTAAATGGCAGCTAGGAAGTTTAACTGCTTTCATATGAAAAATGAATTGTTTATAAGGTTCGCTTGCTAGGTTCACTTGGTTATATTTGTAGGCAATGTATGAACCCACTATTATGACTTATCCTCAAACACACTATGAATTCGTGCTTGGAAACCCGTAACTGTTAGAGTATTACATATATAGCCATGTAACCTTTTCGTATTTACCCCATTGTATAAGGGGTTTCCTGCATATATTCCACACATGTACATTTATATATACTGGCCTTTGGCCTCCTGAAAATACAAGTTGCATATTTCCTAACATGGTATTAGAGCCTAGGTTCTTTTTTCGCACGCGCAACTCGTGCTCCTCCCGATCCGATCTCTTGCACAGCCGCCGCCGCGCTACTTCTTCCTTCCCTGCCGCAGGCTGTTCCTGCTGACGGCCTGTTCTCGTGGCGGCTTGTGTTCCCCGCTGAAGGCAGTCCGGCCTGCTTCCGAGTCTTGCTCGATCCCGTGGCTGGATCCTGCTGCTGCCTCCCGCTATAACCGCTGCCTGTGTCTCTCGATCTTGCAATCGATCCATCGATCGCTGGTTGGTGGCTCGTTCTCGTCGCCGCCCACGTACTGCACCGGAGCCCGTCACCAGTGCACCAGAGCCCGTCGCCCCCGTCCGCTGCGGGCTCCTTCCACCCACTGCTCCCGGCTGCTCCTCGCCCGCCGCCAGTGCACCGGAGCCCGTCGCCCTCGCTCGCCCGTCCGCTGCGGGGTCCTTCCACCCGCTGCTCCCGGCTACTCCACGCCCCGCCACCAACTCCGCCCCTGACTCCCGCCCGCGTGGCTGAGGCCTCTCCAGATCGAGCCCCCGCCCCGTTGGTTCCTGCATCGCATCGCCTCGCTGGGTGCGGTTCTGTCTGGTACTACTGCCTGCTAAAAAAAAGAGAAAAAAAAACGATGTCTTCGTCATCTGGCTATGTTGCTGTTCCTTGCTGTCCGCTAATCTTTGATGGTACCAACTACACTGAGTTTGTTGGCTTTATACGCATTCATATGCGTGGTCTTCGTCTTTGGGGCGTTCTTTCTGGCGAGGTCCCCAGTCCGCCGTGTCCGATTCCTCCTGTGGCTCCTACTCCGCCGACGCCACCGGTTCTTCCAGCGGACGCTACTCAGGTGGCGAAGGATCCAGCTAAGCTTGCTGACGAGGCTGCTGTTAGTGCTTATGATGAGCGGGTTTCGACTTATGAGGAGGCTCTTTCTACTTATCATCAGGCTCTGTCTGCTTACACCCAGTGGCTCGATGATGATGCTCGCGCTGCAGCTGTTCTCACTGCTAGTGTTCTTCCTCAGTTTGCCTCTGAGTTTCTGGGCCTACCTACTGTCTTTGAGATGTGGACCCGTCTTCGTCAGCGCTATCAGCCCTTTGGTGATGCCTTATACTTGTCTGTGGTTCGCCAGGAACATGCTCTTTAGCAGGGTGACTCTACTGTTGATGATTTCTATGCACAGAGTTCTGCTATCTGGCGTCAGCTTGATTCTCTCTGCACTGCTGGTTGTCGCAATTGCCAGTGCTGCCAGGCTGTGCGGGCTGATTTGGAGTTCCATCGCGTCTACGAGTTCTTGTCTCGGCTTCGTAAGGAGTTTGAGCCCCGGCGTGCTCGGTTATTTGCTCGTGGTCGTATCTCCCTCATGGAGGCGCTTTCTGAGATTCGTGTTGAGGAGACTCGCCTCTGTGGCGCTGGTTTACTTGAGGTTCCTTCTGTGCTCGCTGCCCGGTTTCCTGCTCAGCCGCATGCTCCACCGACTCCTTCCTGCCCCAGTGCTCTGCCACTCTTGCCTACTCCTACAGGCGGTCAGGGTCGCTCTCGTCCTCATTGCGGCTACTGCAATACGGATGGTCATGTTGAGTCTCAGTGCTTTCAGAAGAAGAAACACCTGTGTAAGGCACGATCATCAGCTTCAGGGACTTCTTCTACTTCGACATCTTTAGCCACTGCTTTGACTGAGCAGGATATTTTGCGACTTAAGCGTTTGCTTGCCGCTTCAGGTTCTCCTTTGACGGGTATTGCAGGTTTTGTGACTGATGCTTCCCGCACTGAGCAACCACCCTCTACGCAGTCAGGTACATCCTCATGGGTTTTGGACTCTGGAGCTTCTTTTCATATGTCTTCTCATTCTTCCACTTTGTCCTGTCTTAAATCGCTTGATTTTCCTGTTCATGTACTCACTGCTGATGGTACTCCTCTTTCTGTTGCTAGTCGAGGCAATCTTACCACAACTTCTTATACTGTTCCTAATGTTGCTCATGTTCCTCAACTTACCATGAATTTGTTTTCTGCTGGTCAACTTATTGATTCTGGTTGTCGCGTCATCCTTGACGTCGACTCTTGTTCTGTCCAGGATCATCGAACACACACTTTGGTTGGGGCTGGCCCTCGCCGCCGTGACTCTCAGGGTCTTTGGGAGCTTGACTGGCTTCATGTTCCTTCCGCTGCCACCACCATCGCCAGTCCATCCGCTTCTGTCGCTTCAGCTACCGGCTCCTTCCAGCAGTGGCATCATCAACTTGGTCATCTTTGTGGTTCTTGTTTGTCGTCTTTAGTTCGTCGAGGCCTTCTGGGGTCTGTCTCAGGAGATGTCTCTTTAGAGTGTCAGGGTTGTCGACTTGGTAAACAGATTCAGTTACCGTATCCTACTAGTGAGTCAGTGTCCCAACGTCCTTTTGATTTAGTCCACTATGATGTATGGGGTCTGGCTCCCTTCGCTTCGAAAGGGGGTCATCGATACTATATTATTTTTATAGATGATTTCTCTCGTTACACTTGGCTATACTTTATGACTTCTCGAAGTGAAGTTCTCTCCATATATAAGCGTTTTGCTACCATGGTTCACACTCAGTTCTCTTCGCCTATTCGTGTGTTTCGTGCCGCTGGCGAGTATATTTTCAAGATGTTGCGTGGTGTTCTTGCTGAGCAAGGAACTCTTTCTCAGTTCTCTTGCCCTGGTGCTCATGCTCAGAATGGCGTGGCTGAACGCAAGCATCGCCACCTTCTTGAGACGGCTCGTGCATTGATGATCGCCGCCTCTCTCCCCCCTCACTTTTGGGCTGAGGCCGTCTTCACTTCCCACTATCTCATCAATCTCCAACCACCCGCTGCTCTATAGGGTGGTGTTCCATTCGAGCGTCTTTTTGATCGTTCTCCTGATTATTCGACGCTTCGGTTGTTTGGTTGTGTTTGCTATGTTCTTCTTGTCCCTCGTGAACGGACCAAACTGACTGCTCAGTCTGTTGAGTGTGTCTTCTTAGGCTATAGTGATGAACATAAGGGTTATCGTTGTTGGGATCCTATCGGTCCTCGGATGCGCATTTCTCGGGATGTGACTTTTGATGAGTCTCGTCCCTTCTATCCGCGTCCATCTTCCTCTACTTTTTCAGTGGAGGATATCTCTTTCCTCATCTTTCCTGACATCTCTCACCCCCACCGAGCCTTTATCTATCAGTCCTGCTAACTCTGCTTCTCCACCTATTATCGATGATTTGCTGCCACCATCTCCCACGGTTTCCTCATCTCGCATGTCACTGGATTCTGCACCTTCATCCCAGGTGCCTTCTTCGTCTCCACCCCCCGATTGTACCTCGACGATTCCTCCTCGTATTCTTCCATCTTTTTCTCAGTATTATACTCGTTGATCACGTACTATGGATGCGTCTACTGATGTGCCCTCCTCCTCGTCTTAGCCTACCTATGGCTTACGTTCTCGTCCGCTTCCGCCTGTTGATCGCTATGGTTTTTCAACCGCTGGTGCTGCTGTTCTTGAGCCGACTTCTTATCGCCAGGCTGTTGTTCATCCTGAATGACAGTTTGCGATGGCAGAGGAGATTGCTGCTCTTGAACGCACCGGTACATGGGACCTTGTTTCTCTTCCTCCAGGTGTTCGTCCCATCACTTGTAAGTGGGTCTACAAGGTTAAGACTCGCTCCGATGGTTCTCTTGAGCGTTACAAAGCTCGTCTTGTGGCTCGTGGCTTTCAGCAGGAGCATGGGCGTGATTACGACGAGACTTTTGCTCCTGTGGCCCATATGACCACTATTCATACCCTCCTTGTAGTGGCATCTACACACCACTGGTCTGTATCTCAGCTTGATGTTAAGAATGCCTTTCTTAATGGTGCGCTGCGTGAGGTCTACATGCAACCACCACCTTGGTATTCTGTTCCTGATAGCATGGTATGTCGTCTTCGTCGCTCTCTCTATGGCCTTAAGCAAGCCCCCCGTGCCTGGTTTGAGCGTTTTGCCTCTGTGGTGACTGTCGTTGGTTTTTCAGCGAGTGCTCATGATCTAGCGTTGTTTGTCCACCTTTCACCTCGTGGACGGACTCTTCTTCTTCTATATGTCGATGACATGATCATCACCGGTGACGATCCCGAGTATATTGCCTTTGTAAAGGCCCGCCTTAGTGAGCAGTTTCTTATGTCTGATCTTGGACCTCTTCGCTACTTTCTTGGGATTGAAGTCTCTTCTACCTCTGATGGATTTTTTATATCTCAGGAAAAATATATATAGGATCTTCTTGCTCGTGCTGCTCTTACTGATGAGCGCACTGTTGAGACTCCCATGGAGCTCAATGTTCACCTTCGTGATATTGATGGTGACCTCTTGCCTGATCCGACGCGTTATCGTCATCTTGTTGGGAGTCTTGTCTATCTCGCTGTCACTCGTCCGGATATCTCTTATCCGGTTCATATTCTGAGTCAGTTTGTCTCTGCTCCCACTTCCGTTCACTATAGTCACCTCCTTCGTGTTCTCCGGTATCTTCGGGGCACGATCTCTCACTGTCTATTCTTTCCTAGCTCCAGTTCTTTACAGCTTCAGGCCTATTCGGATGCTACGTGGGCTAGCGATCCCTCCGATCGCCGTTCACTTTCTGCTTACTGTGTTTTTCTTGGTGGTTCTCTCATTGTGGAAGACGAAGAAACAGACTGCAGTTTCCCGTTCGAGTGCAGAGGCTGAGTTACGAGCTATGGCTCTTTTGACGGCAGAGGTGACTTGGTTACGGTGGTTACTTCAGGATTTTGGTGTTTCTGTCACTACACCTACCCTGCTTTTATCCGACAGTACAGGTGCTATTAGCATTGCGCGCGATCCTATGAAGCATGAGCTCACCAAGCATATTGGTGTTGATGCTTTCTATGTACGTGCTGGTGTGCAGGATTAGGTTATTGCTCTTCAGTACGTGCCTTCGAGTTACAGTTGGCGGATTTTCTGACGAAGGCCCAGACTCGAGCGCAACATGGCTTCTATCTCTCCAAACACAGTGTTGTTAATCCACCATGAGTTTGAGGGGGGGGGGGGTGTTAGAGTATTACATATATAGCCATGTAACCTTTTCGTATTTACCCCATTGTATAAGGGGTTTCCTACATATATTCCACACCTGTGCATGTATATATACCGGCCTTTGGCCTCCTGGAAATACAAGTTGCATATTTCCTAACAGTAACCACCTACCGCCTGATGGAAGAAGAACTGCAGTACTTAGCTCATCTTTTAAGAATCCTTTCCATGTCATTTTTTTTTGCTGATCTCTTTGGTTACTTTATCATACTTTCTCTGTTCCTAAATATAAGACCTTTTAGAGATTTTACTAGGGACTACATACGGATGTATACAGACAGTTTTAGAGTGTAGGTTCACTCATTTTGCTTCGTATGTAGTCCATAGTAGAATCTCTAAAATGTCTTATATTTAGGAACAGAGGGAGTAGTGAATAAGGATTTTGAAGCAGCTTGTAATTCCAACGTGAGTATATACCATAAGATATGTCATCACATGCTGCTTAAAGCCGAAATATTTACTAGATGTGGTCAAGACTTCATGGTGTATTAACATAACTGAAGTCTGACATATATCAAATATGGATTGGGTAGCGTCTAGCAATCGGAGCTATCTCTGATGCACATGGTCTGATTCAAAAGCTGACTTGGTGACACTATTGGATTTTACCTGGGATCCTATTCTAGCACCTGTGGCACTTTGCCGTAACTTACATTCGACAAAATGTTCAGATATTACAATTTCAATAAATAGCTAATAGGAGTGCTTTGAGCACTGAAGTCCTTGATAATGCATACGTTTATCATTGATGGTAGATGTAATAATTTACACCATTGCTTATATGGATACATATAAATCATTGCAGTTTGTTTTCTGTGCAGCTTTCCAAGTGAGCAGATTCACGTGTCTTTATATCTTAGCGCCGTGTCTTCTCTTGCAGATCTTGTTGGAAAACCTACCTTCAGGGTAAGGAAAGAGACTTGGGACTGTAAAACCTATACATTCTATGCCCTTATGGTTTTCTTTATTTTACCTTAGTTTGTGTTGGTTTTGCACATAGTTAGTTCCTCTTTGGGGTAAGCGGTGTTTCTTAACTTTGTTATCAGTATTGGTCAATGGATGAACTGTTGTCGTTCGAACCGGAAGCTGAGAATATCAGGTAACACTAATAGGCTACCTGATACGACCGCCTGTAATTTAACTATGATGATCGCTGAATACAATGTCTGCACCTAGTATTAAATATGGTACAGGCGTTTTCCAAGATGAAGATGGATTAGTAGGCGCCACATCTAAGCAGGACATAGTTGTACAAATGATGAACAAGGACGGAGATTTTTGAGTTGAGAAAAATGTACAAGGAAAGCATCAGGTTTTGGTGCGCCAAATTGTTGTGATTATTTGCTAATCCTTGAGAGGTTTAGTTGCTGCTACGTGTGGGAATTGATCCGATCGATTCCGTGCGTAAGCTTCTGTTCTTTGGTCTTCTTGCAATTCATTTGATCCGAAGAGACGATCTGCTACTTCGTCGTCTACGTCAATTATTACGAGAACTGGTCGTCGTGTTTGTCGCTGATTCTTGTGTACCGTGAAAGATTGGGCCTACGAACGACTCGCCGTCTAGTCGGGTCATATCACTACCACAATCATTAGTGCTAACCAAACAAATGAGTGCACTTCATTGTAACTAGTAGCTATCACCATTGGTGCTAACCATATTCCTGTTGTATACCTTATCTGTAGAACTCTGCATATAATTTCCTTTTGCTTCTTCCACTACACAGGTTAACCCGATGAAAGGGCTAGATGTTATGCTTACAGGATCAGGGGCCAATGGTGCCGTGCCTACTGCCCTGTCTCCAACAGTTCTGAATGTGAATTGGATATGTTAGTGATTTTTCTGTCTCCACATACTGATGTCTTTTTGTGCCTATTAACAAATGAGTTTGCATATTTTGTAGGTGAAATCATTCGAAGTAATCCATACGTGGTGAATGTTTCAATCCCAGTGGCGGGCTACGATCCAATCGAATTCACACTTACCAAAGAATGTGGTTGGTTCTATTCAGACAATCGCCAGCTGTGCACATAGATTTTCATGTATTGGGAATTGTTACAGTAGCTTCACTAGATCTTGATTGATGTCCTAGAAATAACGCAGAAGATGGGCTTATGCAAATCCCTGTTGAGATAACTTCATACTTGCAAAGATTCCATAGGTTTAAATTTGGATACTGTGGGAAAAGAATTCAAAAGATTTATAGCATAAGCATCTGAAGATTTAACTTGTGCAATGGATGAGCATGTTGCAATCTCGACTCAGAGTTTGAAAAATCTTCCATGGCTAATGTTATTTTGTTTGTGACAAAAAGTTTCTGTGTTTTCGTTAATTTACTTGTAAGGTTGCGAACATTGTAAATCGGGAGTATGATACAACAGAATGACATGTTGATGATACATGTGGTAATTTAAATTATTAGGAACATATGAATAGCTACTGCATGTGTTCTTATATAAGGAAAATATTCATATTTCAGAGCATTTGGTCAGTTTTCATAATCTATCATTCTTGTGCTTTCATATATGTGATATATAATGCTTTTGGTCAGTTTTTGTGGGCCTGTAAATCTTGGCCTAGTTTTGTTTTGGTAATATCTGTTGTCTGTGTAGGTTACACACAAGAAAGAGGGAGTGATTCTATGAGAGGGTGGGCAACATTTGGAATTGTTTCTTGCATGTATGTGTTTCTTGAACTTTAAAAGTTTGTTTATGGTAACGTCAGTTATATCATGATTTTTTCTTATATTATTACCATCATTCCTGTGTTGTTGCTGTTGCATGTCTTGGGGTGTGTTTGTTTGGGCTGCAACTTCTTTGGCTGCAGCTGCAAGGGCTCCAGCTGGAAGGAGCAGCTGTAGCTGGAAGGTTGTAGCCGAAGTGCAGTCGTTTGGTGTGTTTGTGCTGTAGTAGCTGCAGCTGTTGCTGAAACATGTTGAAATGATCAGAACGCCCTCTGTTCTTCTGTAGAATGGGTGTAAGTGCTAATTATACTGTTTTAACAGTAAATGCCTGATTATGTGCTAATTATACTCTTTTTTTGAAGTATATGAATTATTTAGTCAAAAAATACTGCAAAAAATATAAGCAGATCGATATACATCTATTGGTACAAATGCAAAATCAGTTTTTGGCCAAGCTCTGTACAGCTGCATGAACAGATGCCCATATGCGAGCACGTAGGCAGCAGAGCACACACACACATGCGAGCACACAGGCAGCAGCGCACACAGCGAGCACGCACGCACCCAGGCAGCAGCGCACACACGCATGCGAGGGAATAGAACGAACCGGTAGTGGCATCTGGTGCGTATATAGTAATTTAGTGGGAGGGTAAAACCGTCATTCGCCAATTTGGAGCCAGCTCCCGCTGCCAGAAGCCCGAAACGGCAGCTACGGCTTCTGGGCATATTTCGTGGAGCGCTCCATCCAGCTACTGCTTGAAGCCGGTCTAGAAAAAGGTTGTTTGTTTGGGCTCCGGCTTTTAGAGCGTAGAAGCTGGTGGAGCCGCTGTTTGGAGCCCAAACAAACACACCCTTGGTGTTGCTTCTCATTGTGTGTTTGCAGTACTGACTTTCGTGCTGTTTGTGTGCAGATTCATTGTCTTATCGAGCCTACTTTGTTGTGGAGGATTCATCTACAAAACTCGTGTGGAGCATCAGGTTTTATTTTCGAACTTCATTAAACTTTTTGTTTGGCTATTGAGCATTGCCATATTGGAAGTTCTCTTGAAAACATGGCACCTCTGAACCAATTTCAGGATAGTTTACATGCACTGCCTGGGATGACTACTGTGTCTGCCTTTCTGGATACTGTAAGTACTTCAATTTGAATTCTGAGCCTCGTTATTTCCTGACCAAATCACTGACGATCGTGCTAGTTTATAGTACTTACCTACTACTTCCTCTGCTAACAAATATAAGATGATTTGGATATTTCAATCCGGACTACATCCGGACTGAAATGAGTGAACAAACACACTAAAACGTGTCTATATACATCCGATTCACAAAAAAGTTAGAACATCTTATATTTGTGAGCAGAGGGAGTACTTTATAATCTAATAATCATTCATCAGGTTGTAAGACCAAGAGGCTACCTGCGAGCAGGTGATCCTAGTGGAAATCATGCAAGCCAAGTATCATGGGAGAACACTTCTGCTAGCACACCAGCAGCACAGAGGACAAATGATGGACGATATGGGACAATATGAGCCATGCTTAGTTTTGTGGATTTGTCTTGTAGGTTTGCACTTTGTACTCATTTAACTTGGGCTTTATTTAATCGTTTTCTTGTATATATGTAACTGCATCTGAAATCAGCTTTCCGAGTTTTCTTCTTTGCATCTTCCACCGAAAAGAAACCAAATGTTTCAGAGCAAAAGAAGATAAGATATCTTTCATTGAAAGGAATACAATTACATTTCTGAATGAAAAATCAATCTGAGGACACATTTCAAACTATGTCACCGAACATTAGCAGGATGACATTTAAATGACAAACCGTGCAAATCACAAGCAAAAGAACCCATGGAACTTGATGACTAGCGGACGTGATTAACCCTGCGGCAGTTCATACGGATTTCTCCATCAGAACCCAAGAGGGGCTTTGTGTTCCCCATCTTGATTATAGAGTTCACGTAGTGTTCAAAGAACAAGGACTCATTTTCTGCATAACTTTTGACCAGGTGTGCTATTTCTGGGTCCTTTCCAGTCCACAAAACCTGATCTGAATTAAGAAGACCTCTTCCCTCCACTATCAACTTGTAATAGCTGTTGTCGAATTTCGGAGGGCTGGCAAAATCTAGTGGGGTGATGTTGTTATCACCTCCAGTGCGTGGGCAGACTGATGCCAGTTTGTGATAGAACCTTTTCTCCAGTGTCATGTCCGGTTTGTTATCTCTATGCTGATTGTAGAGCCGTTGTTTGAAACTAACACATCTGGCCATTCCGATGGTGTGGCTACCTGTGGGAATGTAGTAAGATGGAAGGTGTTATTGATAGGATAATATGCTGACCTGGTACTTGGCCAGCGGTAACAACTATATTTGTGGTATTAAATTGGAAACTGCACTGCTGGTTCAAGGCCTACAACGAAGATCTAACTGAACACATAATATAGACGATTATGATCTGAAGCCTTTTGTTACTTTTATGCTGTTCCGGTCATCTCTTTCGAGCAGATACATTACTTGCAGCTTCATGCCCTTTTGTTTATCCACTGCATGTTTTTTCTTACTGTTTTTTCAAGCTTAAGTTTATGACACTAAGCCAGTGTACAACCGGCCATTTCTAGCTTATTTGACTTTCCTAACAAACCTTTTTGTTTTATTACATTACCTCAAATGTGTACTTTAAACATTGAAAAGGTGACACATACCTGATAGTGCAACAAGGTCTGTTTTATCCAGTCCTTGCCTTCTGAAGAATTTTACAAGACGATGCAATGTTGCATTGGGTGGAGGTAGGTTCTTATTTGCTAGCTTCATATATGCTGTCTTCGAATCCCTCCTTCCTAGCGGGAGCTCCCAGTATGGTCCACCACTCTGTCATATCAAATATGTGTAACAACATCACAACCACATATTTAATTGAGCACATCAGTGGTTTTCAGTCTTCTGTTCCTCTTAAATACGTTGACATAAAGTAGTTCCTTTGAGAAATTCTCTGTTTCTCGCCACTATACATCAGTAGTTTTCAGTCTTCTGTTCCTCTTAAATACGATAACGTAAAGTAGTTCCTTTGAGAAATTCTCTGTTTCCCCCCACTGTACATCAGTAGTTTTCAGTCTTCTATTCCTCTTAAATACGATAACATAAAGTAGTTCCTTTGAGAAATTCTCTGTTTCCTCCACTACACAAGCAGTCTAGCACAGGTTCATATTATTCTTTTAGAAAATGATCACAGGTTTATATGGCATGGAAAAAACAGATATACTTACCAACACGGTTGAACCTCTGGCAGCTAGGGCAATAGTATCAGCACAAGAGACTGTGTGTGGACATGCTTCTTCAAGTGCAGCTTTGATCTCATCTATGACTTCGAATCCTCTAATAGAATTCTTGTTGGGAAGAGCGTTCTTCTCGCTTGCGACCGCCTTGCTGTCATCCAGCAGAACCGATGCATCGCACCCCTGAAATTCGACGAAAATATTTTCTTATCTATAATAGCTGAACTAGTTATGACTGGTTGTAGTAGCTGAAATCACGGTGTTCTGGGTTATCAAGGAAATGCACAATTCAAACTTATGGTGAACTGTGTGGTTGTAGGAATGTTTGTTTACTAGTTGATCTGCATTTGAATTGTGCTTAATAATGATAATAATAATTACTTGAACAAAGCAGTCATGGAAAAGGAGCCTGAGAAGGGACGCGGCGATGCGCGGTTCCTTGGCAATCGCCTTCTTCAGGACGGAGACTACAATCTCATCAGCTTGTGGGCATGTGGAGCTGTAGAAACCTGGAGAAAGACCTAACTTTGGACCGTGCTCAACTGGATGGGCAACCTCACCCTCACCCTCATGGTGAGCAGGGAAGAAGGCAAGAGAGGCTGGGAAGTAGAAAGAGGCAACTATGATGGCAACAAGGAATCTGTTGGATGAATCCATGGGCTTTGATGCAAATGCTGCTGTGATTTGGTTCTTGCTTACGCTTCCATTTTATAGAACTACGCACTGCTAGTGCGATGATTCAAGTTCGACCTCATGCATCATTCCATTTCCATCCACTCCACTCCACCTGCATGTATGTATGTATGTGCTTCAGGTGTACCTGATCTCTAGAGATAGCTTTCGTTTAGTCCCTTCATCACTTTCCACTATCTCATGTCATAAGCCCTTGCCTGCTTTTATCCTATCATTGGTTTGGTTCCGAATGAAGGGCGGCGGCAATTTTTTTTAGTATCATAGTAGTATGGATATGCTTTGTGCATGGGCAGCATAATGGCGTTGCAAAAGCCCTGTTAGTGTGTACTCTCTTTAAGGGTGAGGTTTTGCTTTGCTGGGAACACAAAGCGTTAACGCATCTGCTCCACCTAGTTTAGCTTAATCATGCCAGCTGATACTAATATAGATGCAAAATGATGGTATCAGCTCAGCTGCACCTACTCCAAATGATCCCAGCAACGCCGTCGATGGGACAAGCGGAAGGAAAAGCGCATCAGATAATTTCGAGGAGACATTGAATTATATGCCAAAGGAGTAGTACTGTAGTAAATTGTTAACGTCATCCTGTGCATGTCACCTCAGCCAGGACGAGGCTAGGACTTGAGGTTAGGTAAGGCCTGGACTTGTGTTGACGTGATGCGACGTCAGACATGAGGTAGAAGAAGAAACAAGCCGTGTCCGACTGTCCGGCATTAAAGGGCGCGCCGGAAATTCTAGTTACACTGGCTGGCTGCTTCCGACGGCGCGGCTTCTTGGGAGAGTTAAGAGCAACGATCCACCATCCAGCTTCAGCAGCCTCATTCTCTTTGACCATGCATGAGCAAAGTCATCGAGCTGATCACAATAAATTCACAAGGGTACGTAACGTAGCTAACTTTGTCATTGTCACCGGACAAACCGCCCAGGCTACCTCGCTACTCTCCAGGTCAATCATCACTCTACAATAGGAAGAGAGAGGAGTTCCTGCTTTCCTTCCCTGGCCACGGCCACCGCATCATACTCGATATTTGAGGGTCAGTTAATATGGGACCGATACATCCATCCATTTGAGCGTCAGTTGATATGGGACAGAGGGAGTAGCAATTACCAATTGCACGCGCTCACTCCGATTCAAACATCCTTTTGCTGATTTTTGAGGGATTCTTTTGCTATTTGCAGTTTCTTCCATGTCGAGCAATATTGATTTGTTTCTAGACCATTGGATTTGACTTATACTCTCTCCGTTCCTAAATATAAGACCTTCTAGAGATTACACTATAGAATACATACGGATGTATGTAACATATTTTAGAGTATATAGATTCACTCATTTTGCTTCGTATGTAGTCTTATAGTGAAATCTCTAAAAGGTCTTATATTTAGAAACGAAAGGAGTATATCGTTTTAAACTGAAGAAAAATATAAGACACATATAATGTCGAATAAGGGTTCACAACCATCTCTACTGACCACCATCCACATCAATGCTGTGCATCTTGAAGAGCTTGTGTATGTTATATTTGCACCGTTAGTGGGGAGCTAATAGTATTCTCATTGTTTGTCATTTCTTATCCAACAATGTTCAAAGCAAGATTTTTTTCCTAGGGAAATGTTCAAAGCAAGTTTGTTACGAGAATTACCTTCCTCAGTGCTGAGTATATTACATGCACCTCATAACGAAGAAATGACATGTGTGGACCCACATTAATTAGAAAGAACTCCCTCTGTGGCAAAATAAGTGATGTAAATTTAATACTAAGTTAGTAACAATTTTGTACTAAAGCAACGCCACTTATTTTAGGTCGGAGTGATACTAAATTATTTTGCGAAAGTTTCTAATATACTCCCCGGTTCTTAAATATAAGTATTTCTAGAGATTCCACTATGAACTACATACGGAGCAAAATGAATGAATCTACACTCTAAAATTTGTCTATATATATCCGTCTGTAATTCATAGTAGAATCTCTGGAAAGAGTTATATTCAGGAACGGAGGGAGTACAACAGAGAAGAACCTAGCATCTAGACTTTTGCAAATTTATTTTGATTCTAGCTAGATGTTTGTGTATACAAACCGCCACCATTGATAGATCTTTTGATGAATTGTTTGGTAAAATGAATCTAAATAAACAAAATGTGGTCATACTTGAATGATTGTTTGCAGGTTACATTTCCTCGGCTATAATTTTTGCATCTCACTTCCAAAGCCCTTGATAATCATAACGGTATGCCGTGACTTTAATGGATTCTTAAATATTGTAAGATTTGTTTTTCGAGAAGGATCAAATATGTTAAGATGTTGTTAAAAAAACAATTTGTCCTTTCATCATTGGTACCACATACTTTTCTCTTTCTCTTGCATAGCACCCCTTACAGAAATCTTGAGTTCATCACAAAAAACCTTCTGGCCTGGTTCCCAGATTACAACCACACACCTGCTTATTAAACCAGAACATGACACCAACTCCACTCCGCGTACGATTACACATTCAAAGACTCAGTTCAGTGGAAGTTGTTGAGCCTCCTGCAGTTCTTCCTGATCTCCCCCTGCGACCCGGTGAGCGGCGTGATGTTGCCCATGTTCACCATGGACTGCGCGAAGTGCTGGAAGAAGAGGTGCACGTCGTTGGCGTACGCCTTCACCAGCGCCGCCGTCTCGGCGCTCTTGGTGAGCAGCACCTCGTCGGAGCTCAGGAGGCCCCTGCCGGCCAGGATGTTCTTGAAGTAGAAGTTGTCGAACTTGGTGGAGCTGACGGCGTCCAGCGGGAAGAGGTTGTTGTCGCCGCCGGAGCGCGGGCAGCCCTGCCTCAGCTGCGCCGCGAAGGACACGTCCAGCGTGCTGTCGGCGAGGCCGTTGCCCGACTGGTTGTACAGCCTCTGCCGGAAGCTGGTGCAGCGGGACAGGCCGATGGTGTGGCCGCCTGAGAGCGCGACGACGTCGACGACGTTGAGGCCGAAGCGCTTGAACTTGGTGATGATGGTGGGGAGGGTGTTGTTGGGTGCTGGAATGTCGTTGTTGGAGCCCTGGATGCTGGCGCCCAGAGAGTCCCTCCGCCCGAGCGGCACCTCCCAGTACGGGCCACCGACCTGCAGGTTGTTGATTAGAGTCACACATGCTGGCTGGATTGATGGGCTTTTGCGAGGAGAGGAAAGGTGGCGAACGTACGAGGATGGTGGAATCGCGGGCTGCGAGGGCGAGGATGTCGGCGCAGGAGACGGTGCCGGGGCAGGCGGTCTCGAGGGCCACCTTGATCTCGTCGACGACCTCGAACCCCCTGATGGAGTTCCTGTTGGGGTTGGACCCCTTCTCGCTCACAATGTTGGTGCTGTTGTCCAGCAGCACGGACGCGTCGCAGCCCTAGAAAACGGGAAAAATATCGTCACACGAACATTCCACACAGGCAGCATTATTGTACATTAGATTAATCAATCCGAAAATATTTTATTGAACCATGATTTAACCGAACCTATGCTCCACACCTCTCTTAATCAATCACTCTCTCTTTGGAAAGAAGAACGGTGCAATCATGCATGCTATCCATGATGCCACCCAGACCAAAAAAAAAAACAGTGCAGTGCCCGCATGGGCTACGTTTGTAGGATATATATAGCCTATCACCGGTTAACAGTTAGCCTAAAACCCACAGTACAGATTCTTCCATGCTGCTGCTGTGCTGAGGATAACTTTTTAAAATTCTAATAGGTGAAAATTTGCACGTCGCGCTATGTGTTCGAACAGCTAATTAAATTTAGCAAACAAAGCATGCATCTAATGGTGCTCAAAGTATAGAGATACCTTGACGAAGCAGTCATGGAAATGCAGCCTGACGAGGGAGGCGGCCATCCTGGTCTCCCTGGCGACGGCCTGCGCCACGATGGAGTGCACGATCTCCTTGGCCTTGGGGCACGAGTGGTCGTAGAACTGAGGGAACAGGCCGCCGTAACCCGGGTTGCCGACGACGGCGCCGGCGAGGAGCAGCGGAGACACGAGGCAGAGCACAACCAGGCAACCCATGGAGGTCGCCATTGTTGGACGGATGTAAGCAAAAACTACTTTGCTTTGCACTATGTTGAGAACGAAGAGAGAGCTGGTAGCTAGCTGCTGCTTGTGTGCCTCTGCTTCTCTTGTTGTGGGTGGGTGGTGAGATGAAGCGAGCATGGAGTGGGTTTATATAGCGGGAGGATGGAAGGAAGGGAAGAGGAGTGGTTCGGAGCAGAGGACACGCCGACACGGTGAGGTGCAGCAGGGTTGTTAGGCATACCGAGTAGCTGAGCTGAGCTTCGCTAGGCACCGTTGTCAACTGCTTCAGCAATAATTCTGCCATCAAGCAGATCCTAAGTCTCTAAAACTTGCTCCCAAGCCAAGGCTTAAGACTGCATGCTACCAGTGTCACTTTCACTTTTAGCTAGGGCCTCGAAGATGAACCTTCCGTGAGTGTAGGTTGGATTGGATCATATTTAACTAGTTAAACGAGCAGAACGTGGCAATACAAGGTAATTCATCATAATGTGAACTCATTGTTGCCAACAAAGTATATGGAAATAAGGCGTATTGCAGGCAAAAGTAAAGGTCCGTATTGTATAATGAGGTGCAGCAGCGTAGTGCATGCATGACTGTGTTGGCATGGCGGATTTTGTTATTTTTTCTGGGGTGATCGATTGATCATTCATTCATTTCAACCTACACTTGTCCGGACTCGCGTACCAAATCCGGTCGGTCAAAGGTGGATGATATACCAACTCTGGATGACACGGGACACGTACGCCTGCCCAGCTTGGCCTACGTACATGTCGCCAGGAGCAGGTTAATTCCCGGAAGGAATCGTGTTTCAACTCTTCTTCAAGGAAACAGCGTGCATGCCTAGATGTTGTTACCTGCTACTGTGAACCACCGCACCCTCTTATGTGGGACTACCGCATTGATATTTTGCAAAAGGGAGGCTTCCCACTAGATTTCGGAAGCGGACACTTAGAGGGTGCTTCGCACTGGAATTTCCGGTGACCCGCTGCCCCCTATTCCCATTGTCATAGCGATCATCCCCCCTACAACGCCTTCTTGATGTTCATATCGACCAAAGTACTTGTATGCACCAAAAACCTCGGGTTCCACGGGGTAAATCCATTAAAAAAGGACAAATTTTAAGCGCGCGCAATTTTGAACCATTGACGACGCGACCATTCTTATGGCCCCAACGAAGGATGACATTAACGCCCTCGCAAGCATTCTATAAGATTTCGGCATGCTCACAAGGTTGTGTACCATCTTTCACAAGACGTTCGCCGCTCCCATCCGTTGTCAAGAAATGAATTTGATCCAGTTCTTCAAAATTTATCGGCCCAAAGAACCAACATTCCAATGGAACATCTTGTGTCTCCATTCGCTGTAAAACGGCTTAAAAGGATTCGCTTTCAACATCTAGGGTTGCTACGAAATTACCCCCTTGGAATACTTCACCTCGGCAAGTTTGCTCGTGCGCTGCGTTTGAGATGGTTGTTGCTCAAATGAACCACACTTGAGAGGACTTGGGTTGGAAGTTGCAACCATCACCACATGCGACAACGTGGACATGGATTTTTATACACCCTTGTTAAAATCAACATTGCTAATGGTTGGACCGCAAACTTTTGGTACTCACTGTGGGCTGATGATTGTAGGTCGAGATGCACCGGGCCCACAACTATTGCGCTCTCCAATAAGAAACAAAAATGACGTGTCCAGGTGTCTATTCACAAAAATGCCCGGGTAGAGAAAATCAACACCCCAAGGGGCTTTACCATGCAATACATCCCGTAATTTTTCACCCCTTGATCATACACCTTGAAAGTGCGTCTAATCCTCTAGATGGGTTTTGATAATTCATGCCAACATATCTCAAGGAACTAATGTGTCCTTCAAGTTCATTTCAGGAAATGTTACTTTAGGTACAACAGAGGAATGGAAGGTGACCCCAAGGACAAGCTAAAGGATTATATATTTTTATTTCAATGACCCAAGATCACATTGAATCCATAGGCACGCGGATACTATCAAAAGGGACAAGGATGTGATAAGGAGCCTCTTGAGCATGTGCTTAAAGATCTCACTCCAAACTTCCTTAAAATTATGTAAAGATTCCACTTAATCTACCTAATTCCATTCAACTTGGAGTTGCCGAAGCTCTCCAACTTGGAGCCACCAAGTCATTCCGGTTTTAGTTGTTATACAAACCCTAGTTGCATCGAAGACTCCAACTATCCCATTCGGAAATTCACTTAGTAAACCTTCTGTAGCCACCTCGGAAATTCCGAGCAAAACTTAGTCGGAACTTCCAAACTGATAACATAGTGTGCCATTATCGAAGTGTTCATCTCGGAGCCACCGATCAATCTATGTCAGACCGACCGATGCTTCTGAAGTTTCTACCTTTGTTCAACATTGGATCCACCATGAAAAACCAGTCGGAGCCTCCAAGATATGCAATAAAGTTGGTGCCAGTCATTTTTTGGGGTCCAGCCTATACCCCCACCTATCCCACTCGTGTCTCTCGGACCAAACTTCACTCCCATCATATTTGTTGAGAGAGAACTCATCCTCCTTCTACTGATTTCAATGAGTTTTCCACTCCAACCATCCAATCAAACCCTTTGTGATCTAGTCTCCTCTTGCTTTCCACTCACACTTCCCCAAATTTAAAGCCAAATCTTAAGATAATTTAAGTTTGAGAAGATTATCTTTTGAAGCACGGAAGCAAGTAGTTCATTATCAAGCAACCTCTATCTTGTTACTGTTGGAGGGTGTGTGCCTCCTAGATTAGCTAGGTGTTGATTGGAAGTCTTCAAAGTTTATGAAGAACCCAACAAGTTTTTACGAGTTTGGAGACCACACATTTTGTGAAGATCTACTACCCTAGTGGGGCCAGTCCTTCTTGGGCGTACGTCATGATAGAAAAGGTGTGGTTTCTCCTCCGTGGACCCTTTGTGGGCGAGTCCTCCATGGACTTCATTCTTCCACGGAATTTCACATCGGGATCCCTCTGCCCTTAGATCCTTCATGGATCAATGTCTCCATCATTGTGGATATAAGATAGTTTCAACTATCTGAATCATGGGAAAAGCTTCACCGAGCGAATTTTGTTTGTGATTCTCTCAACTCTACCTCATTTACTTTGCATGTGCATGTCTTTAATTTCTGTTGCCTATACTCTAGGCTTGCATGTGTAGGGTACTCATTAGCAGCACTCTAAAAAATCACTAAATCTATCAAGAAAACCAAAACTTGAAAAAATAATCATGTTTGTGTCAAGTAGTCTATTCACCCCGTATAGACATACTTATCAATCCTACACACAGCTCGGGTCCAACCTCTGGAAGATCGCCCCATCCCATCATCGGGAATTGATCGCTTCTAGTTACTACTCGGCAGCCTCAGCATACAAGGCGTATTTCCTCAGGTTGGTCTAAATTGACATGAATGAAATGATTTGGACAATATAGATGCCACCCCAAGTGTAAGATCTTTCTGTGGTTCACCATTCAACATAGGGCTTGGATGAACGACTGATCCGCCAAGCATGGGAGGCCAAATTGAGGTCATTGTCCATTATGCAATTGTCCCCCCGAGTCGGGCGCACACATGTTCTTTCATTGTTGACACTTTGTAAAGCTATGGCACATGATTATATGTTGGCTGGGGATCCACCCTTTTTAGCCGGCAGAGTGGCACAACTTCAATGATGTCAAATCTTGGTGGAATCATTTACATCACCATGGTCAACATAAGCCAAAGCCATGCCCTTCCTCACCTTGCTCATTTCGGGTGACATTTGGAATGAGAGAAACTCATGTGTGTTCAATAAAAGAATCCTCTCCAACCACTATCATCTTTGCGCGTATCTGAGACGAGGTGAGGCATTGGGTAATGCGCGAGGACTAAGCATTTGGGTAACTATATGCCAAGAGAGTAGACTTCTGTACCTTTGTTCTAGCCTTCGGCATGAGCAGTCTATAATAATAATTTCTTCTTAATTAATGAATGTGGCAAGTCTTTTGACGCTTTTCAAAACAATTGACAAGGTTCCTTATTTCTTTTTCTTTTGTGAATCAGCCGATGGAGAGTTATGTGATATCTACATCTACATTGAGGGTGTCATTGTTTGAAATTTTTACCAGGAACAAACAACCTAGGCTGTTCGCCATTTTCATGGAGATATGATAAGAAATGCAATTACAAGAGATTACATGGATAATTGTGGTAAAACCACCCACCCTGCCCTAGCTCTACATCGCAGTGAACACACCCCTGCATTCTTTCTGCCAACCAATTCCCATAACCTTTTCTCTTCTAGAGTGAGATGAGCGATATATGGACCTTCCATACTCCAACTTTATTGTAGACTTGTATGTGTAGATGTCGCTAAGAGCATCTCCAACAGACGCGCTTCACTCGGCACCAAAAAATGGATTTACAGCGTGTGACTTGCGCTTTTTAGCGCGTGGCCGAGCGCTCGCTCCAGCGGCCGCGACATAATATAGTGCGCGCGGCGCTCCAGCGGACGCGCAAAACTACAACGCGCGCGAGTAGCCAACACTTGCAATATGCATATTTCAAAGACAATTTGACGGATTTTTGATATTTCAAAGACAAATGAAACACAAAAAGCATAGAAAATTCAAAAGCACATCATCCCATCATCTCATCATCCAACCAAGTTCAAGATCACAAACAAAGTTTAAACATATAGGAAACAAGTTCACACAAACAAATGACACATGATCAATCATGCCGCATCCTCGTCTTCGTCCTCCTCCTTCGATTCTTCTTCCTCATCCGAAGTCTCATCTTCGTCCTCATCATCATTGTCTTCCGGAGATGTCGAAGGTATTGATGGAAATATGCCCTAGAGGCAATAATAAAATGGTTATTATTATATTTCCTTGTTCATGATAATTGTTTATTATCCATGCTATAATTGTATTGATTGGAAACACATTGCATGTGTGGATACATAGATAACACTTTGTCCCTAGTATGCCTCTAGTAGACTAGCTCGTTGATCAAAGATGGTCAAGGTTTCCTAGCCATTGACATGAGATGTCATTTGATAACGGGATCAAATCATTGGGAGAATGATGTGATGGACAAGACCCAAACTATAAACATAGCATATGATCGTGTCAGTTTATTGCTATAGTTTTCTGCATGTCAAGTATCTGTTCCTATGACCATAAGATCATGCAACTCACTGTCACTGGAGGCGTGCCTTGTGTGTATCAAACGTCGCAACGTAACTAGGTGACTATAAAGGTGCTCTACAGGTATCTCCAAGAGTGTCTATTGAGTGGGTATGGATCAAGACTAGGATTTGTTACTCCATGTGACAGAGAGGTATCTCAGGGCCCACTCGGTAATACAACATCAGAACAAGCCTTGCAAGCAATGTGACTAATCACTACTAGGTAAAACCCTAGTAGTAGCGCTCGAAATATGCATATTAGTAGCGTTGGGTCCAGCGCTATTGCTATCACGCTACAACTAAGTTTTAGCAGTAGCGCTAGTCTGGCAAGCACTACTAATAACTATCTGTAGCGCTTGGACAAACGAAGCGCTGCTGCTAATCCAGCGCTGCTATTAGATGATTTCCAGCGCTACTGCTAGTATTCCTGCTTTTGCAGATTTACACCCTCTACATATTTATACAGGATCTATACAGTAGTTTCATTAGATCATCATAATACATCATTGTCATATAAGAATTCCTCCTCCTCATCATTTTCGTCAATGAGACATCATATAACAAGTTGGTCACTAGTCATAATTACAACTCCTCCTCCTTATCAACTCTAACACATTGTAGCACATAATAACACATTGTACCTAGGACCTAGTCCTCTCTCATAGGACCTACTCTACCCTCTCTTAGGTACAATATCATAAAACAAGATAGGTCCTGACTCTCCATTATGGAGAACGGAGATCATCCTGTCTCCTATTCTTGGCCTACGCACAATGTTGCTTCCAAGTATCTCTCTACAATTGACCATACATTTTTTCCAATCTTTGATTGTCATGACTCCATCAGTTTTAAAAATCTGATATGGACAGGAGTGATGCGTAGGCTGACCTGGCCGTGGTGGCCCTAAGCTCGTAACAACAGTGCGACCTCTCGGAAATATCAGATGAGGCACACAATCCTTCAGGATTTTTTGTTGAAAAACATAGTAATAACTTTATAGTTAGCAATGTAGTTTAGTTTTAGAATAATTTATGCAAAAGATGCACGGATGTCATAATAGTAGAATTAAAATCTTACCATGCAATCTCCATGGATGTTACCGTAGTTCACCACGTGCACTAGTGGCACGTATTGACCATAATGTGCAGGAGTTTGATAATAGCTATTGTAATTCTCAAGATGACTAAGAAATCCGGTAAGATCATCTTTCTCCTTATAAGTTAATTCTGCTTCATCACTATAGTAGTAGGTTCTGTCTACCATCTTCCGTACATTTTTTGAAGAATGAAAATAAGCTGTCAATACAAATAAGTTGTCAACTATTTTTAAATAAACAATATAAATTACTTAATAAATATGGTTGAGAAACTCACATAATGGTAGAATTGGAGGCGTCTGCACATCGACCCAGATGCCGATATTACCTTCAATTTCATCTTCCGGACGAATATCAAAGGTGATAAGCATATTAGGCTCAAATGCATAAGCTTTGCATAGTGCTTGCCAAGTTTTGCATTCAAAATAGCAATAGGTGTCTGCATGGTATAATTTTACCGCAAAAGTAAAACCATGCTCGGTCCTCAAGTGAACTATCTTTACCTCCATATCTTTTTTAGTATTGAAACCAATCTTATCCAAGACAACAATTCTTGCATGGCAGGGGATACGCTAGTAGAATAGTAAAAAATTAAAATTATAAGTTGAAGCAAAAGAAGCAGAAGTCATGCTTAATTACGAAAAAAGACTTGTCATTGTGACTTACTGTATCCACTTCGAAGGTCTCATCCAGCATGATGCTGAAGCACCTACCATCAACTAGGAAAGGCTTGTCCCACAGGCCGCGCTCGTCTTCGCAATATTCGCACATAGCGAATTCCCTTTCGTCGTTAGACATTTCCTATGTTCATAGTTGAAACATTTAAAATCGATCGAAGGAAACTACGAGAAAACTGATCAACACACAGATCACTATTACTCAATATGCAACGGGTTGACTTTAGGTCTGTCGAGTCTTTCCTTCCTAAACTCTCATCTCACGTATATGATGGGCACTCCCTCTAATATTGCGACAGTCGATGATGGTGGCTCCTCCATTTGTCTCAGAGTGCATTACACCAAAATGTCTAGCACACTGGAACGAAGGAGAAGCAACCCCCATGACAACAGTCGGGATTCTTCCTCTCTCATATATATATATATATATATATATATATATATATGGTGGACACTCTTCCTCACTGAAAGAAACACAAGGAGCCGAAACAGACCTAAAGTCAACCCGTTTCATATATCAAACAGACGTGCATTCAATAAGCAAAACTAAATCATAAAACAAATTAGTATTCAAATTAGCATGCATTCAATAAGCAAAACTAAATCATCTCTTGCGTCCATACATCGTCGAATAGTATCACTAATACATCACTAATACAATTAGAACCATAGCGAACGACGGGTATCGGCGCGGGCGGTGGACACCCAAAGAGAAGGAACCATCACAAGGTCATAGCTCGGGTGAGATCCCCGAAGAACCTGCCTGGTATTGGAGAACCTGGCGTCCAACGCAGCCATATAGCGTCGGACGTGCTCGTCCTCCTCCTTAACACGGCGACGTATCACCTCCGCGGGGGCCGACTCCCTCTGCACCGACAGTGGCCCACGCGACCGCCACCAAATAACCTCCGGGTCGACGACAGGATGCGTCCTCACCAAGTTGCGCGCCCCGAAAGGTAGGACCTCGCAGTACCAGCCCGACGGAGCCCAGTCCCGGACATGGCCCCTATAATCAAGCAGGCCTCCTCCACCGATTCGACGACGAGGATGCGGGCTAGGAATCGTCGACGTCGAGAACAAATGCTTAATTATGAAAACAAAATTAATAAACTTCTAAACTTAAATATATGTACTACAAAAACTAACTTAGATCATTATTATTCATCACGGGTTGACTATCGGTCTGTCGGGATTCTCCTTCCTCTCTCATATATGGTGGACACTCCCTCATTGATTTTTTGACCATCGATGATGGTCACGACTCCTTCTTCCCCTAGTGCATAACAAAGGTCTAGCACAAGGAGAAGAAGGAGAAGCGACCCCATGACAACAGTCGGCATTCTTCTTATCTCATATATGGTGGAGACTCTCCCTCACTTTTTGACTGTCATGTATGGAGCCCCGACAGACTTATAGTCAACTCAAAATGTCATTTAGTTCTCTTTCTAGCAAATCTGGGTCACTCGATATTTCCTACATATTCTAGCACAAGTCAGGCTCAAATTCATGAAAAAATCCGGCATGACCTTTGCTAAAATAGGACATATCGAGCACCTGAAATTTACCAGAACGGAAATGAATCAACACTCCGGCAAAACGTAGGCCACTATGAGGTGTTCCCTGCAAACATAGGCCACTTAGGCAAGCAATAGTACTACAGAACACTACATATCACATATTCCATGAAAATTGTCACAACTACTCATGTAGCTACTACTCTACTACAACTATCAAAACATCTACATCGTCATCGACATGGGGATTTGGCTGGTCTCACCTCGAGGTCAGAGATGGTCGGTGACAGGGACGACGGCGGGGATGATGCAGGGGCTCCTTGATTTCTGCAAAAACAAAATATAAACAAAAACATTATTATCCTCATCTTAGGACTTAGTGAAACCCTATGTCTAAAAGATCCTAGTTCTATCCCTAACATTTACTAAAAATACCTTGTTCTAACCCTAAAAATTGAAAAGACCTATACATTTACTAAAAATACCATAGTTCTAGCCCTAACATCTGTCCATCCATCCATGTATCTATATATCCTCATAAACCCTAGTTCTAATCATCGACATGGGCATTTTCATATTTTATTTGATACCGACATCGAACGAAATCTATTGTATTCAAAAACCTACATTTACTAAAAAAAATATCATATAGCATAATACATTTCTATACCTAAAAATTCCTATTACTAATTTCTTTAACTAAAAATTTTATTACTAAATTCTATTACTAAAAAACTTTGTATTATAGAAAGAAGGAGGAGGAGGACGTGGGAGGAGGAGGGAGGAGGAGGGAGGAGGAGGAGAGAGCAGGAGGAGGGAAGGGGAGGAGGAGGGAGGAGGAGGGGGAGGAGGAGGGAGGAGGAGGGGGCCGCCGGAGGGAGGAGGAGGGAGGAGGAGGGGGCCGCCGAAGGGAGGAGAAGGAGGAGGGAGGAGGAGGGGGCCACCAGAGGAAGGAGGGAGGAGGGAGGAGGAGGGGGAGGAGGAGGGAGGAGGAGGAAGGGAGGGACCTTGGGGCGATGGCGCATGGTGGAGTGAGTGAGAGGGGGCGGTGGCCGGAGAGAGTGAGAGGGGGCGGATCAGTGAGTGAGAGGAGGGAGAGTGAGCAATGCGGGCGAGGGAAGAGGATAGGGTACATTAGTTGTAGCGCTTTTAGTAAAAGCGCGCTACCGATACGACTTTATCAGTAGCCCTTTCTTTCAGGGAGCGCTGCTACTACAGATAGTGGCGGTGGGCTCGTTGGGTCTCGCTTAGCAGTAGCGCTCATTATGTTTCCAACGCTACTGCTAAGCATTTACTTGTAGTGCTTCCACAAGACAGCGCTATTGCTTATTACCAGCAACACTTGTTATTTTCCAGCGCTACTAATAGTGTCCTGCCTATAAGGTTTTTCCTAGTAGTGAATGTGTTAGCCATGGTATCTTGTATTACGGAACGAGTAAAGAGACTTGCTGGTAACGAGATTGAACTAGGTATAGACATATCGACGATCGAATCTCGGGCAAGTAACATACCGAAGAACAAAGGGAACAACATACATGATTAACTGAATCCTTGACATAGAGGTTAAACCTATAATGGTCTTCGTAGAATACATAGGAACCAATATGGGCATCCAGGTTCCGCTATTGGTTATTGACCATAGAGATGTCTCGGTCATGTCTACATAGTTCTCGAACCCGCAGGGTCTGCACACTTAAGGTTCGGTGACGTTTTGGTAGTATAGAGTTATGTATGGTGGTGACCGAAGGTTGTTAGGAGTCCCCGATGAGATCCCGTACGTCACGAGGAGCTCCAGAATGGTCCAGAGGTAAAGATTGATATATAGAAAGTCCTGTTTTGGTCGCCGGAAAAGTTTCGGGCTCATCGGTAGTGTACCGGGAGTGCCGGGAGGGTACCGGGGGACCATCGGGAGGGGTGTTTCTACCCGAGAAGCTACATGGGCTGTGGGAGGAGGTATACCAGACCTTAGTGGGCTGGCCGAAGCTCCACAAGATGCCCATGCGTCTGGGAGGAGAAACCCAACGTGGAAAGAGGGTTTCAAGTGGGAAAGAAGGAGTCCTAATCCTACTAGGATTGGAGGAGGACTCCTCCTCCTCCCACTTCAGTCGAACCAAGGGTTGGCCCCTTGGGGGCCAAGTCTCCTCTCTCCCTCCTCCTATATATACTATAGGTATTGAGGGTTTTTGACAATAGAAATCAGCCACGCGCTACCCTCTCCTGTAGATCGTAGTTTCTCCTCTAGATCGTTTCAGTGGTGCTTAGGCAAAGCCCTGCTCGAATAGTTCCACCACCATCGCTGCCACGTCGTCGCGCTGCTGGAGAACTCATCTACCTCTCCACTCCCTCTTGCTGGATCAAGAAGGCGGAGATCATCATCAAGCTGTACGTGTGCTGAACACGGAGGGGCCGTCCGTTCGGGGCTAGATCCGGACGGATCGTGATTGGATCGCCGGACGCTCGACAATTTGGATCACGAAGACGTTCGACTACATCAACCGCGTTTCTTAACGCTCCTCGCTTAGAGATCTACAAGGATATGTAGATCCACTCCCCCTCGTAGATGCTCATCACCATGGATAGATCTTGCGTGTGCGTAGGATTTTTTTTGTTTCCCATGCAACTTTTCCCAACAGTGGCATCATGAGCTAGGTCTATGTATAGATGAGATCACAAGTAGAACACAAAGGAGTTTGTGGGCGTTGATGCTTAGATTGCTTCCTTCCTTGGTCGTGTTTTGGTTTAGCAGTATTGTGGGATGAAGCGGCCCGGACCAACCTTACACGTACGCTTATGAGAGACCGGTTCCATCGACTGACGTGTAACTTCATTGCACAAAGATGGCTGGCGGGTGTCTGTTTCTCCTACTTTAGTTGGATCGGATTCGACAAAGGCGGTCCTTGAGAAGGTTGAAAAACAATTTATGTATCACCGTTGTGTTTTTTGCGTAGGTGAGAATTGTTCTTGCTAGATACCCGTAGCATCCACGTAAAACTTGCAACAACAATTAGTGGACGTCTAACTTATTTTTGCAGGGTATGTTGTGATGTGAGATGGCCAATTACATGATGAGATATATGTGATGTATGAGATGATCATGTATTGTATAGAATATCATGACTTGCATGCCGATGAGTATGGCAACCGACAGGAGCCGTAGGGTTGTCTTTAATTATCTTCGCCGTTTTGCTTTACTTTATCGCTATGAGTTAGCAATAGTTATGGAAGCAATAGTCGGCGTGACTAACCCGATGGCGACACGTTGATGGAGATCATGGTGGTATGCCGGTGACGATGGAGATCATGCCGGTGCTTTCAAGATGGAGATCAAAAGCACAAGTTCATGGCCATATCATGTCACTTATGATTTGCATGTGATGTTAATCCTTTTATGCACCTTGTTTTGCTTAGGACGATGGTAGCATTATAAGGTGATCCCTCACTTAAATTTCAAGATAAATTGTGTTCTCCCCGAGTGTGCATCGTTGCGGAAGTTCGTCGTGTCGAGACACCACGTGATGATCGGGTGTGATAGACTCTACGTTCACATACAACGGGTACAAGCCAGTGTTGCACGTGCGGAACACTCGGGTTAAACTTGACGAGCCTAGCATGTACAGACATGGTCTCAGAACACAAGAGACCGAAAGGTTGAACATGAGTCATGATAGAGGCGAAGTTGTCCCTGTCTTTCGATGAGATGGTAGCTATCGTTTTTGGTGGAGTAGACTTTGACGATCCGACTACGAACGTGTGATGACGTCGCGCCTTAGCAATCGCTAAACCAACTCCGAAAGGGTATTGACCACGCCGGAGCATGATCAACCTGACCACGAGGGCCTGTTTCCTGCACGCAAACGAAGAACAAGCAAGAAACTAAGATTGCAATCTGGATATTGCGAATATAAGAGGAAAGCTTTATTGATGAAGTGGGGTTCTGTGATGCCTTTGTCTGGTCATGGAACACAAACGAAGAACGCAAAGTTGCAGCTATGGCGAACTTGTAATCTAAACAAAACCCAACCCTAAAACGACACCCTAAGGGCTGTATATATGGGGGAATAGAGGGGAATTTCATGGCCCCTTGGAGGAGGGGTCCGAAACCGACCTTAACTCAGTTTCCCCATACATACGGACTTTAAAAACAACCTATAATATGGTATTTTGAAATTACATGGGTCTGGCCCAACAATAAGGTGGCGCAACACCTATATTAGCCTAGAGATGAATTTTATAAAGTAGCATCATGCATATTTCGTCCAATGCTTGTTGCTCCCATTATGGTGGCTTCAAAGTGCGAAAATCATCAGTGGAAGCTCCATTGTTCTTTCCCGCGCACGCACCTTCTTCTCCACGCTTGATCCCGCTCCCATGGTCATCCTTCTTGTCCATGCCAGGTCCTTCATTCATAAGTAAAACAAAAGTATCTAATTTAGGCAGCATCATATGTTCATGAACATTAGAAGGATTTGCAAGAAACGAAAGTACCTGGTAATTCAATTGACGTGCGCGAGGTCTAGTAATTGGTCCTATATGTATAGCAGCTGGAGTTGTAGGTGTAGCATTAGCAAGGATGTCCTCATCAAGTCATATAGTAGATATGATCAACATGATGATGTTCACCATTGAAACCACCTCAACTCACGTGATGATCGAACTTGAGTTGGTGAATTTGGATCATGTATCACTCAGATGACCTGAGGGATGTCAATTTGAGTGGGTGCTTTAGTAATTTGATTAACTAAACTCATTATCTTGAACAATAGTCTTAGTAACCTTTGCATATTTATGTTGTAGATCAATGGCTCGCACAGTAGCACCCCTGAATTTTAATGCGTTCCTAGAGAAAACTAAGTTGAAAGATGATGGAAGTAACTTTGTGGACTGGGCCCGTAATCTGAGGATTATCCTCACGGCTTCCTAGAAGGCTTATGCCCTTGATGCACCGCTTGGTGATCCACCCGCTCCAGGTGAGTCTGCAGACGTTGCGAACGCCTGGCAGGCACATTCTAATGATTACTCAATAGTTCAATGTGCAATGTTGTATGGCTTAGAGCCGGGACTTCAAAGACGTTTTGAACGTCATGGAGCACATGATATGTTCCAGGAGTTGAAGTTTACATTTTAGAAGAATGCCCGGATCGAGAGGTATGAGACCTTCGATAAGTTCTATGCTTGCAAAATGGAGGAGAACAGGTCTGTTAGTGAACACATACTCAAAATGTCTGGGTATTCTACCCGTCTGACCGAACTGGGGATGCCCCTTCCGGTAGAGGCGATCACTGACAGAGTTCTTCAATCATTGCCACCTAGCTACAAGAGCTTCGTGTTGAACTATAACATGCATGGGATGAACAAGTCAGTCGCCAAGCTATTTGCGATATTAAAAGTCGCTGAGTCTGAGATTCAGAACGAGTATCAAGTGTTGATGGTCAATAAAACCACTAGTTTCAAGAAGAATGGCAAGGGCAAGAAGGGTAACTCTAAGAAGAGTGGCAAAGAAGTTGCCCCTCCCGTGAAGAAACCCAAGGGCGGACCCAAGCCATAAACCGAGTGCTTTCATTGCAAGGGAACTGGCCACTGGAAGCAGAAATGCCCCAAGTATCTGGCTGACAAGAAGGCGGCCAACAACAAACAAGGTATATATGATATTGATGTGTACCTTACCAACTCTCGTTGTAGTGCCTGGGTATTTGATACCGGTTCGGTTGCTCACATTTGCAACTCAAAATAGGAACTACGGAATAGATGAAGGTTGGAAAAGGACGAAGTGACGATGCGTGTGGGAAATGGTTCCAAGGTTGATGTGATCGCCGTCGGCACACTCGCTTTTCGATTACCATCAGGATTAGTGATGAACCTGAATAATTGTTATTTAGTGCCTGCATTAAGCATGGAAATTATATCTAGATCTTGTTTATTGCGAGACAGTTACTCATTTAAATCAGAGAATAATGGTTGTTCTATTTATATGAGTAATATCTTTTATAGTCACGCACCCAATGTGAGGGGTTTATTCATATTGAATCTCGATAGTGATGATACACATGTTCATAACATTGATGCCAAAAGATGTAGAGTTGATAATTTTAGTACCACTCTCTTGTGGCACTGCCGTTTAGGTCATATTGGTATAAAACACATGAAGAAGCTCCATGCTGATGGACTTTTGGAGTCACTTGATTTTGAATCACTTGACACATGTGAACCATGCCTCATCGGCAAGATGACTAAAACGCCGTTCTCTGGAACAATGGAACGGGCAAGTGACTTCTTGGAAATCATACATACTGATGTGTGCGGTCCAATGGGCATTGAGGCGCGCGGTGGATATCGTTATTTTCTCACCTTCACTAATGACTTAAGTAGATATGGGTATATTTACTTGATGAAACACAAGTCTGAAACGTTTGAAAAGTTCAAGCAATTTCAGAGTGAAGTTGAGAATCATCGCAACAAGAAGATTAAATTCCTACAATCTGATCGAGGAGGTGAATATCCGAGTTATGAGTTTGGCAGTCACTTCTTCAGCCATAGGCTCTATCATGTATGCAATGCTGTGCACAAGACCTGATGTCAGCCTTGCCATAAGTATTGCCGGAAGGTTTCAAAGTGATCTAGGAATGGAGCACTGGACGACGGTCAAGAATATCCTTAAGTATCTAAAAAGGACTAAGGAAATGTTTCTCGTTTATGAAGGTGACCAAGAGCTCGTCGTAAAGGGTTACTTCGATGCAAGCGTTGACACTGATCCGGATGACTCTAAGTCACAAATCGGATACGTATTTATTCTTAACGGGGGAGCGGTAAGCTGGTGCAGTTCCAAGCAGAGCGTGGTAACCGATTCTACATGCAAAGTGGAGTACATCCAGGCCTCGGAGGCAGCGAAGGAAGGTGTCTGGATGAAGGAGTTCATGATAGATCTTGGAGTAGTGCCCAATGCGCTGAATCCAGTTGATCTGTTATGTGACAACACTGGTGCCATTGCCCTGGCCAAGGAACCAAGGTTTCACAATAGGACCAGACACATAAAGCGACGCTTCAATTCCATCCGTGAGTACATCAAGGAGGAGGACATAAATATTTGCGAAGTGCACACGGATCTGAATGTTGCAGACCCGTCGACTAAACCTCTTCCAAGGGCTAAACATGATCAACACCAGAACGGTATGGGTGTTCGATTCATTACAATGTAAATCACATAGTGATGTGAGCTAGATTATTGAATCTAGTGCAAGTGGGAGACTGTTGGAAATATGCCCTAGAGGCAATAATAAAAAATGTTATTATTATATTTCCTTGTTCATGATAATTGTTTATTATCCCTTCTATAATTGTATTGACTGGAAACACATTGCATGTGTGGATACATAGACAACACTTTGTCCCTAGTATGCCTCTAGTAGAGTAGCTCGTTGATCAAAGATGGTCAAGGTTTCCTAGCCATTGACATGAGATGTCATTTGATAGCAGGATCACATCATTGGGAGAATGATGTGATGGACAAGACCGAACCTATAAACATAGCATATGATCGTGTCAGTTTATTGCTATAGTTTTTTGCATGTCAAGTATTTGTTCCTATGACCATAAGATCATGCAATTCACTGACACTAGAGGTGTGATTTGTGTGTATCAAACATCACAATGTAACTGGGTGACTATAAATGTGCTCTACATGTATCTCCGAGAGTGTCTATTGAGTGGGTATGGATCAAGATTGGGATTTGTTACTCCGTGTGATGGAGAGGTATCTCAGGGCCCACTCGGTAATACAACATCACAACAAGCCTTTCAAGCAATGTGACTAATGTGTTAGACACGGGATCTGGTATTACGGAACGAGTAAAGAGACTTGCCGATAACGAGATTGAACTAGGTATAGAGATACCGACGATCGAATCTCGGGCAAGTAACATACTAAAGAACAAAGGGAACAACGTACGGGATTAACTGGATCCTTGACATAGAGGTTCAACCAATAATGATCTTCGTAGAATATGCAGGAACAAATATGGACATCCAGGTCCCGCTATTGGTTATTAACCGTAGAGGTGTCTCGGTCATGTCTACATAGTTCTCGAACCCGCAAGGTCTGCACACTTAAGGTTTGGTGACGTTTCGATAGTATAAAGTTATGTATGGTGGTGACCGAAGGTTGTTCGGAGTCCCGTATGAGATCACGGATGTCACGAGGAGCTCTGGAATGGTCCGGAGATAAAGATTGATATATAGGAAGTCCTGTTTTGGTCGCCGGAAAAGTTTCGGGCTCATCGGTAGTGTACCTGGAGTACCGGAAGGGTACCAGGGGACCATCGGGAGGGGTGTTTCGACCCAAGAGGATACATGGGCTGTGGAAGGAGGTATACCGGCCCTTAGTGGGCTGTCCGAAGCCCCACAAGAGGCCCATGCGTCTGGGAGGAGAAACCCAAGGTGGAAATAGGGTTTCAAGTGGGAAAGAAGGAGTCCTAATCCTACTAGGATTGGAGGAGGACTCCTCCTCCCACTTCGGCCAAACCAAGGGTTGTCCCCTTGAGGGACAAGTCTCCTCCCTCCCTCCTCCTATATATACTAGAGGTATTGAGGGTTTTTGACAACAGAAACCAGCCACGTGCTATCCTCTCCTCTAGATCGTAGTTTCTTCTCTAGATCGTTTCAGCGGTGCTTAGGCGAAGCCTTGCTGGAATAGTTCCACCACCATCGCCGCCATGCCGATGTGTTGCCGTAGAACTCATCTACCTATCCTCTCCCTCTTGCTGGATCAAGAAGGCGGAGATCATCATCAAGATGTATGTGTGCTGAACACGGAGGGGCCGTCCGTTCGGTGCTAGATCCGGACGGATCGTGATTGGATCGCGGGACGCTCGGCAATTCGGATCGCGAAGACGTTCGACCACATCAATCGTGTTTCTTAACGCTTCCTGATTAGCGATCTACAAGGGTATGTAGATCCACTCTCCCCCTCGTAGATGCTCATCACCATGGATAGATCTTGCGTGTGCGTATGAATTTTTTTGTTTCCCATGCAATGTTTCACAACAGGTATGTGAGGCACACCCGAAGCCATGCGTCCACCCATGTCACCCGGAGGTGCTCCCATGCCTCCCATGAGTGACGCAAAACTCATGCTTCCCATGGTTCCTCCGAAGCCACCCATGCCTCCCATGCCGGCCATAGTAGCTCCAAAGCCACCCATGCCTCCCATGGTAGCTCCCATGCCACCAATCCCTCCCATGATAGCTCCAATGCCACCCATCCCTCCCATGGTAGCTCACATGCCTCCCATGGTTGCTCTCAATCCTCCCATTCCTCCCATGGCCATGGCTCTTTTTTGGACCAAGACTTCTTCACTGGCAAGATTGATGTACTACTTTTGTAGATGTGTCCATGACGAACAAGTTCTTCTATCACTCCAACAATCTAGTGCGCTCCTCCATGGCCAATTTATTCTCCTCCAATGCCACCTTCCTCTCCTCGGCCGCCACCCTCCTCTCCTCGGCCGCCAACCTCCTCTCCTCGGCTGCCGCATCTTGGTTCCTTGCCATCTTCCTATGCTCGTTCGCTTTCTTTCTTGCATTCACGATAGCTTCCATAATATTTTTTAATTCATCATCTCCTTTTCTCTTCTTCTTCTATTGTCTTTCTTTTTTGTCTCCATTTGGTCTTCTTGGCTTCGAGTAGGCAACTGAGTTTGGTGTGGGGATTCTCTTGCTGTCATCGGTTGATGCCTCCTCCTCCTCCTCATCCAAACCAATAGATCGCTTGCTTTTGTTGGTCTTCTCATCGACACCTTCACGTGGCTTCCATTTCTCATCATCCGTCAACTCTTCATAGCAATGGGGCAAGGTAAATGGTCTCCCTTTCTTGTTCTTCTTCTCCTCTCCTTGAAATAAGTTTTGTGCGATAGTGAGCTACACAAAAAGCATGGACATGGAAGAACAAGTTAGCACTTGAAACACCGAAGAAAGAGGATGGACATGAAAGAAACATGAACATGAAAGAAATAACACTTACCCTATCATCATCATTAGTTCCACTTGGGTTTAGCGTGTCAACCGCCTTAAGTGCAGCCATCCATCTTTGACAGTCTTTGTTGATTGTCGACCATCGAGAGCGAAGAGATCTTGTCGTGCGCTCCATTCCACTCTTGTTGTGTAAATCAAAGTGTTCCTTCATCCGGATCCAATAGGCATCTCCTGTTTGATTCCCTCCAACGATGACATCCCTAGACACTTGCAACCATGTATTGCATATCAATCTGTCTTCGTCCTTGGTGTAGTTGCCCGCTCTTCCTTTCGGTGCATCGAAGTTACCCTCACCATCTTCGTCTCCTTTAAATTCTTCATTGGATTGAGAGCAATGAGAATTGTTGGAGCCAACACCCATAGTTGACATATAGGTCTCATCATTAAAACTCCAAAGTATATACAACAAACCAAATATATAAGCTATCCATATGTATCCATTCATGCGAAAAACAACAAGGAAAAAATTGACGAAATCAAACCTTACTGGCATTTCATCAAACGCATTCTGCGCATCGGTCGTCGGCGCAACAAGCGAGCTCGCCGGCGCTTTGCTTGCCCACGTGTCGGCCGCGCGCCCTGCAAGCTTCTTCCCGGGCCGCTTGGAGGAGCCGTCCGTCGCCTTCTTCTTCCCGGCCACCTTCCCCACCTTTTCCGCCACCGCATTTGAGAGCTTCGAGAGGGGGTCACGTGGCTTCACGATGGGCGCCGGCGCGACGCCATCCGCCGAGGTCGTCCGTGGAGCCATGAAGAGCCCGCGCGTGAGTCCGGTGCTTGGGGGAGCATCGGGTGAAGCATTGGCGGAGGCGAAGCCAAAGCTCCATGCGCTAGGGTTGGTGGCAGCAGCGCCGACAGGGTCACGGATGTAGGAGGGGGTGAGGGGATGTCGCCGCGGTCGTCCATCGGGCGATTGCGCCGGCGACGGCATGGGGCGACGCGAGAGAGGCGCGGCCGGCGGCGGAGGAGGAAAGGGACGAGCACTCGAGCGGTTCCGCGCTGTAGCTGGCGCACGAAATTAACGGCGCGCGATGCCGTTTCGCTCCGCGCACGCGGTTTTAACGCGTCCGCTGGAGCGCTATGTTTTTTTGCGCGCACTGGTATTTTACAGCGCATCCGTGTTTTTAGGCGCTTGTTGGATATGCTTTAAGGTTTCATGTATAAATGCTAAAACTTTGCCAACCAAATTTCCACGTGCCTTTTTTTTAACCTGGAGACCGTAGAACAATCGCTCCATGCACCTCTTGCATGCCAACGTGACGCATATCCGGATTATGTCGAACATGTAGAAGTACATGCATGGACAAGTCATCAGCAAAAAGAATAACATAAGCATGAGGTTCAACACAAAATTTTGTAGCCTCAAGGACATGGACATGGACATGGATATTACTTGGTTAGATTATATTAGTGTTCATATATTATTTTGCGAGAAGCTAGATAACAATGAACCTATATATGAGGAGCTATTTATTCCGAGAGAAGCTAGATATTATTTGGATATGCGTCAACTTATCTTATATTTTCGCATTTTTTTATACTGAAACAATGACTTGTTCGAACCATTGTTTGTAGCATTTGGATTAGATCAAACATCCTTTTTGGAAATATTGGGTCGGTCACTTACAAGGGGCATGAAAGATTTTCAGCAAGAGCTCACAAGGCAGCATCTAAGGCTCCCTTACTTATTAAAAATAAACGCACAAACTCCACACACAAATCAAGCAGCATTCTTTTAGCATTTAGTGGAAATTGTTGAGCCTCCTGCAGTTCTTCCTGATCTCCCCCTGTGACCCGGTGAGTGGCGAGATGTTGCCCATGTTCACCATTGACTGGGCAAAGTGCTGGAAGAAGAGATGGACGTCATTTGCATACGCCTTCACGAGCGCTGCCGTCTCGGCGCTCTTGGTGAGAAGGACCTCGTCGGAGCTGAGAAGACCCCTGCCGGCCAGGATGTTCTTGAAGTAGAAGTTGTCGAACTTGGTCGAGGTGACGATGTCGAGCGGGAAGAGGTTGTCGTCGCCACCAGAGCGTGGGCACCCCTGCTTCAGCTGAGCCGCGTAGGACACATCCAGCGTGTTATCGGCCATGCCATTACCTGACTGGTTGTACAACCTCTGCCTGAAGCTGGTGCACCGGGACAAGCCGATAGTGTGGCCACCTGAGAGCGCGACGACATCGACGACGTTGAGGCCGAGGCGTTTGAACTTGGTGATGATGGTGGGGAGGGTGTTGTTTGGTGCTGGGATGTCATTGTTGGAGCCCTGGATGCTCGCGCCCAGAGAGTCCCTCCGCCCGAGTGGCACGTCCCAGTAAGGGCCACCGACCTGCAGTTTTGTTTGGACCCAAGAGAATCACACACATGTTTTTCTTCTTCTTCATTTTCACTCGGGATCCTTTGTTCTTTCATGTTTATAAGCAGAATTACTAGTGGTGCTACTTACGAGGATGGTGGAATCGCGAGCGGCGAGGGCGAGGATGTCGGCGCAGGAGACGGTGCCGGGGCAGGCGGTCTCAAGGGCGACCTTGATCTCATCGACGACCTCGAACCCCCTGATGGAGTTCTTGTTGGGGTTGGACCCCTTCTCACTAATAATGTTTGTGCTGTTGTCCAGCAGCACAGAAGCGTCGCACCCCTAAACCCCAAAAGAAGATGAAGTGTAAAGAACACTGCTACACATGTCAAAAATAAATAAATGCTACAGCCTAGAGGAATTGAGTAGAGCAGATATACCTTGACAAAGCAGTCATGGAAATGCAGCCTGACGAGAGACGCGGCCATCCTGGTCTCCCTGGCGACGGCCTGCGCTACGATGGAGTGCACGATCTCCTTGGCCTTGGGGCACGAGTGGTCGTAGAACTGCGGGAACAGGCCTCCGTAACCCGGGTTGCCGTGAACGGCGCCGGCGAGGATCAGCGGAGACACGAGGCAGAGCACAACCAGGCAAACCATGGAGGTCGCCATTGGTGGATGAATGTAAGCAAAAACTACTTTGCCCTGCACTACGTTGCAAGTGACGAGATAAGAGAGCTGCTGGCTTGTATTTGCTTGCTTCTGCTTCTCTTGTGGGTGGTGAGATGAGGCGGGCATGGTCCTGTTTATATAGTCGTAGGATGGGAATGAAAGAGGCGTGGAGTGGTTTGCGATGTGGAGTGGTAGGAGGGATTTGCTGAGTTGTTACAAAATAATCGAGCGTAGCTAGTCACTTGTTTCAACTGCCTCGGCAATAATTCCTTCGCCCAAAAGGTTTCAAGGCCTGCCCCAAGCCAGGGCCTAAGGCCATCTCAAACTCAACTCGTATTTTTTTTCCGCATCTGTTCATGGATAGAAGGACAAATCCGCGAACACGAATGTGAAAGGACGATATCCAATCGTAGCTTGACCACAACTCGAACCAACCGAACAAAATTCATGCAAACACCACGGATTTCATTCAAGTTCGAAAATAATTTATATAAAAGATCAATATTTCGACAGTTTAACTAAAAAACTAGAAAAAAAAGCTAAACCCTATACCGGACGATCACCTCGTACACGTGGCCACCCTGCCCTACCGCACCGCCGTCTCTGTCGGTGCTGTCGTCGTCGTCCTCCCTCCAGTTGCGCATCTGCGTCGTAGGGCCGCGACAACCTTGTCAAGCGGCAGCCTGTCGCTCGTGGAGCAGCCGCTCCGTCTCCTGATGCGTCGTGCGGAGTGCCACTGTGGCCACTGCTGACGTGGCCTCCAGAGCCCCGGCGTCGGCCTTGCCGTGACCGGTGTTGGCGGAGCAGTCCCTAAGCGACCACCCATCGCCGTCGAGGCGGCGACGATGCCTAGCGGCCGTCTCCGTGGCGGTCACGGAGCGATCGAACGCCCATGCCGCGGCGAGGTCCGGGTCGTTGCGACCCTTATATTCCGACACCTAGTCCGTCTTGGCACACGCGGAGCAGCGAGAAACATTGCGCTAGTTGTACCTTGCCTGTTGCCACACCGTGCGCTTGGCCTTGGACACCACCGCCCAAGGGCCGGAGGCCCTTCGTCCGCCTTCGTCTCCCAGGTAATGGAGGATGCGGCCACGCGCCTTGGCGATCGCTGGCGGCACCCCTGGCGGCGGTGGCATCGAGGCGGCGACGACTCGTCGATCAGTGCGTACCGGCTATGCGGTGGTGACGGCGGATCAGGCTTCACACGTCCCCCTATGTGGAGGCTACGGTTGTGCGGTGGTGACAGTGGCTCGTCCTTCACGTGGCCGCCGATGTGAAGGCCACGGTTGCGCTGCGGGGACGCCAACTCCTCCTTCACGCGGCCGCCGATGTGGATATAGCGGTTGCACGATGGGGACACTGGTTCGTCCTTCACCCGTCGGAGCGGGGATGCCGGCTCATCCTTGACTTGTGCCGGTGATGGTGGTGCCGGTCCCATCTGACAGTCTAAATCTTCGTCCCTTAGGGCCGCCTCTGACAACATGCATGGCCGCTACCGCAATTGGTCTTCCTCATCCTCCTTTCCTTTGGAGCCCGGCACCGTGGAAGTAGATGGCCCCCATGACCGAGGGAGGCGGCGCCAAGATCCGCCAGACGACAAACTCCCACCGGGGCTGTCTGCCGGTGCAGAGAACCAAGACTTTGGCATCGCCGCTGGCTAGGCTCGAAGAGGAGGAAGAGAAAGAAAAATGCGGGGAGGTGGGAGAGAGGAGGAATGTTCGATGCTCTTCTACAGAGCGCTGGAGCACGACTTAAATATCCGCGCCAGGGCAGGCGGTGGGGCTGTGAGCCCGCTTCAATGCGGTGCAGTTGCCGGAGTTGGTTCCACAGGACGCGGCATCCGCATTGGCACTGCAAGGCCTGAGAGGTCGCATCCGTCCGCGCCGCTTTCCCATCCGAGCACATCACGGACTCTCCATGCTTTGAGCCGACATGAATGCGGCATGGCAAGCGACGAGGCATGTGGGATGGAAAGACCGAGAAGTGTGGGTGGAGGGTTTTTGGCAGGCTAGGGCAGCCAGAATCGGGCTAAGTAGCGGTGGACTCCCGTACCCCCCCCACGTTTGCCTCCGGTTTGTGGGAGAAATCACGTCCGGACCGTCCCGCAGACTGATACCTGTTAGTGTTGGATGGCTGCTGCGGTCCGGAACGCGTGGTCCAGACGGGTTCGGGAGGTTTGCGGGTCCGTCTTGAAGATGCCCTAAGAAGAAATATGCCAGTGGTGTTAACGTCCCCGTTTGATTTGGGAAACCCGCTCCACCTATTCACTAACAGCCTCCACAACCGTTTACCCCAAAAATGACCCCTCATATATCCGCAGACGCGTCCGGACCCTGACCCCTTATTTAGTTGCCTCCTCCCCCAAACCATGCTATAGATGAAATGTACTAGGAATTATGTAGATCAACAGACTTACCAACAAACAGACATAGTTCATACTGACCAAAAGATTCATCTCAGTTCATCGCCGGACAAGACATGACCTTCATAATAAATGAGTTAAAATAAACAGAGATGGAGAAGGGTGGAGGAAATCACCATTTCCTCGCCAACCTCTCCACCATGGGGCCGTCAGTGCAGATGTACCCTTCCATGTAAACGTCGGTGGCGAGCGGGGTGGAGTCGTCGTCGTCGGAGAAGTCGAAGGAGATGATGTTTGTGTTGGGGAACGTTGCATCGGAAACAAAAAATTTCCTACGCACACGCAAGATCTATCCATGGTGATGAGCATCTACGAGAGGGAGAGTGGATCTACATACCCTTGTAGATCGCTAAGCGGGAAGCGTTAAGAAACGCGGTTGGTGTAGTCAAACGTCTTCGCGATCCAAATCGCCGAGCGTCCCGCGATCTCATCACGATCCTTCCCACGAACTCATCATGATCCGTCCCGCGATCTCATCACGATCCGTCTCGCGATCTTGATCACGGTCCTTCCGATCTAGCACCGAATGGACGACACCTCCGCCTTCAGCACACGTACAACTTGATGACGATCTCCGCCTTCTTGATCCAGCAAGAGGGAGCGGAGAGGTAGACGAGTTCTCCGGCAGCGCGATGGCGTTGCGGCGATGGTGGTGGAGCTATTTCGGTAGAGCTTCACCTAAGCACCGCTGAAAACCGATCTAGAGGAGAAACTACGATCTAGAGGAAAGGCAACACGTGGCTATTTTTCTGTGTCTCAAAACCCTCAAAACCTCTACTATATATAGGAGGTGAGAGGGAGGAGGCTGGCGCCCAAGGGCCAGCCCTTTGGCCTCTTGCGCAAGGAGGAGAAGAGGAATCCTCCTCCAATCCTAGTAGGGCTAGGACTCCTTCCTTATTTAGCCTTTTTGCCTTTTTCCACCTTTTTCTCTTTGGGTTCTTCTTCCAAGCCGCATGGGCCTTGTGTGGGACTTCTACCAGCCCACTAAGGGATGGTATTCACCCCCTCACAGCCCATGTAGCCTCTTGGGTCAAAATATCCCTCCCGATGGTCCCCCGGTACACTACCAGCACTCCCGCTACACTATCGATGAGCCCGAAACCTTTCTGGCGACCAAAACAGGACTTCCTATATATCAATATTTACCTCCGGACCATTCTGGAGCTCCTCGCGATGTCTGGGATCTCATCCAGGACTCTGAACAACCTTCGGTCACCATCATACATAACTCCATACTACCGAAACATCAACGAACCTTAAGTGTGCTGACCCTGCGGGTTCGAGAACTATGTAGACATGACCGAGACACCTCTACGGTCAATAACCAATAGCGGGACCTGGATGCCCATATTGGTTCCTACATATTCTATGAAGATCTTTATCAGTCGAACCTCTATGTCAAGCATTCAGTTAATCCCGTATGATGTTCCCTTTGTTCTTCGGTATGTTACTTGCCCGAGATTCGATCGTCGGTATCTACATACCTAGTTCAACCTTGTTACCGGCAAGTCTCTTTACTTGTTCCGTAATACAAGATCCCATGACTAACACTTAGTCACATTGCTTGCAAGGCTTGTTGTGATGTTGTATTACCGAGTTGGCCCTCAGATACCTCTCCGTCACACGGAGTAACAAATCCCAGTCTTGATCCATGCCAACCCAATAGACACCCTCAGAGATACCTGTAGAGTACCTTTATAGTCACCCAATTACGTTGCGATGTTTGATACACACAATGCACTCCTCCGGCGTCAGTGAGTTGCATGATCTCATGGTCATAGAAATAGATACTTGACATGCAAAAAACAGTAGCAATAAATTGACACGATCATATGCTACGTTTGTAGTTTGGGTCTTGTCCATCGCACCATTCTCCTAATGATGTGATCCCATTATCAAATGACATCTCATGTCCATGGCTAGGAAACCTTAACCATCTTTGATCAACGAGCTAGTCTATTAGAGGCATACTAGGGACATGGTTTTGTCTATGTATCCACACATGCATCTAAGTCTCGCTCAATACAATTATAGCATGGATAATAAACGATTATCATGAACAAGGAAATATGATAATAACTAATTTATTATTGCCTCTAGGGCATATTTCCAACAGTCTCCCACTTGCACTAGAGTTAATAATCTAGTCCACATCACCATGTGATTCACATTGTTATGAATCTAACACCCAATGAGTTCTGGGGCTCGATCATGCTTTGCATGTGAGAGAGGTCTTATAGTCAATGAGTCTGCGACATTCAGATCCGTGTGTACTTTGCAAATCTCTATGTCAAACTATAAACACTGCTACTACACTCCACTTGGTACTATTCCGAATGGCTGCTCCACTATACGTATCCAGATTGCTACTCCGAGTCATCCGGATTGGTGTTAAAGATTGCATCGACGTAACTCTTTACGACGAACTCTTTATCACCTCCATAATCGAGAAACATCTCCTTAGTGCTCTGGTTACTAAGGATAATTTTGACCGCTGTCCAGTGATCCACTCCTGGATCACTCTTGTACCCCTTGACAGACTCATGGCAAGGCACACACCAGGTGCGGTACACAGCATGTCATAATATAGAACCTATGGCTAAGGCATAGGGGACGATATTCGTCCTTTCTCTTTCTTCTACAGTGGTCGAGCTTTGAGTCTTACTCAACTTCACACCTTACAAATCAGGCAAGAACTCTTTCTCAGACCGATCCATTTTGAACTCTTTCAAAAACTTGTCAAGGTATGTACTCGTTGAAAGTCTCATCAAGTATCTTGATCTATCTCTATAGATCTTGATGCTCAACAATTAGGTAGCTTTATCCAGGTCTTCCTTTGAAAAACTCTTTTCAAACAACCCTTTATGCTTTCTAGAAATTCTATATCATTTCCGATCAACAATATGTCAACCACATATGCTTATCAGAAACTCTATAGTTCTCCCACTCACTTTATTGCAAATAAAAGTTTCTCATAAACTTTGTATAGACTCAAAAACTTTGATCACCTCATCAAAGTGTATATTCCAACTCCGAGATGCTTGCTTCAGTCCACAGAAGGATCACTGAAGCTCGCACACCTTTTAGCATCCTTAGGACTGACAAAACCTTCTGGTTGTATCACATACAACCTTTCCTCAAGTAAACCGTTAAGGAAATGATGTTTTGACACCCATCTGCCAGATTTCACAATTGAAAAATGCAGCAACTGCTAATATAATTCCAACAGACTTTAGCATCGCTACGAGTGAGAAAGTCTCATCATAGTCAACTCCTTGAACTTGTCGGAAATTTCTTTGCAACGAGTCGAGCTCTATAAATGGTGACATTTACCATCAGCATCTGTCTTCATCTCAAAAATCCATTTGAATTCGACGACCTACCGTCCAACGAGCAAGTCTACCAAAGTCTATACTTGGTTTTCATACTGGATCCTTTCTCGGATTTCATGACCTCTAACCATTTGTCGGAATCCGTGCCCATCATCGCTTCTCCATAGCTCGTAGGTTCATTGTTGTCCAACAACATGACCTCCAAGACAGAGTTGTCATACCATTCAGGAGTAGTACGCATCCTTGTTGACCTACGAGGTTTGATAGTAACTTGATCTGAAGCTTCATGATCATCATCATTAACTTCCTCTTCAACTGATGTAGGCTCCACAGAAACATCTTTCTGCGCTGCGCTACTCTCTGGTTGAAGCAAAGGTTCAACAACCTCATCAAGTTCCATCTTCCTCCCACTCAATTCTTTCGAGAGAAACTTTTTCTCGAGAAAGGAACCAGTTTTAGCAACAAACACTTTATACTTGGATCTTGAGATAGAAGGTTCACCCAATTGTTCTTAGGGTATTCTATGAAGATGCATTTGTCCGCTTTGGGTTCGATCTCAGTAGGTAAAAACATTTTTCCACACAAGCGTCGCATTCCCAAACATCAAGAAATGACAGCTTAGGTTTCTATCAAACCATAATTCACACGGTGTCATCTCAATTGATTTAGATGGTGCCCTATGCAAAGTGAATGTAGTTGTCTCTAATACATACCCAAAACTATAGTAGCAAAACGATAAGAGACATCATATCACGCACCATATCCAGTAGAGCATGACTATGATATTCGGACACACCATCACACTATGGTGTTCCAGGTGGCGTGAGCTATGAAACAACTCTCACATTACCTAAAGTTGTATGCCAAACTCGTAACTCCGATATTCACCTCCATGATCATATCGCAGACATTTTTATCTTCTTGTCACGATGATCTTAAACTTCACTCTGAATTTGCTTGAACTTTTCAAACGATTCAGACTTGTGTTTCATTAAGTAAATATACACTATATCTACTCAAATCATCAGTGAAGGTAAGAAAATAACGATATCCACCACACGCTACAAGACTCATTGGATTGCGTACATCAACATGTATCATTTCCAATAAATCACTTGCCCGCTCCATCAAACTGGAAAATGGGGTCCTTAGTCATCTTGCCCAAGAGGCATGGTTCGCATGTCTCAACGGATTCAAAACCGAATGATTCCAAAGATCCATCAGCATGGGGTTTCTTCACGCGCTTTATACCAACATGACATTTAGCGGCAATGCCACAAGTATGTGGTACTATCATTATTAACTTTGTATCTTTTGGCATCAATGTTATGAACATGTGTATTACTACGATCAAGATTCAACAAACCATTCTCACTGGGTGCATGACCATTGAAGGTATTATTCATGTAAATAGAATAACCATTATTCTCTAACTTAAATGAATAAACGTGTTGCAATAAACACGATCTAATCACGTTCATGCTCAATGCAAAACACCAAATAACATTTATTTAGGTTTGTCACTAATCCCGAAGGTAGAGAGAGCGTGCGATGTTGATCACATCAACCTTGGAAACATTTCCAACACACATCGTCACCTCACCCTTAGCTAGTTCTCCGTTTATTCCGTAGCTTTTATTTCGAGTTACTAACATTTAGCAACCAAACCAGTATCCAATACCCAGGTGCTACTAGGAGTACTAGCAAGGTACACATTAATAACACGTATATCAAATATACTTCCTTCGACGTTGCCAGCCTTCTTATCTACCAAGTATCTAGGATTGTTTCGCTTCAGCGACCGCTCTCCTCATAATCGAAGCACTTAATCTTGGGTTTGGGTTCAACTTTGGGTTGCTTCACTGGAGCAGCAACTGACTTGCCATCCATGAATTTTCCCTCCTTGCCCTTGCCCTTCTCGAAACTAGCGGTTTTACTAACCATCAACACTTGACGCTCCTTCTTGATTTCTACCTTCGTGGTGTCAAACATCGCGAACAGCTTAGGGATCATTATTTCTATCCCTGGCATTTTATAGTTCATCACCAAGTTCTAGTAGCTTAGTGTCAGTGACTTCGAAAACTATATCAATCACTTTCTTATCTAGAAGATCAACTCCACTCGATTCAAGCGATTGTAACACCCAGACAATCTGAGTACATGCTCAACGATTGAGCTATTCTCCTTTATCTTGCAGGCAAAGAATCTTGTTGGAGATCTCATATCTCACAACACGGGCACGAGCGTGAGATCCCAATTTCAGCTCTTAGAACATCTCATATGTTCCATGACGTTCAAAATGTTTTGGAGCCTCAATTCTAAACCGTAATGCATGACGCAAAGAACTATCAAGTAGTCATCGGAACGTGCCTGTCAGATGTTCACAACATCTACAAACGACGCTAGAGGGGGTGGTGCACCGAGCAATGCATTAAGAACATAAGCCTTCTGTGTAGCAATGAGGACAATCCTCAAATCACGGACCCAGTCCGCAATATTGCTACCATCATATTTCAACTCTATTTCTCTAGGAACATATAAAATATAAGGGAGCTACAGCGTGAGCTAGTAATCTACAACATAATTTGCAAAGACATGACTGACTATGTTCATGATAATGAGTTCAATTAATCATATTACTTAAGAACTCCCACTCAAATTGACATCCCTCCGGTCATTCGAGTGACACATGATCCAAATTCACCAACTCAAGTCCAATCATCATGTGAGTTGAGGTGGTTTCAATGCTGAACATCATCATGTTGATCATATCTACTATATGACTCATGTTCGACCTTTCGGTCTCTTGTGTTCCGAGGCCATGTCTGTACATGCTAGGCTCGCCAAGTTTAACCCGAGTGTTCTGCATGTGCAACATTGGCTTGCACCCGTTGTATGTGAACGTAGAGTCTATCACACCCGATCATCACATGGTGTCTCGACACGACGAACTTTCGCAACGGTGCACACTCGGGGAGAACACAATTTATCTTGAAATTTAAGCGAGGGATCACCTTATAATGCTACCGCCGTCCTAAGCAAAACAAGGTGCATAAAAGGATTAACATAACATGCAAATCATAAGTGACATGATATGGTCATGAACTTGTGCTTTTGATCTCCATCTTGAAAGCACCGGCATGATCTCCATCGTCACCGGCATGACACCATGATCTCCATCAACGTGTCACCATAGTGGTTGTCGTGCCCACCATCCTTCTACTACTATTGCTAGCATTTAGCGATAAAGTAAAGCATTACATAGAGCTTAATGATTGACATGCAGGTCATACAATAATTAAAGACAACCCTATGGCTCCTGCCGGTTGCCATACCCATCGACATGCAAGTCGTGATATTCTATACAACACATGATCATCTCATACATCACATATATCTCATCATGTAATTGGCCATATCACATCACAACATACCCTGCAAAAACAAGTTAGACGTCCTCTAATTGTTGTTGCAAGTTTTACGTGGATGCTACGGGTATCTAGCAAGAACAATTCTCACCTACGCAAAACCACAACGGTGATACATAAAATGCTTTTCAACCTTCTGAAGGACCGCCTTTGTCGAATCCGATCCAACTAAAGTAGGAGAAATAGACACCCGCCAGCCATCTTTGTGCAACGAAGTTACACATCAGTCGATGGAACCGGTCTCTCGTAAGCGTACGAGTAAGGTTGGTCCGAGCTGCTTCATCCCACAATACCGCTGAACCGAAACACGACCAAGGGAGGAATCAATCTAAGCATCAACACCCACAAACTCTTTGTGTTGTACTCGAGATCTCATCTACACATAGACCTAGCTCATGATGCCACTATTGGGGAATGTTGCATGGAAAACAAAAAGTTTCCTACGCGCACGCAAGATCTATCCATGGTGATGAGCATCTACGAGGGGGAGAGTGGATCTACATACCCTTGTAGATCGCTAAGTGGGAAGCGTTAAGAAACGCGGTTGGTGTAGTCGAACATCTTCGCTATCCAAATCGCCGAGCGTCCCACGATCTCATCACGATCCGTCCCGCGATTCAATCATGATCCGTCCCGCGAACGCATCACGATCCGTCCCACAATCTCATCATGATCCGTGTCGCGATGTTGATCACGGTTCTTCCGATCTAGCGCCGAACGAACGACACATCCGCGTCTAGCACACGTACAACTTGATGATGATCTCCGCCTTCTTGATCCAGCAAGAGGGAGCAGAGAGGTAGACGAGTTCTCCAGCAGCGCGATGGAGTTGCGGCGATGGTGGTGGAGCTATTCCAGCAGGGCTTCGCCTAAGCACCGTTGAAAACCGATCTAGAGGAGAAACTACGATCTAGAGGAGAGGCACCACGTGGCTGTTTTTCTGTGTCTCAAAACCCTCAAAACTTCTACTATATATAGGAGGAGAGAGGGAGGAGGCTGGCGCACAAGGGCCAGCCCTTTGGCCTCTTGAGCAAGGAGGAGAGGAGGAATCCTCCTCCAATCCTAGTAGGACTAGGACTCCTTCCTTATTTAGCCTTTTTGCCTTTTTCCACCTTTTTCTCTTTGGGTTTTTCTTCCAAGCTGCATGGGCCTTGTGTGGGACTTCCACCAGCCCACTAAGGGATGGTATTCACCCTCCCACAGCCCATGTAGCCTCTTGGGTCAAAATATCCCTCCCGATGGTCCCTCGGTACACTACCGGCACTCTTGGTACACTACCGATGAGCCCGAAACCTTTCTGGCGACCAAAACAGGACTTCGTATATATCAATCTTTACCTCCGGAACATTCTGGAGCTCCTCCCGACGTCCGGGATCTCATCCAGGACTCCGAACAACCTTCGGTCACCACCATACATAACTCTATACTACCGAAACGTCAACGAACCTTAAGTGTGCAGACCCTGCGGGTTCGAGAACTATGTAGACATGATCGAGACACCTCTACGGTCAATAACCAATAGCGGGACTTGGATGCCCATATTGGTTCCTACATATTCTACGAAGATCTTTATCGGTCGAATCTCTATGTCAAGGATTCAGTTAATCCCGTATGATGTTCCCTTTGTTCTTCGGTATGTTACTTGCCCGAGATTCGATCGTCGGTATCTCCATACCTAGTTCAACCTCATTACCGGCAAGTCTCTTTACTCGTTCCATAATACAAGATCCCGTGACTAACACTTAGTCACATTGCTTGCAAGGCTTGTTGTGATGTTGTATTACCGAGTGGGCCCTGAGATACCTCTCCGTCACACGGAGTAACAAACCCCAGTCTTGATCCATGCCAACCCAACAGACACCCTTGGAGATACCTGTAGAGTACCTTTATAGTCACCCAGTTACGTTGCGACGTTTGATACACACAAGGCACTCCTACGGTGTCAGTGAGTTGTATGATCTCATGGTCATAGGAACTTGACATGCAGACAACAGTAGCAATAAACTGACACGATCATATGCTACGTTTGTAGTTTGGGTCTTGTCCATCGCACCATTCTCCTAATGATGTGATCCCATTATCAAATGACATCGCATGTCCATGGCTAGGAAACCTTAACCATCTTTGATCAACGTGCTAGTCTATTAGAGGCATACTATGGACATGGTTTTGTCTATGTATCCACACATGCATCTAAGTCTCCGATCAATACAATTATAGCATGGATAATAAACGATTATGATGAACAAGGAAATACGATAATAACTAATTTATTATTGCCTCTAGGGCATATTTCCAACAGTCTGCCATCCAACGAACCGTGTATGCCCGCTCCTTCGCCAGTCGGTCGGCCTTGGCTTTGCCTGCCGCATTCCCTATTGCCTCATGCTACGGATGCTCGATGGCGAGCTAGAGCGTGTTCGAATTGTTGCAGCGGAGATGCCGCGTGTCGTTCTCCACCGTGGCGAGCGAGCGGCAGAGGACTGCTTCCTGGAGCTGGTCGCCCGGATCAATCAGCGCACGCACACGGGATCTACGGGAGGACACCGTGTGCGCCGCAACTGTCCTCTCCTTCTCCTGTCGCCTTTTGCAGTGTGTGTGACACACCTTGAATTCGAGCGTCTACATCCGCAGAGGCGGCAAAGTGGGCACGAGGACCCAATGGAGGTCGGGGCGTGAGTGGGAGAAGGGACAGGAGGGCTCGCAGAGGGGACGCGGGGGAGGGGGCGACAAACTTGGAAGGGGGGTACATACGGATGCGACGAGACGTTGTGCAACTACTTAATATTATAATTTAATTCTACTACACAGGTCAACTAGGAGCATGCTTAGAAATTATGTCACGAGATTACCACTAGACACATAGTTCTCGTAGCGAAAGCAGAGCCAGAGCCACGCGTCGCCAGTGCCGTCTCCTCCTCGTTGTTTATCTCCTTCAAACAACTTGATCGCTAGGTCCCTCGAACAAGCTCATCGGAGCAGCGCAAGTGTACTGCCTCTAACTCCATACGTACGTGAGGAACACCTAGCAACAAACTGCTAGGTATGACCGCAAAGCAAAGATAAGCGGAGGTGGCAAGATGCAACACATGCAAAACCTAGCTAGTGCATTGTTTGAGATCATCCATCACTCCAATCAGTAGCACCCCCTTCCACCTATATAGATGTTCGTTGTGGGCTCAACACATGAGGAACACTAGGACTATAAGCTCAAAGTCTATTGGCCCAAATCCAAATTCAAGTCGAATCACATCCGACCCATGAAGCCATATCCGATCTCATAAGTTCCTTTCCTTAAGGGGGTGCTCCCTTAGGTTCAAGTCGAATTTGTTGTAGGTAGGATCACATCCAACCTCCAAGTTAACATTAAAGACGGGTTGGCAAAGTTGTGCAAAGTGTCACATTTCGTTCTTTTTGTATCACGCTACGTTTTGTTGGTCTCAAGGAGGTCTGGTCATCCTTGTTCCAGCTTGGCTCCTTTCTCGTCCTGTGAAGCCGACTTCTGAAAATGGATTATCTGACAATCCATGTTGCATGACCATTCTATACTCAAGTCGAATCACACGAGGGGCCGCGAAGCATATCTGTCTAAGTCGAAGGGGCAAATCCCTTATTGTTTGATCATGTCTCACAACATGGGTCTGGACAAGTCCGAAAGTGACCTGTATAACTACCCAATAGTGGATCTCCACTTAATCGGACCTACGCAGGTTGGTCACCGTCTTGAACCCATGCGCCGACCTCGGGTCTATGAAACAGAACACATGTCATAGTAGAGACAAACAAATATCATGTTACTTCATCTCATGGTTGGTCTGCCCGACCTAACGTCGATCTGAGCTTGGCTCCCTGTTTCCTGTAGCCTTTCTCAAAATTGACCAGTTCCATGAAATCTGGCTAGCATCAAATGCTAGATGGCTGGTGAGACTAAATCATCCATGATGTTTTATATCGCTCTAGGTTGATGTGAGTCCACACATAGCTTACCAACTATATACTATTTAGAATGTATCATAAAATGTACAATGTCATATACAAGTCACGTACTTGCCGACATGCATCATTGATACTGTCCAAGAACTGTATTAATTCACAAACACATTAGTAAATATCATGATACATAATTGCCTTAGGGCATATCTTTAACAACTAGCACATTCGAAGGATAGTTCCTTGCATTTGCTATTTGGGATGCCTAAATCCCCAAAACCTTGTGGCGTACAAACATCACTCCAGTTCACAAGACATTCCTCTCCCAAGGCTTTATCCATTTTCTCCCACAGGAAGCCCCTTTGAATCTTATCGACGCCTTTAATCAACCACCCCGTTTGATTATTACTCACCAGCTGATAAACCACCATAGCAAAGAGGATGTGCCTAATCGTAATTAGTCTGCCACCCAAATTCGTATGTTCTTGATCCTAGCTTTTCAATCCTCCCACAATCTCGTCTAAATAGAATTGAGAATCGTCTTTTCTAAGCCTTGCGATAGGAGCATGCCAATGTAGATGATGGGGAACTCTTGACGGGGAAACTTAGCTAGGCTGCAAGGTCATCCACCATATGGCAATCACAACATGTTGGTGTGATAGAACTCTTGGAGAAGTTGCACATGAAACTCGAGGCATCCTCATAGAATTGCAAAAACTTGTTGATGGCCATGCAATCGCGATAACTGGGATTTAAGAAAAGAACCACATCATCTGCCTAGAGAGAAGCCCACGACATGTTAATCTGATCGACAGGGTGCAACAGGCCAGCCTGCTCAGCAAAGGAGATGCGTGCATCCAGGCAATCCATAGCAAAAGTGAATAGAAGTAGACTATCATTAGTTAGGAAACTATTGACATGGATGTGAGTGGAGGAAGTGTCCAACACAATAGAGATGCAATCTCTCCAATTGATCCTAATACCCTTGGTAGATAGAAATTGCAGAAGGATTTTCCAAGACGTTGTCAAAGGCTTTGGCGATATCATGCTTGATCATGATGGATAAGGTCTTGGATTACTTGAGTTTCTTGGATAAACCTTTGACTTGAGAATAATTTTCGCGGATAGACTGGCCCTTGAGAAACACAAGGCTTCACCAAATCAGTCATCCTAGGTCTCAACCTCGTCGCAAGGATATTCATAATGAGATTGAAAAAAAATGAACAAGGTTGATGCATCTAAAGTCTGTAGTTACCAAAACATCTTCTTTTATGGGCAGTAGGATAATGGTGGCAATGTTCAAGGGCTTCATATTGGCAAATGCAAGTTCCAAAAAGTGTGTAGGCCCCCCACCATCTTGCGTCGTATAACAAGCAAATAATGCCCGAGAAACACAGAGGAAAACCCATCTCAGGCTTGACCACAATTTTCGTGAATATGAAAGACACATGCCTTAACTTCTTTTTTTGTGCAAGGCACTCCCAGCTCAGACAAGTCAACGCGATTGACACCAATACCATGCAGATCAGTGGATCACTTATGTGCCAAATTTGAGCAGATGATCTTGGAAGACAAAATCATGGACCTATCTGTAATAACTCCAATAACCGCAAAACAGCTACAACTATGTTGGTAATTGTATACGATCTTCGGAATGCCTTTAAAAAACCTTGACCTAGAGTGTTTTATGGTTATTGTTATTTTTGGAAGTTCTTTTTTTTCCAGGAATTGGAAGTTCATATTCTAGGTATATGTGGTGTGTATTTTGGCTACATGCTGATCTTGTAAGCTGGTGATCCCTAGCAGGGCTATATGATAACAGTCAATAGGAGTAGTTTTTGATCCAAGCCTTGCCTTAGTGAATTAAAAGTCGTATTAAAAAAATGGGAGTGACAAAGTAAAAAACTATTGTCTTTGTTGTCTCGAAGATTCAAACTTAGTAGATCTGTGTAGGTCATTTGACTAGCCATAGTATGGCTCACTTTAACACCAACCATATCCTCCTTCCATACCTAAATAACTAGTCACCACTACAGATTTTCTTCACAAGCAGGCTTCCACATCACCTTAGTTATTGATAGCCTTTTGATCAAAATTGTGTGACATCAATAGTCACACATGTACTCATAAGTTACTCTTTTGTACTCCCTCCGTCCCAAAATAAATGTCTTAATCTTAGCATAATTTTACACTAAATCTAATACAAAGTTGACATAATTATTTTAGAACAGAGGGAGTATTAATTATCCATGCAAACCATGCCATCTCACAAGGGCATGCATGTATTTTTTGGGGTGAGGGTAGATGGGCGGAATCAAGTCATGTATGTTGATTTTGGGCATGGACGGCATATATGTCGGATGCTTGAAGAAAAATATATGGTTCATACTTCACACTTTTTGTTAAAAGATAGTGTACCATTAAATTTAGTTCAATCTTTTATACATCATTTTGTTACATAATCTATAGGTTTTATTGTTCTTAAAATATAAACCAATAACACTTTTACATTTGTTTTTCATTAGATTTAAATAATTTAAGCACTTATTTATGTATTTATCTTAGGGGATCCACGGCAATGCACGGGGCATCACTAGTGTAAGGATATTTTGCCCGTCACGGTATGTCTCGCTTTAACCCCAACCATATTCAAGGATTTTTTGCCCCTCCAACACGTGCCAATATTTGAAACCAAGCTGACAACGTAAATAAACAAAAAGACAAATTGCTCGTGGCCAAGAGGAAAGGACCATTAGCCTTCGAACTAACCACTACTTTGGCTACACACGCAAACATGGTTACAGCTGGGACGCCGGGAATGATTAATGCAAATGTAGGACCGTGTTGGCATTGTGGGTTTTTTGTCATGTTGATTTGGTGATCATGCAACACTGGGATTCATGGGGCATATAATATCCTAGAATCATAACAAATCTAGGCCACGTTTCATCGGTCGGTCGTACGATCTGGGGGCGGTACTATAATTTTGAAAGGTGATCTACCAACTCTGTGGTGATCCATGTCGGCAGCTGCAGGTTCCTGGATGGACTTGTCTTATAATTGCTTATATTTTGTGGCACACTTGCAATATGTTGTCTTAGCCACTGGTCAAGCATCCATCCAATTAATAGTTGATCAGTTAATCGTTAATCGTCAGATGGTCGAATCGAAAAAACATCTATTCACCGTGTTAACATGACATGCCGATTAAATGGTTTACCAGACCGATTAATAGTTTGTTAGATCAAGTAATCGGTTGTCAGGCTGGTTATTCGTAGTTGGCCCGCTTACTCATGGGCTAATAGTTTCCGATTATTTGGCACATAACCTTTCCCATCCCCTCCACTCCTAGAGTGCTAGGATTTATCCCTCTACTCCTCCTCCCGCTCCTCTCATCCCCTCAGACCTAGATGGCGGCTGGCCAGATCCTCGTCGGCATCGCCGTTTTCCCTCTTCCCCTGTGTTTCATCGCTACTTTCCCTCCTCATTCGCGACCTGTCACCTTCGGCAACCGGCCCGTTCAAACGCCTTCCGAGGCCGTCGTCACCTTTCCTTTTTGTACTGTCGCCGTGTGGCCGCCATCTCTCGGAGTTGCGTCGAAGACGGTAATAATCAATTTTTTTTGTTGTTGTTGTATACATGTTCGTTGACGATTTTTACGCCCACATGGATAGTTATTGTTGTATATGTTTTTGTCATTTATTGAGAAAAGAAAATAATATCACTTGCTTCATATTTACAATGTAGATTTTTATATCTATACAAAATTTGCTTCTATTAAGTTTAAAATTACATCGATTAATGGTCAATATATTAGTCCAATTAATATTTGGATTCAGCGATTAATCATCACTACCAAATCGAGCAAGCAGCTACCAAATAACAATTTCCTCAACATTGATCTTAGCTAGTACCCTCAAGCATTTCATGGCCACCACGGCTCATACAAATAAAATGATCAAAATAGCGGGACAGCTTAATCATCTTGTTTATGCAGCAACTAACTAACTTATATATTCTTATAACCCACTATCTCGACTAATACCGAGAAGTCTAGAAAGAGAAAGGTGAGTCGTCCTATCATTGCTAGTATGATTAGGCAACATCCTACCTACATCTATCTAACCCTATATGTGATTGCACATAATTGAAACTGGAATAGACACCCATTCCCCAAGAAGGCAAAGTATCCCAATTGAAACATGTAATCCATTATGCTACCGCAAAAGAGAAAAGGGAAAAAAAGAAAGTACAACTGCACAACAGCTTGAAGGATATACGGCTAACAAGAAAGAAAATAAAAAGCAAAACTGGTGTACCAATTACAGGACCCACCCAACGCTGTCGAAGCCGTTCTATTTGTCTGCTTCTTCTATCCGGGCCTTTTCACCTGCCCCGCCGGCCCGCCGGCAACTGCGCGTGGAACCTGGAGAAGGGCTTGACTTTTGGATACAAATATTTTCATGATGTTCATCTGTATGTTTCCCTGCTTGAGTGATAGACCACTTTCTATTTGCAAGACCATTATTGACCTCTTTCCTTGTGAGAAAAAGCAGCATTATTGACCTAGCACAGTGGAGTAGCTTAGCTACATTTGTGCTATCCGAAGATAACGAATTGACAGCAATTAATGTTTGCCTATGTGCTTTAACAAACGGTAGATATGCTTCGTGCATGCATTTGTGCTTTAACAAACCTTTGCAACCACGATCGACGAAGACCTGCTTCGTGTATGCATGCATGCATACCTTTCCGTTTGACGGCGATATTTTATATGCATGGTCAATTGTTCGTCTCCATGGCCCACCAAAACACATGCCTGAGTGCTTTGCGACCAACTATTAAATCAACTATATCAAATTATGCCTGTAAATCAACCTGTGATTGGATAGTTAGAGGGATAGTGGTATTCCGAGCCCACCAGGATTTAAATCCTTATGCTTGCATTATTTCTGGATTTATTTCAGAATTTTCGGCAATGCGAAATGAGTGGGACGAGATATTTCCGTTGATGACGAGACGCCTTTGATGACTTCGTAAATCTGAAGATGATATGCCAGCTTAGTCTCTCGGAGGTGCTCATAGGGGTAGGATATGCGTGTGTGCCTTCATAAGGATAAGTGTATGCGCGTATATATGAACGCTTGCGTCTGTACTATGCTAAAAAGCGTTATACCAAAATATGCCGTAAGTGAGGGCAGATATTTCACAGGGTGTATTTTTTCGAAAATGAGGTTAAAACCCTCTGTCTATTCATACAACCATCTTTATTAATTATTCAACAAAGATTTAATAAGAACATACATCAAACCATCCAAAACCACCAATCACACTTACAAACTTGATAATATGGATTCACAAAAAAAACTCGATAATATGGAGTGCTAGCTTCGATATCTAAAATTGGCATCCTCGTCGATGTATTCACAAAACGTATCGGAACCTTCCGCCTGTACAACAAACCTAAAGCGTACATCACATTCACACGTTTTAGAGGCGACCATCATCATCGAGCCATTAACCCATCTTCAGAAAAGAGATCCGAATCATCCTTGTCAGTCCTCCTATCCATCGACGCCACCACGGCGTCCAACGACACCACCCCCTGCACGCAAACTGCTGAGCATGTCGCGGTCGTTGTTGGTACACCGCAACACCATGCCGCCAAGTACCACCAGCCGATACAAATTTATGTCCATGAAAGATCTGTCATATGTAGCACGTGTCAAACAAGCATTGCACAACGTAGCACCTGTCGACCAGACATGACTTGACTTTTGTACTGAAGCTCCGTGCAAGACAAAACCGCTCCATCTCCTGCCTCTGTCTTCCGACGCTACTCCACAAAGGATGCTCTCAAGAGAGAAACGACACTGGAGTACCGTCATCGTCCGACCTGGAAGACCAGATCCTAGGGTTTCCCTCGGAGCAACACGAGTCTGTCGACAGTAGTTACACGACAATGCCTTCATCAAGGTAACGATGCAGAACGCCGTCATCATCCGTCGTTGGCAACAATGTCTCCCTAACTTGCAACAGGGACTAGATGACGAATCTCGAGATCCTACCAGCCAACCTTCAGGCCGACCAACTTCGACGAAGAAGATGACCACCGCCGCCAAAGCCCATGGTCGTCACCCTAGACATTCGCGTAATGACGGAGGAGAACCGATCCGGGGTGGAAAACTCAAGATCCACCGCCGCCAGCCGCCATGGCTAGGCCCACACTGCCCCCACAACCAGAATCCCACCGGGCCGCCACATCGACTCCGCCTCCACGCTAGGCTCCGAGGGTCGCCGTCGTGTCTTGGCCAGAGACCCCCTCGTGGAAAGAGGAGGAAAGCCCGTCGTCCGTTACCTGTCCTCCGTCAGGCGAACTTCGCTTGTCGGCCTCCTCCGGTGGCGAGGGGAAGCATGAAGGGAGGGAGGGTCATGGGAGGTGGCAACTAGGGTTCACCCGAGTCGCCCGCCGAGAAGCGACACGAGCGAGGCATAGATGACGATAGAGGAGCCACCCCTGTCGGTTCTAAATCTGGCATATCTCATTGTAGGGGTCCTAAGCTAGGCGTCTTGGAGCGATCGTAATAGGGACATAGGATTTTACCCATGTCCGGGCTCTCTCAAGGAGATAATACCCTACGTCCTGTTTTTGGTTGTATTGATATGGGGATAATACATAGTACATGTATCTACCACGAGATTGTTGTAATGAATATGAGGTTGTGATTGGTATCGTCTATCGACTAGCTTGGCCTCAGTTTATATAAGACACCGGAGGCCTAGGATAACAACATTCCTAGTCGGCTACGTCGGTGGAGAGGAGTCATTGTCTTGATCTCCAAGTCTTGTGGAATCTTCCTTACATATGTCATGGGCTGCCCGAAGTGGCCCATTAGTGAATCATCATGGGGGTCCTCCCAAGTATTGTCCCTACCTTTTTTGGCATGTATCTTATGTGGGACCTAGTTGTCATGAGTAATGATATGATTTTGCACCTTGTTATGCCATGTCTTGTTCATGCATCCATGCATCATGCATCATGTCATCCATCATGCCATGCCTTGTTGTGAAGTGACCTTGTTTGTGAGTGTTGTGATGTGGTGGGAGTTATGTGGTGCAACTCTCTTTCTTCTCCCCTCTCTTTTCTTTCATAAAACCCTAGCAATACCCTTTTGTTTTATTCCCATGTCAAATTGTTAATAGATTCAACTTGCTAGTTAAATTGTTTAAAATGTTCAGGAGTTAGCTAATAATATTTAATCCTGTGTGTGTTGGTCTTTTGTTATTTTGAGCTTTTATGTATTGGGGGTATTTAAATAGCAGGGGGCTGGCTATTTTAAAAATATTTAAATTACTTGTCCCAATATTCAGCTTGATATTTTTAGTAAATAGTACATTTTATTTCTTATGTCAAAATATTTTGTTTTTTGTAAAAAAATCCTTTATTTCACTTCAGGTTTTTTTCTTGTGTTGCTATCATTCGATAAATAGGGAGCTTCCTGTTTTATTTTCTGTGAGAGTGAGAAGGGCACGGGGCTTTCCCCGGCCTAGGTGACTCTCCCACGTGCGGCCCAGCCCAGGTGCCAACGGCCACCTGCTCCCGTCGCTCCTCCGTCAGTAAAGCAGAGAGAGCGAGCACCTCCACCGTCCCCTTTCGCCGTCCGTCGCCGTTAGCCCGGGGGTATTTAAACCCCCCTCGACGTGCGTGCCTCCTCCGCCTAGGGTTCCTCTTCCCCCTCCAGCCGCCGTCGCTCCCTTCTCCCTTTCCATCTCTCCCCTTCCTCTCCTTTCTCCCTCTGTCAGGTAAGCTTCAGAGTGAATTCAGAGAGGTTCAGAGAAGATCGTCGGCATCCGCTCGTCGGCTCCGTCGACGTCGTCGACGTCCATGGCGTCCAGGAGCTCGGGGAACCTCCCCGCGTTCAATTCCCGCCGCTAAGAGCCCCGGAGGAGATCCGCAGCGATGACCCCTTCGTCGTCTTCGTCGGCGACGTTCCGCTCCGTTGTCTTCCCCTGATTCCACTCCGGCGCCCGTATCCGACCCCTCCTTCGTCGTCTTCTCCTTCGGCAGCCCCGTTGTGAGCAGCTGATCCTCTGCCGTGCCCCCTCTATCCCGATGCGTGTGCAAGCTCGTCGTGCCCGACGAGCCCGTGCTGGTTTCCGCCGTAACTCCACCGTAGTTGTAGGTGTTGTTGCCGTGCGTCTCGTCATGCGTTAGATGTGGGGATGCGACCCCCGTAGGTGCAGCCTTCCCTTGCGGCGTTTCCCCTCGCCGGTGAGGCCGTGGGTCGCCAGAATTGCCCGCCGTCGTTTGCTGTCGCGAAGGTGTCGTTTCCGTTAATTTCGTCAGGTTTGCGCATGTGTGGGTGTATTAGAGCAGCCGCTGACCTCCTCTGTTAAGTGCCGCGTCGATAGCAGAGTGGCAACCGGCTCGAGGAATCGACCCCGAGGTCACGGGTTCAAGCCCGAACCCCTCCCCCTTTTGTTTGTTTTTTCTCTTGTTTTTTTCTCTCCTTTGCTTGTGTAGTGTATGTGTGTAGGTGCAACCTACATGTATGCATGTTTTCTTCCTTTTGTTTATATGTGTGTGGGTATATGTGTGTATAAATGATGCTTCATATATGTGGTATGTATGTATGCATGTGTGTATGTGAGTGAGTGTGTGTGTGAGTGTGTTGCCATATGCATATATATATATATATGAATATATGCACTTGTGCATACATGTGTGTATATATATGTGTGGATGAACACCAACACACATGAGCATGTGTGGATGTGAGTGTGTATATGCCTATGTGCACTTGAGCATGTGTGGTGGTGTGTATGTGCCTATATGCATTATGCATATATGGTGCATGTGTGGTGTGTGGATGAACACCCACCCTCATAGGTGGTATGTTCATTGATGAGTTGGTGCTCATATGCCCTTAGGCATATGGAGCCATGGGTGTGCATGCTTGTGTAGTGTGTGTGTAGAAAGTGTGTGTGTGTAGGTGGTTAGTGGGTTTTCCCCACTTGCCATACCCTTTGCTTGTGGGTCATGCCTTGTTTTGTGGGTATTATTAGCTATTTTCCATGTTAATCTAAGTATCCAAATCTGGTAATGGCATTTGTGATCTTGTCCATTTAGGGCAAGTTTTGACTTATAAGAGTAGATGAGGTTTTGCTAGTATAGTTTGTACCATGTTGCTTCACATGTATATATGAGTATGACACATGATTTTGGGGTACAAAGAGACAAGGAATCCATTGGAGCAATCAGATTTCACTTTTGAGCAAGTTTATAAAACTGTCATTTCTGCTGTGGTGCTGCTTTGTCATTTTTGCATGAATTAATCCATGCTTGCTTTGGGACATGTGCCAACATGGAAGTGTTAGTGTTTTATGTCTATTATGCTAATGGTATTTTTGTTTGACATGAGAATCACCCATATAAGTGGGAAACTTGCTGCAAAGTAGCTAACTTGATGTTACTGTTTTCATCATGCTAAATATTTCTAAGTCTGAGAATCTGCTGTTACTTTTATGACAAGAAGAGTGGTTGACATCTTGTGATATGTTGAGAATTAGCTCATGCTCAGTGCTAGTATTTTGAAATAGATGTTGTCTACTACCACCCTGTTAATTTTCATGCCAAGAGGTGGTCTCTAACACCTTTAACTTATGCTGTCAACATGCTACCAGATTAACTCAGATTCCAGAAAACTGTTATTTTCACCAAGTCCTAAAAATCTGTTTCATCATGCCAACTTGATAGCTTCATGCTTATTGATGTGTGCCTCCTTTCCAGATTGTGTAGTTGGATAAGTTGATAAGCATGTTATGTAGTTTATGTCAATTCCTTGTTTGTGGGTGTAGGATTCCTGTAGGTCAAGTTATTGGCCGTGAAAGTGGATATATTGCTGTTTTGTGGCAGATTGTTTATTTTATTGTTTTGTGACTTGTGGAAGCTATACTCCATGGAATTACTTGATCTTTGGGTCTACTGTGGTTAGTTTTTCATTGGCTATTCAGTGGCTGTCTTGGAATACCAAGAAGTAGCCCATGGCCTTATTTTCTTGTGTTTTGCCTTCGTAACTTGCCGAGAGCGTAGCGTGAGAACCGTAACTCCGTTTCTTGCGTTCTTTATATGCATTTTTATCGATTTTGCATGAAGCATCCATATTTTCCATGTTCATGAATGTTTAAATAACTTAACATGAGATTCTGTCCAGAATGGAAACTAATCAACTAATGCATGTGAAACATGACTAGATTTGGATTGCCATGTTAAATTCTTCATAAATGAATCATGCATCATCTTGGTTGTGCATTGCACCTTGGTTGGATGCTTATTGTTTCTGTTTATCTTGGGTAGACGCGAATGTTACCGCTGCTCAGCCCCTCTTTTAGCATTCTTAGTTGCAGGTACAGGTTGTTTCATGTGATAACATGGATTTGGCATATCAAAATATTACCTGTTATTTAATTTAATGCACATATATATCTTGGTATTGGTGGAAGCCTTGGCCTTTTGCTAGGTGTTTTGTTCCGCTGTTACCGCCATAGTTTCTTGTTACCGGTGTTATGTTTTCCATACTTTGCGCTCCTAACATGCTCGGGGTTGTTATGGGGACCCTCTTGTTTATTCGGTTGAGATTAAAACTTGTCTGGCAAGACCCAACTTTGGTTCTACATTTGCTTAACAACTTAATCAAATTGCATAGGGCTTAGCTACCCCGTGGATAATTAATCAACTACCCAGGCCAGTGCTCCTCATGAGTGTTGGTCCAAAATGGGCTGCCTGCGGGGCCGCCTCGAGGCAACTTGAGGATTGGTTTTCCCTATAGCTAGTCCCATCTGTCATGTCCTGAGAACGAGATACGTGACTCTTATCGGGTTTGTCGACACATCGAGTGGTCTTGCTGGATTTGTTTTACCTTTATCGAGTGTCCTGTGTGTGGACTCTGACTTTCTTCGGGTTATCTCGAGGTGTTGGAATTCCTTTGGAGTTACCTATGATGATCACGAGATCCGTGGTCGAGGCTATTCACGCGGAGTGTGGTTAATTTGTGATGGACTAGTTGGAGCACCCCTGCAGGGTTAAATCTTTTCGAGAAGCCGTGCCCGCGGTTATGTGGCAATTTTGATATTTGTTTAGAACCCGGTTATAGTAAACTTGAAGTAAACTCTAATAAAATACACCAACGTTGTGAGTAACCTGGATCGTCTCTGCTCGTGAATATGATCCGAGAGAGAACACGGTGGGGTTATGATTGACATAAGTAAGTGATCAGGATCTCTTAGAGGTCATTCCAGATTCGATCGCTCATCGTAGGCCACTCACATTTATTTTCATGTTACGTAAGGCTAGCCACCATAAATGCTTAGTGCTGCTGCAAACTAAACACATACCCCTTCCCAACCTTAAGCTTGAATAGTCTCGGTACCCGGGCGCATGATTGCTGAGTCCTTGTGGCTCATAGATTACTACAACACTCCAGGTACAGGTACAGATGAGCACATGCAGGATGATCTGACGTAGCTCCAATGGGAATATGACGAGAAAAGAGGCAGGATGTACGTGACTTACCCGGATGAGTAGAGGACCATGGTCGTGACCTTTGGGATAGCGAGATAGTGTCATTTGCATCTGTTTTATTGTTTGATTTCGTCCGTAGTCGGACCCTGTCTTCATCTTGATGATTTGAACTCTATGTGGACTTGTAATTAAGTATGTGGCGAGTGTAAGCCAACTTGTATACTCATCTCTTCTGTAATGTATGATGCAATGATACTATACTTGTGAACGACAAGATGCGCCTCTATCCCTTGCGAGGCCCTCGTGTCTTAATATGGATAGGCACGCATCTTGGGCGTGACAAGTTGGTATGAGAGCCATACGACCATAGGAGCCTTTGCTTGATCGAATTTGGCCGAGTCGAGTCTAGTAAAAACTATTTTGAGTCTAGTTATATCGGAGAGTAGCATTCTTCTTACTCCTCTTCTATGCTCTGGTGAGGTATTCGACTTAGGAATTTTGATTCTACTCCTCTTCTCGCTCAAAAAAATTTTAGGATCACTCGAGTATTTTGGAGTCTATATGATACCGATGTGACAGGGTTCTGTCTTGGTGCTTCCTGTCTGACTTGATTTCTTCCGGAGAGTCGGGCTCCAGGGAATGTTGGCACATCATTATCATTCAGCTTCCTTGATATCTCAGGACGGAGAGTGTTCAAAATTACTTCAGTACTTGTCGTGGTGAGATAAGGTCAAAGTCACCCAGTACTGGGGAGGCGTCCGGGGTACCACCATGGTTTAGTATCGTTGTGAGTTCGAGGATTCGAGTTAGATGAATTTGCGAGAGCCTCTGGTTGTGTGTTGAAGGATGGATACAGTTGGGGTGTAGGATTGCTAGTTGTGTGAGATATTTCCTCCTTGTATCCCACACCGGATTGCATAACCAGAAAGTTTTTGGAAGTTCCTAGGTGGGAAATCTTGTAGTTATCTAGGATCATCTTCTTCAGATGTATGTGGGCATGTACATTTGTTCCGAGCAGTTAGCTCAATACTTTTGTATTATTGCAAGTGGCTTCTTATATCTGATGATGTTGTCATAAACCGAAGAAGCGTTCTTACTAATTTTTCAGTAGGAAGGCTGTGATGTTATTTGTTCAATTTCTTCAAGCATTTGATTCAACTTTTGAATTCATCTTTTCAATGCGGTGATGATGTGTTTTGTCCATCTTCAGGATGGCTCCACCAACTCGCAACAATCCGGGTCGTGGTGAGGAGCAGGCTGATGTTCCACCACCACCCCCGCCTCCACTGCCGCCACCTCCTCCTCCAGAAGCTTGGCAAGCTGTGATGGCCGCAACCAATGCGAACACTCAGATGTTGCTCAGGCCGTTGCAAGAAAGGGAGCAGAGTCAGCAAGGCTTTCAACGGAATTTTCAGAATCAACCTCAGTTTGCGACGCTCAATCAGTTCCTTGCCAACCAACCCAAGTCTTTCACCTGTTGTGAGAAGCCTTTTGATGCTGATGATTGGCTCCGTGATATGAGTAAACATTTTGAGTGCAGCAATGTCAGGCCAGAGGACTTTGTCAGATTTGCATCGTTCTAGCTCAAGGGTCAAGCAGCTGATTGGTGGTAGCAGTACAAGGATTCCAGGGGCGATCATGTTGTTACTTGGGACGATTTCCGTCGTGACTTCAGGGCTCATTACATTCCGACAAGCTTTGTCGAGGAGATGCGTGAGAAGTTCAGGCACCTGAAGCAGGGAAGCAAGTCTGTCTACCAGTACAACATCGAGTTCCAGAATCTAGCCCGCTATGCTAAGCAAGATGTTCCAGATGACAAGGCGATGATCTATCAGTTCAGAGGTGGTCTCAAGGATGAGCTTCTACCAGGCCTAGTTCTTCAAGAGCCTCGTTAGTTTGATCAGTTCTACAATATGGCTTTGAAGGTCGAGGCAAATCAGCTCAAGCTGGAGAACTCAAGGAAGCGTTCAAGGGATTCATATTCGTCTTCTTCCAGCTCTCAGATGGTTCCCAAGCAGCAGAAGTATTGGGTGCCAAATCCTCATCCGTTTCTTCCTCCTCAGCAGCAGAAGCAGTTCAGTGGTCGTGGTTCTTCTCACCCACCCAACCCAGGATTTTAGCAAAGACCCCAGGCATTCAAGGCAGTTCTTGTTCCTCCTCCAGGAAATGTTCGTCCGCTTTCTGAGGTGACTTGTCACAAGTGTTGCCAGAAGGGTCACTATGCAAACAAGTGCAACCAGCGGCGTCTTCTGCCTCCTCCTCCAGTCAGACCTCCAGGCAATGCTATGGTGAAGCATAATGCCAAGACCGCAAGAGTGAATATGGTGAATGCAACAGAGGCACATGATTCTTCTCAAGTGATCATGGGTAATATCTTAGTTAATTCTATTCCTGTAAAAGTCTTGTTTGATACTGGTGCTTCGCATTGTTTCATGTCATATCCTTTTGCTGCAAAACATGGTTTTACCACGTAGTTATTGCCAAATGCATTGCAAGTTGTGTCCCCCGGGAAGCATCTTAGCTCAAAAATGGTGGTTCGGGATGCGTCCATCAAGATGGGCAATTATTCTTTTCTGGCCTCTCCAATTGTTCTCGGTAATTCCGATATTGATCTCATTTTGGGCATGGACTTCCTGGCTATGAATAAGGCATATGTTGATTGTAAAGCAAAAGAAGTCAAGCTGACTCATCCTTCAGAAGATGTGATTATTTTCGCAGCTCGCGATGACACAATCCGTCTCTTTGCTCTTAATGAGAAGGGTGAAATCTCAGCGATTTCTCAAATTCTAGTGGTGAATGAGTATGAAGATGTCTTTCCAGAAGAATTGCCAGGAATGCCTCCGCACCGGCCAGTCTAGTTCGTGATTGATCTCGAGCCTGGAACTGAACCGGTTTGCAAGCGCCCGTATAAACTTGGCCCCGAAGAGCTGAAAGTGTTGAAGAAGCAACTAGATTAGCAAGAACATCTGGGTCTGATCAGACCAAGTTCGTCTCCATTGGGTTGTGGTGTTTTGTTTGTCAAGAATAAAGATGGCACGAATCGTCTTTATGTCGACTACCATCCATTGAACAAGAAGACAATCACGAACAAGTACCCACTTGCCAACATTAATGAGTTGTTTGAACAACTGAAGGGTGCCAAGGTTTTCTCGAAGCTTGATCTTTGCATGGGTTATCATCAGATTCACATTCGCGAAGAAGACATTCCTAAGACCGCTTTCAGGACGAGTTTTGGCTCTTCTGAGTACACCGTCATGTCGTTTGGTCTTGCTAATGCTCCTCCAACCTTCTCAAGGATGATGAACTTCATTTTCTCTCCTTTTAAGAATGAGTTCGTCTTGGTCTATCTGGATGACATCCTTGTGTTCCCAGAGACAGAAGAAGAGCATGCAGAGCATCTCCGGCTTGTGCTTGACAAGTTAAGGGAACATCGATTCTATGCGAAGTTTTCCAAGTGTGAGTTTTGGCTCAATGAAGTGGTGGAGCTTGGGCATGTGATCTCTGCCGAGGGAATTAAGGTGCACCCTGAGAAAGTTGAGGCAATCTTGAAGTGGGAACCTCCTTAGAATGTGAAGCAGCTTCGGAGTTTCCTCGGGCTTGCTAGTTATTGCAGAAGATTCATGGATAACTTCTCTCAAATTGCTAAGCCTCTGTCCAATCTCCTCCAGAAGAGTGTCAAGTATGTTTGGTCTCCTGAGTGTGATGTGGCATTCAATACGCTCAAGCAGAGACTGACTTCAGCTCCAGTTCTTGTTCATCCTGAGCAGTCAAAGCCTTTCCAAGTGTTCTGTGATGCTTCTCTCCAAGGTCTTGGTGGTGTTCTCATGCAAGATAAGAAGATTGTTGCTTATACCTCACGTCAGTTGAAGCCTGCCGAGAATAACTACCCCACTCATGATCTCGAGTTGGCGGCAGTTGTGCATGCTCTAATAACTTGGAGGCATTTGTTGTTGGGTAGACCAGTTGAGGTATACACCGATCACAAGAGCTTGAAGTACATTTTCACTCAACCCAATCTTAATCTTTGGCAGTCTCGTTGGGTGGAAATGCTTGAGGACTTCAATCCAAGCATTGAGTATACTCCTGGAAAAGCAAATGTCATTGCAGACGTGCTCAGCTGTAAGGCGTACTGCAATAGTCTCATCTTGAAGCCTCTTCAACCCGAGCTTTGTGAAGCCTTCCGCAATCTCAACCTTCAGATGATTCCATAAGGATTTCTTGCCAATCTTCTAGTCTCTCCGACTCTGGAAGATCAGGTTTACCAAGCGCAGCTTCTTGATGCTATGGTGAAGAAAGTGAAGAAAGGTGTGGCCAAGGGCATTCAGAAGTATAAGTTCTTTCGCGTTGATGACAAAGACACCTTGTTCTTTGGGGACCGTCTGGTGGTTCCAAAAGGTGATCTCAGAAAGGTTATCATGGACGAAGCACACAATTCTCTTCTATCCATTCATCCAGGCAGTTCCAAGATGTATCAAGATCTCAAGCAAACCTTCTGGTGGACTCACATGAAACGTGAAATTGCTCAGTTTGTGAACGAGTGTGATGTTTGTCGCAGAGTGAAGGCGGAGCATCAACGTCCAGCAGGTCTTCTTCAGCCTTTGCCTATCCCAGAGTGGAAATTCGATCATGTGGAGATGGATTTCATCACTGGGTTTCCCAAGTCCAAGAGAGGCAACGATGCCATCTTCATGGTTATCGACAAGCTGTCAAAAGTTTCTCATTTCCCGCCAGTCAAAGAATCTATCTCGACAGCTCAGCTTGCAGAGTTGTATACGTCAAGGATAGTATCTTTGCATGGTATTCCTCATCTCATCTCATCTGACCGTGGAAGGCTCTTTACTTCCAAGTTTTGGGAGTCCTTCCAGACTGCTATGGGTACCAAGATCCGTTTCAGCACTGCGTTCCATCCGTAGACAAGTGGTCAAGTTGAGAGAGTCAATTAGATCCTTGAAGATATGCTCAGAGCCTGTGTGATTTTGTTCGGCATGAAATGGGAATACTGCCTTCCATATGATGAATTCTCATACAACAATAGCTTTCAGGCTAGCTCAGGCAAGGCCCCTTTCAAGATTCTCTACGACAGAAAGTGTCGTATCCCCGCTGAACTGGTCTGAAACCGGTGAGCGTCAGATATTGGGCAATGACATGATCACTGAAGCAGAAGAAGTGTGTCGTGTCATTCGTGAGAACCTCAAAGCAGCTCAGTCTCGACAAAAGAGTTATTACGATAACAAACATCGAGATGTTTCCTTTCAAGTGGATGATGTAGTCTATCTCAGAGTCTCTCCCATGAAGGGCACTCAGCGGTTTCAAATTAAAGGGAAGCTAGCTCCTCATTTTGTTGGTCCTTTCAGAGTTGTTAGCAAGAGAGGTGGACTTGCTTATCAGCTAGAGCTTCCTCCAAATTTTGCAAATGTGCATGATGTCTTCCATGTTTCTCAGCTCCGGAGGTGCTTCAAGACTCCAGAGCGCACCATTGACCTCCAAGACATTGATCTCCATGAAGACCTCTCTTATCGTGAGCATCCAGTTGCAATTCTCGAACAAACTGAGCGTAAGACTCGCAACAAGTCTATCAAGTTCCTCAAGGTGAAGTGGTCTCATCATTCTGACAAAGAAGCTACTTGGGAACGTGAGGACCTTCTCCATTCCAAATTTCCAGACTTCTTTCGTTCCTAGATCTCGGGTCGAGATCCTCTTGTAGTGTCGGAGAGTTGTGACAGCCCAAGTGATGTCCCTACCTTTTTTGGCATGTATCTTATGTGGGACCTTGTTATAAGTAATGATATGATTTTGCACCTTGTTATGCCATGTCTTGTTCATGCATCCATGCATCATGCATCATGTCATCCATCATGCCATGCCTTGTTGTGAAGTGACCTTGTTTGTGAGTGTTGTGATGTGGTGGGACTTATGTGGTGCAACTCTCTTTCTTATCCCCTCTCTTTTCTTTCATAAAACCCTAGAAATACCCTTTTGTTTTATTCCCATGTAAAATTGTTAATAGATTCAACTTGCTAGTTAAATTGTTTAAAATGTTCAGGAGTTAGCTAATAATATTTTAATCCTGTGTGTGTTGGTCTTTTGTTGTTTTGAGCTTTTATGTATTGGGGTATTTAAATAGCAAGGGGCTGGCTATTTTAAAAGGGATAATTGTATTTGAGCCCTTAGTTGTGCCACCATCGATAGGAATACCCCTAATTTTGGAAAACACGCGTTCATGCCCACATCACTTTGCTCATCTTGTGCTTTTGCCATTTGACCGTTTGACTGTCATTTTGAAAACTTCATAACTATTTCATACTAACTCATAAAAATGCAAATAAGATATCAAAATGTTCGAAAAGACATCACCTATATGTGTATGACATTTTCATTCATGAGAAAATTGTTGGGAAGTCTCCATATCAGTTTTAGCTCATATAGGTGATGGGGACTTTCCAACACTTTTGTCATGACTGCAAATGACATGCACATATAGGTGATGTGTTTCCGAACATTTTGATATCTTTTTTGCATTTTTCTGAGTTAGTATGAAATAGTTATGAAGTTTTCAAAATGGCAGTCAAACGGTCAAAGGGCAAAAGCACAAGACGAGCAAAGTGATGTGGGCATGACCACATATTTTCAAAAACTAGGGGTATTCCTGTCGACGATGACACAACTAAGGGAACAAATACAATTATTCCTTTTAAAAATATTTGAATTACTTGTCCCAAAATTCAGCTTGATATTTTTAGGAAGTAGTACATTTTCTTTCTTATGTCAAAATATTTTGTTTTTGTAAAAAATCCTTTATTTCACTTTAGGTTTTTTTCTTGTGTTGCTGTCATTTGATAAATAGGGAGCTTCCTGTTTTATTTTCTGTGAGAGTGAGAAGGGCAGTGGGCTTTCCCCGGCCCAGGTGACTCTCCCACGCACGGCCCAGCCCAGGTGCCAACGGCCACCTGCTCCCGTCGCTCCTCCGTCAATAAAGCAGAGAGAGCGAGCGCTTCCGCCGTCCGTCGCCGTCAGCCCGGGGGTATTTAAACCCCCCTCGACGTGCGTGCCTCCTTTGCCTAGGGTTCCTCTTCCTTCACCAACCGCCGCCGCTCCCTTCTCCCTCTCCATATCTCCCCTTCCTCTCCTTTCTCCCTCTGTCAGGTAAGCTTCAGAGTGAATTCAGAGAGGTTCAGAGAAGATCGCCAGCGTCCGCTCATCGGCTTCGTCGACCTCGTCGACGTCCATGGCGTCCAGGAGCTCGGGGAACCTCCCCGTGTTCAATTCCCGCCGCTAAGAGCCCTGGAGGAGCTCTACAGCGACGACCCCTTCGTCGTCTTCGTCGGCGACGTTCCGCTCCGTCGTCTTCCCCTGCTTCCACTCCGGCGCCCATATCCGACCCCTCCGTCGTCGTCTTCTCCTTCGGCAGCCCCGTTGTGAGCAGCTGATCCTCCGCCGTGCCCCCTCTGTCCCGATGCGTGTGCGAGCTCGTCATGCCCGACGAGCCCGTGATGGTTTCCGCCGTAGCTCCGCCGTAGTTGTAGGTGTTGTTGCCGTGCGTCTCGTCATGCGTTAGATGTGGCGATGCGACCCCCGTAGGTGCAGCCTTCCCTTGCGCCGTTTCCCCTCGCCGGTGAGGCCGTGGGTTGCCGGAATTGCCCGCTGTCGTTTGCTGTCGCGAAGGTGTCGTTTCCATCAGTTTCGTCAGGTTTGCGCATGTGTGGGTGTATTAGAGCAGCCACTGACCTCCTTTGTTAAGTGCCGCGTCGATAGCTGAGTGGCAACCGGCTCGGGGAATCGACCCCGAAGTCGCGGGTTCGAGCCCGAACCCCTCCCCCCTTTTTTTGTTTTTTCTCTTGTTTTATTTTGTTTTCTCCTTTGCTTGTGTAGTGTATGTGTGTAGGTGCAACCTACATGTATGTATGTTTTTTCCTGTTGTTTATATGTGTGTGGGTATATGTGTGTATAAATGATGCTTCATGTATCTGGTATGTATGTATGCATGTGTGTATGTGAGTGAGTGTGAGTGTGAGTGTGTTGATATATGCATATGTATATGCATATATGCACTTGTGCATACATGTGTGTGGATGAACACCCACACACATGAGCATGGTTTGATGTGAGTGTGTATATGCCTATGTGCACTTGAGCATATGTGGTGGTGTGTATGTGCCTATATGCATTGTGCATATATGGTGCATGTGTGGTGTGTGGATGAACACCCACCCTCATAGGTGGTATGTTCATGGGTGAGTTGGTGCTCATATGCCCTTAGGCATATGGAGCCATGGGTGTGCATGCTTGTGTAGTGTGTGTGTGTAGAGTGTGTGTGTGTAGGTGGCTAGTGGGTTTTCCCCACTTGCCATACCCTTTGCTTGTGGGTCATGCCTTGTTTTGTGGGTATTATTAGCTATTTTTCATGTTAATCTAAGTATCCAAATCTGGTAATGCCATTTGTGATCTTGTCCATTTAGGGCAAGTTTTAACTTATAAGAGTAAATGAGGTTTTGCTAGTATAGTTTGTGCCATGTTGCTTCACATGTATATATGAGTATGACACATTATTTTGGGGTACAAAGAGCCAAGGAATCTATTGGTGCAATCATATTTCACTTTTGAGCAAGTTTATAAAACTGTCATTTCTGCTGTGGTGCTGCTTTGTCATTTTTGCATGAATTAATCCATGCTTGCTTTGGGACATGTGCCAACATGGAAGTGTTAGTGTTTTATGTCTATTATGCCATGGTATTTTTGTTTGACATGAGAATCACCCATATAAGTGGGAAACTTGCTGCAAAGTAGCTAACTTGATGTTACTGTTTTCATCATGCTAAATATTTCTAAGTCTGAGAATCTGCTGTTATTTTTAGGACATGAAGAGTGGTTGACGTCTTGTGATATGTTGAGAATTAGCTCATGCTCAGTGCTAGTATTTTGAAGTATATGTTGTCTACTACCAACCTGTTAAGTTTGATGCCAAGTGGTTGTTTCTAACACCTTTAACTTATGCTGTCAACATGCTACCAGATTAACTCAGATTCCAGCAAACTGTTATTTTCACCAAGTCCCAGAAATCTGTTTGATCATGTCAACTTGATAGCTTCATGCTTATTGATGTGACCCTCATTTCCAGATTGTGTAGTTGGATAAGTTGATAAGCATGTTATGTAGTTTCTGTCAATTCCTTGTTTGTGGGTGTAGAATTCCTGTAGCTCAAGTTATTGGCTGTCAAAGTGGCTTTGTTGCTGTTTTGTGGCAGATTATTTGTTTTATTGTTTTGTGACTTGTGGGAGCTATACTTCATGAAATTACTTGATATTTGGGTCTATTGTGGTTGGTTTTTAATTGGCTATCCAGTGGCTGTCTTGGAATACCAAGAAGTAGCCCATGGCCTTGGTGACTTGTGTTTTGCCTTCATAACTTGCTGAGAGCGTAGCGTGAGAACCATAACTCCATTTCTTGCGTTCTTTATATGCATTTTTATCGATTTTGCATGACGCATCCATATCTACCATGTTCATGCATGTTTAAATAACTTAACATGAGGTTCTGTCCAGAATGGAAACTCTTCAATCAATGCATGTGAAACATGACTAGATTTGGATTGCCAAGTTAAATTCTTCATAAATGAATCATGCATCATCTTGGTTGTGCATTGCATCTTGGTTGGATGTTTATTATTGCTGTTTCTCTTGGGTAGATGCGAATGTTGAACCTGAGTACGAAGAGCCATGCGAGTACAACTACGAGGATCTCGCTACTTATTCCACTGAAGAACCAACAGGCAAGATGATCGTACCCGGATCTCGATACTATTTTCGCTTGCTAGTTTCTCGCTCTTATCGTTACAATTGCGCTACCTACTACTTGAATGACAGACTCCTAAATTGCCATGATAGCCTCTAACCCTCGACATCCTAGCAAAACTTTGATTGGCTAAGTTACCGCTGCTGAGCCCCTCTTTTAGCGTTCTTAGTTGCAGGTACAGGTTGTTTCATGTGATAACATGGATTTGGCATATCACAATATTACCCATTATTTAATTTAATGCACATATATATCTTGGTATTGGTGGAAGGCTTGGCCTTTTTCTAGGTGTTTTGTTCCGCTGTTACCGCCATAGTTTCTTGTTACCGGTGTTAAGTTTTCCATACTTTGCGCTCCTAACATGCTTGGGATTGTTATGGGGACCCCCTTGTTTATTCGGTTGAGATTAAAACTTGTCTGGCAAGACCCAACTTTGGTTCTACATTTGCTTAACAACTTAATAAAATTGCATAGGGCTTAGCTACCCCGTGGATAATTAATCAACAACGCGAGCCAGTGCTCCTCATGAGTGTTGGTCCAAAAACGGGCTGCCTACGGGGCGACCTCGAGGCAACTTGAGGATTGGTTTTCCCTATAGCTAGTCCCATCTGTCGTGTCCTGAGAACGAGATACGCGGCTCTTATCGGGTTCGTCGACACGTCGGGTGGTCTTGCTGGATTTATTTTACCTTTATCGAGTGTCTTGCGTGTGGACTCTGACTTTCTTCGGGTTATCTCGAGGTGTTGGAATTCCCTTGGAGTTACCTATGATGATCACGAGATCCATGGTCGAGGCTATTCCCGCGGAGTGTGGTTAATTTGTGATGGACTAGTTGGAGTATCCCTGCAGGGTTAAATATTTTTGAGAAGCCGTGCCCGCGGTTATGTGGCAACTTGGATATTTGTTTAACACCCGATTATAGTAAACTTGAAGTAAACACTAATAAAATACACCAACTATGTGAGTAACCGTGATCGTCTCTGCTCGTGAATATGATCCGAGAGAGAACACAGTGGGGTTATGATTGACGTAAGTAAGTGATCAGGATCTCTTAGAGGTCATTCTAGATTCGATTGCTCATCGTAGGCCACTCACATTTATTTTCATGTTACGTAAGGCTAGCCACCATAAATGCTTAGTGCTGCTGCAAACTAAACACATATCCCTTCCCAACCTTAAGCTTGAATAGTCTCGATACCCGGGCGCATGATTGCTGAGTCCTTGTGGCTCATAGATTACTACAACACTCCAGGTACAGGTACAGATGAGCACGTGCAGGATGATCTGACGCAGCTCCAATGGGAATATGACGAGAAAAGAGGCAGGATGTACGTGACTTACCCGGATGAGTGGAGGACCATGGTCGCGATCTTTGGGATAGCGAGATAGTGTCATTTGCATCTGTTTTATCATTTGATTTCGTCCGTAGTCGGACCCTGTCTTCATCTTGATGATTTGAACTCTGTGTGGACTTGTAATTTAGTATGTGGCGAGTGTAAGCCAACTTGTATACTCATCTCTTCTTTAATGTATGATGCAATGATACTATACTTGCGAACAACAAGATGCGCCTCTATCCCTTGTGATCCCCTCGTGCCTTAATATGGATAGGCGCGCATCTTGGGCGTGACATCCTCGTCCTGACCTACTGGTCGGGAGACGACGTGGTGAGTATCCCCTAGTCCAGGATACCATCAATAACCCCCTGAACCAGTCTTCAAGTCTAGGATGCTCCTCGGTTGTTTCGAACAGTTCTTCGTCTTCGGTCGTCAGTCTTGAAAACTGGTTCAACAAATCTTCCCATCTTCGATCTTGTGGATCGCCAAGCTGAATCCGATGAGTTCACACGTTGGGCATCTGAGGAGACCTTTGATTTTTTGGTCTTTATCGATGCCTTGTTATTTTTTATGCCACACCTCGGATTTGAAGTGTTTCTCGTGCGGTGGTGTCCTCTTGCTTCCGAGATCCAACGCTGAACTGCATTCGGGGTGCCCTCTTCGTCCGAGCTCCAACGCCGAATAACATACAAGGTGTCTTTTTGCAGCCGGGCTCCAGCACTGGTTGCCATCCGAGGTGTCATAGATTACCTTGGTCTTTGAAAATTTCAAGGAGTCCATCCGAGCTTAAATGCTAGAATAGTCCTTTATGTAGCCAACCATTCGCATCCTAACTTTATGCCGGACTGCTTCCGAGGTGCATTTTTGCAGCCGAGCTCCAACGCTGAATTGCATCCGAGCTTTATGAAGGTTTACTTCCGAAGTGTATTTTTGCAGCCGGGCTCCGACGCCGAACTGCTGCCGAGCTTTATGCCGAATTGTTTCCGAGTTGGTGCACCACCTCGGTCTCTGACTGTTTTTTGTGGAATTTATTTCTGATTGGTGTAATTTATTCTCTACCAAGCTGTATAACCAGTAGCCCTCAAGGTGTGTGTTGGTCTAAAACCCGAGATGCACCTGAAGTAAAAATAAAACTATTGATCCCAGTAGCCCCTGAGGCATAGGTGATTTGCGAAATCGGCCTGAGGAGCAAGTTCTTGCTCGGCAACATACTTTGGGGACACAAACGCGGTGCGTAGTAGTTCTCGAGACTCGGGCTGGGTGCGGCCGACCAACCCAAGGATCGAATATCCTCGGAAACTGTATTGCACTTTGATTTTGCTGCATTGAATAGGCAATGTAGTAGCTCCCGAGCCAGAATTTGGGCATGTGTGATCAAATTAAGGATCGATATTTGTTTGACAAATTTTTTGTTACGTTTGACACAATTTATGGGTAATGATTCTATGTATCGAAGTACTTTACATCATTAATGCTTGGATCCACACTGTACAAGACTTTGTTGACTGACCATTGGCTTCAACCTCCTCGGCCAGTAGCCAAGGAGTGTTTGTCCTACTTTATAAAGCCATTATAAGGGAAAAGATTTACGACAAACAAGTCAATCCGGTCATACGGTTTTATAAGCAAAGATACGCGAAAAGATATGTTATATGTTACTATTCAATGTAAGAAACATCTTATGGGAAAATAGTTCATTTGTAAGCTCCTATTCCCAGGATATTATGTTGACCATGATCGTGAAATCTCAATTCCGATCAACATGGGAGGAAAATGTTGAGGATTTAGTTCGGGGAATGTTCCCGAACTCTGTGGTCTTAGTTGCCGAAATTTTCACTTTCGTCATTGCCGACCAATTATATTCTTACGATGGCTAGCTTTAGGCTTCAAATAGTCTGATGTACTACCCCGGATGACCCTGAAGTAACAATCACAAAGGTGCTCCCTTTACCCCTAGTTGAACAATTTGGAACATAGGGGTAAGGACAGGCGCTAGGCAACTCAACTTGACTAAAATCTTAAGTAAAATTGATGCATATCTATGGCTTTATAACAGTCACTATGTAAGCTGATGATATGTTGGGCTCTCCAAGAATCCCGATGTATCTATGTCGAGGTGCCACAAGGAACCCTCGGTATGGTTTATTTTGACTCCGTCGCGACTGTTTATAATATGAAAGTGGCCTATGATCGGCTTCCACCCCTTTGTATATGCTATGTAGGGTGTTTCCGTACAAACAAGACAACCCTTAGCCAACGTCTGGTGCCCGGAGGCGGTTGTGTTAGTGGAAACAAGGCAATCAGATATTCAGGCTTTATAACTTTCACTGAGTCATTGGAGCATATGTTGGGGGGCAACTTATTAGCCCCAGGTATACGTCGACTCCTCGGATCATTCGAGGTTGAACCACCCATAACGTGGCTTTTCAAGAAATAGAGGCCCTTTGTTTTACTTAGATAACCTTGATCGGCTATATTTCGTTGAACATCGTCTGTGGTTCGTTGACTGATTTACGCTTGTTGTGACAGTCATTTTTCGGCTTTCTTCAACTGAGGCACTTAACTAGTTAAACCAGAAGTGACAATCGTAGTGGTTCTACCTTTAAACCTTAGCCGAACAAAGCAGAAATGTAAGGGTTAAGCACATGAGCAGGGTAACCTAGCTATAGACCAAAGACACAACTCAAAATCAATGCATAAAAATGCAAAATACCGAGGACTGCATGGAGTACCTCGGTTTTCGATGCTAACCGCATACCCCCTTTAATATTGCTGATGCATGAAATGCATCTGGCGTTGTACTACAAGAGTTATGCTCGAAAAAAACAAAAAAACTTATGCAAAAAAATTATTTGGAAAAACGAAAATTGTGCCAATCCGAAGTTGGTCTAAAATTTAATTTGTGCTTCGGTCATGCTTTAACATGATACATCCGATCTCCGGACTTCAAGCGGGCCATCCTTTGGCTTCAACCTCCATATCCCGAAGGCGGAGTGTTTCTCTTAGAGGCCTGTTTAGCGAACTAAACATGAGTGACTTTAGAAATAAACCAGGTTATCCGGCTATTGATCGCACACCAGTGTCAAAAAAAGGAGTAGTAGAAATAGATTTTGCAACGACCAAGAAGAAAACACATGTATTATGAAACGGATCATACAAATTTAAGATCCCCGGTTAAACTGGGTAAAGGAAATTGTTTTTAACAAATCGTTGTTTTTGTTTAACAAAAAATATAATGTTTCGTTGAACCGAACAAAAAGTAAAATTTCAAAAAGACCTGAGCATGAAAATAAATTAGCCGGTTAATGTGCTCCGTGAAGTATGTTATTGTGGCGGGACGGAGTCGTCGTCCCTGGCCTGGTCGAGGTCCCAGCCCCCAAGCCCGAGATAATCGAGCGAATAGCTCGGGTCGAGAAGTGGCAATGCAACACGGTAGCTGCGGCGAGGCGAAGCCCCAAGTCTAGCCTGGTAGACAGAGTAGTTCGGCAGCGTGATGGCAAAGCCCCCATGCCAGTCGATCATGATGACGACGCAATTTGGTTGATGGAGGCGGGACGACGATGTCGGCACGCCGAGGTGGCCGCATGATACAGTCGAGGTCAATTACCTGTGCACACAATATAGTGCAAGCCGAGAGTAATAAAAAATAAAAATTATCTACTTAATTAACTTAAGTGAAGTAAATAATAAGAAAAAATATATCCTGAGGGCTGAGGTTGGCAGAGGCGGGACGATGACGTCGGTTCGCCGAAATAACGTTATCGTGTGGTCGAGGTCGATTATCTAGCGCGAGGTCGATGTCGATACACGTAGGAAATCCACAAAAGGCTGTCCAGACCAACGTCATACACGAATATTGATAGAATATCTCTGTAAAAATAATGCAGTACAAAACCAATAGAAAATATTCTGTGCGTAATAATAATTTTATGTGCTGTGGGAATAGCTAGGAAAGACAAAACCTGATATTCACCCAATGTAACGCCCCTTGGTTTGACTTTCATGACATAATCTCCCGTATGAGGATGAGTGACTCTTAATGGAAAAGAGAATCAGCTTAATTGCTGCTCCAAGGTAATCAAGTGTGCGTCATTGCCGTGCAGTGCAGACGCCTATAGTTAGCCGATGCCTTCTAGCATCAAGCTTGCAGTAGCCTTTAGGGGAAGCTCGATGATCCCCTGCGCCTAAGCACATGGAGCGTACACGGCCAAGGTCGAGACCCAGTCTTCGGACACAGTGATCAGACCTGAGCTCGAAGCCGAATACAGGGTAAGGGTCAAGCCCTAGTTCCCGGAGACAGTCATCGAACCCAAGCTCAAAGCCAAATCCAGGATATGGATCTATCCGGAAACGGGGTGGAGGAGAAGGCCTAAAGTTAAAGCTTCGGGATGTCTGGGCTCATCTGGCGAGGCCATGAACCCGACAAGGAACAGATCGCCCTAGGCATCGACGGCGTACTCTAGGCTGCCAAAGTTGATATTCTGTCCTGGGGCGAGGCTATCGATCTGTCCGAGATGATTGGCCACATCGGCATGAAGCACAATGCTACCTGATGCAAGGAGCTAGTCGGCTGGTGACGTCGAAGTTCCAAGAGTAGGTTGATGAAGAGATGGTGAAGCGTCCGGTCTAGACAAGGTGACGAAACAGGTTCGTAAGGTGACGCTAGACCCTCATGCCAGCAGATGTGTCAAACAGGCCGACATGGTGTAAAGAAGCGACAACACATCAATGCCGATGCAGGTCGGAACTTGTGACGCGGTCAACGCTGACTTGATGAAGCAACGACACACCCGACCCATGCAATCCGTGGGGTGACAAGGTTGTCTTGACGATTAGTTGTCCTTCACGATGCCGAACTCTTGGTTGGCTCGCCGAGGTGATTATTCGAGATAGTTGTCGCCGGCTCGATGAAGCGACGGCGCAGTTGATGCTGGCGCATATTGGTAGCCATGGAGCAACGTGGTCGGGCCGGTTTGACATCAGCCCGACGGTGAAAATCGCCTAAGAAAAGACTTAGAATTTAGAAGCACGTATTTGAAAACAACACACAATACCCTAAGAAAAGTTCTACAAAAATGATGTCCAATATCCTATTCATGAACAAGATGAATTCAGATCGGATTCGTTTTCGCGCAAAAAACAGATCCGGAAATTGATGCACTCATCGGAATATTCCTAGAGTTTCGACGGTCGGATGGAGCTGAAATTTTGAGGGCTGATCGGTATGAGAATCCCGCAGATAATGAATAGTGAGATCTTCCAAAAGATGTCCGATCTAGGCACTGGATTCCTCGTCCTAAACTTGTCCAGATTCTCGTCTAAATTCGACAAGGCTACGGTAGATCATAGTTTTTCGGAGATTCCTCCATCGAAACATGATGAAATTTTACAGGGTTATTTTAGACCCAATCCCGCACAATTCCACCAAAGCAATCATCAAAGCGATGCTCGAGGAGGCGGGGACAACGAACACGAGTCGCTGTCCACTAAAACTGCACTGTTGCCCGAGGATGACGTTAACATCGAGCACCCGAGCTCCATGGATGATTCCCCGTGATCTTGATTGATATCGAAGATAATAATGATGGAAGTATATGTCCGATCTTGATGATCCGAGGTGGAGCGCAGTCCTTGGTCCAGCCGAGCCGGCGATAAAGATGCCGACATCGACAACAAAGCTTGGTTCCGATGTGTAGATCATGCTGGAGACGATCCGAATTCCCATTGCACCACGGTGACTGCCAGCAGGCTCTCAAGGAAAGTACCAATGTTGTCGGTGTTGTGGGATCGGGGGTACCTAGACCTGCCTACCTGCGGCCCAGCGCGTGGCCCAGCTCGACGGCCCAGTATGGCCTAGCGGCAAGCCCCCCAAATGAAGACCCTCATGAGAGCCCCTACCTCGTGAGGCAAAAAATTCCAAGACCTCCAAAGGAATGGCCTCCCCTGACCTGCCTACCGAGGATCAGAGATTTCTATGCAGGTACCCGGCCTCATGAGGCTGGGATGACGGGAGCCATGACGATCAAAGCCAGGCGGGTGCCAGCGAGCGTGGAAGGGATATATTCCTCTTTTTTGCTAAAGAGGCAAGGACGTACGCGGGTTCCCAAGGAGACCTCCAAAGGTGTCCCTTCCAGTGTAACAAGACCAAGACCACGAGCTCAGCAAGACGGATGTCATCTCTGAGCCCACCTTTGCGTCACGCCCAGAAGCTTTGTAGGCGAAGACCACTTTCCGTCAAGATAAGATGTACCTCTTGTCCCCTTTCCAAAATTTCCATTATTGGATCCCTTCCCGCCTATGCGATAAGGGAAGAGGACCAAGGCCACTATAAATAGGAACTAACCTCCACCATAGAAGAGGTGGATTGATCCATCCTCGCCCTAGAGCCCCCGCGAGGTCGCTCAATGACTGTGCTAGTTCGTGCCCAAATGTCCTCGTGAGGCCAATCCACCAAAAGAAGGAGTAGGGTATTACCGCAAGGTGGCCCGAACCTGGGTAAACCATGTGTCCCCGTTTGTTTTTCCCCTGTGAGATCCACCGGAGCGTCGTTGTGAAGCTGTGAGGTCGAGTGGGGTTGGAGAGTGAGCGGGCCCTAGTGTTAGAACCTCTCTTTGGTTCTCGGAGCCCTGATTCCAACATTTGGCGCGCTAGGTAGGGGTGCACAACCATCCTTCAGCTCCGGTTTTTGGCTCCAGCTTTGCAGACTACATGGATGACGCTCGCCGCATGCGCCCCGAGTACTCGGTGCTGGATTGCCATTACCAACCCACCAGCGTTGCGGCCACCACCATAGTCACTCGAACCGCCATCGCAATAAGGCCTCTCATGGTCCCTGGAGCAGCGATGCGGCTGCTCCTTTGTGTCTGTCACGGCCTCACCCTTAGCTGGCGTCCATGTGGGAGATCTAAACATGCAAGACGTGCTGCTTATGGTGAGCGAACTGCTCCCTACCGCCCATCGGATGGAGGCAACGACGCTTGGGCGGACCACATCCCCGAGCTCATTGCCTTCGCCAGGAGGGCCCTGGCACCCTACAGCCCGCTTCGTCCCCTGGTGCCAAAAGCGGGGGCTTCAGCCGGCGAGGCGCCCCCACAGCCCCGCCGCGACTCACTCGGTCCCCATCTCGAGGGACCCGAGCAAGATGCACCCCATGCCGTGCTATTGCTCCTCTGAGTCCCGGTGACCGGCTTCGGTCCACCGACAGGCCTTGTCAGTTGTGATCCCATGGAGTCGGTGAGATGCCTTACGCTGGCCACGGCGCGTGCCTTCGCAATGAAGAGGGTGGCCGGGCGCTTGGGTCTTCGCACAGCGAGCGTGCCATCCGGCGCCGGAACCGCATTGTTTGCGCCCCCTGGCGCGTGGGAGGCCACGACAACAGCGGAAGAGACAACCTCGGCGGAAGGGGCAACCTCTCACCCTTAGCCGATGGCTGCTTCCCTTCGGCATTGGGGGCCGCATCCAGGGCCCTGTCCGGGCCAGGCTAGTGGGCTCGCACTAGGGCCCCCCTAGCTTGGTAGATATGGCAAAGGGGGCGCTCGGGGACCTCGTGGAGATGTGTCCAGTGCGTGCCTTTAGGAGCAGGAATTATGGCACCTAGCGACAGGGGCATGAGGTCCGGCGTTCACTAGAATGACAGGCGGCAAAAGGCACATGCCACGTGCACCTGGCGAGGCGCCAGGACCCCGCAGACCCTCAAGGCTTCGGGAGCCGATCGAGCCCCCACCGTGGGACGGAGCTCTGCGGCGCGCATCGTCAAGCGGTTCGAGACTCCTATGGCGACACTGCCGTCAGCCTCAAGCTCTGGTTCTTTGCGGCTACCGGTGCCGACGGCCCCCTGCAATCGCCCCGTGATGGTTCTGAGGAAGGGGGTTAGACACGACGTCTGAGTAGGAATTGTCCTCACAGTGAATCGTCGAGAAATCTAAGGGCTCCGGCTCTGGCTCATGGGCTAGCCACCCATGTTAGTCATCCTTCCTTAGTGTCATGCCACCTCAGCGGACTATCGCGGGCAGAAGAAGGGAGGACAGCTCGGCTCGTGCTGCCGTTAGGCAGGCGACTTGTCTCCTCCCGTTACGGCACTCCTATAGATGCTCCCTTATGGACGGGCGGGGCGCACCTCGGCGCTCATGTTTGGATCATAGGGGCAGACAATTGCGCTCCTATGGCCGCGCGTTGCGCGATGGCACTCATGTTTGAGCCATGGGAGCGCCGCACTGAAGACCGGGTTAGGAGATCCTAAGCCTTGTGCCTAGGGTGTCCACCAGATAACCTCCACCCGTGACACTCTCATGTAAGAATGAGTGGGGCTATACATGTCCCGAAGTCTCCCGGTGCGTCGCTCCTTGGCCTCATGGGGGCTCCCACCCACGCCCAAGTGGAGCCCCATGCTCCGCACTGGCGGACGACACGGTCTTACAATGACTATGCCCATGCCTAGTGGAGGCCCCATGCTCCACGTTGGTGGGAAGACTAGCTTAGGTGCCGGACGCGACAGTTCTTTGCCCTATTTTGTAACCAAATTTGCCACTTTTTGGAATGAAGTTTGAAGTTTTCGCGTCATTGTTCGAAAAAGGGGTGGGAATTTTTCTCCTGGCAGCATTTCCCGTTTTGAGTCTCATTTTAAAGAGGTTTGGCACCTGCCAGCTCTCTCTCTCCCGCGCCTCGCGAGCGGGGGCTGGGTACGGTGTGCACGCTTGAGCCAGCCCCAGTGGCATTGAGGACCCCTCGAGGGCCCAGGTCACCACAACCACGGATCTACCTGCGTGCACACCTCACCAAGGCTTTGGCATCTGAGTCCTAGCACGACGCTCTCAAGCGAGCCAGCAGGTGCACGCGGCTCGAGGCCTCTATCGAACATCCGCCTCTCGACTCTGGGTGGGAACCGAGACCCAGTATAATGGTAACAATCCACCCCTCCCAGGGGCTGTGGCCCCGCGATAAGCAAAGGGAAGGCGGCATAAGGGAATACAACGTTACTTGATACATTATAAAGGAATTTCTTCCAAAGTGCTTTCACATCTCCACGGGGTCATATTCAAAATCCTTACAGGTAAACAGGAAAAAGATAACCTAGGGAGATGCGTCACCGCCATCGCTGCTGTTGCCGTCGATGCTGCCGCTACCACCGCCGTCAGACCTGCGCCCCTCAACCACAGGCTGGTCCTCGCTTCCAGGAGGTTAAACTCCGCAATCTGGTCATCCACGTGATCCTCTACCCAGTCCTCAAGGGCACCTTGAATCACCTTGGGCACTGGGGCTATCACAGCCTCCAAGTCGAAGTCGGGGTCAAAGCAAAGATGGTGGCTGAAGACATGCAAAGACGCTCGCGCGAGGAGGTCACAGCTCTTCTCTCCCGTGAGATTGCGGACCTTCCCTGCGCCTCCTTCAAGGCGCTCCGTGATCCTGGTGAGTAAGCCAAGGTAGCCTGCGTCATCACAAATGAGCATACTAGAGACGCCCTCATCACAGATACTGCTCAGGGCCCGGTGGGCCCTCCCCTCAAGGGTCTGGAACATCTAGGAGAGCGTGTGTTGTAGCCTTGGGCGCGATTCGCCTCGTCTGAGGCCTTCTCCACGAGAGACGCGACATTCCTCACCTGCTTGTAGAGGAAAGATAGCTCGGCCTCGGTAGTGGTCTAGGCATCCATCACAGCTTTCTCGCGCCGCATCGTTGCGGCTAATTTCTTATTGAGGATGTGAGCCTCACTTTTCAGCTCGTCGTGTCGTTTGCAGAAACAGAACTCCTCAAGCTTCATCTTCTCGCGGTAGTCCTTGGCGAGGACCCTGTGGACCCCTACCACCCTCTCATCGACCTCTCCCTGGATCGTCACCTCCCGAGAGGCGAGGGAGTCCTCGGCAGCAACCACTTGGCGTTCCATCACCTCCAGCCGCTCGCGCTCTAGGCTTTGCTCTAGTGCCTCCAGCTCCAACGTGTCTTCAAGTGTGCGGAGCCTCTCTACGATCGTGGATGCCCCCTCCGAGGCGGGGAGTGCGGCCTTCCGCGCCTGGACTGGCCGCTCGAGGGCGGTATTGGAAGCTTGAATCTCTTCCCCGCACTTCTTTGCTGCCTCACGCCGGCAGTCCGCGGCCCAGGCCTCCTCAAGGGCACGATCGCGGGCCTTACTCTCCATGACAAGGGTTTTCTCGGAAACTGTGCGAGCCTACTCGTGTTGCAAACGACCGAAGTTGATGGCGACCTCGAGCTGGTGCCATTCACATGCCAGGCGCGAGTGCTCCGCCTCAAGGTATGTGTCGATATCATTGAGCTCTGCTCCGAGGCAGTCTAGCGCGTTCATTGCGCACTGAAGGAGGCCGTGTCGGGCGGTGCTACGACCACAAGCGAGCTCCAGCGCTCGACCGGGGTTTTCCACCCCCGATTAGCAGGGAAGGCACGCAAAGGCCCCTCCGTCTCTGGCAAGGATCCGGGGACATAGGTTCCATTGTCCGCCCACTAGCTCGGGGCTGGGCCCCATGGGAACTCCCCCCTCCCGCTCGAAGAAGGTGCCGATGCTTTGGGTGTCCAGTCGCTGGGAAGGATCATCAGGGGAGGCCTCGGCCCTACGCCCGCAAGCTGGATGCCACACTTGAAGAAGGACGCCGAAAGCTCAGTCTCGAGGCCCCCCAGGGGTGGCTTGGCCCCGAGTATGAGTATCTCCTCGCACACAGCCACGCGGCTCGCGAGGCGCGAGGCCGCTACGGGCCCAGCACCCTCTGGAGGTGGTAGCGGAGGTGCTCTCTTTCCTTCGTTAGGAGGGGACCCCAGGAGCAAAGATTAAGAGATGCACATCATGCGAAAATCATGGGAAGTTGGGCGCTTACTCATTCATGGTGATCCACTTCGTCTTCCTCAGGGGCCATGGGGCCAGGCCGTTGCGGCCCCCTGGGCTCCTTCCTCCACCGGCGCAAGTGGGGACCGGGGTATGGTTTTCGATGTCTCACGCATGTCGTCTTGCGGCAGGGGTGACGGCCGGGCCTCCGGGCAAGGTGTCTCCTTTGCTGCTCGAAGGGGTGAAGGCAGACGCTTGAGGGATGCGCGTCTCAAGGCGCTCCTCCGCGATTGCTCGAGGGTACTGTCCTCGGGGACACCAAGGCCTAGGGCCACCAGGAAGGGGTTGTCATGAGGACCCATGTGGTCCTCGGGGAGCAGCCCCACTTGTCAAAGCGTGGCATATTCTAGGCGAAGGTTTCCCTGTTCGAATAATTGTACAAGGAGAGCGCTCCCGGAGGAATCGCGCCGGGTTCTCCGCCGGCCAGGAGGTGGAGCACCTTGCGCAACATGCTGCAAGGAAGAGAAGGCACCTGAAGCCTCATGGTATCGTCAGGGCTGGTGAAGGCCCACATGGGGCGGGAATGGCGCTGGAGGGGAGAAATTCACCGTCGGATGAACTCCCTCGCCACCATCGTCATCATCACACCCGCCTTCTCTAGGTTGGCCAACCTGACCGTGAAACGCGCGAGCCGCGGCTCGGCAAGCTTCGCGAGTTCCCAACCGGAGCTCGGCTGCGCGGGGGCCGCCGGGGTTTGAAGCAGGGGGCTATACACGACAGCATTGACGTACACCCATTGCCTCCAGAAGCCCTCACCGTTCGGATGAAGCTTGGCATCGAGGGCCACGCCCGCCATCGCTGCTCGGAGTGACACACACCCCGAGCACTGCCCACTAGCGACCATTTGGAGGGGGAAGAAGTGGCTAAGCAGAGCCACAGACGGGGAGATGACCATGAAGGCCTCGCACAAGAACGCGAAGGCGGAGAGGAGGATGATGGACCCAGGGTCGAGATGCAATGCGTGGACCTGGTAGTGTGTGAGCACGTAATTGAAGAAGTCTCAAAACTGCAGTAGTGAGCCAAAAAAGAGGGCATGGAGATGAAGGTGGATGTCGGTGGCTTCCAGATCAACTGATGGCCGAGAGGCGGACCAGATCTTCGTTGCCTTCCACTCGTTGGTATCAGCGGCGATTGCCTGCTAGACCTTGTCCAGCCCCTCGAAATTGAGCATGATGGACCAACCTAGCAAGGGCTCTGGCCCCGGCTGGGGCTCTGACATCATCGAAGTCATGCCCATCTTCTTCTTCGGAGCCATGGTGGAGGGGCAGATTGGAGTGAGTGCGAGATCCAGCAGGGAAAGCGCGAGCTTGCGGAGGAAGGAGGAGCAGGAGGTAGGCGCACGGTGGGACAATGATGGTTACGCTGCACGCGCCAGCCTTTGTCAGCCAGGGCAGTTGTCGAGGCGACGTGGGGAAGTGGTGGCACCCGTGTCCTGCCGTGCGCCATGCGTTAGGCCTGGCCAGCAGGCTATTGGGGCCCGCGATGCTTTGGTCTTCCTTCCTTGGCTTCGCCCCGAATCCAACCCGAGCGCACCTTGTGTCCGGGGGCTACTATCAGCGTTTTGTGATCGGGGGTATCCAGACCTGCCTGCCTGCGGCCCAGCTCGTGGCCCACCTCGACGGCCCGGTACGGCCTAGCGGCAAGCCCCCCAAATCAAGACCCTCGCAAGAGCCCCGGCCTTGGCGAGGCGAACAAAGCCAAGACCTCCAGAGGAGTGGCCTCCCCCGGCCTGCCTCCCGAGGAGCTGAGATTTCTATGCAGGTACTCGGCCTCATGAGGCTCTGATGACGTGAGCCATGATGACCAAGGCAAGGCGGGTGCCAGCGGGCACAAAAGGGACAATTTCCTGTTTTGTGCGAAAGATGCAAGGATGTACGCGGGTTTCCAATGAGACCCCCAAAGGTTTCCCTTCTGGTGCAACAAGACCAAGACCACGAGCTTGGTAGGACGAATGTCATCGCTGAGCCCAGCTCTGCGTCACGCCCAAAAGCTTTGCAGGCGAAGACCACTTTCCGTCAGGATAAGATGTACCTCTTGTCCCTTTCAAAATTGGCCGTTGTTGGATCCCTTCCCACCTGTGCGAGAAGGGAAGAGGACCAAGGCCACTATAAATAGGAACTAACCTCCACCATAGAAGAGGTCGATCGATCCATCCTCACCTAGAGCCTTGGCGAGGTCGCTCAATGACTGTACTAGTTTGTCCCCAACCTCCTCCCGAGGCCAGTCCACCAAAAACAGGACTAGGTTATTACACCGCAAGGTGGCCTGAATCTGGGTAATCCGCGTGTCCCCGTTTGTTTTGCCCCGTGAGAGCCTCCGAAGAGTTGCTGTGAAGCTGTGAGGTCGAGTGGGGTTGTAGAGCGAGTGCACCCCAGTGTTTGAACCTCTCTTGGGTCCGCAGAGCCCTGATTCGGACAAATGTCGGTTCTAAATCCATCATAACTTGTAGTAGGGGTCCTAAGCTAGGTGTCGGGGATATAACCCCATGGTCTAAACCAGCCAACTAGGCCAGTCAGCATTTTGGTGGCTTATAGAGTTATACTCAAGATGGTTCGTGATGAAGTGAATAAGGCAAACTGGATGACTTACCAAACAAATCGCCTGGCAACCCAACACACGAAGATGGCGACTCATGGCCATGAGGCAGAAGACGCTATAAACCTTCCTTACTTGAGAGACAAGACAAGGTAGAATTCTAATAGGTCACGAGTTATAATATGCCCCGGACTCTTGTAAACTCAGGGCCTAGCCTATCTATAAAGGCAATCCTGTGAGGCCAAATAGGACTAATTTAGAAGCCCTCGAGAGCTAGGTTAGCGATTCCGCACCCTTGTAATCGAGATCATAGTCAATCTAGACACAAATCAGGACGTAGGCTTTTGTCTCCATCGGAGGGGCCGAACCTGGGTAAGCTCGTCTCTCGTCCCCAATCAACCCCTTCGAGTTGCCACATAGCGGCGATGGCCTCACACCTAAGTTCTTCAATGAGAACATCTGGCATGACAAAACGTCAATAGTTGTTTCCCACCGTGGGGCAGTCGTGCGGTCGAGTTGAGTTCTTGGAGGGAGCTCTTCCAGGGTTCGTGAGCTATGTGGATGGTCAGATGACCAAGAGCCGTGACGGCAAGCTTTACCTTGACAATTCTGGCTGGGGTCCCGAGTCCGACTCAATCGAGTTCATGTACCGGGTCCCCTTCGGCAAGATATATATCATCATCAGTAAGATTGGTGAGTCAAAACCCAAGCCAGACATGTGCACCGACATCGTCGAGCCGACTTGGCGCGCTTGATCTTGCTGGCGATAAGCTGGTCGCAGTCACATCTACATGGAGAATGCCGGATCAATCTGTCCTCTCAAGGGGGGGGGGGTATCCTGGAGGCCAAAGAAATAATAACAAGTGGAAGTAGCCGAAAGGCAAGTCAGAATCTGTGGCCGACACCATCACATGTTTCAAAAACCGATGCCGAAGCAACCATCTTGGGAGGACTCATCCGGGTAATAAGCACGCAGCTATGAGGATGCGCTTAGAGCACATTGTCCCAAGAATGGTATTGAGGATAAGCCCGTTAATCATCCATGAGAAAATTGCTATATCATGCAGGAATTTCAAAGCCGACGTTTTCAAAACCACCAAGGAGGATATTTGGGCCAGCATGGCTTTGGCGGGTAACACGTCGTCTCACCTAGAGGTCCTAAGCTGCATAGTACTAGTCAATACCACATTTTCACTACTGATACATGCAAGTGTGATAAGGAACTCAAGCGGAGGGCCATCAGCATGGTGGAGCCAGCGGATCCTAGATACCTCCATTGGTCTAAGTAGCCGATCACCTGTAGCAAAGAGGATCACCCCTCCCGGGTTGACAATCGAAGAGATTTTGCCTTGATGGTGGCGCCTTAGGTGGGTGGCTATGCCCTCAGGAAGTCTTGGAGCGATGGTAACAGGGACACATGATTTTACCCAGGTTCGGGATCTCTCAAGGACCTAATACCCTACTTCTTGCTTTTGATTGTATTGATAAGTGGATAGTACATGGCGGCCATCACCCATCGCCGTCTGATGCGGAGCATCCTACGAAAATCACCATGTACACTCGGACTACTCCCCAAGCCCCAAGTGCCTTTAAACACAAGGTGAACTCGGTCCTAAGTACCTCTACGTTCAATTCACTTGAGACCTTGATGCTACCTCAAGAGGAAACGCTACACATGGTTACGAACCATTAAGACGCCTCGGAGATACTTGGAGTGAAGGCCAAGCCCCCACGAAGACGGATGATGAAGATCATCAAGTGGAGGCGCACGAAGTCTACAGCGATCGGACATCCGTCCCATGGCCCCGACATCTGACACCTAAAGACTGATACGTCTCCAACGTATCTATAATTTTTGATTGTTCCATGCTATTATATTATGTATTTTGGATGTTTTAGATGCATTAATATGCTATTTTATATTATTTTTGGGACTAACCTATTAATCTAGAGCCTAGTGCCAGTTTCTATTTTTTAATTGTTTTTGAGTATTGCAGATAAGGAATATTAAACAAAGTCCAAATGGAATAAAATCTTCGGAATATTTTTTTCTTGGACCAGAAGCAACCCAGAAGACTTGGAGATGAAGTCAGGAGAGCAGCTGTGTGGCCACAAGCCACAGCGGCGCTCCCTAGGGTGGGGGTGGTGGCCCCTGGCTTGTGGGCCCATGACAGCTCCCCTAACCCTATTTCTCGGCCTATATATTCACAAATATTCCCTGTATACCAGAGGGAGCCACGAAAACATTTTTCCGCCACCAGGAGCCTTGGTTCTCGTGAGATCCAATCTTGGAGCCTTTTCCGGTAATCTGCTAGAGGGGGATTCGATCACGAAGGGCATCTACGTCAACTCCATTGCCCCTCCGATGATGTGTGAGTAGTTCACCACAAACCTTCAGGTCCATAGCTAGTAGCTAGATGGCTTCTTCTCTCTCTTTTCTCTTCAATAACATGTTCTTCATGATCTTCACGGAGATCTATCCGATGTATTATTCTTTTGCGGTGTGTTTGTCGAGATCCGATGAATTGTGGGTTTATGTTCAGATTATCTATGAATATTATTTGAGTCTTTTCTGAATTCTTATATGCATGATTTCATATCTTTGCAAGTCTCTTCGATATATTGGTTTCGTTTGGCCAATTAGTTTTGGGTTCAATCATGCGGTGTCCTCACCCAGTAAGAAAGTAGGGGTACCGAGGCACGTATTGTATTGTTGCCATCAAGGATAAAAAGATGGGGTTCTCATCGTATTGCTTGAGTTTATCCCTCTACATCATGTCATCTTACCTAATGCGTTACTCTATTCTTCATGAACTTAATACTCTAGATGCAAATAGGAGTCGGTCGATGTGTGGAGTAATAGTAGTAGATGCAGAATCGTTTCGGTCTACTTGACTCGGACGTGATGCCTATATGCATAATCGTTGACTTGGATATCTTCATAATTATTCGCTTTTCTATCAATTGCTCGACAGTAATTTGTCCGCCCACCATAATACTTGCCATCAATTTTGAAGCCTCTAATGAAACATATGGCCCCGAGTCTATTTTCCATTTTATACTTTCAGATCTAAAATCAAAAATACCAAAAATACCTTGCTGCATTATTTTTACCTTTTGTTTTACTTTCCGTTCAAGCAATCTATTCTATCTATCTCTATCAGATCTCATTCTTGCAAGTAACCGTGAAGGGATTGACAACCCATTTATAGCGTTGGGTGCATGTGTTTGATTCTTTGTGTAGGTACATCTATTGGGGACTTGCTTGTATCTCCTTCTAGATTGATACCTTGGTTCTCAACAACTAAGGGAAATACTTATCTACTTTGCTGCATCACCCGTTCCTCTTCACGGAAACCAACGCATGATTGAGACGTAGCAAGAAGGATTTCTAGCGCCCTTGCCAGGGAGATATATAGCAAGTCAAGATAAGAACTCTCCCGTCAACTTGCCAATTTCTGGCGCCATTGCTGGGGAGATATACATCAAGCCTAACAATTACCCACCACAAACTCATCTCTTGCATTTACATTATTTGCAAGTTGCCTCTCGTTTTCCTCTCGCCCACTTCTAAAATGATTTTCCAAAAATATATGCCTTTTTATTCGCCCATTTTTGTTCGTCTTTTCATTTGCTTTTTTGCTTGCTTGTGTGCTAGATTGCTTGGTTTGTCACAATGATTCAAGAGAATACCAAGTCGTGTGACTTTTCCAATACTACTAATAATAATGATTTTATTAGTACTCCGATTGCTCCTGCCACTAGTGCAGAATCTTATGAAATTAATGCTGCTTTGCTCAATCTTGTTATGAAAGAACAATTTTCCGGCCTTGCTAATGAATATGCCGCATCCCATCTAAATACTTTCGTTGAGTTGCGTGATATGCAAAAGTAGAAAGATGTGGATAATGATATTGTTAAATTGAAGCTATGCCCGTTCTCACTACGAGATCGTGCTAAAACTTGTTTTTTATCTTTGCCTAAAAATAGTATTGATTCATGGAATAAGTGTAAAGATGCTTTTATTTCCAAGTACTTTTCTCCCGCTAAGATCATCTCCCTCAGGAACGATATAATGTATTTTAAGCAACCTTATCATGAGCATGTTGCACAATCTTGGGAGAGGATGAAACTTATGATTAGGAATAGCCCCGCGCACGGTTTGAGTTTATGGATGATTATACACATTTTCTATGCTGGATTGAATTTTGCTTCTAGGAATCTGTTAGATTCCGCCGCTGGTGGTACTTTTATGGAAATCACATTAGGAGAATCTACTAAACTCCTAGATAATATTATGGCAAATTACTCTAAATGGCACACCGAAAGATCTCCTACTAGTAAAAAGGTGCATGCTATTGAAGATTAATACTTTGAGTGAAAAGATGGATGAATTAATGAAATTCTTTCCTAGTAATAGTGGTCCTATGGATCCTAATGATATGCCTTTGTCTTCTTTGATTGGAAATAATAATGAATCTATGGATGTGAATTTTTTTGCTAGGACCTATTTTGGTAATAACGCTTATAGAGGTATTTTCAATGCTAGGCCGTTTCCTAGTAATTCCTCTAATAATTATGGTAATTCCTGCAGAAATTCTTATGGAAATTATAATAATATGCTTTCTGATCTCGAGAATAATATTAAAGAATTTATTAGTACACAAAAAGGTTTCAATGCTATGATTGAAGAAAAAATGCTCAAAATTGATGATTTGGCTAGGAATGTTGATTGAATTTCTCTTGAGATTGATTCTTTAAAAAATAGATTTATTCCACCCAAGCATGATATTAATGAGTCTTTAAAAGCTATGATAATTTCTATTGATGAGTGTAAGGAAAGAACCGCTAGAATACGTGCTAAGCATGAATGGCTTGAAAAAGTGTGTTCTCGTGATAATATTAATGAAGATCTTAAAGTGATTAATGAGAATCCTATTTAGTCTTTGTTTTCGAATGTTAATCTTGATAAATATGGGATTGTATATGAGTCAACCTTATTTAAAAGGCGTCCCAGCGATTCGGAGTTTATAGATCTTACTGCTAAGATTGATAAAAGTGGGATTGAAGAGGTCAAAACTTTAAATAGCAATGAACCCACTCTTTTGGATTTTAATGAATTTAATTATGATATATTCTCTTTTATTGATTGTATTTCCTTGTTGCAATCCATGTTGAATTCTCCTCATTCTTATAATCAAAATAAAGCTTTTACTAAACATATTGTTGATGCTATGATGAAATCTTTTGAAGAAAAACTTGAGTTGGAAGTTTCTATACCTAGAAAGCTATATGATGAGTGGGAAACTACTATTAAGATTAAGATTAAAAATTATGAGTGCCATGCTTTGTGTGATTTGGGTGCTAGCGTTTCCACGATGCCAAAAACTTTATGTGGTGTGCTAGGTTTTCGTGAATTTGATGATTGTTCCTTAAATTTGCATCTTGCGGATTCCACTATAAAGAAACCTATGTGAAGGATTAATGATGTTATTATTGTTGCGAAGAGATATTATGTGCCCGTAGATTTCATTTTTCCTGATATAGATTGCAATCCTACATGTCCTATTATTCTTGGTAGACCTTTCCTTCGAACGATTGGTGCAATTATTGATATGAAGGAAGAGAATATTAGATTCCAATTCTCATTAAGGAAAGGCATGGAACACTTTCCTAGAAAGCAAATAAAATTACCTTATGAATCTATCATGGGATCAACTTATGGATTGCATACCAAAGAACACAATACCTAGATCTATTGGGTTTTGCCTAGCTAGGAGCGTTAAACAATAGCGCTTGTTGGGAGGCAACCCAATTTTACTTTTGCTTTCTGTTTTTGTTTATGTTTTGGTGTGTTTTGCACGTTATTACTTCTGTAATAATTGTATTTTCTTGTTTAAATTAGTGTTTGAGCCAAGTAAAACCTTTGGGATGGTCTACGGTGTTTGCAATTTGATTTTGCTGAAAAACAGAAACTTTTGCGCGTAGTCCAGAATTTTTATAAATTTAATGGAACGTGCTCTTGATCTGAAATGTTTACACAAGATTGGTATACCAATTTTCATGATTTTCCTAAAAAAATTCAGATTTTTAGAGTTACCTAAGTATTCGAAGTCTACAGATTGCTACAGACTGTTCTGTTTTTGACAGATTCTGTTTATTTTGATGTGTCTATGGGTTGTATCGGGGGGGTGGGGGCGGTATGAACCATGGAGAAGTTAGAATACAGTAGGTATTACAAAAATATAAATAAAGAATGAGTTCACAATAGTACCTAAAGTGGTGATTAATTTTTCTTATACTAACGGATTTCATGAGTTTTCTGTTGAGTTTTGTGTTGTGAAGTTTTCAAGTTTGGGTGAAGATATGATGGACTATGGAATAAGGAGTGGAAAGAGACTAAGCTTGGGGATGACCAAGGCACCCCAATCCATATTCAAGGATACCAAAAAGCCTAAGCTTGTGGATGCCCCAGAAGGCATCCCCTCTATCGTCTTCAATCCATCGAGAAATTTGCTTGAGGCTATATTTTTATTCACCACATGATATGTGGTTTGCTTGGAGCGTCTTGTATGATATGAGTCTTTGCTTTTTAGTTTGCCACAATCATCTGTGCTGCACACATCTTTTGAGGGAGACACGCTGAATCATGAATTTATTAGAATAATCTATCTGCTTCACTTATATCTTTTGAGCTAGGCAATGTTGCTCTAGTGCTTCACTTATATCTTTTTAGAGCATGCTGGTGTTATATTTTATAGAAATTATTGATCTCTCGTACTTCACTGATATTATTTTGAGAGTTTCTTAAAACAGCATGGTAATTTGTTTAGGTTATGAATTTAGTCCTAATGTAATGGGCATCCAAGAGGGATGTAATAAAAACTTTCATATTAAGTGCATTGAATACTATGAGAAGTTTGTTTCCTTGCATATAGTTTTGAGATGGTAATACAAGAGTCATGCTAGTGAGTAGTTGTGAATTGGAAGAGATACTTGTGTTAAAGTTTGTGATTCCTGTAGCATCCACGTATGGTGAACCATTATGTAACGAAGTCGAAGCATGATTTGTTTAATGATTGTCAACCTTTGTGTGAGGGTCGGGAGCGCGCGATGGTTAACTCCTACCAACCTCTCCCCTAGGAGCATGCGTCTAATGTTTTGTTTGATAACTAATAGACTTTTGCAATAAGTATGTGAGTTCTTTATGACTAATTTTGAGTTCATGGATTATACACACTCTCACCCTTCCAACTTTTCTAGCCTCTCTAGTACCGCGCAACTCTTGCCGGTACATCAAACCCTCCTTCCTCAAAACAGCTACCATATACTTTCCTCAAAACAGCTACCATATACTTTCCTCAAAACAGCCACCATATCTACCTATTATGGCATTTCCATAGTCATTCCGCGATATATTGCCATGCAACTTCCACCATTCAGTTTTGGTAATTAATAACAACATATGAGTCATTGAACTAATGTTTCCACCAAGTATATTTCAGGACAAGTTCAATGGTAGGGATGGCAAAAGGATTGTGGAGATTGTGGAATCACCCCAAGATTCAAGGAAATAGGTTGGCCAAGCTTCAAGCAAGAGGGCTCTACATTTTACATTTTTGAAAAATCACTTTGAGTCCATAGGAAAGACAATACTATTAAAAGGGGGTAAGGTTTTGTTGATAAACAAAATGCTCAGACGTGCACAAGTGATAGTCACCAAAAACATCCACAAGCTCTCCCAACAAAGTCTGTCTCTAGGCAAACATGAAAAATCGGTGCAACCAACATTCCTAACCCGGTGCCACCGATTCCAAACCCTAGACAGACTCAGCCAAACCCTAGCCACTGCGGTGCAGCCGACACTGCTTTTGGTGCCACCAAGTTTAGGTTGCCAACTTTCTGTTACACAAATTCACATTTTAGGTCCCACTGAGAATGTTGGGTCGGCGTCACTGAGATTGCAAATTTGACCGTTGGTCACCTTATCGGTGCAACCGAGATTCCTATATCGTTCTCACTGAGATTCAAAAGTTACCACCTTTTGGTCACTTCGATACCACCGAGATTAACACATCGGTGTCACCGAGTTGGTCATTTTGTGTGTAACGGTTGGATTTCTAGGGATACCTATATATACCCCTTCACCACCACCCACTCGAAAGAGAAGCACTCAGAACTATTCCATACATATCCTACTCAGTTTTCTGAGAGAGAGCCACCTACCGTTGTCTTGAGGTCAAGATCTTCCACTCCAACCATATGGATCTTTATTTCTAGCCTACCCAAGTTGCTTTCCACCAATCCCATCTCTTGTACCAAGCCAAATCTATGAGAGAGTGATTGTGTGTTGAGGAGTCTATCATCTTGAAGCACAAGAGCAAGGAGTTCATCGTCATTACCGAGCCTATTACCTTTTCGAGGGTGGTGCCTCCTAGATTGGTTAGGTGTCGCTTTGGAGCCTCCTACTTCGTGTTGCTGAGTGAACCAAGAAGTTTGTAAGGGCAAGGAGATCGTCTACTTCATGAAGATCTACCCCGAGTAAGGCTAGTCCTCCGTGGACGTAGGCCGTCATGGTATAGTCAAGGTTGCTTCTTCATGGAACCATTCATGGGTAGAGCCCTCCATGGACTCTCGCGACCGTTACCCTTCGTGGGTTGAAGACTCCATGAACGGGGATGTATGATAGCACCACCTATCGGAACCACGGGAAAAATCATCATGTCTACAATTGCGTTTGATCTTCCTACCCTATCCTTTTACTCATGCTTGTTGTTACTTTCCGCTACTATACTCTTAGACTTGCATGTGTAGGGTGTACTTGATATCTTATGAATGCTAAAACTTGCCAAGAATTAAAATTAGGAAAAACATAGTTTTATTTGGTCAAGTAGTCTAATCACCCCCCTCTAGACCTACTTTCAATCCTAAAAGTGGTATCCGAGTTTTGGTCTCCATTGCATTGGTTTCACAACCTAGGAGAAGTATGGCATCTATTGAGGGAAATTATCACCGTAGAGGTCCGTACTTTGATGACATTAATTTTGCTAGTTGGAAGCATAAAATGAAAATGCATTTGCTTGGTCATAATCCCGCCATTTGGGCTATTGTTCATGTTGGCTTGCAAGGTGAATTCTTGGCGGAAGGAAAGGAACCGGATCGTGAAGCGACCATGGATGAATTGAACATGTTGCAACTCAATGCTCAAGCATGTGACATTCTCTTCAACTTCCTATGCCCTGAAGAATTCAACAAAATCAGCCGTCTTGAACACACAAAAGAGATTTGGGATACTTTGGTTGATATGCACGAAGGAACTCAGCTCGTTAGAGAATCCAAGTTAGATGTTCTTCAAGGTCAACTTGATAAGTTCAAGATGAAGGATGGTGAAGGAGTCGCTGAAATGTACTCCAGGCTAGCTCTCATCACCAATGAGATTATCGTCTTAGGAAGTGACGAAATGACTGATAAGTTCATTATCAAGAAGATACTCAGAGCTTTGGATGAGAGATATGACACCATGTGCACATTGATCCAAATGATGCCCGACTATAAAGATCTCAAACCAACGGAAATGATTGGTAGAATTGTTTCTCATGAGATGACACTCAAAGACAAGGAAGAGCTTCACAACAAGTCTAGCGGTACTTACAAAGCCACAAGTGATGCTCCCGCTACCTCAAGCGACAACCTTGTCACAAATGAAGAGATAAGCCACATGGTCAAGAAATTCAACAAGTTCTACAAGAATATAAGCAAAGATCATAGCTCCAATTCAAGACATGAAGAGAAGCATTCGTCAAGTCGTGACCGAAACTGCTACAATTGTGGGAAGCCCGGACACTACTCCAATGAGTGCACGGCTCCCTACAAACGAAGGGAAGAGTCACCTAGAAGACGAAGCTCAAGAGATGAATCACCTCAAAGAGAGAGAAGGAGTAGAGATGATCATTATGAACGAAGACCCTCAAGGAGAAGTAGGGACTCGGAGAAGAAGGACAAGCACACCAAGAGCTACTCAAGAAGGAAACATAAAGCTCATGTTGGTGAATGGGTTTACGGATCAGACTCCAACAACCAATCCTAGAGAAGCTATCACTCCAAGTCCGACTATAGTCAAGATGCTGGTGTTGCCGGAATTGCACTACTGACAACCAACTCCTATGATCTATGTGATTCACCAAATGAAGGGAGTGGAAGTTGCTTCATGTCTAAAGGCCCCAAGGTAAAACACCCCGAATATCTTAATTTCGACAGTGATGAAGATGATTTGCTTTACGATGATGACTTGCTATGTGATAAAACTAGTGATGTTGATCACAATAAACTTGATATTTCTCATGCTAGTCAAGATAAGTCAATTGACGATGATAAGGTGAAAATAGAAGAACTAACTAAAGAACTCAACACTCTTAATTTAGCCCATGAATCTACTCTTGAAGATCATAGAGAGCTTGTAAGAACTCATGAGAAGCTACGCTTCGAGAAGCTAAATTTGAAGCAAGAACATGAATTTCTTCAAGCTATCAATGAAGATCTCCGAAAGAAGACTTCATCTTATCTTGCCAAACGACTACTCTTGTCTACATTCATGTCACAAGTCAAATCTAAGCAAACTAGTAACAAAGGCAAGAAAGGTTCCTCATCTAGTAGCAACAATAAAAATGCTAAATTCAATGATTTTGCTCCTAGTAGTTCTATTTATTCCACTAATGATGATTCTATTAGCCAAGTTACACTTGACCAATAAAATGCTTTATTGAAAGTATTATAGAGAAAGGTATCTACAAGAGTCTTGAAGGGTACAAACAATTTGATGAGATTGTACGCAAGCATGGAGGATACCGGAAGAATCATGGTGTTGTCTACTTCAATGCTAATGGAGTTGAATGGGAAGAAGGTCAATACCCCAATCCAAAGTTTGTTCCTCAATAGGAAAAGTATGAAAATACTCTTCCCAAGGGAACAAAGTTGCAAGATGACCTTCCACCACAAGACATCAAGCTCAAGGGCAAGAACAAGCTCCAAGAGGACTTTGACTCTTATGAAGATGAACCCCAAGCTTTGGTAAAGTGGGTTCCCAAGGATACTACAAGCTCAACTTCTACAAGTGCTACTTCAACACCAAGGATCCCCATCAACTTGATGTGGGTTCCCAAGAAGAAGAACTAGAGAGTTCTTTAGGGGTGACTCTGCCAATGAAATTCACTCATATTCATTATTGGCAAGATCTATTTGCAATCAACATCAACCCTATGCAATAGATCAAGGAGTCACACATTCCCTCAAAGATAAGCAAGGGACAAGGTAATCAACAAATCAATGGACGTCATCACATATTCTTTGCACTCCATGTCCATAGATATCCTTTTATTTGTCTCTTGTGTGTTGGGACTAACCCATGTAGGTGAGAAGAGTAAGGAAACAACTAGGATGCTCCCAACTCTTGGCGATTTTCATCAACCTTGAGCATCCACCACTACCTCACTAACATGAAGTCTTCATCGACAAAACCCAAGGTTAGTTTATCCCTCTTATGGGGGGTGTCACATAAAGGGGGAGCTTTACTCTAAGACCCGAGTCAAAGCATCTCTTAGTATGTGACAACATTAAATGCTTTATGTCAAAGTGGTGACCCCATTTGTGCTTAAACAATGAGTATGACCTATGATCAACTACTCTTACTTGGATCCTAAGTCAAATACTTATATATAGGTGACTTCGTCATCGCCCAAGTGCTTGTTAGATGCTAGAGTGTTTGTGCATGTTTGCCATGATTTCATTTGACATCTTATTGTGTGAGCATGTTGGGTTGCATTTATTTACTCATTCGAGGATATCCAATTGTTGCTTTTTGATTTATCTTTTGCCAATTGGATATACAAGAATGCCCAGGACCACTTCTTTAGCTATCTATGCTTTCTCACCTCATACTCTATTCATGCTGCATCACAAAAGTTGAACAAGTGCTTTTCGACCCCCCTGTGTGTGGAGCACTCGAAGTTCCGTATTGACAAGGACTGACCATTAAAACCTCCCAAGTGCATCTCGGTGGAACAAACCAAAAAATCTCGGTATCACCGAATGCCTAGGGTTTATCTAGTTTTCAATATCGATACCACCGATTCCATCTTCTTGGTTACACCGAGTTTCCCTGTCAACAGACAGTTGAGGAACTCGGTGACACCGAAAAGTTTGAATCGGTGACACCGACAGTTGTGGGTATATAGGCTGTGGAACCCAACGCTTTGAAATTCAATCTCAATCGTCGCGCGTCAGAACCCTAAGCTGCCGCCTACGAGACCCCTAGTCGTCGCCCTTGTCTCCCTTCGCTCCGCCGCTGCTGGGAATCGCCGTCGTCGACAAAATTCTCTCCATCGTTGTTGTCGTAGCGGATCCATGCCAAGCTAGGGTATGGATTCGACCTCTTTTGCGCTCCTCATCCGATTCTTGCACAATGGATTGAAGTTTATCTATAAGCCTCTCTTTGCACGCACTCCTATCCACTCAAAATTCCGATAGCCTAGCAAATATTAGAGTTTCTAGGGTTTTGCCGTCCGCCCGATGGAACTCGGTGGAACCGAAGCGAACAAATCGGTCTCACCAATTTGTCTTTCTGTGTTGCTGAGAAAGGTTTCTCTAGAACCGAGTACTTCTTTTTTGTCTCACCAAAAAGAGTGCCAAGGTCCTGTTAAGAGGGATAGTCGGTCTCCGTGGCACCAAAAATCTTGCTTCGGCTGTACCGATTTTCATTTGACAAAATGCAAAAAATTTGAAAATCTATTGTTCAAACTTTCAAAAACCAGGCTCATTTTGTGATGACTCATCTACTTCTGCTCTTCTATACTCTATTTATAGGGACAGTATGTCAGATGCCGAGGACAGTTAGAATATGCCAGAGCAGGGTTCTGACATGAGTTCAGGCACTAGCCCAGAGTCCAGTTCATTTTCAGATCCAGACACCTCCAGCTCCCATGGGTTGCCCAAGGCTGCCACCAAGACTAGGAAGAAGCTAAATTCTGATGAAGGAGATTCAGACTCTGTTCCTGAGGAGATTCTTGACAAGAAGCAAGAAAAGGCTGCTAAGAAGTCTGCTACTGAAGCTACTTCTTCCAGAAGAGTTGTCAGCAAGGTCTATGCCAACTCTGAAACTATCAAAGCACAAGAGAGTGCTAGGGCCACAATGTCTGTTGACCCCCCAAGGAAGTCTATGCCTAAGAAGGCAGGAGAGAAGAAAGCCAGGAAGAGAATTATTCATGTGATAGGCAGGCCTACCTCCATGTATGAAGATCCAGAGGAGGCTGCTGGTGCTGCTGCTGAGGAAGAGGAGGATGAGCCAGCTACAAAGGCTCCTCCCAAGAAGAAGGCCAAGAAGCTTATGGCTTATGCAATGCCAAAGAATGGCACATCCAAGAGCACCAAGCCTACATCCAAGAAGGTTGCTGCACATAAGTCTAAGAGGACTACCAAAGATATTCCAGCTTCTGAGCAGAATACAGGAACTGCCTCCAGATTTGAAGATGCTGATGACTTGACTACGTTGATGAAGTTCAGACCACATCTTCCATTACATGATGTCAGCCACTTATATGTTGAAGATATGAAGAAGAGGAAAGACTCGTGATTGAGAGCATGGAGAGCTATAGATCCTAATGCCCAGAGAACGAAAACTGTTGTTGACTACAGGTTCTACACCAGAGAACAACATGACTTTTATGAGACAGTGGTGCTTGACAAGAGCCCAGCTGTTAGTGTTATGAGATATGTTGATTGGAAATTCATTAAGGAGAATGAGGACTAGTTTCCAAGTGTCCAAGATAATTTCCACTGCATTGATCTGGATGAGTTCATTGTTAAAGAGATTACTGCATGGAACGATGAGATGATCATGCAATTCTACTCCACTGCACATTTCTACGAAGATGGTAGAATTGTATGGATGGCTGAAAGAGCAAGGTATGAATCCACTGTTGATGGGTGGGCTGAACTTCTAGGAGTACCAGAGGTTCAGGATGCTGATCTAGATGTATACTCACAATCCAAGGCAAGCCACAATGCCATGAAGGATATGTATACTCCTATCCCCGCTGACAAAGTGCAGTCTCACAAGCTAGGATCCATCTACTATCTGCAAGCAGGCCTCCATACCATGAACACTATTCCGAGGCATACCTTGATGCCCAAGTCAGGAGATGACAAGATGATCCGAGGCTACTCCATCAACATGTTGATCCACCTTGACAGACATACCAGTATTAGATTCATGGATTTGATTGTTGAGACAATCAAGAGGGTTGCTGCTGATCAGAAGCGCTCTTGTTGCTATGCACCCTACATCCAGATGCTTATCAACACTTAGTTGGAGAAGCACATATTTGCTCTAGAACATCCACATCTGCCCCTACAGCCAGAACTCGAGGATAATGTTGTGGTGATGGACCCAGATCATCCCACACCTGCTACAACACAGGCAGAGACAGAAGCAGTTCGAGCCACTAGTGCTCAAGCCCCTAGATCCAGAAACGGGCAAATGGATCTTTTGGTCTTAGTAGTTCAGGGCATGCAGAAGGATATCAAGTGGATTCTGGACAACCAGAACAGTCTTGTGAGGATCTTTGAGACAAGGATCAAGACTCTTGGTGATAAGGTGGACAAGGTGCCTAAGACAGTTATAGAGCTTTAGAAGGAAGTTGACTCCGTGCACATTCTACGGGTCTCTTCTACTTCTTTAGATGATGATGATGATGATGATGATGAGTATGGGTCACCTCTTAGGTCGAGCACACAATTCACAACTCAGGCTAGAACAACCATAGTGCCTACACCAGACGTGAGGCCCTCTTCATCAGCTCCTGCTACTGTCAGCACAGCTCCTGCTCCATCAGCTCCAGTTCCTACAGTGACCACTCCAGCTCCATCCATGACATCTGTAGAGATCTTCGCCGACGCTGTACTCTCGACTCCTTCATCAACAACCCTAGAAGATCAGCCCAAGAACGCTTAGATGTATGCCTTTGAACTTTTTGGTAACTTGTTGCAAAAGGGGGAGAAGTGTATATAGATCTTTAGGCTTGGAGTGAGAGAGCGTGTGGTGTTTTGTTGCTTATTTTCCAAAACAATTGCTTTTGGTTGCTGTGACACACCTTTGGTTGCTTGTCGTACACGTTTGATGATGTTTGATCATACGCTTTAATGTGTGATGCTACTATTTCGTATCATCTTAATGCTTATGTGATGATCATTCATCTTTGGTTGATTGTGTTGTGCTATGATGCTCATTCTAATTACTCTCGCACACCACCAAGTGGTATGTGACATGCAATAAGTGACCCATGTACCTAATCGATTGTGCATTTGCATTCAAACGCAAATTTAAAATAATGCACAAATTTAGGGGGAGCTCTTGCTTATCACATACTTCTCAAAGCGACGATTATATTCAATGATTATATCTTTGTCGAAGCTTTGGTCTATATGTTGTCATCAATTACCAAAAAGGGGGTGACTGAAAGCACATTTGCTCCCTTGGTGATTTTGGTAATTAATAACAACATATGAGTCATTGAACTAATGTTTCCACCAAGTATATTTCAGGACAAGTTCCATGATAGGGATGGCAAAAGGATTGTGGAGATTGTGGAATCACGCCAAGATGCAAGAAAATAGGTTGTCCAAGCTTCAAGAAAGAGGACTCTACATTTTACATTTGTGAGAAATCACATTGAGTCCATAGGAAAGCCAATACTATTAGAAGGGGGTAAGGTTTGTTGGTGAACAAAATGCACATACATGCACAAGTGATAGTCACCAAAAACATCCACAAGCTCTCCCACCAAAGTCTGTCTCTAGCCAAACATGCAAAATCGGTGCAACCAACATTCGTATCCCGGTGCCACCGATTCCAAACCGTAGACAGACTCAGCCAAACCCTAGCCACTTTGGTGCATCCGACACTGCTTTCGGTGCCATCGAGTTTAGCTTGCCAACTTTCTGTTATGCAAATTCACATTTTCGGTCCCACCGAGAATGTTGGGTCGGCATCGCCGAGAGTGGAAATCTGACCGTTGGTCACCTTATCGGTGCAACCGAGATTCCTATATCTGTCTCACCGAGATTCAAAAGTTGCCACATTTTGGTCACTTCGGTACCACCGATATTAACACATTGGTGTCACCGAGTTGGTCATTTTATGTGTAATGGTTGGATTTTTGGTGATGCCTATATATACCCTTTCAGCACAACTCACTCGAAAGAGAAGCACTCAGAACTATTCCATACCTATCCTACTCAGTTTTCTGAGAGAGAGCCACCTACCTTTGTGTTGAGGTCAAGATCTTCCACTCCAACCATATGGATCTTGATTTCTAGCCTCCCCAAGTTGCTTTCCACCAATCCCATCTCTTATAAGAAGCCAAATCTATGAGAGAGTGATTGTGTGTTGAGGAGTCTATCATCTTGAAGCACAAGAGCAAGGAGTTCATCATCATTACCGAGCCTATTACCTTTTGGAGGGTGGTGCCTCCTAGATTGGTTAGGTGTGCTTGGGAGCCTCCTACTTCATGTTGTGGGTTGAACCAAGAAGTTTGTAAGGGCAAGGAGATCGCCTACTTTGTGAAGATCTACCCCGAGTAAGGCTAGTCCTCCATGGACGTAGGTCGTCATGGTATAGTCAAGGTTGCTTCTTCGTGGAACCCTCCGTGGGTAGAGCCCTCCATGGACTCTCGCGACTGTTACCCTCCGTGGGTTGAAGACTCCATGAACGTGGATGTATGATAGCACCACCTATACGAACCACGGGAAAAATCATCATGTCTACAATTGCGTTTCATCTTCCTACCCTATCCTTTTACTCATGCTTGTTGTTACTTTCCGTTGCTATACTCTTACACTTGCATGTGTAGGGTGTACTTGATATGTTATGAATGCTAAAACTTGCCAAGAATTAAAATTGGGAAAAAGCATTGTTTTATTTGGTCAAGTAGTCTAATCACCCCCCTCTAGACCTACTTTCGATCCTACACTCACGCTCATGTATTGCGTGAGAGTTGAAAAGGTTTGGGAACACCAAAAGTGTGAAACAATTGCTTAATTTGTTCATCGGGGTTGTGCATGATTTAGATACTTTGTGTGGGAAAGATGGAGCATAGCCAGACCTTATGATTTTGTAGGGATAACTTTTTAAGGCCATGTTATTTCAAAAGGACACGATTGCCTTGTTGGTGTGCTCGAAGTATTACTGTTTTTATGTCAATATTAGACTATTGTTTGGAATTTTACAGATCTGAATATTCATGCCACAATAAAGAATATTACATGGATAAATATGTTAGGTAGCATTCCACATCAAAAATTCTGTTTTTATCATTTACCTACTCAAGGACGAGCAGGAATTAAGCTTGGGGATGCTTGATACGTCTCCAATGTATCTATAATTTTTGATTGTTCCATGCTGTTATATTATCTGATTTGGATGTTTTATATGCATTAATATGCTATTTTATATTATTTTTGGGACTAACCTATTAATCTAGAGCCTAGTGCCAGTATCTGTTTTTTTCTTGTTTTTGAGTATTGTAGATAAGGAATATTAAACTGAGTCCAAATGGAATAAAATCTTCGGAATAATTTTTCTTGGACTAGAAGCAACCCCAAAAGACTTGGAGATGAAGTCAGGAGAGCAGCCGTGTGTCCACAAGCCACAGGGACGCGCCCTATGGGGGGGTCACGCCCCCTAGCTTGTGGGCCCATGGCAGCTTCCCTAACCCTATTTCTCGACCTATAAATTCACAAATATTCCTGGTATACCAGAGAGAGCCACGAAAACAATTTTCCATCGCCAGGAGCCTCGGTTCCCGTGAGATCTAATCTTGGAGCCTTTTCCGGTAATCTGCCGGAGGGGGATTCGATCACGGAGGGCCATCTACATCAACTCCATCGCCCCTCCGATGATGCGTGAGTAGTTCACCACACACCTTTGGGTCCATAGCTAGTAGCTAGATGGCTTCTTTTCTCTCTATGCTCTTTAATACCATGTTCTTCATGATCTTCATGGAGATCTATCCGATGTAATACTCTTTTGCGGTGTGTTTGTCGAGATCCGATGAATTTTGGGTTTATGTTCAGATTATCTATGAATATTATTTGAGTATTTTCTGAATTCTTATATGCATGATTTCATATCTTTGCAAGTCTCTTCGAGTTATTGGTTTGGTTTGGTCAACTAGATTTGTAATTCCTGCAATAGGAGAAGTGCTTAGTTTTAGGTTCAATCTTGTGGTGTCCTCACCCAGTGACAAAGTAGGGGTAGCGAGGCACGTATTGTATTGTTGCCATCAAGGATAAAAAGATGGGGTTTACATCATATTGCTTGAGTTTATCCCTCTACATCATGTCATCTTACCTAATGTGTTACTCTGTTCTTCATGAACTTAATACTCTAGATGCAAGCAAGAGTCGGTCGATGTGTGGAATAATAGTAGTAGATGCAGAATCGTTTCAGTCTACTTGACACGGACGTGATGCCTATATGCATAATCACTGCCTTGGAAATCTTCATAATTATTCGCTTTTCTATCAATTGCTCGGTAGTAATTTGTCCACCCACCGTAATACCTGCCATCATGAGAGAAGCCTCTAGTGAAACCTATGGCCCCCGGGTCTATTTTCCATCTTATACTTTTAGATCTAAAACCAAAAATACCAAAATTACCTTGCTGCATTATTTTTACCTTTTGTTTTACTTTCTGTTCAAGAAATCTATTCTATCTATCTCTATCAGGTCTCATCCTTGCAAGTAACCGTGAAGGGATTGACAACCCCTTTATAGCGTTGGGTGCAAGTGTTTGATTCTTTGTGTAGATACATCCATTGGGGACTTGATTATATCTCCTACTAGATTGATACCTTGGTTCTCAACAACTGAGAGAAATACTTATCTAATTTGCTACACCACCCGTTCCTCTTCAAGGAAACCAACGCATGCTCAAGAAGTAGCAAAGACCCATCCAAGGCCAAGGCAAGGCCGACCAAACTACTGGGCCCGGACATCCAACCCAGCACGGAAATCCAACCCCTCGCCCTAGATATTTGGCGCCCCAGGACCAAAACCGCGCAGGATTCCAGCGCCCGAGCCCCAAACATCTGGCCCCCACGGCCCGGACACCCGGCCACCCATGAAGCCTCGGACATCCGGCCCCCGGCCCTGATATCCGGACCTTGTAAGGGCATACACGGGCCAAAGTCCCACCTCTCTCTTGCCGCCATCTCTCCCAAAACTATAAATAGGACCCCTCCTCCTCATTTCTAGGGTTAGCAATGGTTTAGCTCTTAGTTAGTTGAGCATTGCTCCTTCCTCTACCTCTCCCATGGAGATCAAGGCCTCCACAGGAGAAGATCCATAGAGGATGTCAAGGCCCTTCTCGAGGGAAGATCCTTCGGGATATCAAGGCCCCATCTTCGATGGGATTTGGGATGAACTCTAACATGTATCCTTCTTTCCCTTTGTTGTTCATGTACCTTGTGGATCTTGTGTGTGGTAAGTCTAGTGGATGTAGGCTTTTATCTCCATCGGAGGGGCCGAACCTGGGTAAGCTCGCATTTTGTCCCCGATCAACCCCTTTGAGTCGCCACATAGCGGCGATGGCCTCACACCTAGTTCTTTAATGAGAACATATGCCATGACAAAACCTCAACAGTTTTTGCCTACTGTGGGGCTGTCGCGCGGTGGAGTTGAGTTCTCGGAGGGAGCTCTTCCAGGGTTCGGGAGCTATGTGGATGGTCAGATGACCAAGAGCCATCGTGGCAAGATTTACATCAACAATTCAGGCTCGGGTCCTGAGGCCAACTCAATTGAGTTCGTGTACCGAGTCCCCTTCGGCAAGATATATATCTTCATCAGCAAGATTGTTGAGTCAAAACCCGAGTCGGACATGTGCACTGACATCGTCTAGCCGGCTCGGCACGCTTGATCTCGCCGGCGATAAGCCGGCCACAGTCACATCTACATGGAGAATGCCGGATCAATCTGTCCTCTCAATGGGGGGAATCCTGGAGGCCAAAGCAATAAGAACAAGCGGAAGCAGCCAGAAGGCGAGTCAGAATCTATGGCCAACACCAGCACATGTTTCAAAAACCGACGCCGAAGAAACCATCTTGGGAGGACTCATCAGGGTAATAATACACACGACTACGAGGATGCTCTTAGAGTACCTTGTCCCAAGCATGGTATTGAGGATAATCCCGCTAATCGTCCATGAGAAAATTGCCATATCATGCAGGAATTTCCAAGCCGAGGTTTTCAAAACTGCGAAGGAGGATATCCGGGCTAGCATGGCCTTGGCGGGTCACGCGTTGGCTCACCTAGAGGTCCCAAGCTGCATAGTACTGGTCAATACCACATTTTAACTACTGATACGTGCAAGCATGATAAGAAACTCAAGCGGAGGCCATCAGCATGGTTGAGCCAGTGGTTCCTAGATACCTCCATCGGTCTGAGCAGCCGGTCACTTGGAGCAGAGAGGATCACCTCTCCCGGGTTGACAACCCAAGAGATTTAGCCTTGGTGGTGGCACCTTAGGTGGGTGGCTATGCCCTCACGAAAGTCTTGGCACGATGGTAACAGGGACAAATGATTTTACCCAGGTTAGGCTCTCTCAAGGAGATAATACCCTACTTCTTGCTTTTGATTGTATTGATAAGTGGATAGTATATAGTACAAGTATCCACCACGAGATTGTTGTAATGAATATGAGGTTGTAATTGGTATCATATATCGACTAGCCTGGCCTCGGTTTATATAAGATACCCGAGGCCTAGGATAACAAGAGTCCTAATCGGTTTCGTCGGTGGAGAGGAGTCCTTGTCTTGATCGCCAAGTCTTCTAGAATCTTCGTCACATATGTCATGGGCTGCCCGAGTGAATCATCATGGGGGTCCTCGGCCCGACCCACTGGTCGGGAGATGACGTGGTGAGTATGCCCTAGTCCAGGACGCCATCACCCCCTATCCACACATTGTAATTAAAAAAACTAATGTCTACAAGTGTTAAAAGGAGTGGTATATACGAGTTTGTACCGCCATTGATGTGAGTTGTCAACCAACAACTTTTAGACCAAAACAATTTCCATTTAAATTTGGCTGCTTAAGAATAGGGGGTTTCTACTTTCTCGCGTCTCTTTCTTACTTCTGCTCAGTTATGCTTCATCTATCTAACACATCTCACTTTTCTCCTAGTCTACTTAACTTAGCCTCAAAAATTCCTAAACGAAGTCTTGCCATTGGGTCAAAGACGTAGACCGTTATTTGGCTCAGTTACTCACATGTGGTATCCTTGAAATGGTGACAAGTGAGATCGTGTAGGAGACAGTTGGGTCAAGTCACTTAAAAAACTCTCACTCTTTCTCTATCCTCTCTGTCTCTCTTTGCCATTTGACATCCCCCACCCGAGCAACCCCACATCCTCTCCCCCTGCACGCAGTCATTGACGCTTATGTTGTTGGAGAGTGTCTATGGTGGTAATGATGTCTTGCTGGCAAAGTGATGTCTTGTTGGCAAAGTGCACGGGGATCTTCTCTTAGTTTTCAACCTCAAAAGGTCTAGCGCAACACTCCTTTGAGTTGACAATGTATCAAGATTTTTTTCTACGTGATGCACGTGGCCATGGAGTCTTCGAATCCCCAACAACGAGTTTGCTAGCATGCATACCACTCTCGCCTTGCCGCATTGGATCCAACTGTGTTTTCCATTCAGAGGGTGATCTACATGTGCCCTTCTACTAGTATGACTCCACAGATAATTATGGCAATTAATGTCGAAGATGACATAAAAAGTTGGTGCATAGTCGAGACTGATGCCCTTTGAGATCTGGTTTGCATAGTGAATGTTTCTTGCCTTTTTCGCAAGGAGTGTCCTTAAGTTATCGAACCCACGAGAGAATGTGCACTACGACAAAGGCTTTGAAAAGTTCTTACAAAAGGATTTCAATCTTTCAACCGTACCTCTAACAACCTTAGGGGTGTAAAGAATTAAACTGACATGTGTATGAGGTATTACTCTTACAGCCTTATATTTGTTCTCGAGATCTTAATAATATTAATTTGTGATATGTAAGGCAACCGCTATGATGTTCTTGCGATGCGAAGATGTGGGAGATGTGTTTGAAGTGCGTCTTGACCGGTGCACGACCTGCATCAAGGGTCAGTAGTCCAACCATAGGCCCTTAATGTCACGCGACGTTATCTATTATTAAAAATGAAAATGAAAATTATACAAAAGCATTCTACGTTTAATGAATACAAAACATTTGTCCCCAATTAATTGCTTTCTGCTAACGTACTAACCCCTTCTCTCATTGGTGTTTTGGATAACATTCTGCGCCCTTCCCACCTCTTCACTGCAAAATATGCTTTATTTAGTGATGAAAACCTTGTTCATGAAATACAAAATCTCACCTAAGATTATTTTTTCTGTGACGGTGGTCGTCATCAGCTTATTTCATCCTAGACCAACTCCTTCGAGTATGTTGGTGATGTTCTGGCCTCATTTTAGGCGACAAATTTGGCCATCGCTAGGTGTGCCCATATTTTGCAATGGTTTTTAGTATCACAGAACATAATTTTAAAACTAAAGATATTTTTGGATACCATTTCCTTATATTGAAATTCCACAATGTCTTCAGCTAGATCAAACCCTGGGCGGTTGCTTCTCCCTCCCATTGGACCCGGCCCCTCCCCGACTAGCGCGAGCAATATACATGGCGGCCATCACCCGTCATCGTCTGATGCGGAGCTCCTACGAAAATCACCATCTACACTCGGACTACTCCCCAAGCCCCAAGTGCCTTTGAACACAAGGTGAACTTGCTCCTAAGTACCTATACGTTTAATTCACTTGAGACCTTGATGCTACCTCAAGAGGAAATGCTACACATGGTTAGGAACCATGAAGACGCCTCGGAGATACTTGGAGTGAAGGCCAATCCCCCACAAAGACGGACGATGAAGATCATCAAGTGGAGGCACGCGAAGTCTACAGTGGTCGGACATCCGGCCCATGGCCCGGACATCCGACGCATGAAGACCCAGCCAAGGCCAAGCAAGGCCGGCCAAGCTACTGGGCCCGAACATCTGACCTAGACCGGAAATCTGGCCCGTTGCCCTAGATATCCGGCGCACCAGGACCAGAACCGCACAGGATTCCAGCGCCCGAGACCCGAACAGCCGGCCCCCACGACCCGGACATCCGGCCCTTGTACGGGAAGAAGCGGGCCAAATGCCCATGTATCCCCTCTCTCTCGGCCCCAACTCTCCCAAGACTATAAATAGGACCCCTCCTCCTCATTTCTAGGGTTAGCAATGGTTTAGCTCTTAGTTAGTTGAGCTTTGCTCCTTCCGCTACCTCTCCCATGGAGATCAAGGCCTCCACAGGAGAAGATCCATAGAGGATGTCAAGGCCCCTCTCGAGGGAAGATCCTTCGGGATATCAAGGCCCATCTCCCCATGGGATTTGGGATGAACTCTAACATGTATCCTTCTTTCCCTTTGTTGGTCATGTACATTGTGGATCTTCTGTGTAGTGAGTCTAGTTGATGTGTGATTGGACTTGTTCCTTAATTTTTCCTCTTGTGATTTCCCCTCGTTCTTCCCCATGTTCTTCGTGTTCTTGATGTTTCCTCTTCCAATTCGTGAAAAATTGACACACACGGGCTTGCCCCGTATCATATTGGTATCTAGAGCCACATTTCTCACGAATTTGGAGTCCTCCCCTTTGTTTTCTAGCCTAATTTTGTTTGATTTCATACCAATTCAAAAATCCCCACCAAAAATAGACTCACCAATTTTTTTGTGATTTGTTGGTTCTTGTGAGATTTTGTTGTTTTTTATCCATGGAATTCATGTTTGGCAAGTGGATCTAGCTTTCCCACCATCTAATCCCCCTAATTTTTCTTTTTCCCCATCAAATTTTGGCTTTTGAATCACCAATTTCCGTCCCAAATCGAGTTCCCAAGCCCCAGATATCGATCTGGAATCGTCGGCCCGAACATCCGGGCCTCCAGCAGGACATCCGGGCCGTGGAGCTAAAAAAGGGCGATTCTGGACACCGTGTCTCGGCTTTCTGGGCTAACCCCCTGCATATCCGGCCCCTAGGAATTTCGGCCTTCGTGTTTCACCGTTTTGGCCGTAACTAATTCATCTGAACTCCGATTTTGACATTCTTTAGCTCATTGGATAGCCATTGACACCCTCATGCGCACAAAAATAGATTCATCCTTATTTGAATCCATAAAAGTTTGGAAATTTTGGCATCTTTGCCTAGGTCTCCACCATAACTTCCGCATAGCTTTTCCTCCATACACTTCGGCCATCCTAACCCAATTTTTTTTGAGATTTTGAGTTGCGATTTCCGTTTCCTAAGGTGTTTCGGCTAATTAGGGATGGCTCTACATCGAAAACACCGCTAGTCATCATCGCCTCGGCCTCGACATCGACAACGGCCACCTCGCCTTTTGGCACTCCAACCGTAAGCAAGGACGGTAACCTCGATGACATCATTGTCTACATCCTTGCCATTGCTTTGATTGCTTCGAGACTATTGCGTACCTTACCTATCGAGACTAGCGAGTTGAAAACTGTCGGGCCACGTTACTTGTGCACCGTAGTGTTACTCTTATGCCGCATAACTAGTTCTAGCATGCAAACATCTTGCTATCACCATTGTGCCATAAGTCTCTCCCGTGCATATCCATCATACTTGTCTCATATATTGGTTTGAGCATCAAGCATAAAAAAAAGAGCAAGAGAAAGAAGAAAAAGCTTTTAAGCAAAAGAGGAGATACAAAAGAGCTTATAAGCAATAGCAATAGCATTGAGCCATTTTTCATAGTTCGTACTCTTGGATCATAGATACATAGCATAATTGGGATTGAAGACAACAGTTTTACTCTCATAGGTTGGTGCACAAGCGCGTATCTAGTCCATTTGAGCAATCGAGCTATTGTCTCTTCTAGTATCCGTGCAACACGAGCTTTTCCCGGGTCTATCACATTTGTGCTCATTCCTTGGTTGCGTGGATCCCATTTATCTATCCGCGCGTGTGTGTGTGTGTGTTCCTAGTGCCGCTATAGCTATTGATCTATTTGCTTTGCATTGCAATTTTGTGAATCTTCCTCAACATTTTCAATATCTTGACTCACATTTTTCTTGAAATTTGTGCCTCTTGTCCTAACCAAGCCACTCGATAAGCTTTACCTTTAGGTGTGAGTGAACAAGTCCGGTACCAATTCCACTACTCTCTCAATTCACATTGAGTGAAACGGGATACATCCTCAACTTTGGGAACATTGTCTTGGTATTGTTTATCTCATTGCCCACTCACCTTTGCTCGAGTCTTGTGATGTCTAGGCAAAGCACACCATCTTCGGAGTTCAACGACTACATCGACATGAGCAACCACATCACCCAACAACTCGAGAGACTCGCCATCGACATACGACACTCCGAAGCTCGGAAAAGAGACATGGTGGCCACACACATGGAGCAACTTTGACACATGGTGGCCAACTACAAGTCTTCTTCCCCTTCGTCATCGTCACGTCATAGACGCTCAAGTCGCACATATTCGACGACAAAAGTGCGCAAAGACCAAGATCACCTCCTAGGACAAGCTTCGATGCCAAGTTCAAGGCGATCGACTACATGTATGGATGACCCTTCCATCTTTGGAAGTATCCCAAGGAAGATGGCCGAGCATGGGATTTTCCCTTCGGTCATGGAGGAGAGTGATGATGCGCCATCTTCGGCCTTCATCCACGATGACGGCGACGAGTTGGTTGAGCATGGGATTTTCCCTTCGACCACGGCGACATTTGGTCATGGGAGTGAGAGTGACTTCACCACTAGCCCCATATATGATGAGTTGCCCCTATTTCCATGTGAAGAGAGCCACAAACCCCACCACTTGAGTGAGATGAGTGACTCCACCATATGTGAGTATGAGCACAACTACCTAGACGGAGTGTGTGATCGACCACCACATAGAGAGATCGACGTAGTTTATAGGGCATGTGAGGCCATTTCGATTTCTAACAACTTAACCTCTACCTCTATTGTGTCTACTCCTTTGGTGCAAGGTCCAATATTTGATGACGCACCGATCCTTGACGACTTCGTCCTCCCTTTGGACATGATGATGTCCATGGTGGAATATCATCCACCCCCCCCACATGGTTCCATCACGATGAAGACGACCACAAGTTGGTTTCTCCCACCTCACCTACACCACATGAGTGGAATGAAAAAGGTAACATAGGTGAAGGTGATGCTCTTATCCCATTAGTGGACTATCTTGACATTGCTTGCTTGCATGATGTTGTTCACCTTATGGATACTTCACATGCTATGTCTTCTTCATGCTTAGATGCACCCCCTATTTATGATGATTATGATGATGAGCATGTCGAATTAACTAGTTGTGATGCTATACTCCATAGGATATCATGTGAAAACTCTATTGGTCACATCATGTTTGACAATCCGCTTGACTTGTCATATGCTATGCGTGAAATTTCACATATTGCATCTTCGCAATCTCACAATAGTGACTATGCATATCCCATAAAACTAAATCCCATTTGCTCATGTGTCATAGATGAAAACCCCATGGTTATTGGAATTTTATTTTCTTGTGATGATATTGCCATGCTTCCTTTGCATCATTTGCGCAATAATTCTAATACGACATGCTATGACCACCTAGCTTCGGATATGCATTGTTTGGCATGTTGTCCATATTCTCCATATTATCCTCCCACTATTGCACATGAGGAGACCCCCTTAGTTTGACCATACATTTTTGGAGATTGTGTTCCATCCTACACTTTGCATGATCCCCATATTTGTGTGCACAATATGCTTGCCATTGATATGAAAAAAAATGCTTGTGCCACATACTTGCTGTAAATTGCGTCCCAATCATGTTGAGCATAATAACTATAATTGCATGATGGATGACATATTCCTATACCATGCATCTCATTTATTTGAGCATTGGAAAGTTTGTGCTAACGAACACAAGCACATGCACATCCTAACGGATGATCCATACATCTACCACACGCAAACCATTGTTCCTTTGTCTTTGTTGTGTGTAGGTACTCACCAATACTCGTCAACCTCACAATCCCATGAGTTGATGAAAAGAGCTCTTCAGAGCACCGATGCTCTGGGATTCACCGGAATGTGTCTCCAACCATTCCCCTCTCACAAGGACTACGCGCATCTCTTCTACATGGATCTCACATGGCTATGGCTTATTTCCCATTCCACTTATTCTACCTATATTGCCATGTCCACTTTGCATGATATGTTCATTTCTATGCCCTTGCCATGCATTTGTGACCCATGCTTTGCATTACACATGACCCATGCTTCTCGTATTTGTATGTGTATTTGCGAGCTTGATGGAGATACTACTTGCTATTGCCATGTTTGCTTTGTGCCCCATGCCTATGATGATATTTTGATCATGTTTTGTTCCTGTGCTCGCGTTATGTCATGTGCATTGTCTATGCCTATTATTTGCTCAAATGACATGATCGCCACAATTTCCTCTATTATGTTGCATCTTTGCACTACTAGTTTGCACGCCATGATCAGCATGCTTGCTTATGTTGGATCACCGGTGCGCTCCTTTTATGAGGTTGATGACAACCATTGCCATGCTTTGCACATTATTGACATTGCATATTGTCACATATCTCCATGTGTTGCCTATTTCTTGCTATATGCTTTGCCATGTATTGAGTGCAACAATTCTGCTACTCTTGCTAATGAGATTGCCCCCATAGCTTTGTCACATATTATTGGAGCTTTTGACATCTTTCATGTGAAGCCTGCTTGTCTCCATTCTCCGCTTCATATGCCTAGTGCCATGATATAGCCATTGTTCATGCACTTTTGTTCCTAATGGTTATGTGCAAGAGAGGAGAACTATCATGATGGATGATGTGTTTATCTACCATGCACATACATCCTTTGCTTTGTTGTGTGTATGTGTAGGATACTTCGACTACATGTGAGCTTACACTTCACATGAGTTGATGATTCGATATCTTGTGAGCGAGTCATGATACACCAATGCGTTTCTACATCGCACTTGCTTGCGCATCAGCATTGTGTGTCTCCAACCATGCTTTGGAATTCATTGGAATGTGTCTCACAATCTCATGAGTTGACGAAAAGAGCTCTTGAGAGCACCGATGCTTTGGAATTCATTGGAATGTGTCTCCAACCATTTCCCTCGCGCAAGGACTACGTGCATCTCTTCTACATGGCTCTGACATGGCTATGTCTTATTTCCCATTCCACCTATTCTGCCTATATTGCCATAATCACTTTGCATGATATGTTCATTTCTATGCCCTTGCCATGCATTTGTGACTCATGCTTTGCATTACACATGACCCATGCTTCTCGTATTTGTATGTGTATTTGCGAGCTTGGTGGAGATACTGCTTGCTATTGCCATGTTTGCTTTGTGCCCCATGCCTATGATGATAGTTTGATCATGTTTTGTTCTCGTGCTTGCGTTATGTCATGTGCATTGTCTATGCCTATTATTTGCTCAAATGACATGATCGCCACGATTTCCTCTAGTATGTTGCATCTTCGCACTACTAGTTTGCACGCCATGATCACCATGCTTGCTTATGTTGCATCATCGATGTGCTCCTTTTATACGGTTGATGACAACCATTGTCATGCTTTGCACATGATTGACATTGCATATTGTCACATATCTCCATGTGTTGCCTCTTTCTTGCTATATGCTTTGCCATGTATTGAGTGCAACAATTCTTCTACTCTTGCTAATGAGATTGCCCCCATAGCTTTCTCACATATTATTGGAGCTTTTGACATCTTTCATGTGAAGAATGATTGTCTCCATTCTTCGCACCATATGCCTAGTGCCATGAATATAGCCATTGTTGCATCATATTGTTCATGCACTTTTGTTCCTAATGGTTATGTGCAAGAGAGGAGAACCATCATGATGGATGATGTGTTTATGTACAATGCACATGCATCCTTTGTTTTGTTGTGTGTATGTGTAGGATACTTTGACTACATGACACTCCGGCTCGTGACAACCTAGGGGGCGATGTTGGTGCCTCCATTCTCAGCTAAGAATCTACCGAATGAGGTAAACTCTATGTGTTGTTGTTGTTGCCCAAATGATTGTAATGTTTGTTGACTAAAACCTTGACTCGCAAAATTTTCACTCGTCAGGCCTTCACAGGTATGGTGAGCCTCATACCCGCTGTCGACCATGCCTTTCCTAATGAGACGAGTGACACCGAGCACCATGAGGGCTCGGACAGCAAAGAGGAGTACGTGGATGACAGTGAAAGTGACGGGGAGGAAGAGGACTCGGACTCGGTGGATGTGGCAGAATCTTCTCCACTAGAGGAAGTCTTGCCTGAGACCCTCTCCAAGGAGCATCAGGACCCTGGGGTCTGTGGAGGTAAAGCCAAGGGACAGAGTCCGAGTGTTGCTAAGCTCTCTGTGCCTGCCCTTCCCACTCCGAGTTCAAAGAGTGGGCATGATGAGCTCGTATCCTCACTCGAGAAGACGGCCAAGCAACCAAAAGTTGTTGTCCACAAACCCCGGAAGGCTGTCCTACCAAAATTTAACGTGAACATGATGGTTGCCTCAGCCTAAGCATCTTTGCACCGATTGACATTCTAATTATTTAACCGAGTGATGCAACAATTTGAACGGCTTCATTGCAGAGCTGACACTTCAACAACTCCATTGGACAAGGAAAAGGCTGATGTTGACAATGCGTCTTCAAAAGGTATGCTTTGAACTCACTCAGACATGATTTTTGAACTCACTCACCCTTTTGAGTCAGAACTTTTTTCTGTAGGCAATTCCTTTGGTTCTCGAGTTGGTTTGTGTCGGGGGCACACCCACTGGGTATTCTCTGGTTCCAGTGGGGGCACGCTGAGCGCACCCACTGGGTGTAGTCCCTGATACTTCCATCGACTGAAGTAGTCAAGGGGGATCTTAGAGTCTGAATGACGCTTGTAGAAATAGGTATATTGGTATTTGCCGAAGAGGATGCGATGATGGTCCATGGACGAGAGCTTTTTGACGTTGACAGTTAGGGTGAAAACCCGTCACTCGACTTGTAGAAGTACTTCACCCCGAGGGTATTTCCAGTGGGGGTGCGCTGAGTGCACCCACTAGGGCATGTGAGGCCATTTCGATTTCTAACAACTTAACCTCTACCTCTATTGTGTCTACTCCATTGGTGCAAGGTCCCATATTTGATGACGCGTCGATCCTTGACGACTTCATCCTCCCTTTGGACATGATGATGGCCATGGTGGAATATCATGCACCCCCATATGGTTCCATCACAATGAAGACGACCACAAGTTGGTTTCTCCCATCTCACCTACACCACATGAGTGGAACGAAAAAGGTAACATATGTGAAGGTGATGCTCTTGTCCCACTAGTGGACTATCTTGACATTTATTGCTTGCATGATGTTGATCACCTTATGGATAGTTCACATGCTATGTCTTCTTCATGCTTAGATGTGCCCCCTATTTATGATGAATATAATGATGATCATGTCGAATTAACTAGTTGCGATGCCATACTCCATAGGATATAATGTGAAAACTCTAGTGGTCACATCATGTTTGACAATCCACTTGACTTGTCATATGCTATGCGTGAAATTTCACATATTTCATCTTCGCAATCTCACAATAGTGACTATGCATATCCCACAAAAGTAAATCCCATTTGCTCATAAGGCATAGATGACAAACCCATGGTTATTGACATTTTATTTTCTTGTGATGATATTTCCATGCTTCCTTTGCATCATTTGCGCAATAATTCTAATACGACATGCTATGACCACCTACCTTCGGATATGCATTGTTTGGGATGTTGTCCATATTATTCATATTATGCTCCCACTATTGCACATGAGGAGACCCCCTTAGTTTCCCCATACATTTTAGGAGATTGTGTTCCATCCTACACTTTGCATGATCCCCATATTCGTGTGCACAATAGGCTTGCCATTGATATAAAAAAAATGCTTGTGCCACATACTTGCTGTAAATTGTGTACCAATCATGTTAAGCATAATAACTATAATTGCATGATGGATGACGTATTCCTATAGCATGCATCTCATTTATTTGAGCATTGGAAATTTTGTGCTAACGAACACAAGCACATGCACATCCTAATGGATGATGTATACATATACCATGCGCACACCATTTTTCCTTTGTCTTTGTTGTGTGTAGGTACTCACCAATACTCGTCAACCTCACAATCCCATGAGTTGATGAAAAGAGCTCTTCAGAGCACCGATGCTTTGGGATTCACCGGAATGTGTCTCCAACCATTCCCCTCTCACAAGGACTACGCGCATCTCTTCTACATGGATCTCACATGGCTATGGCTTATTTCCCATTCCACTTATTCTACCTATATTGCCATGTCCACTTTGCATGATATGTTCATTTCTATGCCCTTGCCATGCATTTGTGACCCATGCTTTGCATTACACATGACCCATGCTTCTCGTATTTGTATGTGTATTTGCGAGCTTGATGGAGATACTACTTGCTATTGCCATGTTTGCTTTGTGCCCCATGCCTATGATGATATTTTGATCATGTTTTGTTCCTGTGCTCGCGTTATGTCATGTGCATTGTCTATGCCTATTATTTGCTCAAATGACATGATCGCCACAATTTCCTCTATTATGTTGCATCTTTGCACTACTAGTTTGCACGCCATGATCAGCATGCTTGCTTATGTTGGATCACCGGTGCGCTCCTTTTATGAGGTTGATGACAACCATTGCCATGCTTTGCACATTATTGACATTGCATATTGTCACATATCTCCATGTGTTGCCTATTTCTTGCTATATGCTTTGCCATGTATTGAGTGCAACAATTCTGCTACTCTTGCTAATGAGATTGCCCCCATAGCTTTGTCACATATTATTGGAGCTTTTGACATCTTTCATGTGAAGCCTGCTTGTCTCCATTCTCCGCTTCATATGCCTAGTGCCATGATATAGCCATTGTTCATGCACTTTTGTTCCTAATGGTTATGTGCAAGAGAGGAGAACTATCATGATGGATGATGTGTTTATCTACCATGCACATACATCCTTTGCTTTGTTGTGTGTATGTGTAGGATACTTCGACTACATGTGAGCTTACACTTCACATGAGTTGATGATTCGATATCTTGTGAGCGAGTCATGATACACCAATGCGTTTCTACATCGCACTTGCTTGCGCATCAGCATTGTGTGTCTCCAACCATGCTTTGGAATTCATTGGAATGTGTCTCACAATCTCATGAGTTGACGAAAAGAGCTCTTGAGAGCACCGATGCTTTGGAATTCATTGGAATGTGTCTCCAACCATTTCCCTCGCGCAAGGACTACGTGCATCTCTTCTACATGGCTCTGACATGGCTATGTCTTATTTCCCATTCCACCTATTCTGCCTATATTGCCATAATCACTTTGCATGATATGTTCATTTCTATGCCCTTGCCATGCATTTGTGACTCATGCTTTGCATTACACATGACCCATGCTTCTCGTATTTGTATGTGTATTTGCGAGCTTGGTGGAGATACTGCTTGCTATTGCCATGTTTGCTTTGTGCCCCATGCCTATGATGATAGTTTGATCATGTTTTGTTCTCGTGCTTGCGTTATGTCATGTGCATTGTCTATGCCTATTATTTGCTCAAATGACATGATCGCCACGATTTCCTCTAGTATGTTGCATCTTCGCACTACTAGTTTGCACGCCATGATCACCATGCTTGCTTATGTTGCATCATCGATGTGCTCCTTTTATACGGTTGATGACAACCATTGTCATGCTTTGCACATGATTGACATTGCATATTGTCACATATCTCCATGTGTTGCCTCTTTCTTGCTATATGCTTTGCCATGTATTGAGTGCAACAATTCTTCTACTCTTGCTAATGAGATTGCCCCCATAGCTTTCTCACATATTATTGGAGCTTTTGACATCTTTCATGTGAAGAATGATTGTCTCCATTCTTCGCACCATATGCCTAGTGCCATGAATATAGCCATTGTTGCATCATATTGTTCATGCACTTTTGTTCCTAATGGTTATGTGCAAGAGAGGAGAACCATCATGATGGATGATGTGTTTATGTACAATGCACATGCATCCTTTGTTTTGTTGTGTGTATGTGTAGGATACTTTGACTACATGACACTCCGGCTCGTGACAACCTAGGGGGCGATGTTGGTGCCTCCATTCTCAGCTAAGAATCTACCGAATGAGGTAAACTCTATGTGTTGTTGTTGTTGCCCAAATGATTGTAATGTTTGTTGACTAAAACCTTGACTCGCAAAATTTTCACTCGTCAGGCCTTCACAGGTATGGTGAGCCTCATACCCGCTGTCGACCATGCCTTTCCTAATGAGACGAGTGACACCGAGCACCATGAGGGCTCGGACAGCAAAGAGGAGTACGTGGATGACAGTGAAAGTGACGGGGAGGAAGAGGACTCGGACTCGGTGGATGTGGCAGAATCTTCTCCACTAGAGGAAGTCTTGCCTGAGACCCTCTCCAAGGAGCATCAGGACCCTGGGGTCTGTGGAGGTAAAGCCAAGGGACAGAGTCCGAGTGTTGCTAAGCTCTCTGTGCCTGCCCTTCCCACTCCGAGTTCAAAGAGTGGGCATGATGAGCTCGTATCCTCACTCGAGAAGACGGCCAAGCAACCAAAAGTTGTTGTCCACAAACCCCGGAAGGCTGTCCTACCAAAATTTAACGTGAACATGATGGTTGCCTCAGCCTAAGCATCTTTGCACCGATTGACATTCTAATTATTTAACCGAGTGATGCAACAATTTGAACGGCTTCATTGCAGAGCTGACACTTCAACAACTCCATTGGACAAGGAAAAGGCTGATGTTGACAATGCGTCTTCAAAAGGTATGCTTTGAACTCACTCAGACATGATTTTTGAACTCACTCACCCTTTTGAGTCAGAACTTTTTTCTGTAGGCAATTCCTTTGGTTCTCGAGTTGGTTTGTGTCGGGGGCACACCCACTGGGTATTCTCTGGTTCCAGTGGGGGCACGCTGAGCGCACCCACTGGGTGTAGTCCCTGATACTTCCATCGACTGAAGTAGTCAAGGGGGATCTTAGAGTCTGAATGACGCTTGTAGAAATAGGTATATTGGTATTTGCCGAAGAGGATGCGATGATGGTCCATGGACGAGAGCTTTTTGACGTTGACAGTTAGGGTGAAAACCCGTCACTCGACTTGTAGAAGTACTTCACCCCGAGGGTATTTCCAGTGGGGGTGCGCTGAGTGCACCCACTAGGGCATGTGAGGCCATTTCGATTTCTAACAACTTAACCTCTACCTCTATTGTGTCTACTCCATTGGTGCAAGGTCCCATATTTGATGACGCGTCGATCCTTGACGACTTCATCCTCCCTTTGGACATGATGATGGCCATGGTGGAATATCATGCACCCCCATATGGTTCCATCACAATGAAGACGACCACAAGTTGGTTTCTCCCATCTCACCTACACCACATGAGTGGAACGAAAAAGGTAACATATGTGAAGGTGATGCTCTTGTCCCACTAGTGGACTATCTTGACATTTATTGCTTGCATGATGTTGATCACCTTATGGATAGTTCACATGCTATGTCTTCTTCATGCTTAGATGTGCCCCCTATTTATGATGAATATAATGATGATCATGTCGAATTAACTAGTTGCGATGCCATACTCCATAGGATATAATGTGAAAACTCTAGTGGTCACATCATGTTTGACAATCCACTTGACTTGTCATATGCTATGCGTGAAATTTCACATATTTCATCTTCGCAATCTCACAATAGTGACTATGCATATCCCACAAAAGTAAATCCCATTTGCTCATAAGGCATAGATGACAAACCCATGGTTATTGACATTTTATTTTCTTGTGATGATATTTCCATGCTTCCTTTGCATCATTTGCGCAATAATTCTAATACGACATGCTATGACCACCTACCTTCGGATATGCATTGTTTGGGATGTTGTCCATATTATTCATATTATGCTCCCACTATTGCACATGAGGAGACCCCCTTAGTTTCCCCATACATTTTAGGAGATTGTGTTCCATCCTACACTTTGCATGATCCCCATATTCGTGTGCACAATAGGCTTGCCATTGATATAAAAAAAATGCTTGTGCCACATACTTGCTGTAAATTGTGTACCAATCATGTTAAGCATAATAACTATAATTGCATGATGGATGACGTATTCCTATAGCATGCATCTCATTTATTTGAGCATTGGAAATTTTGTGCTAACGAACACAAGCACATGCACATCCTAATGGATGATGTATACATATACCATGCGCACACCATTTTTCCTTTGTCTTTGTTGTGTGTAGGTACTCACCAATACTCGTCAACCTCACAATCCCATGAGTTGATGAAAAGAGCTCTTCAGAGCACCGATGCTTTGGGATTCACCGGAATGTGTCTCCAACCATTCCCCTCTCACAAGGACTACGCGCATCTCTTCTACATGGATCTCACATGGCTATGGCTTATTTCCCATTCCACTTATTCTACCTATATTGCCATGTCCACTTTGCATGATATGTTCATTTCTATGCCCTTGCCATGCATTTGTGACCCATGCTTTGCATTACACATGACCCATGCTTCTCGTATTTGTATGTGTATTTGCGAGCTTGATGGAGATACTACTTGCTATTGCCATGTTTGCTTTGTGCCCCATGCCTATGATGATATTTTGATCATGTTTTGTTCCTGTGCTCGCGTTATGTCATGTGCATTGTCTATGCCTATTATTTGCTCAAATGACATGATCGCCACAATTTCCTCTATTATGTTGCATCTTTGCACTACTAGTTTGCACGCCATGATCAGCATGCTTGCTTATGTTGGATCACCGGTGCGCTCCTTTTATGAGGTTGATGACAACCATTGCCATGCTTTGCACATTATTGACATTGCATATTGTCACATATCTCCATGTGTTGCCTATTTCTTGCTATATGCTTTGCCATGTATTGAGTGCAACAATTCTGCTACTCTTGCTAATGAGATTGCCCCCATAGCTTTGTCACATATTATTGGAGCTTTTGACATCTTTCATGTGAAGCCTGCTTGTCTCCATTCTCCGCTTCATATGCCTAGTGCCATGATATAGCCATTGTTCATGCACTTTTGTTCCTAATGGTTATGTGCAAGAGAGGAGAACTATCATGATGGATGATGTGTTTATCTACCATGCACATACATCCTTTGCTTTGTTGTGTGTATGTGTAGGATACTTCGACTACATGTGAGCTTACACTTCACATGAGTTGATGATTCGATATCTTGTGAGCGAGTCATGATACACCAATGCGTTTCTACATCGCACTTGCTTGCGCATCAGCATTGTGATGGACGCACAAGGTCATGCTTTTGAGGTGACGTCCTTCTTGAGAATGGATATTTTGGCCCATCCTAAATGTGTTGCTTGTACCATGACATATATTGGTCATCTTCGACCACTTACTTGCACACACATTAGAGATATTGCTTTCACTCATGATTGCCATCGTTACATGCCTCATGACATATATGCCTTGTGTGTTGCATCCAACTTGTGGATTGTTTGCTCTTATCATATGCTTGGTTGCAACAATGTCCATTCTTCACATTTTCCATGCCACATTGCTTGCGACATGCTTGAATTGATTGACTCACACATGTTTCTCTTTCTATTGTGTTGAGTGCCTCACTTTCTTCACTACACCATGTGCACATTATGATTCGATTGTCTTCCACTTGCCCCATGTGTCTAGACATGTCATTTTCTTTGGTGTTGTGAATGATTCATTTGCCTACCATAGACCTTTTGTTGATTGCTTTGTGCATGCTTGCTATGGCCATAAGGTAGATGCTTCTTAAATTGTCACACATATTTGCATCCCTACCTCACAATTTCATGCTTATCTCAATGATGCCTTAGATTGTGATCAACTCATATGCTTACATGCCTTGACACAATCCATTGTCACACCATATGTTATGCATGATGACAACACTTGTGCGTTGATTAACCACTTGAATGCAGGATTCCAGCGCCCGAGCCCCAAACATCTGGCCCCCACGGCCCGGACATCCGGCCACCCATGAAGCCTCGGACATCCAGCCCCTGGCCCTGATATCCGGACCTTGTAAGGGCAGACACGGGCCAAAGGCCCACCTCTCTCTTGCCACCATCTCTCCCAAAACTATAAATAGGACCCTTCCTCCTCATTTCTAGGGTTAGCAATGGTTTAGCTCTTAGTTAGTTGAGCTTTGCTCCTTCCTCTACCTCTCCCATGGAGATCAAGGCCTGCACCTGAGAAGATCCATAGAGGATGTCAAGGCCCCTCTCGAGGGAAGATCCTCTAGGATACCAAGGCCCCATCTCGCCATGGGATTTGGGATGAACTCTACCATGTATCCTTCTTTCCCTTTGTTGTTCATGTACCTTGTGGATCTTGTGTGTGGTGAGTCTAGTGGATGTGTGAGTGGACTTGTTCTTGAGTGTTTCCTCTTGTGATTTCTGATACGTCTCCAACGTATCTATAATTTTTGATGATGTCATGCTATTATATTATCTGTTTTGGATTTTTTTATATGCATTAATATGCTTTTTATATTATTTTTGGGACTAACCTATTAATCTAGAGCCTAGTGTCAGTTTCTGTTTTTTCCTTGTTTTTGAGTTTTGCAGATATGGAATATTAAACGGAGTCCAAATGGAATAAAATCTTCGGAATGATTTTTTCTAGAAGGAAAGAGATCCACGAGACTTGGAATGCATGCCAGGGGATCTAGCAGGAGATAAAAAGCATGCTAGGCGTGGCCACCCCCTTGGTCGTGCCTGGTAGGCTTGCCGTCTCCTAGCAGGTCTCCTAACCCTATTCTTCGTCCTATAAATACCCAAATATTCCCCCAACACTAGAAGGTTCCATACAAATACTTTTCTTCCGCCAGAAGCCTCCGTTCCCGAGAGATCCAATCTTGGAGCCTTTTCCGGTAGTATGCGGGAGGGGGTTTCAGTCACGGAGGGCATCTACATCAACTCCATTGCCCCTCCGATGATGCATGAGTCCACTACAGACCTACGGGTCCATAGCTAGTAGCTAGATGGCTTCTTCTCTCTCTTTGATCTTCAATACCATGTTCTTCATGATCTTCATGGGGATCTATCCGATGTAATCCTCTTTTATGGTGTGTTTGTCAAGATCCGATGAATTGTGAGTTTATGTTCAGAATCTCTGAATGCCTATATGCATGATTTCATATCCTAGTAAGTCTCTTCGAGTTATTGGTTTGGTTTGGCCAACTAGATTTGTAATTCTTGCAACGGGAGAAGTGCTTGGTTTTGGGTTCAATCTTGCAGTGTCCTCACCCAGTGACATAGTAGGGGTAGCGAGGCACGTATTGTATTGTTTCCATCAAGGGTAACAAGATGGGGTTCTCATCATATTGCTTGATTTTATCCCTCTACATCATGTCATCTTTCTTAATGGGTTACTCTGTTCTTCATGAAGTTAATACTCTAGATGCAGGCAGGAGTTGGGCGATGTGTGGAGTAATAGTAGTAGATGCAGAATCATTTTGGTCTACTTGACACGGACATGATTCCTAGATGCATGATCATTGCCTTGGATAATGACATGATTATTCGCTTTTCTATCAATTGCTTGACAGTAAATTTTTTACCCACCATGATATTTTCCTTCAAGAGAGAAGCCTCTAGTGAAATCTATGGCCCAGGGTCTAATTTCCATAATATATTTTCAGATCTATAAACCAAAAATACCAAAAACACTTTTCTGGAATTTATTTACCTTTTACTTTCCGTTCTCGTTTACATCTATCTCTATCGGATCTAATCCTTGCAAATAATCGTGAAGGGATTGACAACCCCTTTATAGCGTTGGGTGCAAGAGTTTGATTGTTTCTGTAGGTGCATTCATTGGTGACTTGCTTATTCCTCCTACTGGATTGCTACCTTGGTTCTCAACAATTGAGGGAAATACTTATCTACTTCGCTGCATCATCCTTTCCTCTTCAAGGGAAAACCAACGCAAGCTCAAGAGGTAGCAAGAAGGATTTTTGGCGCCGTTGCCGGGGAGGATACATAGCAAGTAAAGAACAAGCCTACCAAGTACCCATCACAAACTCATCTCTTGCATTTACATTATTTGCCATTTGCCTCTCTTTTTCCTCTCCCCCACTTCTAAAACGATTTTTAGAAAATACCAAAAAGATTTGCCTTTTTATTCGCCCTTCTTCCGTTCATCTTCCCGTTTGCTATGTTTGCTTGTGATGCCATGTGCCTTCTACTAGCTTGCATCTTTGCTTGCTAAAAATCTATTGATATGGATCCTCATCCACTTGCTAATATTTTCAAAAGAACAAATTATGATGAACCAATTGCTAGTGAGTTGAGTGCACTTGATTATCTCTATGAAGTTTTGCTTGAAAATCATGAAAATTTTGATGAAGTGTTTAAAGAGGAAAATTATAAGGTGATTCATGATATCTCCATGAATGAAAAGCATGATTCACATGTTGTTAGTATGAATTCTCCGAATATTCATGATGATAATGATATTCAAAACCACAAGCTTCGGGATGCTATGCTTGATAAAGATGATATTTTTTGTAACCCAAGTTTTGGTGATGACACGTATGCTATAATTGCTCATGAAAAAAATTCATTGTGTCATAGTTATATCGTGATATTTCTTCATGATTCTACTGAAATTTATTATGAGGGAGGAAAATATGCTTGAAGGAATTGCAATAATATCAAGTTTCCTCTCTATGTGTTCAAAGTTTTGAAGTTATGCTTGTTTGGCCTTCCTATGCTAGTTGATTCTTGTTCCCATAAATTTTGTGCTGACAAAATACCTATGCATAGGAACTGGATTAGACTTAAATGTGATTTTCATGAGATTCATGATGCTTCCTTGAATATTTCAACTACTACTTTTTATGTGAGCATCATTGAAATCGTTATGCCTAGCTAGGGGCGTAAAACGATAGCGCTTGTTGGGAGGCAACCCAATTTTATTTTTGTGTTCTGCTTTTTTGCTTCTGTTTTTGAGTGTTTCACACATTATTACTTCTGTAGTAATTGTGTTTTGTTGTTTTAATTAGTGTTTGATCCAAGTAAAACCTTTGGGGTGATCTATGGTAGTTGTTGATTTAATCTTGCTGAAAAACAGAAACTTTTGCGCTCAGTCCAAGAATTTTCTAAACTTTTCAGAGCGTCGAATGAGTCTGAAATTTCTACAAAATATTGATATATAAATTTCCAAGTTTTCCTAATTTGTCAGAATTTTTTGAGTTACAGAAGTATACGAAGTTTTCAGATTGCTATAGATTGTTCCTCTTTTTGACAGATTCTATTTTCTTTGAGTTGTTTGCCTATTTTGATGAATCTATAGGTTGTATCATGGGGTATAAACCATTGGGAAGTTAGAATAAAGTATGTATAACACCAATATAAATAAAGAATGAGTGCACAATAGTACCTAAAGTGGTGATTTATTTTCTTATACTAGCGGATCTCACGAGTTTTCTGTTAAGTTTTGTGTTGTGAAGTTTTCAAGTTTTGGGTAAAGATTTGATGGACTATGGAATAAGGAGTGGCAAGAGACTAAGATTGGGGATGCCCAAGGCACCCCAAGTCATATTCAAGGATGCCAAAGAGCCTAATCTTGGGGATGCCCCGGAAGGCATCCCCTCTTTCGTCTTCAATCCATCGGTAAATTTACTTGAGGCTATATTTTTATTCACCACATGATATGTGTTTTGCTTGGAGCGTCTTGTATGATATGAGTATTTGCTTCTTAGTTTGCCACAATCATACTTGCTGCACACATATTTTGAGAGAGACACACTGAATCGTGAATTTGTTAGAATACTCTATGTGCTTCACTTATATCTTTTGAGTTAGGCAATTTTGCTCTATGTGCATCACTTATATTTTTTAGAGCACAGTGGTGTTTGCGTTTTATAGAAATAATTGAAATCTCGTACCTCAATTATATTATTTTGAGAGTCTCTAAACATCATGGTAATTGGTCTAGGTTATGAATTTAGTCCTAATACGATAGGCATCCAAGGGGCATATAATAAAAACTTCCATATTAAGTGCATTGAGTATTATGAGAAGTTTGATTACTTGTATAAAGTTTTGAGATATAAAGATGGTAATGTTAAGAGTCATGTTACGAAGTTGTGATTGGGTAAAAATACTTGTGTAAAGGTCTTTAAACAGCATGGTAATTGGTTTAGGTTATGAATTTAGTCCTAATATGATAGGCATCCAAGAGGGATATAATAAAAACTTCCATATTAAGTGCATTGAGTATTATGAGAAGTTTGATTCCTTGCACAAAGTTTTGAGATATAAAGATGGTAAAGTTAACAGTCATGTTAGGAAGTAATTGTGAATTGGTAAAAATACTTGTGTAATTTTTTGTGATTCCCGTAGCATGCACGTATGGTGAACCGTTATGTAAGGACGTCGGAGCATGATTTGTTTATAGATTGTTAACCTTTGTCTGAGGGTCGGGAGCATGCAATGGTTAACTCCTACAAACCTCTCCCCTAGGAGCGTGCGTTTAATACTTTGCTTCAATGACTAATATACTTTTGCAATAAGTTTGTGAGTTCTTTATGAATAATGTTGAGTCCATGGAATATATGCCCTCTCACCCTTTCACCTTTGCTAGACTCTCTAGTACCGCGCAACTTCCGCCGGTACAACAAACACCTTCCTCAAAACAGGCACCATATACCTTCCTCAAAACAGCCACCACATGGCATTTCCATTGCCATTCCGAGATATATTGCCATGCAACTTCCACCGTTTCCTTTTATGACTTGCACCATCACTTCCATATTTCATATAGAGTCATATTTTGTCATAGGTATCAAGTTGTAATTTTATTTTGAGTTATAAGTAAATAAAAGTGTGATGATTATCATTATTAGAGCATGTCCCATGTGAGGAAAGGATGATGTAAGCTATGATTCCCTTTCAAGTGGGGATGAGATTCCGAACTTTATGAAAAATAATAAAAGAGGCCATGGAAGCCCAAATAAAATAAATAAATAAAATAGGCCTTAGATGCCCACCAAAAAAGAGAAAATGAAAAATGAGATAAAAGAGAGAAGGGACATTGCTACTATCTTTTTCCACACTTGTGCTTCAAAGTAGCACCATGATCTTCATGATAGAGACTCTCCTATTTTGTCACTTTCATATACTAGTGGGAATTTTTATTTATATTACTTGGATTGTATATTCCAATGATGGGCTTCCTAAAATTGCCCTAGGTCTTCATGAGCAAGCAAGTTGGATGCACACCCACGTAGTTTCCTCTTGAGCTTTCATACACTTATAGCTCTAGTGCATCCGTTGCATGGCAATCCCTACTCACTCACATTGATATCTATTAATGGGCATCTCCATAGCCCGTTCATACGTCTAGTTGATGTGAGCCTATCTTCTCCCTTTCCTTGACAACCTCCACCATATTCTATTCCACCTATATATAGTGCTATATCCATGTCTCATTCTCATGTATTGCGTGAGAGTTGAAAAAGTTTGAGAAAATAAAAGTGTGAAAACAATTGCTTGACTTGTCATCGGGGTTGTGCATGATATAAATACTTTGTGTGGGGAAGATGGAGCATAGCCAGACCATATGATATTGTAGGGATAACTTTATTTTGCCATTATATTTTGAAGAGATACAATTGCTTTGCTAGTATGCTTGAAATGTTATTGTTTTTATATAAATATTAAGCTTTTGGTTTGAGTCTTATGGATCTGAATATTCATGCCACAATAGATAATATTACATAGATAAATATGTTAGGTAGCACTCCACATCAAAAATTCTGCTTTTATTATTTACCTAGTTGAGGACGAGCAGGAATTATGCTTGGGGATGTTGATACGTCTCCAACATATCTATAGCTTTTGATGATGTCATGCTATTATATTATCTATTTTGGATGTTTTATATGCATTAACATGCTTTTTTATATTATTTTTGGGACTAACCTATTAATCTAGAGCCTAGCACCAGTTTCTGTTTTTTCCTTGTTTTTGAGCCTACTTATTATATATTTCTACGGTGCTCAACTCCATCATATTCCTCTGAATGTCGTTTCTTATTTGGTGTCTTTCATCTCCCGTTGCAAGAACTTCCTCGGTTGCAATCCGCACTAGGGATTCTTCAAACATATTTTTACATGCCGAGTGATGACTGTCAAGAAGTCCGCTTAGGCCGGGGGGAAATGACCATAGCTCAATAGTGCGGGGGTCTAGGCATCCAACTTAGGGCGAGAGTAGTTTCCCACAAATGAACTTTCCAGATTCTGTCAAGGGTTGGCAAGTTTCTTGGTTTTACTGCCAAGACCTTCCAGTCGGCAAGGGTCAGTCGGGTCTCTCACCTTATTCGCGCAAGCGCATTCGGCGGCTTTCCAAGCTGATTCTGCCAAAGAGGAGCATATAGACGTAGAAATCCTTGTGATCGCGCTGGTGGCCCTGGTGAGGCAAGGTATCAATGGCTTGGATCTGCTAGAGGTTTTCTTTCAAAGGAGAATTCAGCCACTGCGGGCCAAAGCCCACGCCATATGGCTATACTTGGGGCCGAGTGATCCCATGTGCACGCACCTGAAGGAACTCAGTGTTGAAGTTGTGGAGAACAAGCTCAAAGTGAACACTCCGGCTCATCACAACCCAGGGGGATGAGGTTGGTGCCTCCATTCTCAGCTGAGAATCCACCGAATGAGGTAAACTCTGTGTGTTGCTATTGTTGCCCGAATGATTCTAATGTTTGTTGACTAAAACCTTGACTCACAAAATTTTCACTCGTCAAGCCTTCACATGTATGGTGAGCCTGATACCCGTTGTCGACCATGCCTTTGCTGATGTGACGAGCGACACCAAGCACCAAGAGGGCTCGGACGGCAAAGAGGAGTACGTGGATGACAGTGAAAGTGACGGGGAGGAAGAGGACTCGGACTTGGGGATGAGGCAGAATCTTCTCCGCCGGAGGAGGTCTTGCCCGAAACCCTCTCCAAGGCGCGTCAGGACCCTGGGGTCCGTGGAGGTAAAGCCAAGGGACAAAGTCCGAGTGTCGCTAAGCTCTTTGTGCCTGCCCTTCCCACTCCGAGTTCGAAGCGTGGGCGCGGCAAGCTCGTATCCTCACTCGATAGGACGGCCAAGCAACCGAAAGTTGTTGTCCACAAACCCCGAAAGGCTGTCCTGCCAAAATTTAAATTGAACGTGACGGTTGCCTCAGCCTAAGCATCTTTGTACCGATTGAGATTCTAATTATTTGACCGAGTGATGCGACATTCTGAAATACTTCATTGCAGAGCTGACATGTCAACAACTCCATTGGAGAAGGAAAAGGCTAATGTTGACAATGCGTCTTCAAAAAGGTATGCTTTGAACTCACTCACACATGATTTTTGAACTCACTCACCCTCTTGAGTCAGAATTTTTTCAGTATGCAATTACTTTGGTTCTTGAATTGGTTTGTGTCGGGGGCACTGATAAGTATACAATGTATCTATGATTTATGAAGTATTCATGCCATGTTTACAATAATTCTATATGATTTTGGTATGATTTTATTAGAACTAACCCGGACTAATGTTGTTTTTAGCAGAACTACCGTAGTGGTGTTTTGTGCAGAAATAAAAGTTCTCAGAATGAGTTAAAAAATACTGAAGTGAATAGTGACTGGAGAGGAAGGCCGAGGAGGCCACAAGCCACAGGGGCGCCCCCGCCTAGGGCGTGAACCTTGGCTTGTGACTTCCTCGGGAACGTTCTAGACGTGGGACCGATGCCAAAAACTCCTATAAATACTGAAACCTCCAAAAATAAACCTAGGTCGGTAGTTCCACCGCCACACACCTCTAGAGACACGAAAAACCAATCTTGGCCCTCTCCAGCACCCTGCCGGAAGGGGTCACCATGACTGGAGGCCATCTTCATCGTCCCGGAGGGGCCATCAACACCATGGAGGCCAAAGACCAGAGGGAGAACCTGTCCCCACAGAGGGAGGAGGCCATGAAGGAGGAAGCAGATGGGGGAGAACCTCTCCCCCTCTCTCCTGGTGGTGCCGGAGTTCCATCGGGGGAACCATCGCCGTGGTGATCGTCTTCATCAACATCACCTTCTTCATTACCATCCTCATCTCCTTTTAGCGGTCCACTCTCCTGCACCCCGCTGTAATCACCTACTTGAACATGGTGCTTTATGCTACATATTATGGTCCAATGATGTGTTTCCATCCTATGATGTTTTGAGTAGATTACTTTTGTCCTTTGGGTTGATTGATGATCTAGATTGGTTTGAGTTGTATGTTTATTTTGGTTCTTTCCTATGGTGCCTTTCGTGCCACGCACACGTGAAGGATTCCCACTGTAGGGTGTTGCAATACATTCATGATTCGCTTATAGTGGGTTGCTTGAGTGACAGAAGCATAAACCCGAGTAAGGGGGTTGTTGCATATGGGATAAAGGGGACTTGATGCTTTAATGCTATGGTTGGGTTTTACCTTAATGATCTTTAGTAGTTGTGGATGCTTGCTAGAGTTCCAATCATAAGTGCATATGATCCAAGTAGAGAAAGTATGTTAGCTTATGCCTCTCCCTCATATAAAATTGCAATGATGATTTCCGATCTTGTTAACAATTGCCTAGGATAATTCCGCACACCGGCCCATCATTATTCCACACTCATTATTTGTAATATATTGTAATATTATGATAACAGCACCTATATTTATATTTTAGTTCTACGATCTCATGCAAATCTATCCTCTTCATACCCACAATGTAGTTTCATTTCTCGTTTCTAGTTGGAAGCGAACGTTTGGTGTACGTAGACTCGTAACAGTGGCAGATAGGACTTGAGAGAATATTGATCTTACCTTTAGCTCCTTGTGGGTTCGACACTCCATACTTATCACTTCCACCTTTGGAAATTGGTATGATGATTCCTTGCACTTGGGGATTATCAGGCACACCCACTGGGTATTCTTTGGTTCCAGCGGGGGCGCGCTGAGCGCACCCATTGGATGTAGTCCCAGATACTGCCATCGACTGAAGTAGTCAGCAGGAGTCTTAGAGTCTGAATGACGCTTGTAGAAATAGGTATAGTGGTATTTGCCGAAGAGGATGCGATGATGGTCCATGGACCAGAGCTTTTCGACGTTGACGGTTAGGGTGAAAACCCGTCACTCGACTTGTAGAAGTACTTCACCCCGAGTGTATTTCTAGTGGGGGTGCGCTGAGTGCACCCACTAGGTGTAGTCCCAGAGACTGTCATCGACTGAAGTAGTTGGCGGGAGTCTTAGAGTCTTGTAGCTTAACCGAGTCAACCTTTTCATAGTATTCGACTGTCATTGTTGACGTTTTCTTGTCTTCTGTCGAAAGAGTGTGTGTGAGCTCGGGACTCATTACAGAGCCTTTGATAAGGACATCCAGGACCTGCACCTCAACCTTGAGGCTGAGAAGGCAAAGAACACGCGTTTGGAGTAAGAGAAGCAAATACTCGAAGGTAAGAGGTTTTTGTCTGACTGCCGTAGAATGTTTTTAGAACTTGTTTCTCTTCCCTGTCCTACTGAAGTCACTTTATCAGATGTTTGGAATGAAAATATTCAACTTAGCAAGAGGCTCCGGGCTTCCATTTCTATTGACACCATGAAGGAGGCCTTGGAGAAGAAAGACATCGAGCTGTCATTCGCTTGGAAGGATGCCAACCAGATGATCAAGGAGGCCGAGGAGAAGTTGATGTCATTTTAGAAATGGAAGGAGGAGAAGAAGGAACTGGAGGCTATTGTGAAGAAATCCACAGAGGAGGCTGCTGAGACCGAATCAAAGTGGAAGCATGTGTCATCCAAGAGACTCAAGCTGGAGAAGTTCATTGAAAACTATGGCAACAAAATGAACGAGAGGCTGAAAGGTATGTCACTGACCCGACTGCATTTCAAGTTACTTTTATTCTTCACTCATCCTCCAATAGCTCTTTTTCTCCCATCCGTTCAATAGAGTTCTGCCTGGATGCCGAAGAAGAGACATCCAAGATCGAGAAGGAACTAGATCTGGCTATGGGCATTCTTCACGATAGCTCGACGCTCGCTCTCCTCCGACTGGATGAACGCATCAGGGAGGTGACAGTCTTCTTCAACCGCCTCCACACAACTATCAAACATATTGATCGAGAAGTCGCCCCAGGGGAGGAGTTCGTGAACAACTTGTAGGCTCTCATCAACCGCCTGCAAGACGTGCCACGTTGAGTGCAATCTTCAAAGAAATTGGAAGCCCACGATGAAGCCAACATCGCCCTCTCACTTGTCTGTGTCCATTGCAAGGGCGTAGATGAGAAGAAGCTGAAATCCCTCAAGGTCGTTAACATAAAGAGCGCTAAGATAGAGGAATTCATGGAGACGTTCCTTGAGGCCGCCACTCGGATTGCAGACGGCATCGATCTCGACACCTTCATCAAGGCAGCAGCTCCAACCACCACCGAGCGATCCTCGTATAAAAACCTTCAAATTAAATTTTCCTCTGTATGCCAAGTGGTCTATGTAATCATACATTTGATGTGTCCTAGCGGCCACGACTATCTGCACTTTTTCTTTGAACAATATGCAGATTGATTGCTTTCATTTGATGTTTCAAGCGTTTGGTCAAGTCCCCGAGTGTGGATGTTGTCCTCACTTGAAGTAGATTTAAACTTAGGCGATTTCAGGATCGCATCTAAGCCCCTGAGTGTGGACAAGGTCCTCACTCAGAGAAGTTGTACACTTAGGCGAAGACAGGTTAGCAGCTAAGGGTAAAAATTGAGGTAGTTCCTATGAACAATGATGGTCATGTCAATCTTGATATCTGAGTGGAAGTTGCACCTACACTTTGGATATCAACACTTAGGTGATTACGGGGTCGCTGCTAAGCCTCGAGTGTGGCTCAAGTCCTCACTCGGAGTAGTTTACACTTAGATAAAATCAGGTTCACATCTAAGTCCCCGAGTGTGGCTCGGGTCCACACTCGGAGTAGTTTTACACTTAGGCGAAGACAGGTTCGCAGCTAAGGGTAAAAATGGAGGTAGTTCCTGCGAACAATGATGGTCCTGTCTAACTTGACATCCGAGTGGAGGGTGCACCTACACTCGGCATATCACCATGTGATTACAGGGTCGTTGCTAAGCCCCCAAGTGTGGACCATATCCTTACTCAGAGTAATTTTAAACTTATGTTCTAACTCAAGAGGTAAATGATATGCTTGTACATAGACCATTTTATATGGGGACACTCCGATATGGTTTTTATAAGGAGTTCTATATGCCCATAAAGCATTATCAAGTTTCTTAGACCAATTCTTTCTAGATCTATTAACAGTCTTTTGCAAGATCAATTTTATTTCTCGATTTCTCAACTCAACTTGACCACTAGACTCAGGGTGATAAGGTGATGCAATTATATGGTTAACATCATATTTAGCAAGAAGTTTACGAAAAGCACCATGAATAAAATGTGAACCACCATCAGTCATTAAATATTTAGGGACTCCAAACCTCAGGAAATAAATATCTTTAAGCATTTTAATAGAAGTGTTATTATCAATGCTACTGGTTGTGATAGCCTCTACCCACTTAGTAACATAATCAACAACAACTAAAGTATGAGTATACCCATTAGAGGAAGGAAAAGGTCCCATATAATCAAAACCCCAAACATCAAATGGTTCAATAGCAAGTGAATAATTCATAGGCATTTCCTGACATCTACCAATGTTACGAATTGTTTTACATTCATCACAAGAAAGGACATACTTATGGTCATTTTTGAAAATAGTAGGCCAACAGAAACCAGATTCTAGTACCTTGTGAGCAGTTCTGTCACCGGCATGGTGCCCTCCGTAGGCCTCGGAATGACACTTTCGTAGGATCTTTCCCAGTTCTTCCTCAGGTATAGATCGTCTAATAACACTATCTGCTCCTTGTTTATAAAGATGTGGGTCATCCCAAAGTTAATGTCATAAATCATAAAAGAACTTTTTCTTTTGTTGGTATGTGAAACTAGGTGGTATATATTTAGCAACAATGCAATTAGCATAATGTGCATACCAAGGAGTACTATGGGAAGCATTTATAACAACAAGTTGCTCATCAGGAAAATTATCATCAATAGGTAGTGGGTCGTCAAGAACATTTTCCATCCTAGACGAGTTATCTACTACAAGGTTTTTCGCTCCCTTCCTATCAACGATATGCAAGTCAAATTCTTGTAATGAAAGCACCCATCTAATCAATTGTCTTAGCATCTTTCTTTTCCATAAGGTATTTAATAGCAGCATGATTGGTGTGAATAGTGACTTTGGAACCAACAATGTAAGGTATGAACTTATCACATGCGAAGACAACTGCTAAAAATTCCTTCTCGTTAGTAGCATAATTCCTTTAAGCACTCTCTAAAGTTTTGCTAGCATAATGAATAACATTCAATTTCTTGTCTACTCTTTGCCCTAGAACAAAACCAATAGCATAATCACTAGCATCACACATAATCTCAAATGGCAAATCCCAATCTGGTGGTTGAACAATAGGTGCAGAAATCAAGGCTTTCTTAATTATTTCAAAGGCTTCTACACAATCATCATCAAAAAAGGTATATCTTTTTCAAGAACTGTAGTTAGTGGCCTAGAAATATTTGAGGAATCTTTAATAAAGTTCCTATAAATACCAGCATGACCAAGGAAACTTCTTATACCTGTGATATCTTTAGAGCATGGCATTTTCTCTATTGCATCAACTTTAGCCTTGTCTACCTCAATACCTCGTTCAAAAAATTTATGCCCAAGTACTATAACTTCATTCACCATAAAGTGGCACTTCTCCCAGTTCAAGACAAGATTAGTTTCTTCGCATCTCTGCAAAACTCGATCAAGGTTGCTCAAGCAATCATCAAAAGAAGTCCCGTATACGGAAAAATCATCCATGAAAACCTAACAATCTTCGCACAAAATTTGGAGAATGTCGCAGTCATACATCTTTGAAAGGTAGAGGTGCATTGCATAAACCAAAAGGCATACATATATAAGCATAAGTTCCAAAATGGTACGTGAAAGTAGTTTTATCTTGGTCTTCTTCTCACACATGTATTTGAGATAAACCAGAATATCCATCAAGAAAACAAAAGTGTGTGTGCTTAGACAATATTTCTAAAATTTGATCGATAAAAGGCAATGGGTAATGAACTTTTCTAGTAGCTTTGTTTAATTTCCTGAAATCAGTTACCATTCTATAACCAATTACGATTCTTTGTGGGATAAGTTCATTTTTATCATTAGGAACAACAGTTATACCTCCTTTCTTAAGAACACAACGAACATGACTTGCCCATCTACTATCAGCAATAGGATAAATTATACCTGCCTCCAGCAGTTTTAGTATTTTAGTTCATACTACTTCCTTCATCTTGGGGTTCAAGCGGCGTTGATGATCAACGACATGTTTAGCATCAGGTTCCATATTAATCTTGTGCTGACATAGAGTGGGGCTTATGCCCTTAAGATCATTTAGAGTATATCCAATAGAAGTCTTGTGCTTCTTTAGAGTTGTAAGTAATCACCTTTATTCATGCTCTTAAAGGTTAGCACTAATAATAATAGGATATATCTTCTTTCCATCAAGATAAACATATTTGAATGTATCGGGTCATTTGTTTTGATCAAACATGGGATCTCCCATGGGTGGAGGAGGATCCCCTAAGATATCAAACGGTAAGTTGTGTTTAAGAATAGGTGTTTGTCTAAACAAAATGTCATCTATCTCATTTCTTTCATTCATATGGATATAATTTTCATGGTCTAACAAATATTTTTCTAATGGATCGGCAGGAGGCACGAAATAGAAGCAATACCAATTATCTCATTCTTACTAGGTAATTCCTTTTCATGTCGTTGTCTACAAAACTTAGAGAAATTAAATTCATGAGACTCAACCAAAGCTTACTTTGAACTTCTCAGTAGCACAATTAATTTCAGCATTAACACTATTCCAGAAAGGTCTACCGAATATAATGGGATAAAAGTTATCTTGTTCTGAACCAAGTACTAAGTAATCAGTAGGGTACTTAATTTTTCCACACAAGACTTCAACATCTCTAATAATCCTAAGTGGTGAGAGAGTGTGTCTGTTTGCAAGTTTAATAGTGACATCAATATCTTCAATCTCGGCGGGTGCTATGTCATTCATAATTTCTTGATATAGAGTAAAAGGTATGGCACTAACACTAGCACCCATGTCACACAAGCCATGATAAAAATGATCTCCTATCTTAAAAGAAACAACAGGCATGATAACATCTGGTTTATTTTTGTCTAACTTATCCTGATGGTTTCTAACCTGTTTTGCAATTCTAGCAGCTTCATCACAGAAGTAAATAACCTGACCATCAATGTTATCGACTAGGAGATCTTTAACCATAGCTATATTAGGATCAAAATTTATTTGTTCAGAGGGTTTAGGTGTTCTAATATAACTTTTGTTAAGAACAGTTGCAGATTTAGCATGTTCCTTAATCCTAAAAAGAAAAGGAGGTTTCTCAATATAAGTAGTAGGTACAACTGGATCGACATGATAAATGATTGTTTCCTCTTTAAATTTAACAGGTTACTCTAATAGTTTCTCAATAGATGGATGATATTTAAACCACTTCTCCTTAGGAAGATCAACATGAGTAGAAAATAATTCATATAAAGAAGCTACTATCTTAGAGTCAAGCCCATATTTATTGCTAAAATCATGGAAAGTATCAGTTTGCATAAAAGATTTAACACAATCGAACTTGAGCTTTATACCTGACTCTTTACCTTTCTCAAATTCCCAATCTTTAGAGTTGCATTTAGTTCTTTCAAGAGGACCCCATTTGAATTCAATAGTCCTCTTCATGTAGGAACCATTAGAAGAAGAATATAGTTATAATTGATCATCATGAGAAAGTCGGGCATAATTTTTTTTGTATAATCATTTCTCTTAGGAGATCATGGTTGGGGAAAGTGTGCATAATATATTTAAGCCTCCCCAAGATTGAGAGATGCTTGATCCTTCATGAGGCCCGCAATTATACATAAAGTTCCGATCGCGATGGACTAGATGCACAGGATAAAACTTCTGACGAAATTCCAGCTTCAAGCGATTCCAGTCCCATGATCCAATATCAACCAATAACCTGTACCACATCAATACCTTTCCCTCAGATGATAAAGGAAAACCTTTCTTCTTAACTTTGTCTTTGGATAAACATGAAAGCTTAAATAATCCACAAATCTCATCGACATATATCAAGTGGTAATCAGGATGAGTTGTGCCATCATAAGGATTAGCTAGATGTTTCTCCAACATACCTGAAGGAATGACATAATAAATATTTTCAGTGGATTCAATAGGTTGAGACACAACCTTTTCCACTTCTGTTTGAGGCAAAGATGCCCTAAAAAGCCACTCAAAGGGTGACCATGTTGGAAATATGCCCTAGAGGCAATAAATAAAGTGTTTATTATTGTATTTCCTTGTTCATGATAATCGTTTATTATCCATGCTATAATTGTATTAATTGGAAACATGGATACATGTGTGGATACATAGACAAACACAATGTCCCTAGTATGCCTCTAGTGAACTAGCTCGTTGATTGAAAGATGGTTAAGATTTCCTAGCCATGGACGTGAGATGTCATTTGATGACGGGATCACATCATTAGTAGTATGATGTGATGGACAAGACCCAAACTACAAACGTAGCTTATGATCGTGTCAGTTTATTGCTACTGTTTTCTACATGTCAAGTATATGTTCCTATGACCATGAGATCATGCAACTCACAGATATCGGAGGAGTACCTTGTGTGTATCAAATGTCGCAACGTAACTGGGTGACTATAAAGGTGCTCTACAGGTGTCTCCGAGGGTGTCTGTTGAGTTGGCATGGATCAAGACTGGGATTTGTTACTCCGTGTGACGGAGAGGTATCTCAGGGCCCACTCAGTAATACAACATCACAATAAGCCTTGCAAGCAATGTGAATAAGTGTTGGTCACGGGATCTTGTATTACGGAACGAGTAAAGAGACTTGCCAGTAACGAGGTTGAACTAGGTATGGAGATACCGACGATCGAATCTCGGGCAAGTAACATACCGAAGAACAAAGGGAACATCATACGGGATTAACTGAATCCTTGACATAGAGGTTCGACCAATAAATATCCTCGTAGAATATGTAGGAACCAATGTGGACATCCATGTCCCGCCATTGGTTATTTACCGTAGAGGTGTCTCGGTCATATCTACATAGTTCTCGAACCCGCGGGGTCTGCACACTTAAGGTTTGGTGACGTTTCGGTAGTACAGAGTTATGTATGATGGTGACCGAAGTTTGTTCGGAGTCCCGCATGAGATCCTGGACATCACGAGGAGCTCCGAAATGGTCCGAAGGTAAAGATTCATATATAGGAAGTCCTGTTTTGGTCGCCGGAAAAGTTTCGGGCTTATCGGTAGTGTACCGGGAGTGCCGGTAGTGTACCGGGAGACCTCCGGGAGGGATATTTCGACCCAAGAGGCTTCATGGGCTGTGGGAGAGTGAATATCAGCCCTTAGTGGGCTGGTGGAAACTCCCACACAAGGCCCATGTAGCTGGAGAAGAAAATCCAAAAGGAAAAAGGTGGAAAAAGGCAAAAAGGAAAAAAAAAGGATGAATCCTAATCCTACTAGGAGTGGAGGAGGTGGACTCCTCCTCTCCTAGTTCGGCCGAAGCCTAGGAGGCTTGGAGGCCAAACTGCCTCCTCTCCTCCTCTCCTCCTATATATACTGGTGGTATTGAGCGGTTTTGCAGTAGATTTTCAGCCACGTGCTACCCGTTCCTCGAGTGCATAGTTTCTCCTCTAGATCGGTTTTCTGGAGTGCTTAGGCGAAGCCCTACCGGAATTGCTCCACCACCATTGCCGGAGCGCCGTCAGGCTACCGAAGAACTCTTCTTCCTCTCCACTCCTTCTTGTTGGATCAAGACGGTGGAGATTGTCATCAAGCTGTACGTGTGCTGAACGCGGAGGTGTCGTCCGTTCGGTGCTAGATCGGAAAGATCGTGATCAAGTTCGTGAGACGGACCGTGATCAAGTTCGTGGGACGGATCGTGATCGGATCGCGGGACGGATCGTGATCGGATCGCGGGACGGATCGTGACCGGATCGCGGGACGGATCGTGATGGGATCGCGGGACGGATCGTGATGGGATCGTGGGACGCACGGCGATTTGGATCGCAAAGACGTTCGACTACACCAACCGCGTTTCGTAACGCTTCCCTCTTAGCGATCTACAAGGGTATGTAGATCCACTCTCCCTCTCGTAGATGCTCATCACCATGGATAGATCTTCGTGTGCGTAGGAAATTTTTTGTTTCCCATGCAACGTTCCCCAAGAGTAGCATCATGAGCTAGGTCTATGTGTAGATGAGATCTCGAGTAGAACACAAAAGGTTTGTGGGCGTTGATGCTTAGATTGCTTCCTCCCTTGGTCGGATTTTGGTTCAGCGGTATTGTGAGATGAAGCGGGCCGGACCAACATTACTCGTACTCTTACGAGAGACCGGTTCCCTCGATGCAACTTGTTGCTTAGATGGCTTGCGGGTGGCAGTTTCTCTCACTTTAGTTGGATCGGATTCGACAAAGGCGGTCCTTGAGAAGGTTGAAAAGCAAATTATGTATCACCATTGTGGTTTATGCGTAGGTGAGAATCGTTCTTGCTAGAAACCCGTAGCAGCCACATAAAACATGCAACAACAATTAGAGGACGTCTAACTTGTTTTTGCAGGGTATGTTGTGATGTGATATGGCCAATTACATGATGTGATATATGTGATGTATGAGATGATCATGTGATGTATAGAATTTCACGACTTGCATATCGATGAGTATGACAACCGGCAGGAGCCATTGGGTTGTCTTTAATTATTGTATGACCTGCGTGTCAATCATTAAGCGCTATGTAATGCTTTACTTTATTGCTAAATGGTAGAAATAGTAGTAGAAGCATGCAGGGCGTGACAACCTCGATGGCGACACGTTGATGGAGATCAAGATGATGGAGATCATGGTGTCATGCCGGTGACGATGAAGATCATGCCGGTGCTTTCAAGATGGAGATCTAAAGCACAAGTTCATGGCCATATCATGTCACTTATGAATTGCATGTGATGTTAATCCTTTTATGCACCTTGTTATGCTTAGTACGACGGTAGCATTATAAGGTGATCCCTCACTTAAATTTCAAGATAAAATTGTGTTCTCCCCGAGTGTGCACCGTTGCGAAAGTTCGTCGTGTTGAGACACCACGTGATGATCGGGTGTGATAGACTCTACGTTCACATACAACGGGTGCAAGCCAGTGTTGCACGTGCAGAACACTCAGGTTAAAATTGACGAGCCTAGCATGTACAGACATGGCCTCGGAACACAAGAGACCGAAAGGTCGAACATGAGTCATATAGTAGATATGATCAACATAATGATGTTCACCATTGAAGCCACCTCAACTCACGTGATGATCGGACTTGATTTGGTGGATTTGGATCATGTGACACTCACATGACCTGAGGGATGTCAATTTGAGTGGGAGATTTAGTAATTTGATTAACTAAACTCATTATCTTGAACAATAGTCGAAGTGAACTTTGCATATTTATGTTGTAGATCAATGGCTCGCACAGTAGCACCCCTGAATTTTAATGCGTTCCTAGAGAAAGCTAAACTGAAAGATGATGGAAGCAACTTTGTTGACTGGGCCCGTAATCTGAGGATTATCCTCATGGCTTCCCAGAAATCATATGTCCTTGATGCACCGCTTGGTGACCAACCAGAAGACATGACCTCCGAAGACGTTAAGAACGCTTGGGAGGCACGTACTTGAGATTACTCAATAGTTCAGTCTGCAATATTGTATGTCTTAGAACCGGGACTTCAAAGATGTTTTGAACGTCATGGAGCATATGAGATGTTCCAGGAGTTGAAGTTTATCTTTCAGAAGAACGCCCGGATCGAGAGGTATGAAACCTCCGATAAGTTCTATGCTTGCAAGATGGAGGAGAACGGGTCTATCAGTGAACATATACTCAGAATGTTTGGGTATTCAACTCGTCTAGTGGAGTTGGGAATTGCCCTTCCGCCAGAGGCGATCACTGACAGAGTTCTTCAATCACTGCCACCTAGTTACAAGAGGTTTGTGATGAACTATAACATGCATGGGATGAACAAGTCAGTCGCCAAGCTATTTGCGATGCTAAAAGTCGCTGAGTCTGAAATCCAGAAAGAACATCAAGTATTGATGGTCAATAAAACCACTAGTTTCAGGAAAAATGGCAAAGTCAAGGGCAAGGGCAAGAAGGGTAAAACCAAGAAGGATGGAAAAGCAGTTGCTACTCCTGCAAAGAAGCCCAAGCATGGACCCAAGCCAGAAACTGAGTGCTTTCATTGCAAAGGAACTGGTCACTGGAAGCGGAACTGACCCAAGTACCTGGCTGACAAGAAGGCGGCCAAAGACAAACAAGGTATATATGATATACATGTTATTGATGTGTACCTTACTAGCTCTCGTAGTAGTGCCTGGGTATTTGATACCGGTTCGGTTGCTCACATTTGCAACTCAAAGCAGGAACTACGGAATAAACGAAGGCTGGCAAAGGACGAAGTGATGATGCGCGTGGGAAATGGTTCCAAGGTTGATGTGATCGCCGTCGGCATGCTCTCTCTTCGATTACCATCGGGATTAGTGATGAACGTGAATAATTGTTATTTAGTGCCTGCGTTAAGCATGAACATTATATCTGGATCTTGTTTATTGCGAGACAGTTACTCATTTAAATAAGAGAATAAAGGTTGTTCTATTTATATGAGTAATATCTTTTATGGTCATGCACCCAATGTTAGGGGTTTATTCATATTGAATCTTGATAGTGATGACACACATGTTCATAACATTGATGCCAAAAGATGTAGAATTGATAATGATAGTACCACTTTCTTGTGGCACTGCCGTTTAGGTCATATTGGTGTAAAACGCATGAGGAAGCTCCATGCTGATGGACTTTTGGAGTCACGTAATTTTGAATCATTTGACACATGTGAACCATGCCTCGTGGGCAACATGACTAAAACGCCGTTCTCTGGAACAATGGAACGGGCGAGTGACTTATTGGAAATCATACACACTGATGTGTGCGGTCCAATGAATGTTATAGCGCGTGGTGGATATCCTTATTTTCTCACCTTCACTGATGACTTAAGTAGATATGGGTATATTTACTTAATGAAACATAAGTCTAAAACGTTTGAAAAGTTCAAGCAATTTCAGAGTGAAGTTGAGAATCATAGTAACAAGAAGATCAAGTTCTTGCGATCTGATCGAGGAGGTGAATATTTGAGTTATGAGTTTGGTAGTCACTTAAGACAGTGTGGAATTGTTTCACAGTTGACACCGCCCGGAACACCACAACGTAATGGTGTGTTCGAACGTCGTAATCGAACCTTATTAGATATGGTGCGTTCTATGATGTCTCTTGCTGATTTGCCACTATCGTTTTGGGGTTATGCATTAGAGACAGCTACATTCACTTTAAATAGGGCACCATCAAAATCCGTTGAGACAACGCCATATGAACTGTGGTTTGGCAAGAAGCCAAAGTTGTCATTTCTTAAAGTTTGGGGATGTGATGCTTATGTCAAAAAGCTTCAGCCTGAAAAGCTGGAACCCAAAGCGGAGAAATGCGTCTTCATAGGATACTCGAAAGAGACAGTCGGATATACCTTCTATCTCAGATCCGAAGGCAAAGTGTTTGTCGCCAAAAACGGAACATTTCTTGAGAAAGAGTTTCTCTCGAAAGAATTGAGTGGGAGAAAAATAGAGCTTGATGAGGTTATTGAACCTTTACTTCAACCAGAAACTAGCACAACGCAGAAAGATGTTTCTATGGAACCTACGACGGTAGAAGGGGAAGTTAATGATGATGATCATGAAGTTTCGGATCAAGCAGCTATTGAACCTCGTAGGTCGACAAGGCCGCGTACTACCCCTGAGTGGTACGGCAACCCTATCTTGGAGGTCATGTTGTTGGACAACAATGAACCTACGAGCTATGGAGGAGCAGTGATGGGCCCAGATTCTGAGAAATGGTTAGAGGCCATGAAATCCGAGATGGGATCCATGTATGAAAACAAAGTATGGACTTTGGAAGTGTTACCTGAAGGGCGAAAGGCCATTCAGAACAAATGGATCTTTAAGAAGAAAATAGACGCGGACGGTAATGTCACCATCTATAAAGCTCGACTTGTGGCAAAGGGTTTTTCACAAGTTCAAGGAGTTGACTACGATGAGACTTTCTCACCCGTAGCGATGCTTAAGTCTGTCAGAATCATTTTAGCAATATCTGCCTATTTCGACTATGAAATTTGGCAGATGGATGTAAAAACAGCGTTCCTCAACGGGTTCCTTGAGGAAGAGTTGTATATGATGCAACCCGAAGGTTTTGTCGATCCAGAGAATGCTGACAAAGTTTGCAAACTCCAGTGATCCATTTATGGACTGGTGCAAGCATCTCGGAGTTGGAATAAGCGCTTTGATGAGGTGATCAAAGCGTTTGAGTTTATACAAGTTTACGGAGAAGCTTGTATTTACAAGAAAGTGAGTGGGAGTTCTATAGCGTTTCTAGTATTATATGTGGATGACATATTGCCGATTGGAAACAATATAGAAATGCTGGAAAGCATGAAGGAATATTTGAACAAGAGTGTTTCAATGAAGGACCTAGGAGAAGCTGCTTTCATATTAGGCATTAAGATCTATAGAGATAGATCGAGACGCTTAATAGCAGTTTCACAGAGCACATACCTTGATAATGTTTTGAAGAAGTTCAAAATGGAACAGTCCAAGAAGGGGTTCTTGCCTGTATTACAAGGTGTGAAGTTGAGTAAGACTCAATTCCCAGTAACTACAGAAGATAGAGAAAAGATGAGTGGCATCCCCTATGCTTCAGTCATAGGCTCTATCATGTATGCAATGTTGTGCACAAGACCCGATGTCAGCCTTGCCATAAGTATGGTCGGAAGGTTTCAAAGTGATCCTGGAATGGAGCACTGGCAAACGGTCAAGAATATCCTTAAGTACCTGAAAAGGACTAAGGAAATGTTTCCCGTTTATGGAGGTGATAAAGAGCTCATCGTAAAGGGTTACATCGATGCAAGCTTTGGCACTGATACGGACGACTCTAAGTCGCAAACCGGATACGTATTTATTCTTAACGGGGGAGCGGTAAGCTGGTGCAGTTCCAAGCAAAGCGTGGTAGCTGATTCTACATGTGAAGCGGAATACATCGCAGCCTCGGAGGCGGTGAAGGAAGGTGTCTGGATGAAGCAGTTCATGACAGATCTTGGAGTAGTGCCCAGTGCACTTAATCCAATGAACCTATTCTGTGACAACACTGGTGCCATTGCTCTGGCCAAGGAACCAAGGTTTCACAAGAGGACCAAACACATAAAGCGACGCTTCAACTCCATCCGCGATTACATCTTGGAGAAAGAAATAAATATTTGCAAAGTGCACACGTATCTGAATGTTGCAGACCCGTTGACTAAACCTCTTCCAAGGGCTAAACATGATCAACACCAGAACTGCATGGGTGTTCGATTCATTACAATGTAAATCACATAGTGATGTGAACTAGATTATTGACTCTAGTGCAAGTGGGAGACTGTTGGAAATATGCCCTAGAGGCAATAAATAAAGTGTTTATTATTGTATTTCCTTGTTCATGATAATCGTTTAATATCCATGCTATAATTGTATTAATTGGAAACATGGATACATGTGTCGATACATAGACAAACACAATGTCCCTAGTATGCCTCTAGTGAACTAGCTTGTTGATTGAAAGATGGTTAAGGTTTCCTAGCCATGGACATGAGATGCCATTTGATGACGGGATCACATCATTAGTAGTATGATGTGATGGACAAGACCCAAACTACAAACGTAGCTTATGATCGTGTCATTTTATTGCTACTGTTTTCTGCATGTCAAGTATATGTTCCTATGACCATGAGATCATGCAACTCACAGATATTGGAGGAGTACCTTGTGTGTATCAAACGTCGCAACGTAACTGGGTGACTATAAAGGTGCTCTACAGGTGTCTCTGAGGGTTTCTGTTGAGTTGGCATGGATCAAGACTGGGATTTGTTACTCCGTGTGACGGAGAGGTATCTCAAGGCCCACTCAGTAATACAACATCACAATAAGCCTTGCAAGCAATGTGACTAAGTGTTGGTCACGGGATCTTGTATTACGGAACGAGTAAAGAGACTTGCCAGTAACGAGGTTGAACTAGGTATGGAGATACCAACGATCGAATCTCGGGCAAGTAACATACCGAAGAACAAAGGGAACATCATACGGGATTAACTGAATCCTTGACATAGAGGTTCGACTGATAAAGATCTTCATAGAATATGTAGGAACCAATGTGGACATCCAGGTCCCGCCATTGGTTATTTACCATATAGGTGTCTCGGTCATGTCTACATAGTTCTCGAACCCGCAGGGTCTGCACACTTAAGGTTTGGTGACGTTTCAGTAGTATAGAGTTATGTATGGTGGTGACTGAAGTTTGTTCGGAGTCCCGGATGAGATCCTGGACATCATGAGGAGCTCCGGAATGGTCCGAAGGTAAAGATTCATATATAGGAAGTCCTGTTTTGGTCGCCGGAAAAGTTCCGGGCTTATCGGTAGTGTACCGGGAGTGCCGGTAGTGTACCGGGAGACCTCCGGGAGGGGTATTTCGACCCAAGAGGCTTCATGGGCTGTGGGAGAGTGAATATGAGCCCTTAGTGGGCTGGTGGAAACTCCCACACAAGGCCCATGTAGCTGGAGAAGAAAATCCAAAAGGAAAAAAGTGGAAAAAGGCAAAAAGGGAAAAAAAAAGGGATGAATCCTAATCCTACTAGGAGTGGAGGAGCCTAGTTCGGCCGAAGCCTAGGAGGCTTGGAGGCCAAGCTGCCTCCTCTCCTCCTCTCCTCCTATATATACTGGTGGTATTGAGGGTTTTTGCACTAGATTTTCAGCCACGTGCTACCCGTTCCTCCAGTGCATAGTTTCTCCTCTAGATCGGTTTTCTGCAGTGCTTAGGCGAAGCCCTGCCGGAATTGCTCCACCACCATTGTCGGAGCGCCGTCAGGCTGCTGGAGAACTCTTCTTCCTGTCCACTCCTTCTTGCTGGATCAAGACGGTGGAGATCGTCATGAAGCTATACGTGTGCTGATCGCGGAGGTGCCGTCCGTTCGGTGCTAGATCGGAAGGATCGTGATCAAGTTCGGGAGACGGATCGTGATCAAGTTCGTGGGACGGATCGTGATCGGATCGTGGGACGGATCGTGATTGGATCGCGGGACGCATGGCAATTTGGATCGCAAAGACGTTCGACTACACCAACCGTGTTTCTTAACGCTTCCCGCTTAGCGATCTACAAGGGTATGTAGATCCACTCTCCCTCTCGTAGATGCTCATCACCATGGATAGATCTTCGTGTGCGTAGGAAAATTTTTGTTTCCCATGCAACATTCCCCAATAGACCATCCATAGTAACAAGCAATAGTAAATTTTAGCACATACCAAAAATGTTTCCTTACCAAGTTCCACTTACCAAAGGCACTTCACTCCCCAGCAACGGCGACAGAAAAGAGTCTTGATGAACCACAAGTATAGGGCATCAATTGTATTCCTTTTGATAAGTAAGAGTGTCGAACCCAACAAGGAGCAGAAGGAAATGATAAGCAATTTCAGCAAGGTATTTTCTATAAGTGCTATGAGTAACAGTGACAAATAGTCTTGTAGCAACATAATCCATAACAAGTGACAAGTAGCAATAGTAAAGAGTGTATAGAAAGATAGCCCACCCCTTTTTTTATCAAAGGACATGCCTTAAAGTACTCTTATATGAAGCAAGCGCTCCCCTGGACACGTGGATATTTTTGTCTAGTCATGTTCATCATGTTTGAGTTGGTTTGCGTTTGTTACTTTGTTACTTTGATATGTGGGTGGACTGGTGCCAAGGTGTTGTTCTTACTTGAAGAAGCAACCCACTTATGATTACCCCTCTCGCAAGCATCCGCAACTACGAAACAAGAATTAATATAAATCTAACCATATCATGAAACGTGTGGATCCAAATCAGCCCCTTATGAAGAAACACATCAACTAGGATTTAAGCTTCTGTCACTCTCGCAACCAATCATCCACTTGTTACTTGATACTTGTGATATGCATTGGGTTTTTCGTGAAGACGAACAGGTAATTGTAGCACAATACGGGTAAGTATTTCCCTCAGTTAAGAAACGAAGGTTTATCAAACCAAGAGGAATATCAATCCAGAACCGACTTCAGCGGCTGCACACAAAAGATCAAACAACTTGCACCCAACGCGGGCAAGAGGGTTGTCAATCCCCTTGATCTTGCTATTTGCAAGGAAGTGAAGTGTGTAAATAATGGCCTATAATTGCAAATTGCATAACAAAATAAAAGACAAATAATGGAAGCAAGGTAAATATAAGTTTTGTAAATATATAAGTGAATAAACCTGGCGGACATACTTTTCCCTAGCGGCATCTCTCATGAAAATAAGCATACGGTGTGTAAAGAAATTATTGTTGGGCAATTGATAGAAAAGTGCATACTTATGTGATATTCACTACAATGATCATGTTTATATAGGCATCATGTCCATAAGAAAATAGGCCGACTCCTGCCTGTACCTATTACTATTCCACTTCAAGAGCGCTTCTATGCTTGCCTCTCTACATATTAAGTTCATGACAGACATAGTAATGCTTGCGGAACGATGACATGCTATAGACAAAGTAAACTCAATCAATATGAATAAACCCCATTGTTTTATCCTTAGTGGCAACAACACAAAGACGTATCTTGTCCCCTACTTTGTCACTGGGATGTACAAACTCATCAGGTTGAACCGACTACAACGCACCCCTCTCACTGAAGAAATATTAATCTAGTTATCCAAACTATTTTGATAGATCATAGAGATTTACGAAGATAGGATGATCATGCAAATAAGAATCATAATATTCAAAGGTGACTCAAATACTTTTCATGAATAATCTGAAACATAAAACCACAATTCATCGGATCCCAACAAACACACCGTATAAAAGAATTACGTCGAATAGCAAAGCAAAGATACGATGATCATTTTATTGAAGATAAAAACAGAGAGTGACATAGCCATCTAGGTACTAACTACGTACCTGTAGGTCTGTGTGAACTAGTCACATATCATCATGAGGGTAGCAAGGTTGATGAAGAGGCACTCCATGATCGATCCCCCCTCCGACGAGGTGTCGAAATGGAGCTCCGGATGGGATCATGGCGGAACAGAGACTTGTGGCGGTAGAAAAAGTGTTTCGGGGTGCCCTCTAGGGTTTTTGGAATATATGTGAATTTATAGGCCAGAGAATGGGGGTAGGAGGTCCGTTAGGGAGGAACAAGCCATCGGGGCGTGTCGACTCTCCTGGGCGCAACCTATTGGCTATTGCCTCCCTCATGTGGCCATTGGTCTTATCCCGAAGCTTCCAGGTCTTATTTTGGTACAAAAAATCATAAACAAGTTTCAGGGCAATTGGACTTCGTTTGGTACTGTAAACCTGAAAAGTAAAAAACATGCAGAAAATAGCAACATGCACTAGGCACTGGGTCAATAGGTTAGTGTTCAAATATAATATGAAATCGTAAATTATTAATCAAAAAGTATCCTAGAATGATAATATAATAGCATGGAACAATCAAAAATTACACATACGTTGGAGACGTATCAGCATCCCCAAGCTTAATTCCTGCTCGTCCTCGAGTAGGTAAATGATAAAAACAAAATTTTTGATGTGAGATGCTAGCCAATATGTAATCTTTGCATGTATGCTCATTGAGAAACGATGAATCAACGAACATCAACATAGTAATATTTATTGGCACAACCAACAAAATCATCAATCTTTCAGAGTATACAATCCTAAAAGAATGTTTACCCCAATTCATCTTATCATATTATCAAGGCATGCTCCGTCTTCACCACATAAATACACATGTCAAGAACCATGGTGTCCAAGTCAGGCAATTGGATCGTACTTTTTCAATGTGCATCAACTTTTTATTCTTCACGCAATACACGAGTGTGGACCATGGACATATCGTAAAGGTGGAATAGAATATGGTGGTAAATATCAAAGGGGTAAAAAGTGGAGAAGATAGTCTCTCATCAAGTAGGCGTATCGATGGGCTATGGAGATGTCCATCGATAGATGTCAATGCCAGGAGTAGGGATTGCCATTCAAATGATGCACTAGAGCTATAAGTGTATGAAAGCTCAACTGAAGCTAAGTGGGGTGTGCATCCAACTTGATTGCTCATGAAGACCTCAGGCATTTGAGGAAGCCCATCATCAGAATATACAAGCCAAGTTTATAATAATGAAAAAGCAATTCCCACTAGCATATGAAAATGACATAACACGAGACTCTCTATATGAAGAACAAGGTGCCACTTTAAGGCACGAGTATGGTAAAGGATAGTAGAAAAGTCCATTCTCTCTTTTTCTCTCTTTTTTATTATTATTATGGAAGGCTCATTTGGCCTCCCCCATTTTTATTTCCTCACTGGGACAATGCTCTAATAATGATGATCATCACACTTTTATTTACTTACAACTCAATATAAAAAATCGATATGAAGAACTATGAAACAATATGACTCAATAGGAATGCCTCTGGAAGTGTACCAAGATGTGCAATGATCTAACATGACATATATCAAAAATATAATGAACAGTGGCTTTTCCACAAATACTATGTCAGCTCTATATGATCATGCAAAGCAATATGATGATGAATGAACTAGTCATATGACGTAATGGTGGAATTTGCATGACAATATATCTTGGAATGGCTATGGAAATGCCGTAATAGGTAGTTATGGTGGCTGTTTTGAGGAAGATATCAGAAGGCTTATATGTGACAGAGCATATCATGTCACGAGGTTTGGATGCACCGGCAAAGTTTGCATCGATCCTTGAGGTGAGAATGGGCAAGGCACGATACTGAAGAGGCTAGCAAAATATGAGATGGTGAGATTTCTTATCTCCACGGGTTCACAATGGTCATGGAGAACTCATATACTTAAGGCAAAGTTTTGTTAGTTTCATCACAAATCAAAGTGCTACTAGCATGCCCTGAGGGAGGAGGTTGGGAGGAGTTAACCATCGCGCACCTCTGACCCGGAACAACACTAGGATTTTAAAAAGGAATAGAAATGCTCACACATCCCCACAAAGCCATATTGATATTTAGACAAACAAGAAATTAACACCTCTTAATACCGATACTTGTACAAATCAACAATGATGCATTGATAACCCAAGTATAGGGGATCACGACAGTCTTCACGGGTAGTAATTCACCCTAATTTATTGATACGACACAAGGGGAGATGAACAATATTTATTGTCCTTGACAGTTGAGTTGTCAATTGAACCCTGGGATATCTCTCTAGAGCAAAAGTTTAGTAGCATGGCAAATAGTGGTAGCAAAAGTAATAGTTGTAGTGATAGTAGTAATTTTTAGCAGTTTTGATAGTAGCAACATCAATAGTAACTTACCAAGATTTAGTACATGTAATGCGTAAGAACGTGGATCGGTGATGGATAATGATTTGGATGGCATCAATCATGTAACATTTACACACTAGGGTGACACAGAACTAGCTCCAATTCATCAATCTAATGTAGGCATGTCTTCAGTATGTAGTCATACGTGCTTGCGATAAGAACTTGTATGCCATCTTTTGTCCTAACCTCCCGTGGCAGAGGGGTCCTATTGGAAACTAAGTGAAACTAAGGCCTACTTTAAATAGAGAACCGGAACAAAGCATTAACACATGGTGAATACATCAACTCCTCAAACTACGGCAATCACCGGAAAGAATCCCAATTATTGTCACCTTTGGGTATGCGTATCAAGACACGTAATAGGTTCTTACAACTTGCAAGATAGGATCCAAATCACCCTTATATTCATGAAAACATAATAGGTTCAGATCTAAAATCATAGCACTCGGGCCCTAGTGACGAGCATTAAGCATAGCAAAGTCATAGCAACATCAATCTTGGAACATAGTGGACACTAGGGATCAAGCCATATCAAAATTAACTCGATTACATGATCAATCTCATCCGATCCCATCAACGTCCAGCAAGCCTACAAATGAATTACTCACTCCCGATGGTGAGCATCATGGATGTGTTGATGAAGTAGGGTTGGTGATGAAGATGGCGATGAATCCCCCTCTCCAGAGTCCCAAACGGACTCCATATCAGCCCCTCGAGGAAGAACAAGAGGTGGCGACGGCTCCATCTTGTGAAACACGATGAAATATTCTCTATATTTTTTCTCGAAGATGTGAATTTATAGGAGTGGAATTAGGGCCGGGGGAGCCACGTGGGACCCACAAGCCATCATGGTGTGCCGAGGGGGGAGGCGTACCCTGTTGGCTTACGGCCCACAAGCAGCCCCCCCCCCTCAGATGGATCTTCGCTCCATAATTCATTATATATTCTAGAAATAATTCACAAAAAGTTTCATCCAACTCCAGGAACTTTTATTTCTACACAAAAATAACACCAAGGTAGTTCTGCTAAAAACAGTGTCAGTCCTAGTTATTTCCATTCAAATCATGCAAATTAGAGTCCAAAACGAGAGCAAAAGTGTTTGCAAAAGTATATAGGTTCGAGACATATAAACTCCCCCGAGTTTAACTAATTCCTTGTCCTCAAGAAATTCCGTTGATAAATGGAAAGTGATAAAGAAAACTTTTACAAAATCTTTTGTTCTCATCGTTATACACATCTTACCTAGTGTTCAAGTTTTCACCATACATCATAAATAATCATACCCATGATAACAAGTAAACATCATATTCACTCATGGCAATACATAAAGAACTAACAAGAAATAATAAGATATCTCATACGCCAACAATTTATCAAAACAACCACGATATGGTATGGTGACATGGTATTTAGCTAGCCCTTTCCAAGACTGCAAAACATAAATGTAGAGCACCCATGAGGTTCAAGTAGCAACTAAACATTACAATTCAGGGTAGAAAAGATCCACTCATGCTCATGTCCAATATTAACTAGACTCAATGCATAAGAATGTCAATAGTGCTCTCCAGTCTGGTGCTTTTAGTAAGAGGGTGATAACTCAACATAAAAGTAAATAGATAGGCCCTTCGCGGAGGGAAGCATTGATTTGTAGAGGTGCCAGAGATCAAGGTTTAAAACATGATTGAAATTATAATTTTTTGGGTGGTGCACTTTTCTTGTCAACGTCACGACAAATGATTTCAATGTCTTCCATGTTAAACACATTATTGGCGGTTCACAAGCGGAATTGTAAAGTTTACTCACATCCACTAAACATACACAAGCCAAGGCTGACCGAATCCACGAATTCCCTCCAACATTTCAACTATCCAAAGAGTTTTGTTTAATTAGTTTTTGATTTGTAGGACTGGGCATCCTTTTTACCAGCCTATCTCATGCCATGACAAGCGAATAAACACCCAGCTTGAGAATAACACACTTAGCATGGAAGATACCGTCCGCCCCGTCGGTCCATGAGCGGTATGAGTGCACAAAACAGATATTTATCTGAATATTAGAGGTGGCACATGCAAATTAACTTGGGATGGCAGGGTAATACCATATATATGTAGGTATGGTGGACTCATGTGGAATAACTTGCTTTAAATATTATGGATGGACAAGCACCATTCCTGCTTAGTACAGGTGAAGGCTAGCAATAGAATGAGAAGTGACCAGCTCAAGAGAGAAAATGGTCATAAGCATGCATTGTGAATAATTAACATTGGCCATAGCATGAGTACGATATTAACACTCTGAATTTAAGCATCCTTAAGTTTCATTGGTTTTAAATCAACTACATGTTTGCACATGGGCTTAGTCAAGCCGCTCGAATTACTCGGAGGGAAATACTATAATACCATACCACATCATAATCATTTTAATGCATGTTGACATATAAGATAAATTAGCATCCACTCCTAGCTATTTAAGCATTCCATGAGAAACTATAATCTCTAATTGTCATCATAAACATATTCAACCATGATCTACTAAATCAAGATCAAACAAGATAAACATATTTACAAAAACAGAAAACAAGAAGAGTTCATACCATCTTCCTTTGTCACAATCACTTCATCAAATATCGTCATTATTTCCTTTAAATTGCATGACCAAATGATGTGATTATAATAATAGTGCAAGAATGTTGTGGACTAAGCTGGAATCTGTAGGGTGGTTTCATACAAAGGAGAAGACAAGAAAATATTGGCTCTTTTTTAGATCAACAATAAAGCATATGAGAGCCACTCAACATTTTCATCGTGCTCTTCTACTTTCAATGATTCAAAAAAAGGAAAAGAGTTTAGAGAAACACACTAAAATATTTTTGGACTTTTTGTTTTTCCCAAGAAAGCAAACAAACGAAAAACAAAAACGAGAAAAAAATATTTACACGGGAAAGCTCCCAACATGCTAAGGAAATCTTTTTCTTTTTTTCTTTTTAGTACTACAACTAATTTAATGGGAAAGTAAAACCGAAAAGAAGCGAGAAATGTTTTTGAGTTTTCAAAGTTTTTCAAACACACAAGAAGAAAGCAGAAAATTAAAGCTAACATGAATATACAATGAAAGAGGATGAACACCCACAATTTATATGAAATTTGTCAACATGAATGTAATGTCGGTGAGAAATATGTACTCCCCCAAGCTTAAGCGTTTGCCTAGCTTGGTGATCACCATCCGAAGAATCCATCTAGTCCTGGGGGAAAGTAGTTGGGCTGAGGCACGTGAGCATCCCACTCCTGGGTTGCAGCCTCTGCCTCGGTCAACTCGTTTCGGTAATCAATTATATCTGGTGGCATGATGGTGTATCCGTTCCTGGCATGATAGTTAAACAAAGAGGGTGCAACCAACACAATAACATCGTGAGTATCCTCGTCGTATACTAAGTTATAACGAATGTGTTGTGGGGGCTCGGGTACATGAATGAATTGGTGTTCTAACATAGACTGGAGATCAAGATAAACCTTAGGCAATTAGTAATCAGTCGGGCGTATAACAACATTAAAATGTCTTGCCAAGCGCGTGGCATAAATGCCACTATGAACCTTGCCCTTGGTTCGGTTAAGATGCAAGCGGTGCGCAACAAATAGCTCCTAAGTTGTAAGTGTTATCGTCATAAAGGCGCGGTGCAAATAGCAAGGGTGGGGGCACTTTAGATCTTGCAATTAAATCTTTATTTTATTTTTTATCACTAGTTTAGTTTATAAAAGAAAACTAAAAATGGAATTGATGTTGCATAAAGTTCTTTACCTTTATGATGTTTTTCTTGAAAATGATGGATCGGAAAATTGTACCAACGTGTTAGAAGAAGAGTTCAATAAAATGTTTGGCATTAAATCCTTGAATGATGAGCATGATAGCAATACTTTTAGTATCAATTCTCTGAATATCCATGATGCTAGTGATGATTGCACTAGAAATGATAAAAATAATTCCTATAAACATGTCAATTCTTGTGGAGTGACTAAATTTGTGAAGACATGCCATATAGGGATGTTAGATTTTGTAACAAGCATAAACATGATAAATTCAATTGGTGGATTAAATTTATAGATGAATTTTCCATGTGTCTTAATGCTATGGTTGGGTTTTACCTTAATGAACGTTAGTAGTTGATTCATACGGGATTGAAGGAGGGGGGCAATATATCTTAATGCTATGGTTGGGTTTTACTTTAATGAACATTAGTAGTTGTTGATGCTTGCTAATAGTACCACTCATAAGTGCATAGAATTCCAAGTAGGGGGTGACATGCTAGCACTAGCCTCTCCCTCATATAGAACTACAATAATGATTATCGGTCTAGTTATCGATTGCCTAGGGACAAATATTTCTCTTACAAAAGCTTTCTGTTATCTTACAAAGTATTCCTATTCTCGCTAAGTACTCCTAGTTTTATTCTTAAAAACTTATATTTGCACCTACAAAATAGTTTCATATTTGTTCTAGGTAAAGCAAGTGTTAGCATGCATAGAGTTGTATCGGTGGTCGATAGAACTTGAGAGCATATTATTTCTACAGTTAGCTCCTCGTTGGGTTCGACACTCTTACTTATCGAAAAAGGCTACAAACGATACCCTACACTTGAGGTTATCAACGGCAACCTTCTGATCATGCCCGACACGACCGCCAGTGTCAAGGGGTCGAAGTAGAACACTTTGTACTTTCCATGTTGAGCAAGCAATTCCTCCATAGTGTCGATAGAGTCCTCCACCACAGCCGGATCATTGGTGTTCACCACCGTGAGATCCGTGTTCCTGATGTAGGTGTTCACAAGATGCACGCCAAACTCCATTGGAGCACCGATAGACATCCTCTTTATATGTGTTCTCGTGGGTGTACTTATTGTGTTGCGGGGCGTGATCGATAGGTTGAAGACACTATGGTTCATGGTCGTGGGTATAAATAGGGGCCGGAGGTCCTAAAAAGCCGGCACGTCCGCATGGAAGTTTTTGCAATGCGTGATTTCATCGTGGCGCACATAACTACATCGCAGCTACGCACACGGTGCAACCGCATGCATATGGCGCCCGAAACGTGATCTTGGGTCAGCCCCAACCGCTGGTAGAGCACGCTGAGGGGCGCAAGAGCAGAGCGCTCGGAGGGACGCGAGACCACAGAGCCCGAAGGGACTCGAGGTTCAACCCGACCACTTTGTAATTGTCCGTGTCAAGCAACACCTCCATAACGTGGACGGAGTTCTCCGCCCAAATCAGATGGTGGGGGTACACCAACGAGAGTTACATGAACCTTTTGTGCATGTCCACTATGGCATGCATGGTGAACTGGCACTTGTCGTCGGCATGCTGCTGGGAGCGCCATTAGAGCCGTGCAGGATACTCTCTATATTTTTTTGGTCGTGGTTGTGCTTCTTAAGGTCCAGATATTAATTGTCCATCGCATATTAAGGAAGAAATAGTACTGCCATCATACGAGTCTCATACAATGCCATCTAAATAATTGTATCACAAATGATAGAAATATTACAAAGTTTCAAATTCCAGCAATACAAGTCTAAAATTCTACGATTACAAGGTTCAAACTGATATTAGAAATGAAATTCAGCTTATGCAGAAACTTAGTAATGAAGCTCTCGACGCTCGCGCTGATTAGCGGAACACGAACATATGAGGGGCTCAAACTGATATTACAACTAGTTTCGCCACTTCAATATTTTTGCAAAGGGACCCGCCACTGACATATCATGTATGGGCTTGACATAAGGACTTCTGATTAGTCTGTCAACTGAAGTTACATACTAAAAGTTAACTTGTGCGGAGCATATTCCGCCGACGCTGATTAGCAAACCATTCTTTTTGGCGCAATACATGTAGGGAAAATCTCATTACGTTAGCACACTTGCTCTCACAACAAAGAACCTAGCAAATATAATCTCATGTAAGGTCCCTCGTTAGGAGTTCAGAGTAATTTCTGAGAGATGGAGATCAAGGCATTCGATGGGAGTTTTATATTGCATGATATTATCCACTACCGAGCCTAATCATATCTACAAAAGAAGAGAATGCATTAGTGGTTGAACACACAAGGACCTCTTTCATTTCCAAAATTTCTAAAATACACGAATAGAGTAACATGCCATCTTCGATCGTGCATGATTAACATGGGCATTTGATTATAGTATAGGAAAACATAGGATTCTTCACAGGAGGTTAGAGAATTTCCTTTGAAAACTAATACATATGAATCCAAATGATAAATACTTATGGATTGTAACCACATGAATCAAGCAAGCACTATTGGAAAAAAACAACTATGTATTGAAATCCTACAAAATTCCTTAAGAAAATCTAATACATTCGTCATTCTAAACTTGGGAAAAGGGACCAAAAGTTGAACTCCTTCGTGGTTAACATTTAACACGAAAGTAGCATCACCTCGATGTATATCTTATCCATGCACGAAAAGCAACTTAGAAATTTGGCAACTTGGTCCAGCTCGGGGCCGACAAATTTTAGTGCCAAGACCTTCACTATGCGTAGATACGGGGTCAAGCTTGTCGGAATCATTTTCTGGATGGAAGACAAACATACATCTTGAAAATAGAAAAAAAATAATTTCAAGAAGGAGAAGAAGGTGTCTATTGTACCTAGATGGTTATGGATCCAATAACAACTTCGGAGAATTTGACAGGCAAGTAGCCAAACACTGTCAACTTCGACACATAAATGACCCTGATTCTTGTTGGGCCTTCTTGGTCAACTACATGTAATCTCTCAAGTAAAGGCACATCTCAATGACCATTTGGTGATTCACCTTTTGTGATGTGTTGCAGCACCAGCAATACACACAATTGTCCAGAGACTCATGGAGGCTACGTTTAGGCTACTCAACCCATTGATCGCCTGAAGATGAAGGGACTTGAGCATGGTACAGTTGCGGAGCAGGAGCTCCATGTCGTCCTTGGGGATGCAGGCGGTGACAAGATCGAGGTGCTTCAGTCGAGGGACCAAAAGAGCGGGCTCGGTGTTAATCTGTGGGAAATGGCAGTTCATGAAGCTCGCAATGCACGACGTTGGCGCAAGGCACAGCACGGAGGGTGGTAGCAAGCGCATATATCCATCATTAAAAGTAAGCTCCTTGAGCTGATTTAGGGCAGTCCATAAGAACCACTCGTCAAGCTTAGTTCGGTCCTTGTCATTGGAACAGAACATGCCCATGGTAAGGACTCTGATTGGGCCACAGTGCGTGTCGAGGATCTGGGACAATGCATCCAACTGTTTGTGATAGCCATTGCAGAGCATGTGCTCGTCGATGAGGCCGAGAGGGGAGCAACGCCATAGGAGGCGCCATCACCGGGAGAGGACGTTGTATGCACGCCATCTACGAGTGGGAGGAGGGAGATGATGACTGTCAGCATATCGTCGGGGAGGCTGCTAATGAAGTCTAGGCCTTAGAGGCACTTGCGGTTCTAGCTCGACCCGCCTCCGCTTGATGGCAGCCTCATCGGCCACCTCCGAAGTCTCGGCGGCAACAGGATTCTCTGACATGAGTAGAGCAGTGGGAGGATGGGGATTATGTAGTTAGAACAACATATAAGAATATTGTATTGGTAATTAGAAGTTACTAGGTAGGAACTGACTTAACAAATTCAGAAAAGGAGACCCCAATTGGTTGCTTGAATACTACACAATTACTTTGATATTTCTATGTAAGTCAACATGAAGATACTGGCAAGAACACTTACTTCAAACAAAGTCTAGGCAGATGATGTCATCAGTGAAGCTAGCATTTATCATAAGACCAAGCTCATTTAGGTGCAGTGTAATTTTAGTGCCAGCTTTCAGTACATTAAACTTAGAAACTTCTGTCCAAAGGCACGCATCAAAATAGGAGTGACAATATTCATCAAGTTTTTGAAGAAACAACGATTGTATATCCATAGTTTGTGTTCAATATGACATCCATGGAGTCTTCAGTTATGTAAAGGGCAAGATTTTGTACTATAGTTGTTGTTGCAAAGCAAGGGTTGTACTGCAGGAGATGATAAGATTATTAAAGAACATGGTAACATCCTAATATGAGAGTAATTAAAAGAATAGTAGATCAGTTGAAATCAAATGAAAATAATAATAAATAAACAGATAATGTGACCATGATGTCATGCAAATATGAGATTAATCAAAGAACATTACACCATTAATTTCCCTAATATAGAATAAGAAGAGATCCCCTTTGACATATATGTTGTGTGTGGGAACTTTAATCCAGATGTATCAATATGTAGTATAGGTTCATGAAAAGTAGGACATACCAACCGAGCACTAGTAGAGACTAGCCGCAACTTATGTTGGTGGCGTGCCAATTTAAAGCAACGCCAGCACTACATTTATTGAAATAGTGATGGCGTTGGACAAATTTGTACGCTAGCTTTGTAATGGTAGTGTTGGCATGGATTTAAAGTGGAACACCACCAAAATGTGAGACCTACTGAGCTGACCAGTCGGAATATATTGGTGGCGTCGAATATCCTGCCACATCACAGCTATATTATGCAGTACTGACGTTCAATGTTCGTGAACGCCATCACTAAGTTTTGGCCATATAAGCTAGTGTTGGTAGCCCCTTTGTTTTTAAAATACATTCACATCCAATTCTTCTTCCTAACTAGTTATCTCCCTTAGTTATGGACCCACGTCGGTTGAGCGTGTCGAAATTTTGGGACTCTGGCGCCCTGGCGAGCTCCTATCTAGCCCTATTGGCTATGACATGAGCTGGACAATGCAGCCGGCCCTGTCCGGCGAATCATCCATTGCAGCAGTGCGACTTCCAATCAACCGGTGGCTACGCCACAAGCGTCATAGATACCGTCCATATGCTGCTTAGTGGCTGTCGATGCCCAGTTGATAAGCATATGTCGCAAAAAGAATGGAATCCAGAGCGAGAGTTCTACATCTGTGCCAACCCTGGTACGTATATGACAAAAATACATCTTGATCTATTTTCAGCTAATTTGCACAATTTAACTCCTCTAGTGTCGCTCACATCAATACATGTGTATATATATTGTGATCCACAGAAAACAAGGGGGGTAATATTGCTTCACATGGATATGGGTTGATCTCGTCTAGAAGTATGTAAGTGAGTTCCTCGACTACTCCATTGGATCACTGAGACGACAAATAGATGAGATGCAACTCAAGAACAATGTGGTGTGAGGCCAAATCAAAAAATTCAAGATGCTTCGATATGCACTTTTAGTCGGTTGTATGCTTGGCCTATTTCTCCCAGTTGGATCGATGGCAGCATTTCTTCTCGTGGTCGTCATCCTCGAGGTAGGGTGAGGTTGAACATACCGTCTGCTTCATGAACTCATATGGTACGATGAGATGGAACTCCTCGACTGTCTGGCCGAGCCCGCATGGCCCTGATGTGTCCTTGCACTATACGCTCTATAAATTAAACCCTAGAATCATCTAAAAGAAAAACGAATCCACGACGATTTCGGCCAGGTGATTAAAAGGGGCAGACGGACTGGTATTAGAGATGAGCGGAGATTTCAGTAAATTAGTTACCTGGTTCTCCTTGAGCAAAAAAAACCAGTACCGAATATTTCCCAATTAGGCGGAGCTGGGTCGAAGGCAAACAGCGTAAAAAAGTGAGTGTTGAGCTTAGTGGTTGCTGCAGCGATAGGCGGTGACATGCAGAGTCACGGAGGAGTACTGTAGTGTAGGTTCTACTAGCGATGGGGAGGGGAGGGGCGGTCGGGGGTGAGGGTTTTGTGATGTGGCGGTGGTGAGGGTTTTCTATCTTAGAATAATGTGCTTTCAAGGCAACGGTTTGGTAGACCCAACTGTGTGTGATAAATCGTAAATATCACTCCAGGAAAATGTGCTTCGGAGGAAATGGTTTGGTAGACCCAACTGTTGTGATAAACCGTAAATATCACCCCAGAAAAATGTGCTTTATAGGTAAAAAATACCTGGTGACAATGGTTTGGTAGACCCAACTGGGTGTGACAAATCGTAAATATCAGACGTTTTGTGGTCGATACACACATCCATTCAATCTGTGTACATCCTATGTGCAGACGTGCGATCCGTGGGACGTGACGTGTGATAATGAAAGCATCACACATAGTTCTAATCTAGGAAAGAAAATTACCAATGCTGAACATTCATCCTAATATACACCGTACATGTTTAATTTTTTTGCCAACTCGGACATGATGATGTGTGTGTTCTGGGCAAACAGTTGCTAGTATAATATTGTGTGGGAAGACAAAAAGTGATACAGACGATTCATGATAATAAGATATGTGTGATGTGGGCAATCATAGGTTAGTCTAAGAGGAGCATAAAATCGAATCAACCAAACTGATTGCAGCTCAAAACTGCAATTACATTGCATAATTAGTTAATTACACATAGTCTCACAAACATATGGTTCAACCGATAAATATATATTCTCAAGCATAGATATAATACGCACAAACTAAATAGCTTCAATTCAACATCTCATCTTCATGCTTGAAAGTTAAGATTCTCCAGGTACTCAGCGTATGCGATGTGTGCTACACTACAAAATTACTTCTGTCTGAAGGAGCCAACGACTCGTCCTCTTGCATGCGCCAAAACACTTGCATACACGTTGTTGAGCCTTTGGTCACAGAACGGGCATCCATAACCCCATTATTCCGAACACGCCAGTCATGCTTTCCAGCATAAAGCCCCCTGAGCTTTTGCCTCTTGAATCTTTCTTGGACTTCTTCATCCTCGTTGTCGACATCGTCAGATAGCACCTATACATATAGTAAAAATTGCGGCGTCAATATATTTTATAATTTGAATTCAGCAAGTCAGAGTTTATGAAACATAATATATCCTATGACAGCGACCCAAAATCCTCAAGTGGTCTTGATGAAAGAAACGCATAAATTGAGAGCACACAACTCACGGCAACAAAATTAACTGATGCATGCCTTAAATGCATGAACTGGTAATTGTCAAAAACATAGGAACATTCAAGTGAATACTACATGTCAAAAAGTAGGATTAGGATTTCATGGAAAAATTTCTACACAGATCCAAAGATTTTGCTTCAATTTCTTAGCATAATCAGCTTTCTACATAGCAATCTCAATAACAATTGGCACAATCATGTATGTAGGACATTCAAATGGATTGTAAGATCTAGCTATGAATTATTAGCACAATCACTATCCCAAGACGGAGTTTTAGCAAAATCATTTTTATAGACCAACCAATTAATCATTAACCAGATAAACCTATATATTTACCAAAAATGGGTATAGATAACTAACCGGTTTTCAAATGGAGTCGTTGTCGTCGCCTGAGTGGTTGTCGGAGTCATTGTGGACCACCGGCTCCGGCTTGAGAAGCACGACGGCGACGACTGTTGGAAATATGCCCTAGAGGCAATATATAAAGTGTTTATTATTATATTTCCTTGTTCATGATAATCGTTTATTATCCATGCTATAATTGCATTGATTGGAAACACATTGCATGTGTGGATAAATAGACAACACTGTGTCCCTAGTATGCCTCTAGTGAACTACCTCGTTGATCAAAGATGGTCAGGGTTTCCTAGCCATTGACATGTGATGTCATTTGATAACGGGATCACATCATTAGGAGAATGATGTGATGGACAAGACACAAACTACAAACGTAGCATATGATCGTGTCAGTTTATTGCTACTGTTTTCTGCATGTCAATGTATATGTTCCTATGACCATGAGATCATGCAACTCACGGATATCGGAGGAGTGCCTTGTGTGTATCAAACGTCGCAACGTAACTGGGTGACTATAAAGGTGCTCTACAGGTATTTCTGATGATGTCTGTTGAGTTGGCATGGATCGAGACTGGGATTTGTTACTCCGTGTGACGGAGAGGTATCTCGGGGCCCACTCGGTAATGCAACATCACAATAAGCCTTGCAAGCAATGTGACTAATTGTTAGTTGCGGGATCTTGCATTACGGAACGAGTAAAGAGACTTTCCGGTAACGAGATTGAACTAGGTATGGAGATACCGATGATCGAATCTCGGGCAAGTAACATACCGAAGAACAAAGGGAACGTTATACGGAATTAACTGAATCCTTGACATAGAGGTTCGACCGATAGATCTTCGTAGAATATGTAGGAACCAATGTGGACGTCTAGGTCCCGCCATTGGTTATTGGCCGTAGAGGTGTCTCGGTCATGTCTACATAGTTCTCGAACCCGCAGGGTCTGCACACTTAAGGTTTGGTGACGTTTCGGTAGTATAGAGTTATGTATGGTGGTGACCGAAGGATGTTCGGAGTCTCGGATACGATCCCGGACATGACGAGGATCTCCGGAAGAGTCTGGAGATAAAGATTGATATATGTGATAATAGTGTTTTGATCTTTGGAAGAGTTCCGGAATTAACCGGAAGGGGTTCCGGATGTTTACCGAAGTGTTCGGGTACAGCAACACTTTATATGGACCAATGGGGTAAAACCCACGAGGTATTGGAAAGGGAAAAAGGAAGTTTTGTTGTTGCCTTAAGCAGTAAGGCAGTACTACCGCTCGTGAAGCGGTACTACCGCTCAAACGGTACTACCGCTCGTGAAGCGGTACCACCGCTTGTGCGCGGGACTGCAGGGATCCGAGTTGGACTCTTTTCTTGCGGGCCAAACCGACCTTGTGCGGGCAAAATCGACCTTGTAGAGGTTTTTGCTCCAAGTTTAGACCCCAGGGCTCAACATATAAATAGAGGGGCAGGGCTAGCACACGGGACACAACTTACGGCCACGTGCTACCCGTTCCACCGGTGCTCCTCTAGATCAGTTTTCTGCGGCGCTTAGGCGAAGCCCTGCCGGAATTGCTCCACCACCACCATCACCGGAGCGCCGTCACGCTGCCGGTGAACTCCCTCTCCTCTCCACCTCCTCTTGCTGGATCAAGATGATGAAGATCATCATCAAGCTGCACGTGTGCTGAACGCGGAGGTGCTGTCCGTTCGGTACTAGATCGGAAGGATCGTGATCAAGGCCACGGGACGTTCGTGATCGGATCGCGGGACGGATCGTGACGAGATCGCGGGACGGTTCGTGATTGATTCGCGGGACGGTTCGTGATTGATTCGCGGGACGGTTCGTGATTAGATCGCGGGACGCTCGACGATTTGGATCGTGAAGAAGTACGACTACACCAACCGCGTTTCTTAACGCTTCCCGCTTAGCGATCTACAAGGGTACGTAGATCTACTCTCCCTCTCGTAGATGCTCATCACCATGGATAGGTTTGCGTGTGCGTAGGAAAATTTTTGTTTCCCATGCAACGTTCCCCAACAACGACGACGTCAAGGCCACACTGTTTTCCACACGTGACCTCATCGGCGGCGACGACAACCTCTGCGCCCAGCTTCACACTAGGCTCAAGTGCTTCGTCAGCCCCACCATGGCCACTCCCTCCCATGGTGCGCCTCAGCGCCATCTAATGAACTTGAGACATCAGTGATGGCTGAGAAGAGCGGTGATGACTGAGAGCGGCAGCGAGGATGCAAGGGGAGAGAAAGGATCGTGTGTGTAGCGAGAATAGGGAGTGCGGTCGCCAATAAAACCCAAGAGGCCCAAGCATCATTAATATGGAGCACCTGGGAGGGAGGCGGGCGCGGTGAAAGGTCCGACTCTCATTCCTACCATCAATTCACGCACCTGTCGGCACATCTCTCGATGATATTGTGCAGGAAACATGCCTTCGGTCAATTCACACACCTACTCGCATGCCTCCCGGTCATCACGCGCGGCGGCCTTCTAGCATGCGTCCCGTCAAATCACACCTCCTCGCATGGCACGTGCGGGACGTGTATTGTTTTTCTTTTTGAGGATTAATTATGTCGCTTTATTGTTACTTAACTGAAGCTTCGACGCGTACATTATTGTTCTAATGCACATGGTTTGGATTAATAAACCGTTTGCGATGTTAATGTGACAGTTCTGTATTGCATCCATTAACAAGATCCCGTTTGTAAGAAGCTTAGATGAAAACTTGTCTCAAATTGAACATTTTTGCCACGACCTATTGGTTCCATATCATGGCAGCATGTCAATGTTTCATGAATTCTAGCTTAGCTCGGGATTTGCTGGAATTTGAAAACCAAGATTATGATTGTTTGTGACGGAGCCACGATGTCGAGATGTTTGAAATTTATTGCCTTTTCTTGGCTACTAAACATGCACCCAAGATACACTTTTGATTTTCAAATCCATTTTGGTGCAATATGGCGTATGCTTGATGTTTAACTTTGAAATTTGCATAATAAATCCCTAGGAAATCAATTGTTGTATGAAAATGTGTATTTATGTTCTCTAAAAATATTAAATTTTAACACGACACTCCTATTTGTCACATGTTCGCTGTAGAAAACGTTTGACATGCCTCGATGTGGTGGTGGTGGTGGAATGAATGGGGGAAGGGGGTCCGGCACACTATGTCTTTGTGTGCCTCTGTGTGGGATTGTCCAGTTTGTAAGGCATGTGCCACATCAAAAGTCATGCGTTGGGTATTTAAAACATCGCATGCCCTATTCATGCATATGGTTGGGTCACACGAATGCGGTGGTGTACCACGAACACTCCCTCGTGGGGTTATCAACGATGCACCCGGTCGTTGCCCCGCGTCGGTCTATCACTTTGAATAGCGGCGAGATAGGTTCGATCAAGGTGGATTCATCTTGGTCTGTGTTATGGTTTAGATCATGGTGATATACCAGACAAAAGTTTGAAAGCACGTGTACACGTGCTCCCACCGGCTCGAAGTAAGTGGCGTATAAGCGTTGTAAACCTCCGTGGGGGACTTTTCGGTTTGCGAAGGTGCCACATCAAAGGTGTGCATTGGGTATTCAAAAATCACACAACACCTCCATACATATGTTTGTGACACATGGAGGCGGTTGTTGTCCTCTGACACCCCCTCGCACGGTTACCTATGTCATGCCCATCTGTGGTCCCACATGGTCCATCACTTTGACCATAACGAGAGAGGTTGATTAATGTGGATTCTTTTCTGTTTGTGTTACGATAGGTCATGGTGAGATTACATGGTAAAATATTACATGCTTGTGTACAAACCACATGAAGACCTTTATTTTGAAAGGTACCTTATTTTTTCAAATATGAAGTGATTTTGGGATTGGCCAGTGTTTATCAAATCTACATACATAGATGCAACTGAAAGTACTCCCGGCACCAAAGGTTTCCAGTGCAGTATATCTAGCTCATCGGAAAGATTAACCTTCATCAACCTACGCACAAGATGAAACCACCTATCCCATCTCTCCCCCACCAGGGATCTCCTGAACTGAATATTTCAGGAACCGATCCTAGTATTGTATTAATGCAAACGCCTTTATCCTTCCATAATTTAGTACTATTACCGTTCCCAACTATGAACTTGCTACTATTGAAAAAGACAACCTTTATACTCATTGGACCCTTCCAAAAAGGAGAATCATTTGGCTGCGTCAGGGCTTGTGCGAGGGTTTTGGAATGCAAATACTTTGTGATTCAATAAGTGTGCCCCCTCCCCCCCCCCCCTCTACAAATAGCCTATATAGCCATTACTAAGCAAACACATGTTTTGTACTTCAATGTTTTCATTGCCTAAACCCCCTTAGTCCTTTGATCTACAAATTATATCCCGCTTGGCTAGTCTATACTTTGATTTATTTTCATGACTTTCCCAAAAAAAATCATTATCAATGAAAGTCCAGCATTTTCCGTAGCCCCATAGGTACATCAAAGAAGGACAATAGAAATATCGACATACTTGTAAGCACAAAATTTATTAGAATATAAGCAGGCCACATAAGACATAGACTTACCCTTGTCTCTTCTCAAATTGATCTTCCATGCACTATATTCCTTAGCTTCTTCTCCTGATCAAGACTAGATATATATGTGATTAGTTTCAAGGATAGGATCACTATACATCTTAATTGATAAATTATGTTTAGCTTGATGTTTTCTAGAACTAGTATTGGTTGAGCCATGAGGCTTCGTTATTTATTTTTTCGTACTTTTGTTTATATTAACAAAAAATTCCTAGAATGATTGTACTACGATATCTGTTTAAAATATAATAACATTGCAAACTTCTTTTGAATACAAATTCAATAACATTTCTTTTGTAGCATTCATTTTATAAAAATAAAAATAAACATAGCACAGACGCAAACGGTCATATACACGCGCATACGCTTATCCCTATGAACGCACACACTTCCATCCTACCCCTATGAGCACCTTCGAAAGACTGAGTCGATATATTATCTTAAAAATTACGAAGTCATCGTAGGCACTTCGTTATCGACAGGAACGTCTCCTCGCACTGAATGTGCATCGCCGAAAATACTGAAATAAATCAAGAAAAAATGCGAGCATCATGACTTGTGGCTGGGGATATCACGGTCTCATCCAATCGAAGGTTGGTTCGCATACATTTTATATTTTGCCAAACAAATTTTGATTTAAAAAATAAGAGGGGCAAATGTACCCGGACATATTAAAATTACGACGGACACTAATTGGATTAATAATTATTATATTTGGATAAGGGTGTGCCGCCCTAGTAGAGAGGTTATAATTAGCCTACGAGCAGTTGAATAGCAAACCGCTCGCGGAGCTAGCTAGAGAGGTCAGCCATGACTGTAGCTCCTCGATGGGCAACTACTCGTAGACAGCAACTTCACCTGTAGTAGTACGGCTGTTGATGCGACGACGCGTCAACAGTGTCGAAGTCGGTGTAGCAGCAGTTGCGTCCGGCATTATGGGCGCGCCGAGAAATCTAGGTGAGCGGCCGGCCGGCTGCGCGTGTGCTGATCTGCATGCACCGGTCGCCTCCTTTTTGAGTAGTAATACTCGGTTCTATCTCCGTGGATAATTTCGTTGTGCGCTGAATGGGTAAAGAGGTCGTCAATCTAGCAACTACATCATCATCATCTTAATCTGGTCACTAGCCAGCTCGCTCATTTGTTATTTATGCAGGCATCTAGCAGTCAGCAGCCAATCTTTTGAGCTCTCCTAGCTAGGTCAAGGCGCCCAGTTAGCAGTTGGCCATGGGTGAACAGACCGACCATGCATGCATGTACGTAGCACATCGCAGTGACGCTGTCAAGAAATGTGTATATATGCATGAGCGAAGCAGAATCCTAGTTACCAGTCTCTTTTGCCAGCAAGTTTGCTATCGTCATCGCAAAAAGTTTGCCAGGCCAACTCTCTTTTTCAGTGTCGGTCTAGGAATATATGTAGGTCAATGCTGTTAGCAGGCCCCCTTAAAGATCAAGGATCAAAATGTAGAGCACATACTCCGTTAAATCAATTGGATATGAACCAACAGCTCGCGGCTAGGCCAAGAGACTGACGGATGAGGATTATGAGCTTTGACCTAAAAGGGGAAGCACAAAACCGACATATGTAAGTTTAAACAAGAACCCAGCAAACTCAAAGTCAACAGACTCGATCGCTCAAGTACGTACGTCACAAGATTCCTTTCTCGGTGCAGTTCAGTTGCCAACCGGCCGAGGCAGGTGAAAAAGACCAAGGTGGAAGCAGACAAGTCGACCGGGTTGCTTGAGGCTGGGCGGGGTTGGGCCCTGGAGTTGGTCCACTAGCTATACTGCATGTGTTTTTAGCTAAAAAACCTCCTCGATACGTTAGCTCAAATCTCTTTTTTTTTTTAAAGGAATGTATATCCCTTGCCTCTGCATCTAGGCGATGCAAACAGCCGGCTTATTAATTATTTATAAAGACCTTACAAAGTAATATATCAGTAGGTTTGAAGCTACCATCTTGGCAACACCTCTCACTGTTCCTTTCCTCTTGATGTAGGGGTGTCGAATGTCAGAGACGAATACTAAATAGACATCGTACCAAAACCTAACATCTAAAGCCGGATGCCCCATCCAAGCCAAAATGTTGGGACTAGGTCACACACCGGTTCGACACACTAACAATGGGCACCACATGTGACCGTTGCAAGGGTCGGCACCACCGTCTTCCATTGATCCATCTTCAGAGCAGATACTGACCCACAGACCTTGCGAGGCCTCTCTGCCATCTATGCCACCAGGACGCCAGACAACATCGTCCTCCTGCATGAGTCCATCGTCGCACATCGGACATCGAGTCTCCACTGCGCCACACCGTCAAGATCCGTCGTCTTTGAGGCGGTAAATGAAAAACCGTCCCACCACTTGTCTCCTCCATCAAGGCGTTGCTCCAAAAATGATGCGCTCATGAGGGAAAAAACAACGCGTAAAGCGCCGCCATCGTACGATCCGAGAACCCCGGGTCTAGGTTTTCACCCAGAGCAGAGCAAGCGAGTCGACGGTAGCCGCAGTGGCGATGTCTTCATCAAGATCACGTTGTGAAAATGCCGCCAACACCCGCCATGACTGGATCATAGCACGGTTACACCGGCAGCATCGTCTCCTCATTTAACGTCGGAACTGGATGTGTGACGCTGCAACCAGTTGGCCGACCACCTCCGGCGAAGGAGGTGGCCACCACCGCCATGCCCAGGGCCGGAGCCCCCGGCATCCTCGTGTTGTGGGTCAAGCCCAGGAGCAGTTTGCCATTGGCGGCGCATGAAAAGTACAAGACAGCAGCATGCCTGACCTGCCAAAGCCCATCTAAGCCTAGATCGGATGCCCTAGCCGCCGCCGCTGGACATCTTGCCGTAAGCCGCTGCCTGCTTGCCAGACCTGGCCGCCGCCGCCGTGCGTCACCGCTGCAAATCCGGCCTAAACGGATCGCCGCTACCCTGACCGGAGTGTTGTTGCCACCGCTGCGACACACAGGCTTTGCATGTGAAGCCCCCGGTGGCGGCAGCGGTATGGGTGGCTTGCAATGAAGGCTGGAGTCGGCCAGCGGGGTGCCCTGGTGCTGCGTGGCGCCACTGCATCGGGGGGTGGGGGGAAGGGAGGCGCGGCCTTACAATAGACTACTCTATTCAAGTGGATAGCACACAACTCTATTCAAAAGAACTGTGCAAAAACAAATTGAACTGGAAATGTGCAATTTTAGCTTAATATTGTTGTAAGATCACGTCTTTAGGGCATCTCCAACGCTGACATGCAAATTTACTCCGCATCTGTCCACGGAGTCTACCGACACGGATGCGGGAGCCAGCCATCCAAAGCTAGCCGCATATGTCGGCTTACATTTCAAATGAATTTTAACTAAAATAAAGAAATTTGATTCAAACTCAGACAAACCAGACGATATTCATTCATACTTGGATGTTTCTTACATAAAACCGGGCGATATTTCGCCGGGTGAACTAAAAACCTCAAAAGAAAAACAAAGCTATTGTATACTTGACGGTGACCTCGTAGGCCATTTCATGCTGGTCGACGGCTACCCTGTCATCGTCTCCGGAGAAGTTGTCAGAGTCGGAGGCGTCAGGCTTCGGGCGATGAAAGGGCGAGGCGTCACGACAGGGCTTCCCGGCAACAGCCTGACGGTCGCGGGTGATCATCTCCACTTCCTCCTATGTCGTGCTAATTGCGGTGGCGGCCATCGACGACGTGGGCGGGGGGGAGAAGGCGGCGGCCCTTGGAGGAGGCGACGGTGGCGGCAATCTCATTGAGAGACCACTCCTCGCCATACTTGGCCATCTCCCCGTCAAAGCCCGTGAACACGATGCTTGCTCGTCTCCGTTGTCACTTGGAATGGTCCAGGGTCCAGGTGTATGCTAGGTCCAGGTCCGCTGCGATGTGTGGCAGTGGGACGTCGGAATCCGCAAACTCCGACCGGCACACTACGTTGTGCCTATCCTGTCGGTGCCGCTCCATGTCGGCGTACTCCAATCCACCGATGTTAGGGTGCCCGGGAGAACGAGCATGACTTATAGAAGCCTCAGTTAGGCCATGCAAACAGACGATCAGCCCACTTTAATGCGGTGTAGTGGCCAGAATTCGTTCCTCAGGAAATTGTTTCTGCATTGAAGCAGCGGCTCGCAAAATGTCGCGTCGGTCAACGTCGCCCTCCTGTCCGATCACATCACGCGACATCAATGTCGGTCGTTTGCGTGCTCTGGGTCGGCATTGATGCGGCATGGGAAGTGGTACGTGCATCAGAAGGAAATCATGGGAGAGGCAGGTAGGGTTTGATGGGCCAGGTTAGGGCCAGTTGTTTTGCTGGCTTCTAGAGTAAGCTGAAATAAGTTGCCCCCTATTCCCATCTTATTCTAGAAGATCAAGCAAATTTAGTTTTTTAAAGCCTACTAATTAGGACTTGACTAATAGGTTTCTAGAAAATGCGAGGGGTCCGGACGCCCCGAACCCCCCCCCCCCTCCCTCCCCCAAGTTTGTCTCTGGTTTGCAGGAAAAAGCACGTTCAGGCCGTCGAGTGGACCTATATAGGACCGCGTTGAATGGTAAAATACGTCTGGACCGTGCAGTCTATACTGTTGCAGGCAGTTTGAGGGTCGGTGTTGGAAATGCCCTTAGAACTTCACTCAGGGTTCATACTCTTTAATAAATAGTTGTAACTTACATATGATTTTTTTTGAGTTGTCGATGAGCTTTAGGCTTCTTCTTGAGGTTCGCTCAATTCCTCAAATTTATTCGACAATGATAAACTTTTAGATCATTTCTTTATATGGTTTGGGGTGAGAGCGAGGATAATGAAATTGTGACCAATACCGACTAGGAGAGTGAACTAGGTATCATTTAAGAAATTCTTCATGGAACTTAAGAATAGGCAATACAAACTAGGGGAGTGAACACAATAATATTTAAGAAGTTCTTCATGGAACATAAGAATAGCTAATACCAACTAAGAGAGTGAACTAGGTAATATTAGAGAATTCTTCGTGGAACTTAAGAATAGGTAATACTGACTAGGAGTCTACTAGTAATATTAGATATGAATGTCCATGAGCATGCATGTCTCATAGTACATGACTATGGAATTTGCGAAATGGATAGTCTCAAGCAACTAGATAATTCTAGACAAGATTCTTACTGGGTTTTCAGATTTCAAGTTGTAGTATATATAAAATTTCAAGACAAGTCTCATGGATCACATTTTAGCTCCAACAATTCAAGAAGGTAATGTCAACTTGGTAGGAATCTAAAGCGCATTTTATCAACAGTTTTTCTTACATTTCAGTCCTAAATTGCAAAGAAAAAAGTGTTTAAAGTTTGTCCCAAGCATTGTACAGCAACCAGTCATAAATTCTATTTATGCATTGCAATGCAGCACAATGCATTCAACACTTACTTTCTCCCAGATATTTGTGTTCCTATGATGTGTAACGTAGCTTGGCTGGTTTGCAGCCCGCCTGAATATTCATGTGGAAGTCCATATTTCAACTCTAAATTGACACCAAAGTCTAACAACAACCTTGAACATCAAAGTCGTCTACTTTACAATCCCAAACTATGAAAAACGGGCAACTATCAACCCTCCTCTCCTCAAACCAGTTTCTAGGCGGTTTTAACCGGTTTTCGCCGCCTAGTCAGTAGCCAACTCAGCCGGCACGTCACCCAGACATCTAAACCTTGTTTCTTAGACTTAGGTGACAATTTGGGATTGTAATATGGACTTCTCTAAATAATCGCTAGACGCGTCAGTTTGCGTAATTGTTAATTTCCAGAAGCATATATAGGAAAACAATGGATACCACTCCCTTCTTTGTTGATGAACAAAGACTTTACAGAAGGGGAAAATGAAATAAAACAAAGTAACCATCTCTTGCAAGTTAATAGTCTTATCAAATGGTCAACAAAGTAGTCCCGAACTTGTCTTCGTCTGTGATGAACTACCATCAACAGCAACAATTGACGTTTTCATTTGTAGGCTTGTGTTCCAAGGGATCTAACTAAATACTTGCTCCAGCTGTCTCATAACTCAGGTCAAAAGGCTTGCATGCTTAACTCAGTATATGTGAACATGAAGAAAAAAGGGGTAAGACTTGACCTACTACAATTGTGAAATAGAGAAGTCAAATAAAACATACTCCCTCCATACACTAGTGTCAAAAAACGTCTTATATTATAGGACAGAGTGAGTACCATGTAAGAGGAAGAGTATATTAATAGTGTTGCTTTGTGATGTGTTTATTTTAAATTCAAGATTGCTTACAAGCAGATGGAAGTTTGGTAAAAAGGACATCAGAATAATACATTAGCCACTCTCTTGTCAATGTAGTTGTTTAAGTTATAATAAATCATAGGCAGATCATTTGCAAATCTTTAAATTTGAAAGTCTGTTGGTTACCTTCTAAGAAATAAGTAGGACCTATTCAAGCTTTGGCCGAGCTTTTTCCTCCAGAGTAAGCACGTTTGTTATGCTAGCTGCTATGATGCTATGATTTGAATATAGGAGTACATAGGGACGGGGAGGGGCGGAAAACAATTGTGAATCAGAATGATCCTAACACCTACAGCAGAAATCACTTTTGTGTCTCCCCAAGGTTTAAATTTTAGCAGCGCTGGTGATAGGTTTGTGGCCTCTTTTGAGGCATGTGGCGTGCTCTTGCTATCGCTTAGTTTTACCAGACACCTAGCGTGCATGTAAACTTTAGAGAGTGAGCCGACTTGTTGCGTTTGTTGTTATCTCTGTGTCCAGACACATGAGACTTCTTATTATAGTCCAGTTCACCTTTTCGAACTTTAACCACATACGTGCTGAAAAAAGAAATGTATGGACTAGGCATGTTTTCTTTGGATTTTTTCTTAGGCATGGTACAAGTGAAAAATAGTGAAATGTAAAGCGGTACCTTCATCTTTGAAGAATTTTCTCGGTAAGGTTACTTGTCCACTTCCACAACCTTTGCTTGAGACTCCGGTATCTTCGCACGGGGATAAGGATGACATGCGATGAAGCGGGTGTCTGGAAAAGAACAAGACGAGCAATAGCCCGACATCCAAGCGCGCAGAGCATAGGTTGTTGGAGGCTTTTGGCGAGTTGCCGAAGATCAGCAAAGTGGAGGGTCCTGACTCCTGAGCAAAAGATGCAAGTACAATTGGACATGTACAAAACACCGCTCTCATTTCAAGTGATCGAGGAGTTGAGCTCTTTGACGAGGATCATGGGAAAGTCAAAGTTGAACCTTTCAGGTTGTTATCCTCACGATAATGTTAGCACATGATGCTTTGAGACGGAGATAGAAGAGTCATTCGAAATGGATGGCCTCTCTTTGGCAAATGGCGGTCGGTTTTGTTACACTTGAGGCTCGACTAGTTGTTTTGGGCCTAGGCGCTCTGGACCTCTGGTGTCTAGCTTTGAGGATATCCCTTGATGTTGCATTTGTCTTGTCCCTATCATCAAGCTCTAGTGACTTTTCCGGGGGGTTTTGTTGGTTTTTATCTGGTTTTCCCTAAGAATGTTAAGTTTTTGGGTCTGGATTTTCCTATAAATTGGATCAACTCTTTTCTTCTTAATGAAACGCAGGAACCACCCTCTCCTCTCTTCTCAAAAAGAAAAAATGGAAGCAATGGAGGTCCGTGTTAGATGTATTAGATATGTATAGTCTCTCTTTCCGGTTTATCCCCATTGTACACATGTATATGTACTGGCCCTTGGCCCTCCTGAGAATACATTTGCTCATTTCTCTAACATCATATCAGTTGCCAGGCTCTTCTCCCGCACGCCGCAGCTCCGTGCGTAGCCTGCCCCGCCGCCGGCCATCTCCTCCCTCGCCGCCGGCCCTCTTCTTCCCCGCCGCCGCGTCGCGCCACCCCGGCCTGTGCTCGGCCAAGCCGCAACCGCCCCGGTTCGGCCGCGCTCTCCTTCGCCACCCCTCCCGTCCCGCAGCGCCGTGGCATCCTATCTGCCACCCCGCGTCCTCCCCTCGCGCGACTACCCTCGCGGCCTGCCTTCGCCGCCCCGCGCCTCCGCGCTGCTCGTGCCCTCTTCCCGGCACGCCCGGCTTCCCTGCCCGCCCTGGTTCCCGCGCCTTCCCATGCTCGACGCCGCAGCCGTCTGCACCGCGCCCCGCGCCGCCTCGTGCCCGGCCGCGCCTGGCCACCGCTCGGCCGTGCCCTGCCTGCCGCTGCCCTGCTCGGCCGCGCCCTCCCCTGCCCGATTCCGCATCGGGCGCCAGCCGATCCAGATCGGGTGGCACTGTTCCCGTTGACCAAAAAAACAGAGAGCTCCTCATGTCCGCTTCGGGCTACGTTGTTGTTCCTCGGTGCTCGGTGATCTTCGATGGCACCAACTATGCTGAGTTTGTGGGATTCATGCGGATCCACATGCGCGGCCTTCTTCTGTGGGGTGTCCCTGTCGCTCTTGTGGCTCCTACCCCATCGGTGCCGCCTGTTCTTGCTGCTGGTGCTTCCCAGGCTGATCGGGATGCAACCAAGGCTCTCGATGATGCTGCGGTGGATGCTTATGATCAGCAGGTATCAGCCTATTCCGACGCTCTTTCTCTCTACCAGGATGCTTTGTCTGCTTACACTCAGTGGTGCAATGATGATGCTCGGGCTGCTGCTGTTCTCACTGCTAGTGTCCTACCTCAGTTTGCTTCGGAGTTTATGAGCCTCAGTACTGTTGCAGCGATGTGGTCTTACCTTTGTCAGTGCTATCAGCCCTCTGGTGATGCGCTCTACTTATCTGTGGTGCGTCAGGAGCACGCTCTTCAGCAGGGTGACTCTTTTATTGATGAGTTCTACACACAGAGTTCTACCATCTGGTGCCAGCTTGACTCTCTTCAGACAGTTGTTTGTGGAACTTGTCGTTGCTGCCAGACTATGAGGTCCGACTTGGAGTTTCAGCGTGTTCATGAGTTCTTATCTCGCCTCCGTTCCGAGTTTGAGCCTCGACGCGCTCACTTGCTTGCTCGTGGTCGTGTTCCTATCTCGAAGGTGCTTGCTGAGCTTCGTGTTGAGGAGACCCGCCTCCGTTCTACTGGGTTGCTTGCAGTTCCCTCTGTGTTGGCTGCTCGAGCTCCTGTGTCATCTGCTCGTCTCACCGCTCCATCGCTTCTGCCCACACCTTCAAGGGGGTGGGCGCCCTCCTTATGCTGAGAAGGGCCGGTCGCGCCGTGACACTTTCTGTGGCTACTGCTCCAGGCAAGGTCACCCAGAGTCTGATTGCCGCCAGAAACAGCGTGACCAGAGGCGCTCTTCTTCCAGTGGGACTCATGCGTCTCCCTCGACTCCGTCACTCACTAACCAGGATATTATGCGACTCAAGCGTATGCTGGCTTCCTTTGGTTCTTCCTCGACGGGTTCTGTTGCTGCTGTGACTACCACCACCACTCCGCCCCCGCCGGAGCCTACTCAGTCAGGTACATCCTCGTGGGTTCTGTATTCTGGAGCCTCCTTTCATATGTCCTCTGATTCTTCTGCTTTATCTTCCCTTCGACCTCTTGATTTTCCTCTTAATGTTCTCACTGCCGATGACACACCTCTTCCTGTTGCTAGTCGTGGCATTCTTTCTACTCCATCTTTTTCTGTTCCTAATGTTTCTCATGTTCCTCGTCTTACCATGAATCTTTTTTCCGCTGCCCAACTTACTGATTCTGGTTGTCTTGTCATTCTTGATACCGAATCTTGCTCCATTCAGGATCGTCGCACCAAGGCTTTGGTTGGTGCTGGCCCCCGGCGCCATGAGTTAGAGGGCCTTTGGGAGGTTGACTGGCTTTGTGTTCCTTCCGCTGCCACCACTTCTGCCAGCTCTCATGCTCTTACTGCCTCTTCGTCTGCATCCTTCCAGCAGTGGCATCATCGCCTTGGTCACATCTATGGCTCTCGCTTGTCTTCTTTAGTTCGTTAGGGCCTCTTAGGGTCTGTATCTGGAGATGTCTCCTTACATTGTAATGGTTGCAGACTTGGAAAACAGACCCAGTTACCTTATCCTACCAGTGAGTCTGTATCTCAGCATCCTTTTGACTTAGTCCATTCTGATGTTTGGGGTCCTGCTCCCTTTGATTCGAAAGGTGGTCATCGCTACTATGTTTTGTTTATTGATGATTTCTCTCGCTACACTTGGCTCTACTTCATAAAATCTCGTAGTGAGGTTCTCTCTATATACAAACGATTTGCTGTCATGGTTCACACCCAGTTTTCCACGCCCATTCGTACTTTTCATGTTGACTCCGCTGGAGAGTATATCTCCAAGCTGTTGCGTGGTTTTCTCGCAGAATAGGGTACTCTTGCCCAGTTCTCATGTCCTGGTGCTCATGCTCAGAATGGCGTTGCTGAACATAAGCATCGTCATGTGCTTGAGACAACTCATGCGCTGATGATTGCCGCTTCTCTTCCACCCCACTTTTGGGCTGAGGTTGTTTCTGCATCCACCTATCTCATCACATTTAGCCCTCGACTTCTCTGCAGGGTGGTATTCCTATGGAGTGTCTCACCGGTCGATCTCCTGACTACTCAGCTCTTCGTATGTTTGGATGTGTGTGCTATGTCCTGCTTGCCCCGCGAGAACGCACCAAACTGACTGCTCAGTCGGTTGAGTGTGTTTTCCTTGACTACAGTGATGAGCACAAGGGATATCGTTGTTGGGACCCTGTTGGTCGTCGCTTGCGCATCTCCCGTGATGTGACCTTTGATGAGTCTCGCTCTTACTACCCCCGCCCTTCCTCCTCGAGTTTCTCTGTGGACGATATTTATTTCCTTCTCCTTCCCGATACATCCTCCTCTGTGCCTCGGGTCTCTCCCCTTCCTCCGACCTGTCTCACTCTTCCTCACATGCCACCGACACCCCAATCCCCTCCATCCTCATCTCCACCATCCTCTCCATCCGTCGGCCTCTCTCTCCTTTTCCTCTCCACTACACTCGCCGCCCTCGTGTTGAGGATGATTCTCCTGACACATCTTCCACTTCTGATGTTCCTCCTTCCACGCCTCCACCAGTTCATAATCTCCGTGCTCGACCTCGACCCCCTCTTGATCGCTACTCTCCTGCCAAGTACGGCCTCTCTGTTGTTGCTGGGCCGACTTCCTATCAGGCTGCCCTGACTCAGCCTGAATGGCAGCTTGCGATGGCCCAGGAGCTTCCTGCCCTTGAGCATTCTGGCACATGGGATCTGGTTTCCCTTCCTTCTGGTGTTCGTCCCATCACATGCAAGTGGGTCTATAAGACTAAGACTCACTCTGATGGTTCTCTTGAGCGCTACAAAGCTCGTCTTGTGGCTCGTGGTTTTCAGTAGGAACAGGGACGCGATTATGATGAGACATTCGCTCCTGTGGCCCACATGACCACTGTCCGCACTCTCCTTGTTGTCGCTTCTGTTCGTCATTGGTCTGTCTCTCAGCTTGACGTTCAGAACGCCTTTCTCAATGGTGAGTTGCGTGAGGAGGTTTATATGCAGCCCCCCCTAGGGTACTCTGTTCCTGATGGTATGGTCTGCCGCCTTCGTCGCTCTCTCTATGGTCTTAAACAGGCCCCTCGTGCCTGGTTCGAGCGGTTCGTCTCTATCGTGACTGCCGCGGGCTTCTCGCCCAGTGATCATGATCCCGCTTTGTTCATTCATACGTCTCCTCGTGGTCGGACTCTTCTCCTTCTCTATGTTGATGACATGATCATCACTGGTGACGGCTGAAACAAACTGATTCGGGATGTGAACAGGATAGAAGATGTCAGGATCCTTAATTTCTCTAACAGTCCGATCCTTAATTTCAGCCGATTTGGTCCGGTTCACACATTTTGCAACTGCACGTACCAACCTCGACCTGCCACTGATGTGTGTCTGTGAGCCAGCCAGTCTCTGACTGGAACTGAAAGTAACCACCGCCACCACAACGCACGCACGCAGCTAAGCTGTTTCCATGGAAGAAACGGAGGCTGGTAGATATGCACGCGCAGGTAAAACCCTGCTCTGCAGCTGGCCGGCCACGGCCTTCCGGGAAGGCGGGAACTAGACTAGTGACCTGCTCCCCGCGCCAGCCAAGCCGGAAGGGAATGATCACGCATGCATGCATGCCCACCCTGACCCTGTCCTACACAGTGAGTTGGTACATCATCGCGCGTGCATCCCCGGCCTTTGACTTCATCACGTCGGGAATGCATCATCAGTCACAATCCATCGGTTGGCCGACTTGGGAGGGAGATCTGCAGAGGGAGCCACAACCCCATGTAGCCAAATCCAAACACGAGCAGATAGTCGTTATCCGCGAACCCTAGCCCTTTATGCATATAGAATCGCCACCAACAACGCACAGGGGCCTGCATTACTCAGTTTTCTGATGATTAACAATGCTTACCCTTGCGTATAACAAAAGCAGTAGGGTTCATTTGGAAGCAAAGCCTCTACTTTGATCACCGCCTTTTTCTACTTTCTTTGTCATCTTCATTTCACACGTGAAGTGAGTATATACACGTAGAGTACCATTTAGTCTAGTGTCATGTGTTGCGCACGGTATAATATGTTTTTTTTCTTAAAATACGGTAAAAAAAATGGACTGCCTGTTTGTCAAAACTTCATAATTTGCACCTACTGAAATTCGATCATCTTCCAAGGTTTAATGTGTCAAATTAAATGCAAAATATGGTTGGAAAATAGTCAAATTGGTAACATGTATTGCAAACGGCCTGCCATTTTTTTTTGTACAGCTCACACCAAAACGTATTTCATAGTGAAAGTATACACACATGCAGTATACATCTCTAGGTTGACTTTTCAATTTTTGATAATTTCCGTCATCCCGAGAGCCAAAAATCCTCTCTCTGCTTCTCATTTGTGACTTGGAGTGTGCATGTGTGTCTGCCTGCCGCGAGGCAAGAAAGCTGCACGCAGACATACCATGGCCGATCTATTAATTGCACATCATACATACCCTGCTTTTACTCTCCCTTATGGAGAAAAAAAACATGGATATACCCTGGTGTATGAAAGTATAATCATCAGCCCCAGATACACGAACTGTGATGATTCTACGATAAGAATCGAAAACAACGCATGCGTGAATGATGATGATGATACGTATCCCAGTATGCATGCAAAGTTGGCAACACAATCCTGCTTGCATGCACAACAGCGTTGCAGCTGCAACTCTGTCCGCCGGTATAGTATATCGTAATTTGTAAGCTTGATTACACATATGATACGTGGTATATACCTCACTCACGTGTTGCTCGAGGCCTAAACATGGTTGGCCGGTGTTAAAGTGGGACATGTGAAGAAACGACAGATCAATACTATCTTTCAATTGTCGAGCCTGCATTTGCTGAAGTTTAATCTTCCATGGAGCCCGGCCCAGACAAGGCATGAACACTAGCAGCAGAGTACTAGCACTTTCAACTCTTTAGGCCTTTGGCTTGGGGCCAAGTTTGGATCTCTTCCATTGGAGTTGCTTGATGGAAGAATTATTGACGAAGCAGTTGAAAACAGGTGCCCATCCATCTAACGGGATTGCCTAACCACCCGGCCGCCAACTCCATCTCACCATCTGTCCTCCCCTCTGCTCTCGAAACCACCCTTCTTCTTCTTCCCCTGCCACTCCCTACACGCGCCCCCATCCCATCCTCCTGCTATATAAACCCATTCCATGTTCACCTCTTCTCCCTACCCACACACAACACGGGAAGCAGCTCTCCGGCCTTCTCTCACTTGCAACCATTGTAGTGCTAAGCAAAGTAGTTTTTGCTTACGTCCATCCACCAATGGCGACCTCCATGGTTTGCCTGGTTGCGCTCTGCCTCGTGTCTCCGCTGCTCCTCGCCGGCGCCGTCCTCGGCAACCCGGGTTACGGCGGCCTGTTCCCTCAGTTCTACGACCACTCGTGCCCCAAGGCCAAGGAGATCGTGCACTCCATCGTGGCGCAGGCCGTCGCCAGGGAGACCAGGATGGCCGCCTCCCTCGTCAGGCTGCATTTCCATGACTGCTTCGTCAAGGTACTAGTATTTGCTTGCTCTGCGACCATGCATTAAACTTTGAGTTCATGTTCAACGCGATAAGAATAAGATGCACATTTCAGTTGCTAAATTAGACTAGCTAGCTGTCCGAACATTAACTCAACGTGCGAAATGTTTTATTTCAGCTTTAAAGCTTTTGCTATAATTGCACCTTGGTACCAGGATAAAGTGTATCACTATGAACTCTAGGAGCATGGAGAAATCTCTAGTTTTCTAGGCTAACTGTTTAACCAGTGATGTGATGAGATAGCCTACCTACATCGCCCATGTGATGTGAGCGCTGCTTTTTTGTTTGTCTGGGTGGCATGATCGAATCCGTACCCTGATTGATGATAATTAACCCAAATGCACACTAACGTACGCTGATATCCATGCAACGTACTCCTACGTTAACTCAATGCATGTGCCTAACCACGTAATCTAAATAAACTTTTCTCGTATCTTGGTGTGATTGCAGGGGTGCGACGCGTCCGTGCTGCTTGACAACAGCACCAACATCATCAGCGAGAAGGGGTCCAACCCCAACAAGAACTCTCTCAGGGGGTTCGAGGTCGTCGACCAGATCAAGGCCGCCCTCGAGGCCGCCTGCCCCGGCACCGTCTCCTGCGCCGACATCCTCGCCCTCGCCGCACGCGACTCCACCATCCTCGTACGTCACTGTTGATCACCACCACCAATCCTCGCACCGACTTCTTAATTTGACATGGAAATAATGAACCTGCATGCAGGTTGGCGGGCCTTTCTGGGACGTGCCGCTCGGGCGGAGGGACTCCCTGGGCGCCAGCATCCAGGGCTCCAACCAAGGCATCCCTGCGCCCAACAACACCCTCCCCACCATTATCACCAAGTTCAAGCGCCTGGGCCTCAACGTCGTGGACGTAGTCGCGCTCTCAGGCGGCCACACCATCGGCCTGTCCCGCTGCACCAGCTTCCGGCAGAGGCTGTACAACCAGTCGGGCAACGGCCTCGCCGACAGCACGCTGGACGTGTCCTTCGCGGCGCAGCTGAGGCAGGGCTGCCCGCGCTCCGGCGGCGACAACAACCTCTTCCCGCTGGACGCCGTCAGCTCCACCAAGTTCGACAACTTCTACTTCAAGAACATCCTGGCCGGCAGGGGCCTCCTGAGCTCCGACGAGGTGCTGCTCACCAAGAGCGCCGAGACGGCGGCGCTGGTGAAGGCGTACGCCAACGACGTGCACCTCTTCTTCCAGCACTTCGCGCAGTCCATGGTGAACATGGGCAACATCACGCCGCTCACCGGGTCGCAGGGGGAGATCAGGAAGAACTGCAGGAGGCTCAACAACTTCCATTAATAAGCTGCCGAAAAATGTCGCTTGATTTGTGCGTGCTGATCGAACTGGCTTTATTTTTTTCCCTTTTGAAATAAGCAATTAAGTGTGGTTGTGTGCTTTAATTGGAACGCCGGATTGTGCCCTGTAGAGTATGCTCCAACTCATAATTCGTCGTTCCAATACTTCGGGGGCTCTGAAAACAACTTCTCTGGATACCAGTAACAAGAATCGATCACATCCGTCAAAAAAAATAAAAAAATCGGTCACGCATTGTTGCATGGATACGCGCCAAGGACTGTATACCTACCGGCTACCGTCAGTGAGTAGTTGCTGGCAGGGCAGTTGGCTTTGGGTATTCGGGAAAACTAATCGGTACTCATTAGTAATTTTTCATGGTGGTGGCAGTGAGGAATCTCACTCACCGTCCACGTACGGCCGTAACGAGAAAAGCCAAGCATATGTGTGTCATCTTGGTTAGTAGAACTACTAATGCGGTAGGCTAATAATCAGTTCGTCTGTTTGCTGGTTAGGTAGGTAGACAACATGTGGGCTGTACTACTAGGTGGATGATGCGCAGCCCGGACGGCCGGCCGGTCTTCCTAGGTCAAGGCGGCAATCAAAGAAGCTAGTGCTCAGGCGCGCGTGTGGGTGGGTGAATCATGGCGTGGCGACCACACACACACACACACACTGCATGCATATACCCATCCCGTAGCTTTCATAAGAAAGCCCCACCACTTCATTCATGTCGATTGATCGGACCCACATGATATGAGCTCGAAGAGGGAGAAAGTGAAACTACCACGTACTCTTTTGCAATGCAGAAAAAAGGATAGAGCCACCGAAAAGAGCTCACTCCCGGTCTACCATGCATTTAACAAGCACTAGATAGATGGATAGCCAGATTATTGCAAGGGTGGGTAATCATGCCTTCTCATGCATCAAAAAAGGAGAGCAACCTAGCTAGCTACCTACTGGAAGAGAGCACACTTTGTTCGTCTCTACTTACTACTAGAGGTCAATGGCCTGCCCGGCCTTGTCTACAGCAAAAGCAGAAAGGGTAAATAGTAGAGATGTGCGTGCGGGAATAAACATGTAATCATTTGTGTAACAGGCGTGTGCAGGGTCGATCCACCAACATTCTCATCATTACATAGCACGAACCTCCGGAGCAAAGGGAACTCACGAACCAACTGGTTTGAACCTTTTCAACTCAACTGGACATCACTGCTGAGAGAGCCATGTTAATGCTACCTAAGATTGCATCAGTTAAACCTTTGACCGATGATGAGATCAATGAGCTAGGTATTGATGGCATGGAGAGTTTTTGTGAGGATCTTGTACCTACATCACTAGTACGCGAGGATGAAGAGAATATGAGTACGGAGGGATATCTGGCCCCACCGGAACTTGATGGGAGTTCTCATACAGCTACCGGTTATGTGGACCGGGATGCGGTAATCGAGAAACCTAAAAGGACTTGGAAGAGGAAAGTCTACCCGGTGTCGGCAGTACGCCAGAGTGCGAGGTTTAAAACTGCAAAGAAATTCCATGATGAATTATGAGAAGCATATTCTGGAATAGCAGAGGTCTTGGTGACTTGGCTAAAAGAAGATTCCTTGCAAAAGCAACAATCGAACATAAATTTGATTTCATAGTGATTTTGGAAACGGGCAGAGATAACTTCACCTCCCGGTTTCTTAATACGATTTCGGGTGGTGCTGATTTTGACTGGCATTGCTTACCCCCAAGAGGAAGGTCTGGAGGGATCTTACTTGAGGTGTGGTGTGAGACCTTGGAGGTACGAAGTGTGGCTTTAGGGGACTTTGCTGTCAAGTTCAGAGTACGGTTCAAGGAGGATGGGTTTCTTTGGGCGTTAATGGCCGTTTATGGTGCGGCGCAACCCGAGTTAAAAATGGACTTTTTGGCAGACCTCATTCGTATATGTGGGAACGAGAGGTTACCAATCCTAGTGGGTGGTGACTTTAATATTATTAGGCGTAGAGATGAAAAAAATAATGACAATTTTGATGGCAGATGGTCATTTATGTTTAATACCATCATCGAAAGCCTGGATCTTAGGGAGATAGAATTTTCAGGCAAAAAATTTACATGGGCCAACGCGTTACCCGACCAGACCTTCGAGAAGTTGGATAGAGTTCTCACCAGTGTAGAATGGGAGCAAAAATTTCCATGTGTGATTGTTCGAGCATCGCCACAGGTAATCTCGGATCACACACCACTATTTGTGGACTCCGGAGGGGCGACTCATAAAGGTAACAAAGATGCGTTTTCCTTTGAGTTGTCATGGTTCGAACGGGAGGGCTTCACAGGGCTCGTAGCGAGAGAATGGGGGGCTGCCCACAGGGGTGGCTCCAATATCGACAGATGGCAGAATAAGATTAGACATTTAAGGCAATTTCTCACGGTTGGGCGAAGAATGAGAGTGGAGCCTATAAACTTAAAAAGCAACAACTCATGGAGCTTATTGATCGACTGGACATCAAGGCTGAAACCGTGCCGTTGGATGATAGTGAGAGATCATCCAAAGCGAAGGCAGAACTTGAGCTTAAGAAAATGCTTAGAGAAGAGGAGATTAAATGGGCTCTTCGAGCAAAAGTGCGACAAGTAACACAAGGAGATGATAATACGCAATTTTTCCATCTTATTGCAAATGGAAAGCATAGAAAGAAGAGGATTTATCAACTGGAACAGGACAAGGGTACAATCGTTGGGCAAAATAACCTAAAGTTGTACATCTCCGAATATTACAAGAAATTGTTCGGCCCACCGGAGGACAGTACAGTCACCATGGATGAACAATTAGTCGGTGATATTCCTCAACTAGGTTCGGATGAGAATGAGATACTCACCGCGCCATTCACGGAAAAAGAGGTGTTCGATGCTATTGCGCATATGAAGAATAATAAGGCCCTCGGTCCGGATGGATTTCCAGCTGAATTTTATAAGAGATGTTGGCATATTATCAAGGGTGATCTTTTGCCGATGTTCCAAGACTTGTTCAATGGGCACTTACAGCTGTACCATCTTAACTTTGGGACGATCACGTTGTTGCCAAAGAAGGAAGGGGCAGTGCGTATTGAACAATTCAGACCAATTTGCTTACTGAATGTAAGTTTTAAAATCTTCACGAAAGTTGGAACGAATAGGCTAACGCAGATCGCACATAAAGTGGAGCAACCAAGCCAATCTGCGTTTATGCCGAATCGCAACATTCTGGAGGGGGGGTGGTGCTCCATGAAATCCTTCACGAAATCCATTCGAAGAAACTAGATGGGGTTATCTTCAAAGTGGACTTCAAGAAGGCTTACGATAAAGTTAAATGGCCTTTCCTTCAATAAGCACTACGTATGAAGGGGTTTGATGAGTTATGGAGAAAGCAAGTCAAATCATTCGTACAGCAAGGGAGTGTTGGGATTAAAGTGAACGACGATATGGGTCGTTTTTCCCAAACTCAAAAGGGGCTTCGACAGGGAGACTCAATGTCCCCTATCCTATTCAATGTGGTCGCAGATATGCTTGCGGTATTGATAGGAAGGGCTAAACAAGAAGGACTCATAGGTGGATTGGTACCCCATCTAGTTGACGATGGGGTTTCAATCTTACAATATGCAGACGACACCATTCTGTTCATGGAGCATGACATAGCGAAAGCTAGAAACATGAAACTCATCCTTTGCCTATTTTGAACAACTATCCGGCTTGAAAATAAATTTCCATAAAAGCGAATTGTTCTGCTTGGGGAGAGCCAAAGAGGAACAAGAGAACTATAGACAATTGTTTGGATGTGAATTGGGATCCTTCCGTTTAGCTACTTGGGCATACCAATTCATCATCGAAAATTGTCAAACCACGAATGGAAAAGGATAGAAGATCGATTCGAGAAGAAACTAAGTTGCTGGAAGGGCAAGCTGTTGTCTTACGGAGGAAGGTTAATTTTGATTAATTCGGTACTCACAAGCATGCCGATGTTCCTCCTGTCATTCTTTGAGGTACTAGTAGGTGTACGAAAAAGATTGGATTTTTATCGTTCTAGGTTCTTTTGGCAGAGTGATGAGATTAAGAAGAAATATAGACTGACTAGATGGGACATTATATGCCGACCCAAAGACCAAGGAGGACTTGGAATCGAGAACCTTGAGGTCAAAAATAGGTGTTTACTCAGCAAGTGGCTGTTTAGACTATCGGTTGAGACCGAGGGTATGTGGGTACAAATTCTGCGTAATAAGTACCTACACAACAAAACTTTATCCCAAGCCACGTCTAGGCCGACCGATTCCCCATTCTGGAGAGGTTTGATGAAGGTCAAGCCTCAGTTCTTCCATAGGACGAAGTTCATCATTGAAAATGGAGAGACAACCTAGTTTTGGGAGGATACGTGGTTGGGGAACACGCCTCTGGCCATACAATATCCAACCCTTTACAATATAGTGCAACACAAGGAGAGATTTGTGTCCACGGTATTGCAGTCCACGCCCCTCAACATCCAGTTCAGGCGCACATTGATAGGTCATCGATGGATGGAGTGGCTACATCTAGTTAGAAGACTCATGGATGTGCAACTTACGGAAGAAGCGAACAAGGTTGTCTGGCAACTTTCTGCGATTGGGACGTTCTCAGTTAAATCCATGTATCTCGATCTCATCAATACAACGGCTTTAACAAAAGCAACCCATATCTGAAAAGTCAAAGTCCCTTTGAGAATCAAAATAGTCATGTGGTTCGTTCACAAGAAAGTGATTCTTACGAAGGATAATCTCGCAAAGCGCAATTGGCCGGGCTGCACAAGATGTAGCTTCTGTGATCATCACCAGACAATCGAACACCTGTTTTTCCGCTGCCCACTAGCGAAACTTCCATGATAAACAATCACAATTACTTTTAATATTAAACCTCCTCGGGACGTGGCTAAATGGAGTGGATGTTAACATAGCAAAACATATAAGCACAGGAGTGTGTGCACTGTTTTGGACGATTTGGAACTGTAGGAATGACTTGACATTTAACAGAAAGACGCATACTCATTTCTTGCAGGTACTATTCAGGGCGTCGGCTTGGATCCGTACATGGTCGTTACTCACTCCTGCGAAAGCCAGAGAGCCTTTGGTTACTGGGTCTGCCCGGTAGAAGACGATAGCGCGGGATATCTACAACCGATTTGAATGGCGCTCCACTAATAGGATAGATGAGTAGGCATCTATGCCTTATTTTGCCGGCTGTGGCTATCCTTGCTCTTTTCTACTATTTATGATTGCTCCTTTCAGAGCTTAGTTGTAACACCAGACTATTGGAGTTTGCTATTTATTAATAAAGGGGCCGTATGCATCTCACTGATGCAGAGGCCGGAGATAACACTCATTTTCTTAAAAAAAAAAAAAACTGGACATCACTGCTAAGTGCTAACGCAAAGCAGCATGATCGTGTTTACCCCTACTTAAAATTTACTTACATACAATGGTTTGACCCGGAACAACTTCTCCAAGGGAATTAATCTAAAGCACAAGGTAATACTCCCTACATCCGTCTGAGTTTGTGAGGCTGGCACGGATATTTTAGGTCTGTAGTTAAAATTGTCAAGCCACCAAGAGTATACGTTGTACGTACTAAAGCTGCGATAATTAAAATGGATCTGAGGGAGTAACTTATTCGACGATAAATCCAATGTTATACTACGTATTTTCTAGCGACATATGACAAAACGCTTCGCTAGTCAAACCAAAAGACCCCGCTCTCCCCTTACAAAACCCGGATAGAGGTAGTACATGAGACCTAGAGCGCGTGTCTCCATCTCTAGATTTACATAAAGTAAGCTTTTCTACTCGTACGAAGCATGCATGCATCTGACTAAACGGCTCAGCTGAATAACGATCGCCTCCAGCTAGCAGATGAGGATTAGGAGCCTTGACCTAAAAAGGGAAATGAAGATGGAAAAGAACCAAACAAACCAAATAGCTACTCCTACTCCAGGTCCCATATAATTGATCGATGTGCACCCATCCAACTCGAAGTCAAGTGGTTATGCAGATTCCATGTGCAGTAACTATCTGCCAGCAGGGGCAGGTGAAAAGGCCGTACAGACACATCCACATGGAACCAGACGAATCGGCGGTTGGTTAGAGTAGGTACGCTGGCAGCATTGTATTCTCTTCTTCAGCTGTGGCACTCCACTAGTTCTACCTCTATTGGCTTACAATATCATAACTACTTACTAATTTATACGTACTTTGTCTTCTTGGGAATCTGTGTTATGTATGGGCAATTTGATTATTGTGATTAGTGTACAGATGCATGGTGCATGATGTGGAGTAGATAGATAGAGTAAACAGGTGTGATTGTTGCATACTTAATAGTAGGATTATATATGCCCCTTGTACCTAGCCTTTTCGAGTTTTGCCAGAAGTGATGGATTAGATGAATATATAGGGTGTTTAGTTGTCGTGAGCAAAATGATTGAGCAATGTATATTGCAGATATGGGTGATTTTCTATTTTACTGGTACGTGTCAATCCCTTTCCCGAATTTTTTTTCAGGCCACCATGGAATGCTTTTGAGGGTGCTCATTTTAACAAGCCCCCTAATTATGCCAAAGAAAAACAGTAGAACAAGGAGACCATGCACCACCCAAAAAAAGTTAAAGACCGGTTGAGCATTTTTTTTTTCATTTTGCCAAAACCAATAGTGTATACTTAATGCGGTGTCCGTAGTTGGTAGTTTTCATCAAATTGTATATGTCCCATATATATGATTGTGTTACCAGCTCTTGCCACGGTACATTGTATTCTAAAGCAGAGCGTGAAAAATCACTTAAATTGTGTTCCTATAAAAACCAGTGCAAGCTTGATTAACTGTTATGTGTATATAGATGTAACTGGAGTCCCAAAAACACAACAAGTTGCATGAACTTTCAGACATGTTTGATATGCATGGACGAAAAGTAGTTTAATATTATTTCCGAGGGTGATTAAGCAAGCTCCAAGATGTCCAGGAAGATTCAAGGAAGTTCCAAAACGTTTCATAATTGTTTCAGCAAGCCTTGGCATGATGCAAATAAATAAAAAATATGACACGTGCATCCGATTGCAATGGAAATCAAACATAAGAGAGGAGTAGATGTAACTTTTTATACCCTCATATACAGTATATTACTACATCTAGTGAGAGTAGGATATAACCACATTCGGAACAGGGCCTAATTTATTGAAAACAATTTTGCCAAATTGAAGTGTGACTAAGATTTGTTCTAAGCTGCGGAATAACCGCATCATTCTATATACTTGTAATCCGCTGCGTATATCTTTCCTTTTTCTCCAAAATTACTTTTTTTTACTTTTATCTTCTTTTCTATGCAGTGAAACTTATCATAGCAGATACGCGACGATGGTGTCAAATATTCACAAAGCACATTGCGTAAAGTGCTAGTTTCCAGAAGCACATTGCTCTTTTTTAGTCGAGCCAACTACACTTCACAAAAAGAAAAGGAAAAGCATGAAAATAAATTTTAACCATGTCTTGGAAGCTAAGGGCCTTCTTCAATATTCAACAAAGCAGTGGTCGACTTGCCTACCAGTATAACTTGCCTACCAGTATAACGTACTGTTATGATAACGATGATCAGCAAGGCTTCTATGCTAATGCATCTGATTAAATACTTGCCCTTTTTCATAACACAGGTCAAAAGTCTTCCATGCTTAACCAAGTATGTTTAACATCAAGAAAAGTAGATTTCACCTACTAAAACTGTCAAGTAACCTAGGGAAGCCAAATATGATAATGACAGAAAACAGAGTGCTTTGAAAGAGCTTTGCTTAATACTGTTTTCCTTTTACAAAAGCTTGCTTAAGCAGACCGGAGTTGGTACAGGGAAGATCAGACAATACATTAAGGCACTCTCTAATCAATCATTAACTTGCAAAGTCCTTTATTCAGGGAACAAGTTGTAAGAAATCATTGGCCAATTACATTGGAAAATCTGTGTTGGTTAACTTCTAAGAAACATGTGGGACCTGTTCAAGATTTGCCTTTTACTTCTACAGTAAGCATGATTGGTGTGGTGTTAAGAGTCGATTGTAGGAGGAGAATCGGGAGAAAGGGGAACAGGAAACAATTATGACTCCGGATCCTCCTAACAAAGCAGAAGTCAAATGAGCAGGTACTCTTGCCTATGTCGCTTTAGTTTCCTCCCAAGGTTTCTTAGCAGTAGGGATACATGCCAAGGGGAGGAATCCCGTGTTCAACATCGACACAATGTTAAACGCTGCTAGATACGAACTTGAAAACTCCTAGCTCCTATGAATTTTCTTTATGCTCATTCTGTCTTTGTTAGTTTAGCTAGGATATTAATTTGCAGAACAAAAAGAATATATGACAGTGCTAGGTCACAAATTGGTCTCCACATTTATGTAGTTTTCTTTCTAAACCAGAAAACGCTCCCCCCCCCCCCCCCCCCCCACACACACACAGAGACGTAGCATAAGCATACCTGCAAGTCATATGCAAAGTCCCTGAAACTCTGACTCTCTGGCAGTAACAACCACGCTGTTGTTTTCTTCAAGAAACGGCCACTGCTATGTGCTGTGCAGAGAAACAAGGCTGCTGGGCCCAGTGAGAAAACTTAGGAACAGTTGAAACTTGAAAGTACTTCCAGGAACCTGCTCCCAGCATCAATCAATGTAGGCCATGCAAGTACCTAACGCAGATTCATCACGCATCCTATGCCTCCAAAGTTGGTACAATATCGCACATCTCCTTTGACCTGATCCGCATCCATGCACGTGTGTTAGCTAGGGAAATAAGCCCCAGACTGTACAGAAGGCAACATGTCACACACGTTCTCTGGCCTTGGCCATTAGATGAACCATTGAAAGGTTTCCGTAAGGTGGGAGAAGTCACCTAATTCAGCATGATTCTACGATAAGACACGACAACAATTTCCTAATGATCTTAGACATTACCCCATCAAAAAAACTGTATTTCTTTTAAGGCACCACGCTGCTGTAGCGGCATACTTTTATCCCCAAAGGTGTGGGATACGAATCCCTGTTCCCATGATGACCAATATAAAACCCCTCCCTGCATGCAGTGTTAGCGCTAATCAATACCTTCTTACCTGTAACGATACTTATGTATAACAAAAGTACTGGTATTAATTAGGATGCAAACCTCCCGCTTTTGGTTAAGCCATTTTTTGTACTTTGTCAGCTTGGTTTCACATATGATATATGATGTATTGCCATGTGTAGAGAGAGGTTCCTTAGAGACTTGTGGTTTGTTAGGGGTGGGCCTACCGTGATGCAAAAGGTTAAAGTGAGACATCAGAACGATGACTGATCTATTGTAAGACTGTACATGCCTTGGTAAGGTAATTCAAACCAGTCACTGTAACATTCAGATTCAGTAACTGTAACATTCCAACTTACAAAGGGTGAAACTAAAAAGAAAGGCAGCCCGGTGCACATAGCTCCCGTTGCACAGGGTCCGGGGAAGGGTCCGATCATTTGGGTCTTTTGTACGCAGCATTTTCCCTACATTTCTGCAAGAGGTTGTTTCCAGAACTCGAACCCGTGACCTCATGGTCACAACGCAACAGCTTTACGGCTGCTCCAAGGAATGGTCACGAAGGGTGAAATTATATGATAACAAATTTATGTGATTAGTTCACAAAGCTATTGTGTATGGATATGTCTGTCAAAGAAATTCTGTACTCGCAACTTTGCAGAATTTTCATAGGAATGGTTGTTCTTCAAGTGGTGATGGCACTAACGATGTTTCATCAGTGTTACAGTGTGCATTTGTATTCTAACTTGTCGATTAAATATTTACCAAGTTTAAACTTTTCTAAGAATCTCCATCTACACTTGTCTACTAAATCACCAAAACTTAAAGTTCGAGTAACTACAACACTAGGAATGAAGACTGAAACAAGACATAGGACATAGCACGCTTTGGAAGAAAATCAGATGATTTAAACCTTTGGAGTTGCTTGATAGAAGATTTATTGTCGAAGCAGTTGAACACAATGCCTGGTAGCTCACTTATTCTATACGCATTGTCTAACAACCCAGCTGCCCTGCTGCATCTCACAGCTCTCTCCTAGAAACCACCATTCTTTCTCTTCCCTACATGCGCCCCATCCTCCTACTATATAAACCACCCCATTCCGGACCTCATAATCCACAAGAAGAGAAGTAGAACCAAACAAATAGCAAGTCTATTCTATTACTTGTAACAAAGTGCAGCAAAGGACACTTACATGGCGACTTCCATGAGTTGCCTGCTGGTGCTATGCCTTGTCTGTCCCCTCCTTGTTGGTGTCGTACGTGCCAACCCATGGTACGGCTTGTTCCCACAGTTTTACGACCACTCTTGCCCGAAGGCAAAGGAGATTGTGCAATCCATCGTGGCGCAGGCTGTTGCCCAAGAGACCAGGATGGCAGCATCCTTGGTCAGGCTGCATTTCCATGACTGCTTTGTCAAGGTCTCTGTTTCCTCTTTGCTGTAGTATCCTTTACATGCTTCAACACCACTACAATGATACTTGCTGAACATAGTTCCTGCAATGTGGTATAGAAAATTACATATTTCATTGTGAGTTTGTGACTAATACGATAGGCTATCCATTTTATTTCTTAACTTACAGCAGTTACAATGCTCAACTAAATGCCCAAAGTGTTATTTTTGCTATATTTGTCCTTCATATAATCATATGGGAAACCTTGTCCTCAGGAACATGGAAGAATCTGTAGTTCCTAGCCTAAACTATTAGTTTTACCAATGATAAGATAGCCTGCCTACAATGCCCATACGACCACTACTTATTGTCTTGATGACATGACCGAGTCTGTACCATGATTGCTTTTTCCCCAAAAAGATGGTGATTGCTTAATTCAAGTGCACAATCATTGCCACTCTCCATGCAATGCTCATTCTTCACAAAATGAATGTACCTGATCAAATGAATCTACTATTTCGTTTGTGCCCAATCTATGTAGTACCACGTGCCTAGTTATCCCGTAACTTTTTCCGACATCTTTTTTCCTTCTGTTTATAGGGGTGCGACGCATCCGTGCTACTGGACAACAGCAGCAGCATAATCAGCGAGAAGGGGTCCAACCCCAATCTGAACTCCCTCCGGGGGTTCGAGGTCGTCGACCAGATCAAGGTCGCCCTTGAGACAGCCTGCCCCGGTACTGTCTCCTGTGCAGATATCCTCGCCCTCGCCGCCCGTGACTCCACTGTCCTCGTATGTGCACACCAAAAAAAATCTTTCCTAGATAGCATGAGTATGCAGCCAGTATTTGTGATTCTTTGGGACCAAAATTAACCTGCAGGTTGGTGGCCCTTACTGGGACGTGCCGCTCGGCCGGAGGGACTCTCTGGGCGCGAGTATCCAGGGCTCCAACAATGACATCCCTGCCCCCAACAACACCCTCCCCACCATCATCACCAAGTTCAAGCACCTCGGTCTCAACGTCGTCGATGTTGTCGCCCTCTCAGGTGGGCACACCATCGGCTTGTCCCGCTGCACCAGCTTCCGGCAGAGGCTGTACAACCAGTCGGGCAACGGCCTGGCCGACAGCACGATGGACATGTCCTTCGCGGCACAGCTAAGGCAGGGGTGCCCCCGCTCCGGCGGCGACAACAATCTCTTCCCGCTTGACGTTGTCAGCTCAACCAAGTTTGACAACTTCTACTTCAAGAACATCCTTGCGGGTAGGGGTCTCCTCAGTTCCGACGAGGTCCTCCTTACCAAGAACGCAGAGACAGCGGCACTTGTTAAGGCGTACGCGAATGATGTGCATCTCTTCTTCCAGCACTTTGCACAGTCAATGGTGAACATGGGCAACATCATGCCGCTGACTGGGTCGCAGGGGGAGATCAGGAAGGACTGCAGGAGGCTCAACAATTATCACTGAGTTACTGAAGCTCCTGCAAGTGCTGAATTGTGTGTGAAGTTGGCGCCATATTTTGTTTCAATAAGCAAGTGTGGTTGTAATTTTCGATATCTATTGATCATTTGTGTTATGTGATTGCATTATGAAATGTGTATGTAATAATAATTCAATATATAAGATGAGTTCATTTGTTTGCTATAGATCTGGTTGTTTGACATGACTTACCAAGTTCTGACTCCCAAATTCTACTCATGGTACACATCCACCTATTGTTCAACAGCTATCATGGTACTCCAGCTGTGCTGAATTCAAGATTTATCATCTGTCAAAATAAAATGGATCAAAATTTAGTCTTGGAAGATACTTATAAATTACTGATTCAATCTTGTTATGCCTCGAAGAAATATCTCAGAAGGTTATGGAACCACTAAAACGAAATATGAATTGACCAAGTTTGTGCTGATGACCACTAGGATACACCATATCGTATTGATGTGCCATACTAGGTTCGTAAAACAAGTAAACCTCTTAATTTCTAAATGAAGAAAATCAGGTACATGTGATTCTTTTCAGCACAAATTCAAAGCTAGCAGCAGTGTTATCTTTTGATGACAGCTGGAGAAAGCAGGATGCCAATCAAATTGGAACAAGAGCAAGTGAGGAGAAGTGCCTGAAAAAGAGGAGTCCAGTCTCCTCCCCCACTCATCGGAAGAGCAAGCAAAGAATTATCACACAAGAAACTAGTTATACCAAATTCCACCATAGTAATCAGAGATGCAAATGATGATTGCAAAAATAAATTCAAGGATCTGTGATGTTGATATTTCATCAAAGAGATAGAGGGCAACTTGCATTGCAAACCCTCAGTTCCTGCTTTCATACTACACTAGTATTGTTAGAACTTATGGATGAGAGGTGTAATCATTACCACACAGGATACTTGGTTCCAGCAGAGAGAGGAATTTATTTGTAGACTATGCTTGAAGTCACTCATTAGCTGAGAACCACCGGCTTAACATCCAGAGGAGCTGGGAGCAAATGAAGGCATTTCATAACCTGGTTGCTTTGGGGAATGAGTTTTTTTAGCTTCTTTCATGATATTCCTTTACAACACCCAAAATGATGCACGGGTTTCTTGGAAAACATTTTTTAATCATGTTTATCCGAAACCAGTCAGTTCCCAGATAATTGTGGGCTAACCTCACCCAATAGAATTAGAAGTTATTTGAAAGAGTAAAGATCATCTAATAATGGGTGAATAAATCAAAGCATAGAGCAAGTGTGATTGTGTTCAGTTCATATGTAAAAGGTGCCATTTTCAGAAGTTTGTACAGCAGCTAATGGAAAGGAGGATTAGCCGCTATAATATGTATTTACAGAATCTGTATGTGCAGCAGGAGACAAGTGCATCATTACATTGTCAAAAATTTCAAAGGAGATATATTGGAATAAGGCTAGAACGTGAAAATAACAAGACAATGAAGGAACAAAGAGCACATAGTCAAACTAATTACCTGCAGGTCCATTGCTCTTACAAGCTTTCTGTTTGCACCCAGCCCTGGTAGCTCTTCTAGTAGTTTACTACCCTCAATTGATCTGATTAGTCGTTTAAGTGCATTTCCTGCAAGAAGAAGTGCCACTGGTTTCCTCCTTTCTCATGCCCTACCCAGTGTACAAGATGTATCCTGGTTCTTGAACCATATTGCAAAAACTATGCACGATCAAATGACCAATATGAGTGGGAAATGAAAAGGTTGGTACCATGTGTTCACCAGCAGAGGCCTTCTTCAGTGTTAGAACCTGTGGATAGTCATGGCTCTCAATTCAATTGGCGTGCGTTGCTGAGGTGAAGGAAACAACAGCCAGATAATCAAGGGTACATATGTGTGTAATGCGTGAAATGGGTAGTTTAGTTTTGCTACAAGAGAGAGATGGTTACATGTTGCAGTTAATTCCACCTTTGCAAACACTTCTGTTGCCAACTGTCAGGATGGTCAATGATGTCGACAAATATTTGCTTCGCCTACAAAACACAGAATGTATATTAACAAAATTCTCGAGGATGCATTCGGTTATATCTGCAAGAACATGGTGTACTTACGGGAGTTGCTTTGTTTACAGAAGATGATACTGTGGGCCAGAAGAACTTCCCTAACAGATTGCACCAGTTACCAAACTTAACCAGAATTTTGAATCATTGCTTCAATTACCTTATTGGCCTTAACCAGCTCCCCTTTCGAGCAAAGGGAAGCAATAGCAGGATAATATGTGTCAAAGTCGTCATAAAAAGACTTCCCTAGCAAATTACCATTGTCGATATCAGTATTATCACTTGCTGTGCATAAACTATCAGTTCTCTGTGTCATGGGTTGCAATGTGCCTTGGGAACTTCCGTGGAGGCACTTGCTAGAAACATCAAAAACGGCTGAACATAGAACTTGTTTTGAAACTGTTCCAGGATCACAAGCATCATCAGTTCTCTGCAGCTTCTTGAGGTGAGCAAGTGTATTAGAACTATTAGAATCTGAAGAGGATACAGACATGAGTCTCACTTCACTTAGGATAGTCACAACCTCATCGATCTTCCCTTCCTCACATGCAGAAGACAGAAGAGCAACAAGAGATTCTGTTTCCACCTCATATCCTACGTTGTTTATTAGCTCGACAATTTGTTTGGACTGAAACATCTCCTTCAAGATGCCTCTGGACTCTTCCATCCTTCCTTTCGCATATAGCCCTTTCACCAGGCTCATAAATCCAACAAAATCGGGGACCATCTCCTTACAATGGTATTCATTAAAGAAGCCTAACGCAGCTTCAGTGTCACCTTTCATACAGTGTCCACTAAGGACTGCACCAAGTGTAAAAGCATCCGGATGTAGACAAAGTTTCTCAAAATGAGACATAACCTCAAGCGCTTTTTCAGCTAAACCATAGTTGCAGTAACCACTTATTAGCATGTTGTAAACACGGGTACTGGGTTTGATACCTTTGTTGGACATTTTCTGAAACAGTTCATATGCATCATCTAAGAAACCTTCTCTGCACAAAGCACCTATAAGTATAGTGTAAGTTATCATTGTTGGAAGAATGTCGCTTCTTTCTAAGTAATCAAAGAGCCTGAATGCTTCAGTAAAGCATCCTTGCTGGCACAAACCACTGAGAACAGAGTTGTGGATGATAATGGTTGGATGAATCCCTTCTCTTTTCATGCTTTCACACAAATCTAATGCCTTCTCAAGATAACCACCTTTGCAAAGGCCCTCCACTACTACAGAGTACATGGCAAGATCCACTGAAAACCCACTTTGTTCAGCTTCCTTGAGAAAATTATATGCATCCAGAACTTCCCCTTCTTTCTTCAGTGCAAAGACAGCTCCTCTTAGAACACTGATAGGAATGCTGCCACTGTTCATGTTACTTGAAAACCGAATAGCTTCACCAACACCCTTCTTGCTGAGGTGACAAGACAGCATATTAATCATTCTAGGTTCATGCAGGCCATGAATCTTAATGAACTCACTTAACAATGGTTCTACGACCTGTTCATTTCCATTGCGGAGTAAGCTCTTGAGTAGCTTGTAGAATGTTTTGCTAGATACAGCAAAGGCTTGTGTTCTGAGTATCTTGTAAACATATAATGCTGCCTGGCAACAATCCCTGGTGCTTAAGAAATCAGAAGCATAATTGCAAACAGATGAAAACAAGTCCATTTCTAATCCATCCATCTTACGGATGAAATTCAGCACACCTTGTTCACCATCTTCTTTGAAATTTGCATGAATCAACTTCCTGTAAGTACAGGAATCAGGCCTTAGTTTTTTATGAATAAGATCATAGAAGACATGATCAGCAATGGTGACCTTTCCTCCATTACATAGTGCTCCAATCAGGCCATTGTGAACAACAGTACTGGAGAATGATGTATCTTTCTTGTACTCATCAAACAACTCAACTGCTCTGTCAAAATCCCCAAGTTTACACATCATGTCTATGAGGGTATGATAGGTGACAGTATTAGGGCTTAAGCCCATATCACGCATTCCATGAAACAAGCTGCAGGCATCATCCACCTTGTTGATCATAAATAATGCTTTGATAAGTACATTGCATGTGACAACGTCAAGTGCAATCCCACTACTCTCAAGCCTAGCCTTTATGGCCATAACACCAGCCGTATCCTCTTGCTTAATGTAACCGTGTAACAGCGTGCTATATGTGAAATTATCAGCAGTGACACCTTCAGACATTTCCGTGGCCTTGGTAGTTTCACCAGCCTTACACAAACCATTTATTACTGCATTGTATGTCACTGTCCCAGCTTTTACCCCCTTGCTCTCCATCTCTCCAAGCAAAGAGATGGCCTTATCCAAATCTCCCTTTTTGCACAAACTGTCGATTAAAATTGAATATACATACTCATCCACCACTACACCTGTTTGTTCAAGTTTCCTCACTATGGAAAAGGCATCCTCTAGCCTATTCCTCTTGCAGTAACCACCAACAAGTGATGTATAAGTGATCAAATTCGGCTTAGCACCCCGTCGCTCCATCTCATCTATGAACCCCTTCACTTTCTCCACACTACCTTCTCTACACATCCCATCAATAACAACAGTGTAATTAACCACATCAGCTGCAACACCCTTGTCTAACATCAGCCGATGCTCCCGGAACCCTTCCATCAACAGGCCACTGCTCATGTATCCATGAACCAAGCTGCTATAGAACATCGCATCACCCACCATACCCTTCTGTTCCATCTCCCTTATCAGCTCCGCCGCGTTACCAATTCTCCCCTGTTTCCCAAGCAAATTCACAACCGCAGTCAGTGTCACCAGTCCTGGCTCAAACCCTCCGACCTCCTTCCTCACTCTATCGTAGAACTCCAAGCCAGCCTCGGCCTTGCTGGCCTTGGAGAAGCCAGAAATGATCACACTACAAACACGGTCGTCCACCTGACACCCCCTCTCGGTCATTATATCGAACACCTTGAGCGCCCCGACCATGTCCCCACGGGCACACAACTCCGATATAATCGCACGATAGGTGGACGGGGAAAGGACAGCTCCGTGATCCTCTACACCAGTGGAGAGCAGCTCCAGCGCAAGGCGAGGGTCGCCACGCGGGGCACAGGCCCGGCGGAGCAGCGCGTCCCAGAGGCGACGGGGTGAGGAGCCCGGCCCGGCGAGCGCGAGACGCCGAGCGGCGTCATGGGGGCGGACAGATTCAAGCAGCGCGGAGGCAGCAAGGAGGTGGGTGCGGGCGGTGGGGCGCAGGGAGTTGGCGAGCGCCTGAAAGGCGAGGCCGCCGACGAGACGGTGTCTGCGGCGGCGGAGGAGCGCGGCAAGCATTCGGTCCACATGCTGCGCGGTGATCGCGCGGCCGAGCTTAACGAGCGTCGGTAACGGTAGCGGAGGGGGTTCGCCGCCGGGGAAGCCCATGGGGGTCGGCGGTTGGCTGCTGCCGCGGTGGGAGTGCGAGTGGGGGAGTGGAACGTTCAAGCGCCGCAGTGAGGCGTTTTTTCCTTTCTGGAAGCCTACCGGAATTTGGCGGTGTCGTTAGGGCTGGGCTGTATTTGAGCTTTTGGTTTACCAGATCTCTTTGGGCCTCATCTTCCAACTATGGGCCGACTCTAGTAAATGGCCACGAGGTTTAGCCAGTCCACCATGACAGCTCTCGCATCTACTCGAGCAGAGGAGAAAATAATGATGCAGCAGTCGCAGGCGACGGTGGCGGTGGCCGCACCGGCGGCGGCGGCGGCGCGCGCGCACGAGCCAGCGGGCGGGGACGCGCCGCCGAAGCAGGTGGCGCAGGCGATGGAGCGGCTGGGCCGCGCGGGCAGGATCATCGCGGACATCCGGCTCGGCGCGGACCGCCTCCTCGAGGCGCTCTTCGTCGCCGCCAGCGCGCCGCCGCACAGCGCCCAGCAGCAAATCGAGAGGAACGAGGAGGTTGTAGCCAAGGAGGAGGTCTCCATGCACCGCCACTTCGACGACCTCCGCGCCCTCGGCAGGTACTCGACTCCGCCCGCGCCCACGTTCTTCCATCTTGATCCGGGAGCTTCCTGTAGCTCCCTTGGGTGGTTGTATCGTTTGGTTTGTGAAACGAATTTCCGCTGGGATGGTTTCTGAAGCGTGTGGACAACAGCCACTGTCCCATCTTCTGCCGGTATGCCTATGGGAGGCCGTATGCCTATGCCCTAAATCTAAATCAGGACATTGTTTAGATAGTGGAAATTAGTACTACTACTGTACTACATGTTTAGATTATGTTGGGTAAATTGACGTCTGTGATTTTGGCTAAGCTAATTTGAGTTACGTAGCTGACTTTGCAAGAGAATTGTAACGCTTGAGGGTTTGGTCATTCACCTAGATAGATACACATATATTGTTTGTTCCGCGTACTCTTGAATTCTATAGCTGTTTTTTCGCCGGTCGTGTTTGGACTTTAAAGGTAATTTGGTTAGACATAGTTAGTGTCAGCTAGGTTCTGATCTTCTTTTGTTCTGCTTGACCTAGTTTGGCCTCAACAAGGCAAACATTTCGTGTAAAATATTCTTTAAAATGGTAATCCATGATAAAATTTGATAACTTCTAGCAAATGTACTGAGAAGTCCAAAATGAGGTTGCGCTTTGGTTTTGATAGAATCTCAGAAATGTTCCTTGCTAAGCCCCTCAGGTAGTCAGGTCTATGTTTTGCTTAACCACTCAACTTTGATCTAGACGTTTTAGGTGTTTGTGGACTTTTCTGGAGACATGGCGTGATCTATTAAATTGGGATAATTCTGTATAACGCATGTTTTATACATGGCTGTTTTGTTTAACTGCTGTCGCTAGAACTAGCATTTAGCAGCTATTGCTTCAGCGTGACCCAGGGCCATAATGTTACGCTAGATAGTCGTCCTACAAACTTATTTCATCAGAGCAACATTTATCATGTTCAGCGAGCCATGTAATTTTTGTATTGGATAGGAAATTGCGAACAGTTTGATAGTCTGCTTTGTGTTACTGCCTGTATGGCGCATGAACAATATATGAGTTATGAAGCTGTGAAGTTACTTGTTAATTAATTGTAGTTTTACATATATGAGTTAAGTTTTGAGAAAACGCTGAAGTCACTAGATAAGGCTAATAAGCCATGTGATTTGACTTATGGGCGATGAAAGCTATGAAGGTATCTGGAATGAACGTGAATAAAGTTCAGCAGCATACTTGAGACTTTTGAGTTAGTCACACTATTCTCCTACTGAACTGAATTAAGCATTTACATGCATAAGGACATCATAGGTTATGTCATCCATACCAAAATTTCCCGTATTCTTTTGAACTTTTCATTTGAAATCCCACATTTGTTTCATCAACGATTGGGGGATAGTCATTTAAAGATTCAACTGCATCCAAAGTATCATGTATTCCTTTTTTAATATTTCTAATGTGGTGAATAATTCATTTTATTTGTTTTTGCTGTTAGCAAGGCAATTGGAAGAGTCTGGGGTTCTAAATGGGGCCCTTAAAGCTCGAGGAAATTCATGGGGCTTGCACATGCCACTTGTGTGCCCAGATGGTGCTGTTGTGGCATATGCTTGGAAGCGTCAATTGGCAGGCCAAGCTGGTGCATCAGCTGTTGACAGAACCAGGTGAAATTCATTACTTCCATGATGTTTGCCTTGCTCTTGATGTGCAACATTTTTTATGGGAAAATGTTGAAAAACTTGTGTCTCGATGTGTTGAGATTAGAAAAAGTATATGTACAAGCCTCAGGAAACCCACTGGGAACACAACGTCTGCGGAACCAAGAATGAGGTTACGATGTCACCCGAACTGTACCTGTTCTTTGATAGTGTTTAACAGATGATGGCACCTGGTCTTTACACACTTATGTGTTGTTGTTTCCACATCCACCAAGAGGTGAGCTGGATCAGCAATCATGGACCACCGGAGGTGATACCATAGATCTTATCTAGGAGAGTGGTATGTGACACTTTCACCAACCATCAGTGCGCTAAAAGGTAACTGACAAGCCCACCTTGATGCTAGGTGATGCCCTGTCACCTAGCCAATTTATCCCACCTAGGTGGGTGCCTAGCCTGCTTGTCTATTCAGCGATCAGGTGATAGGCACTGTTTTACAGCCCGACTAGTGCCTAGCGCCTTGGTGAACATGGCCAACCATACAATCAGTTGAATGTATATTCAATGTTTTTTGTATATTGTTACTCTCTAAAATACGATGATAATTTCTGGATCTTTCACTCACTCCCTCTATTGTGGGTATGTGTGTGCTGGTTTGTGCCTAAATGGAGAAATTGCTCTCCCGATTTTATTTCTTACTTTTCATGCATACAATTTCTAAGTACTATGTACGTGAAAACTTGGGAGGAAGCTTTTGGTTTGGGATTCATCTTGTTTCAATGTTGTTTTCAGGTTAGCTCTCAAGGCCTTCACTGACCAGAAGAGAAGATTCTTTCCTCATCTAGAAGATGAAGTTCTTAACCATCTCCATGATGGTGAATCTGGTATTGCTAAAAGGCCAAGGATGCCTGCGGGCAATGGAGAGCTGGAAGAAAAAACTTTGTCTGAGATACTTAAGAATCTAGAAAATGAAGTACCCAACATGAAAATATCCACGTATCGTCGTTTAGATTGGTCAAAAAGAGCTGCATCATTAGCATCTCTGATGGATGATGACTTTGTGGATCCATCTAAGGAGCTGAACCTGCAAATTATGGGAAAATCGAGACCTGGTTCTGTGATGACTCCGATAGATCAGGTTGCAGTAATTGAGTTGCTGGTTCCTTCAATATTTAGAGTTGTAGTGTCATTGCATCCTGCAGGATCTGTTGATCCTGATGCTGTGGCATTCTTCTCTCCCACTGAGGTAAGGATGTCTTCCAAAATCTGACTCCGTCCATCACAATTTTAAACTTTGCATAAGCAGCCAAGCACTGGTACAAGAAGTATGTGTTCACTACTCCCTCCAGTTCAGAAATAAGTGACGTATTGGACTTGGACCGTCTTCAGATATAACTTTAACCCTTAACTTGTACTCCGTACTATAGTATAAGCGTAAACCCCAAGAAAGATATGATATTTCGGAAATACTTTTCAAGACAAATATGTACATATGATCTTTCAAGTTTCCAATCTGAATATGTTTAATGGTTTGGCAATCAGATTTATAAATTTGACCGAAGGTACTTCCTAAACACCACATTTTTGTGAACTGGAACGGGTACTCAATACCATATACTCCCTCTGTACCAAAATATAAGACGTTTTTGTAGTTAATTTAAACTATAAAAACGTCTTATATTTTGGTACAGAGGTAGTAGTTGCTTATGTAACAATATCAATTTCTGTTTCTTAGCATGTTCCCATGATATACACATAATAGGCAAAGTGAGTATTCTTGTTGATAATGAGTGGGCAAGATATTATTTCTGACAGATGCTGTTATCTTCTGTTAGGGAGGAAGTTACCTTCATGCGAGAGGCTTATCGGTGCATCACGTCTTTAAGCATGTGACGGTAAATGCTTCTTTTATGTTCTTTGAGCTGATTATTTGTTCTCATAAGAGGCACTGGAAGTGAAGCATATGGGTTTACTGTTGTGATTATGCAGGAGCATGCTGACAAGGCATTGCAGTACTTCATCAGTGTGGAGCCCAGTAAAGCACTTTCTCTATTATTGGTGAGTTGCAGCAAATTTTAGTCGTTGAGATAAATATACTTTAGGGCATTAATCCAGTAGTTACCAAAACTAACTTATCGCTAGAAATACATTGCCACTGTTTTCTTTATTTTGCATTCGCCTATCGCAACAGTACTACCTTGCTTTTTGTTACGTACTAACAGATGCCAACCTTTTGCAGCGTTGGATTGCCGATTATCAGACTCTATTTACAAAACTCTGCAGGTAATCCCCTTGCATATATATAACTCAATTTGCATCATACTATCATCAACATCTCTGCTGTACAGATCAGTAACACTGCATTATTCACCATGCAGTAAATGCCGACGGCTTCTGCTCATGGACAAGTCTTTGGCTTTGCTTCTACCCCCGGTTCACCGCCCCTACCACCAGATCTCAAGCATTGGGTCAGATCATCAGGAAGCCTATCACATTGGATGTTCTTCCTATGACGCCTGAGGCTACACACACTGAACCTGTAGCTAGGATGTTCCTAACACCGTCACCCGACTGTATTTGTGCTACACCAGCCTAATCCGTAGGACAATGAAAATATCGAACTGGATTTTACACCAGCCTAATCCGTAGGCTTGGTTAAGTCAGGAGTTACTCTGTTTGCGTTTTCGCCTCACTTGTGTAAAACCTGTGTGTCTCATGAGCATAAATTGTGGGAACAGATGTTGCAAATTTTGATATTTTATGTACTGAGTTTAACTGCGCCGTGAAACTATTCGGGAATACATTGTTGATTTGTTTGTTGCTGCCTGAGAAATAATCATAAACAAGTATGCATATACAGGCAAGAAACTTCAAATTGGTCGATTACATATACCGTGAAACACTGGAAAGGATTAACGGTGCTCGACGTCTCAAACTGTTTATTTGATACTACAAATAGTCTTCATCAGTAGCAATGTTAAATTGTTACGACTTGCACTGAAATAATAGAAGTGGCAAACCAGGTGAGTGCACTCCTGACTTAACCTAATTACATTGTTACATAACCAGTTTGTCAAATATTTACAGTACACACCTCTCAAGTAAGTTCTCATGAAAGCTCATTGCAAGCTCCACTGCAGGTTAGTGGCTATTCAAAAAGCTCTCCTTTGGTCTTCTCCAATATCGCAAAGCTATTTACTATTATGTACATATTTTACTACAGGACAAGCTGTGTTGCCAAAATGTATTAGACAGGCAACAGCCATCAGTTTAAGAGCTCTCCTGGAACGACTGCGACCGAGAAAACGCTGCGGGGTTCGCCTGTAAAGCACGGGCAGGGCGTGCATCTGTTGGCTGGCCCTTGCTCTCACCCTTGAACTGGAAAGGCTTGAAGACGCCAGGGTCTCCAGGTTTGATGCCAAGAGTTGCCCATATGGAACTCTTCGCTGCCTCGTCAGGGTCATCGATGCGGAGCGTCTTGGGAACCCACAGTGACTTCTCCTCCTTGTCATCTTTCTGTGGATTGGGGTCCCTGGAATGCTTCCCCAGAGTAGGAGACCCGTTGCCTGAACAGCTGCTGTTGCTTGACCCAGACGGCGATATGCACCCGTTGGTCCCGATCCATGGTGTGTTCCATGCCGTGGCTGGCCAGCTTGGTAAGCAACCCCAGACGGCAGTCGGAACAAGAGGATATGGAAATTGGGGTGCGGGAAGTCTTGAGCCTGGCATCATGGGAGAGTTCATCCATGGCGCCGAGCTTGTGCTACAGCTTTCTGATGGAGAAGTGGACTCGGGCGTACCTCCACCCGGCACCATTACAGGAAGGTTGTTCCAACCCATGCTCCATGGGTACATGAAAGGAGCTCCAAGGTAATACTGAGGCACCGGACCAACCCCGTTACAGTAAACAGGCGCTCCGTTCTGACCAGCGGGAACTGCGTTTGCAGGTAACCTGTTGTTTGATGTGGTAGAAGATGCACACGAGTTATCTTCCCTGGTTTCATCTCTTGGTACAGATCCAGCATTGGTCACATTCTGCTCTTCAATGTTAAGCACTGATACCATCGATTCACAAAGTGGCACCTCATGCCCAAACTTGAGAACTGTTTCATTTCTACCGGCTGATTGTGTCGGGATGGAAGGTAGAGATGCAAGGACTTCTGGGTTCACTGTGTTAGGGATGTCCACTCGAGACCCCAGCAAACAATCAGGGGCCATCAACAGCTGACTGTAGTGCAGCGCTGAATTCTTGCTTTTGCGCCTCCCAGCACCGACAGGTACATTCCTCATAGTCCCCCCAGCAGTCCAATACCTTTGGCAATTCTTACAAAAGTGCCTAGGTTGATTAACATTGTAGTTGTTGTAATAACAGAACTTTGTATCCATGCTGTTGCACCGAGGGCAAGGTATAATCTTATCTGGCTTCTTGAGCACCTTATCCTGCCCTGATTCGTCATTTGATTTCTTCTCATTCTCATCCTTCGGGGCTGATGCTGCTTTCTCTTCAGCATTGCTTATCTGGGTCTGGTCGTCTTTCTTATGGTCCAAGGTAGATGAACTGGCTGTCTCTGCATTTTCTTTGGCTTGTGGTGCATCAACCTCCATTTCGTTAACTTTTCTACCTCTTAGTTCATCACCCTTCATTCCATTATCTTCTTTCTCTTCTGGCACGTCCACCTTCATTTCGCTGTCGCCTTTATCTTCTGTTTCTTTGTGTTGTTCCTATATGAGATTGCAACACGAGATACTGTTAAAAGAGTACTTCAACTCAAACAAAACTGAAGTTACTCTATTTAACATCTTACATAGGTGAGAACATTATATTTCTGCAAATGCATCAACAGGTCTAAAAAAAAATCTCAAACAAACAGGTCTAAAATATGATCAGAAATCGGATCAACTATAGTCTTCATAGGGAACAATATTGACTAACAAAAGATCCGAGGTATTGGTTATGTTACCACTCCACACATAGAAAATTTGGAAGCACTGCGTCCTCAAATACTAACCAAAACTAACATAGCATGCGCATTTAACCACGGTAAGACAGCGTTAAAAAATCCACAGAAATTCATCACGGGGTTCAAGTTCAGCTGTATGAATCCAAAATCCAAATTCTATCGGCTTAGTGCAACGGCAGTAGACACTTGTAGGCTGGGCCAGAAAAGAACAAACAAAGATGTACTGTACTACATATGGTGACATATGATATGAGATACAAATTTACGTGCCCTGCTTTAACAAGATCAAGGTATTCTGAAACTGGTGCTCAAAATAGAAGTCCCCCAGGTGACCACTCGTGAACAAATGAAATTTGAGAAGTCCCTTGAAGGACCTCCGCATGCTCAAAACAAGCTGAATTTTGCATGGATAGCTTACTCTGCACTCCTAACTGATAACTACTTCTGAGGAAGCAGCATGACAACACCCTACCAACTCTGTTGTGTCCTGACTCAGCCATCTATATGTAGGCAACATGTGGTATGCCATCTTTCTGCTCATGCACCAAATGGAAGCGATAACTAACTTTTCAATTTACTCCAGTTATGGTAACAATTCCATGCTGAACTTCATTTTATCTTATCAAAATAAAGAGTAAGAAAGTGAGAAGAAAAAATGGTTTGCTGGTTCCCAGGCAAGCGAGAAATAACTATTTTTCTAAGCCACTTCAAAACTAATGTTCAATTGGGTCACCAAGATATGTGCAACTGCAAAACTAGTCCCATATAGTAGTAGTATAAAAATGAATAGACGATTATTAATCCCCATTAATCAGCATCTCACGCACGGCATGCTACAATTATTGAGTACCTCCGAACCCCACAGCTAGGAGACCTTTGGCAGCAGCTTTTTTGGAAACAAAGATAGAGCCCAAATAGGAGAAACCGACGTCCAACTGTGTATGGCCCTGTACTTTTGGACCTATCCACTCTGAGTCTGAGATCCAAACCCAGTCTACTCTTTTATCATCCTGCGGGTCACCTGATCAGCATGCCGTTAGTCTAAACCTCGAATCCACTCAAAAATTCTAAACCTCGAATCCGCCCTCTTTCTCCAATTCGACCGCTGGATTCTAAACATTTTGCGATTTTTACTTTATAATATATTTTGCAAGATGAAAACTCATAAACATGATGAGATGAAGGTGCGTGCGTCTCCTTGATTTCACACGGAAACCGAGGAACATGCATATTGAAATTGTCGATCAAACAAAACCCCTCTCGTGAGCTAACCTTGTCAGCCTCTGGCTCGGCCTCCGCGGGCGCCGCTGCCTGCGACTCCGGCGGCGGCGGCGGGTGTTCGGAGCCGGCCATCGCGTCCGCTTCCGGCGGCGCAGGCGCGGCGTCGGGAACCAACGGGATCACCCGCCCGAAGAGCTTTATCCCGGAGTCCATCTGATCCGACATCCTCGATCCCGCCCGCGAACCCAGCGAGGATCGATCGCGAGCTGCCGCTGCGTCTGCTATTGCCACTCGAAGTTGAGCGAAGTCGCGAGAGAGAAAACACCGAGCTGGTGGAGGGAGGGGAGAAGGGGAAGGGGGGCTAATGGATATAGCTCTACTCTACATGGGGAATATGGGATTGAAGTATGAAGCCGAAGGAGCAAAAATAAAAGGTAGTACTAGGGGAATTTCAGAGTGGGACTTCTTTTATTAAGAAGGGGGTTTAATGCATGCGTGTCCTCTACAACTATAATAGTTGCACATGCATCCCCATGAATGGAAAGATAAAGTTCTAGGTACATAGGTAATTCATTGGACTTCTTTTTGTGGAAATAATATCAGACTCACTAGGATCAAAGTGTCGTAGTTTTAGTTCAAGAAGTAATATTTTAGAGAAACATTTGTCTGGTTGGCATTTTTTCCAGTTGTCTGGTTGGCATGTTAAAGAATAAAGACCATGTTTCATGTTCAAAACGAGACGGTTTAAGACATCTCTAATTATCCATGGGTACACCTAGACGTGTCGGCCAATATCCCTCGTTTGTCCAGAAAAATGTGGCTCTTTGTGAGATAAGCCATTGCTATGCAAAAGTGACGACAATTATGTCAAAATACTGGTTAGCGGGGTCACTCGATATGAGAGACATGCATTGGCAATCACAAAAAGAAATAGACGTGTCAAAATTTAGAGGCGGCTCGGTGTATGAGACTGATAGATCTTCAGTGATGCAATGTTTGCTAAGCAACCATGGAGGCCAAGCTCAATGTTGATGGGCTCTCACCAAAGCGGATGGCACCGAAGGTGCGGACATGATCATGTGTGACTCCAGCGGCTTGATCATTTTCGCATCGTGCAAATACTTAATATTGTGTACGAGTGTGTTGCAAGCGGAGCTCAATGCAATTAGGAGAGGTATTGAGCCGTCCCTATAATGAAGCACTCTCCCTTTTATATTAGGGCATCTCTAACGGGAGACGCCAGGGGAGGCGTTAGGATCGATTTCCTAGTGATTTCCTTGTCGATCGACGGTTGAGACCTAAAATCATGGCATCCGGTGTTACATGGTGTTGGGGAACATTACATGGAAAACAAAAAAATTCCTACGAACACCTAAGATCTATTTATGAAGATCAACGGCTATGAGAGGGAGAGTGTATCTACGTACCCTTGTAGATCGCTAAGCAGGAAGCATTAAGAAACGCGGTTGACATAGTCGAACGTCTTCGTGATTCAATCACGATCCGTCCCGTGATCCAATCACGATCTAGCGCCGAACGGACGGCACCTCCGCGTTTAGCACACGTACAGCTCGATGACGTCTCCGCCTCCTTGATCTAGCAAGCGAGGGCGAAGTAGTAGATGAGTTCTCCGGCAGCACGACGTTGTGGCGGTGACGGTGGTGGAGCTATCTCGGCAGTGCTCCATCAAGCGCTACCGCGACGAACTAGAGGAGAAAATCTACTAGAGAGAGAGAGGGAGGGCTGCGTCGTGGCTTAGACTGCGGTTGTCCTCCCTCTCCTCTAGTATGTATAGGGGGAGGAGGGGTGGCGCCCTAGGGTTCCTCCCCCCTAGGGGGTGCGGCGGCCAAGGTGGAGCGGCTCCACAAGGGTGGCTTGGCCCCCACGTTTAGGTGGCCGCCCCCTTTTGGGTTTGCCCCCCACCAGCCCCTCGGCCGCATGGGCCTTGGTGTGAGGGGTGCCCAGCCCACCAAGGTCCGGTGCGCCTCCCTCTCGGACCATGTGCTTCCCGAGGTGTGTGGGCCCCTTCCAGTGGACCCCCGGAACCATTCGGCACCCCCGATACATTACCGGTGAAGCTCGAATTCTTTTCGGTGACCAAAACGGAACTTCCTATATATCATTCTTCACCTTTGGACCATTCCGGAACTCCTCATGACATACGGGGTCTCATCCGAGACTCCTAACAACCTTAGGTCACCAACATACATAACTCAACAATACTAAACCATCACCGAACGTTAAGTGTGATAAAGATCTTCGTAGAATATGTAGGAATCAATGTGGACGTCCAGGTCCCGCCATTGGTTATTGACCGTAGAGGTGTCTCGGTCATGTCTACATAGTTCTCGAACCCGCACGGTCTGCACACTTAAGGTTCGGTGATGTTTCGGTAGTGTAGAGTTATGTATGGTGGTGACCGAAGTTTGTTCGGAGTCCCGGATGAGATCTCGGACGTCACGAGGAGCTCCGGAATGGTCCGGAGGTAAAGATTCATATATAGGAAGTCCCAGTTTGGTTTCCGGAAAAGTTTCGGGCTCATCGGTAGTGTACCGGGAGTGCCGGTAGTGTACCGGGAGTGCCGGTAGTGTACCGGGAGGCCTCCGGGAGGGGTATTTCGACCCCAAGAGGTCCATGGGCTGTGGGAGAATAATAAACAGCCCTTCGTGGGCTGGGAAAACAGCCACAAAGGCCCATGGAAAATCAGCCAATAGGAGGCAATCCTATTCCAACTAGGATTGGAGGTGAAGTAGGATTGCTTCCCACCTCCTATTTCGGCCGAGCCAAAGGCCTTGGATGCCTCTCCTATCCTCTCCTCCTATATATACTAGTGGATTGGGTGGTTTTTGGACAGAATTTCCGGCCACGTGCTACCCGTTACACCGGTGCATAGTTTCTCCTCTAGATCGGTTTTCTGCAGCGCTTAGGCGAAGCCCTGCCAAATTGCTCCACCACCATCACCGGAGCGCCGTCACGCTGCCGGTGAACTCTCTCTCCTCTCCACCTCCTCTCGCTGGATCGAGACAGTGGAGATCGTCATCAAGCTGCACGTGTGCTGAACGCGGAGGTGCCGTCCGTTCGGCGCTAGATCGGAAGGACCGTGATCGAGATCGCGAGACGGTTCGTGATGTAATCACGGAACGGATCGTGATGAGTTCGCGGGACAGATCGTGATCAAGATCGTGAGACGGATCGTGATGAGTTCGCGGGACGGATCATGATGTGTTCGCAGGACGGTTCGTGATTGGATCGCGAAGAAGTTCGACTACACCAACCGCGTTTCTTAACGCTTCCTGCTTAGCGATCTACAAAGGTACGTAGATCCACTCTCCCTCTCGTAGATGCTCATCACCATGGATAGGTTTGCGTGTGCGTAGGAAAATTTTTGTTTCCCATGCGACGTTCCCCAACATGATTCTCCTCTCTAATTAGACATTAAAATACATTAGTTCTGGGTGTGGGGAAAGGTTGGGTTTTCCTATGAGTGGACCCTTTATTTTTTTAATTTTTTTAGAAATCCTAATTATCCTTGATTATGGATTGAATAAGGGATGTTATGGATTGAATGTGTAAAAAAGGAGTATATTCATAAAGAGGTTATATTCCAAAGTCAAAAGAGCTATTGACCTGCAAAAATAAAAAATGTGTTATGTTCTTTTTTGTAATTTAGAACAAACATAAACTAATTAGGTATAAAAGTAGCAGAAAAAGATTTGTGGATCGGACTCGGATTGTTGTCGGGTGTTGAAAACCTTATCCTATAAAAACGGATTGGGAAATGGTTTTGGACGAAAATTATTGTGACCAATTTCACCCTTAGCCATGCCCTTGGGCCTATGGGGCACTCGCCCTGGTCTACAGTTTGGCTTCGAGTAGGACATGATGAAATTAGTGAACTTTGTTTGAAGGATTGTAATGACTCTATTTGATGAATGAATCTATCATTTCCCCGCAAAACAAAGTAAGCATGGAGGTCGTTGGAGCAACCAGACAACTTGTCTGCACGAGTAATAAAGGAACGATAATATTTTGATGGAGAGTTTTAACAAACCAGGTGTCCTCAAAGTATACCTAGGCATAGACCGGGCCGAGCCGGGCCAAAAAAAGCCCGATGCTGGAAACCCAGGCCCAAGCCCGACCGTCGGGACTAAATATTGAACGCAAGCACAACCCGAGCCCGAAAAAGTCTGACTGGGCCTGACCGGCCCGGCCCGATCATGGCTTAAAATTAGTTTCCCGTAGGCCCGAGCCCGTACGAACCCGAACGTCGGGCTCAATTTTCTGGCCCGATGGATAGGCCCAGCTCGGCCTGGGATTTTCGGCTCGGGTCAGGTCGGGCCATCCGGGTCGACCTGCCCATGGCCAGGTATACGTGAAAGTTACTCTCCCGCATGGAAGGCAATTATATGAGGGAAAAGGTGCTTATGGAGGGCATTAATTAGGCGTGTTGGAGATGGTTTGATTACATAAATATGGTATGAAAAGTGGACCGAGGGAACTCCCATGATGAGGTTGTAGGGGAACGTACGACACAATATTTTTTACTATACGATCACACCCGAAAACATGAAGATGATAGGATATATCCAATCTCACCAGCAAGAATGCAGCAGAGAGTAAGTGGATGTTGGTGAAGCACTCTGATTCCTGTAGTTAGGTTATAATAGGAAGAATAGGATAATAATCCTAGCGGTGTACCGATTTACCTCATAGAGATACGGGGCATGGGCAACAATGGAGGAGAAAATCGTGGAATTTTGTGTGTCCCTTGGTGCGCCCCTCCTCACCTATATATAGGTGGAGGGTCCAAGAGGGTCGACCAGATTGGGGGGGGGGGTCATTCTCTCCTTGTGCACCTGGAATCCTAGTCCAGCTAAGACTCCCTCTTCCACTTGCTTTGCCCCCTTTGGACACTAAGGGTTGCCAACTTGGGCCACTTATGGAGCCTTTACCCCGAGGGTAGCAGGGTGTTGTCCCACTAGGAATCTTCTAGAATGCTTTAGAAACTTCTGGAATATTTTGGAAGGTTCCAGAAGTATCCGTCACCTTATGGGACATTTCAGGGACTTCGGGATACTTCTAAGCCCCCTGGACCTCCATGAACACTTCTGGGATCATCTGTCCAAAACCCATTATCTCATTCTCCTTTATCCCCTAGTTCATCTACACACCACTGTTCGTTAGGCGTGTGACTCTATGGGTTCAGAAACATGTGGACATGACCTGGAACACCTTTTGATCAATAATTATCAGTGGGATCTAGTCTCCCTTGATAAATCCCACATATTCTTGAACATATATTTATTGAGCGAACCTTTCTTTACCGTTTACAATTCCCTTTGATTTGTGATACTTTTACAAAACCCGAGGCGAGACTTATTGGTATGAAATACCAAGTTATCATTGTTGTGGGTTTTTCTCTCTTTTTTCGTATTTACCCATGATCAATATCACCCTTTTGTTTGACCAGACGATGATGGATACCGTAATACTGAGTTGGCCTAAAGAGTATCTCTCCATTGTTGGAGGAGCAAATCCTAGTCTTGAATCATTAGGAACCCCGACATAGTGTTTTAGAGTTCATGTAAGCTACATTTATGATCTCCCTATTATGGGAAACATTTGTCATACTTTTCCGGCATTCATATAAGCTACATTTATGATCTCCCTATTATGGGAAACATCTGGCGACCCCAAAGTAACCATACGGTATGAATTCCTACAATATTGTCATAGTCTAGGGGCGTATGTGTTGGAAAAATGCCCTAGAGGCAATAATCAAATGGTTATTATTATATTTCCTTGTTCATGATAATCGTTTATTATCCATGCTATACTTTTATTTATTGGGGACACATTACATGTGTGGATACATAGACAACACTTTGTCCCTAGCATGCCTTTAGTAGACTAGCTTGTTGATCAAAGATGGTCAAGGTTTCCTAGCCATGGACATAAGATGTCATTTGATAACGGGATCACATCATTGGGAGAATGAAATGATGGACAAGACCCAAACTATAAACATAGCATATGATTGTGTCAGTCTATTGCTATAGTTTTCTGCATGTCAAGTATCTGTTCCTATGACCATGAGATCATGCAACTCACTAACATCGGAGGAGTACCTTGTGTGTATCAAACGTCGTAGCATAACTGGGTGACTATAACTGTACTCTACAGGTATCTCCGAGGGTGTCTGTTGAGTGGGCATGGATCACGACTGGGATTTGTTACTCTGTGTGACAGAGAGGTATCTCAGGGCCCACTCGGTAATACAATATCACAACAAGCCTTGCAAGGAATGTGACTAAAGTATTAGCCAAGGGATCTTGTATTACAGAACAAGTAAAGAGACTTGCCGGTAACGAGATTGAACTAGGTATACAGATACCAACGATTGAATCTCGGGCAAGTAACATACCGATGAACAAAGGGAACAACATACGAGAGTAACTGAATCCTTGACATAGAGGTTCAAACGATAAAGATCTTTGTAGAATATGTAGGAACCAATATGGGCATCCAGGTCCCTCTGTTGGTTATTGACCATAGAAGTGTGTTGGTCATGTCTACATAGTTCTTGAACCCGCAGGGTGTGCACACTTAAGGTTTGGTGACGTTTCCGTAGTATAGAGTTATGTATGGTGGTGACTGAAGGTTGTTAGGAGTCCCGGATGATGTCCCAAGTGTCACGAGGAGCTCTGGAATGGTCCATAGGTAAAGATTGATATATAGGAAGTCCTATTTTGGTCAGCGGAAAAGTTTTGGGCTCATCGATGATGTACCGGGAGTGCTGGGAGGGTACCGGGGACCATCGGGAGGGGTGTCTCGACCCAAAGGGCCTCATGGGATGTGGGAGGATCCATACCAGCCCCTAGTGGGATTTCCGAAGCCCCCCTAAGGTCCCATATAGCTGAGGAGGAGGGAAAAGGCTAAAGTCCAAAAGGGGGGAGAGTTTCCAAGTGGGGGAGGAGTCCTACTAGGAGTAGGATTGGAGTCCAACTCCCTCTCCTCCCCACTCCGGCCGCAAGGGGCTACCCTAGGGCGCAAGCCTCCCTCCCCTCCCTCCTATATATACTAGAGGTTAAGAGGTGAGGGCTAACACTAATTGCCATGTGCTTCCTCTACTTCCTTTAGATCGTTTTTCTCCTCTAGTCTAGTTTGGCGGTGCTTAGGCGAAGCCCTGCCGGAACAGTTCCACCACCATCACCGTCACGCCATCGCGCTACTGGAGAACTCATCTGCCTCTCCTCTCTCTCTCTTGCTGGATCAAGAAGGTAGAGATCGTCATCGAGTTGTATGTGTGTTGAACGCGGAGGTGCCGTCCGTTCGGCGGTAGATCAGGACGAATCGTGATCGAATCACGGGATGCTCAGCGATTTGGATCACAAAGACGTTCGACTACATCAACCGCATTTCTTATCGCTTCCCACTTAGCGATCTATAGGGGTATGTATATCCACTCTTCCTCTCGTAGATGCTCATCACCATGGATAGATCTTGCGTGTGCGTAGGAATTTTTTTGTTTCCCATGCAATGTTCCCCTATAGTGGTATCAGAGCTGGGTCTATATGTAGACGACATCACGAGTAGAACACAAAGGATTTTGTGAGCATTGATGCTCGGATTGTTTCCTCCCTTGGTCGTTTTTTGATTCAGCGGTATTGTGGGATGAAGCGGCCCGGACCAACCTTACTCGTACGCTTACGAGAGACCGGTTCCATCGACTCACGTGTAACTTTATTGCACAAAGATGGCTGGCGGGTGTCTGTCTCTCCTACTCTAGTTGGATCAGATTCGACAAAGGCAGTCTTTGAGAAGGTTGAATAGCAATTTGTGTATCGCCGTTGTGGTTTTGCGTAGGTGAGAATCGTTCTTGCTAGATACCCATAGCAGCCACGTAAAACTTGCAACAACAATTAGAGGACGTCTAACTTGTTTTTGTAGGGTATGTTGTGATGTGATATGGCTAATTACATGATGATATATATGTGATGTATGAGATGATCTTGTTTTGTATAGAATATCACGACTTGCATGTCGATGAGTACGGCGGTCTTTAATTATTTTCGCCATTTTCGCTTTACTTTATCGCTATGAGTTAGCAATAGTCATGGAAGCAATAGTCAACATGGCAACCCTGACGGCGACACATTGATGGAGATCATGGTGGCATGCTGGTGACGATGGAGATCATGCCGGTGCTTTGGAGATGGAGATCAAAAGCACAATTTCATGGCCATATCATGTCACTTATGATTTGCATGTGATGTTAATCCTTTTATGCATCTTATTTTGCTTAGGACGACGGTAGAATTATAAGGTGACCCCTCACTTAAATTTCAAGATAAATTGTGTTCTCCCTGAGTGTGCACCATTGCGAAAGTTTGTCGTGTCGAGACACTACGTGATGATCAAGTGTGATAGACTCTATGTTCACATACAACGGGTGCAAGCCAGTGTTGCACGTGCAGAACACTCGGGTTAAACTTGACGAGCCTAGCATGTACAGACATGGACTCAAAACACAAGAGACCGAAAGGTCGAACATGAGTCATATAGTAGATATGATCAACGTGATGATGTTCACCATTGAAACCACCTCAACGCACGTGATGATCGGATTTGAGTTGGTGAATTTGGATCATGTATCACTCGGATGACCAGAGGGATGGCAATTTGAGTGGGAGCTTTAGTAATTTGATTAACTAAACTCATTGTCTTGAACAATAGTCTTAGTAACCTGTGCATATTTATATTGTAGATAAATGGTTGATCAGTAGTTCCCCTGAATTTTAATGCGTTCCTAGAGAAAGCCAAGTTGAAAGATGATGGAAGTAACTTTGTGGGCTGGAACCATAATTTGAGGATTATCCTCACGGCTTCCCAGAAGGCTTATGTCCTTGATGCACCGCTTGGTGACGCATCGGCTCCCGTGTCATCCGAAGACATTAAGAACGCTTGGGAGGCACATTCTCGAGATCACTCAATAGTTCAATGTACAATGTTGTATGGCTTAGAACTGGGACTTCAAAGACGTTTTGAATGTCATGGAGCATATGTGATGTTCTGGGAGTTGAAGTTTATCTTTGAGAAGAATGCCCGGATCGAGAGGTATGAGACCTCTGATAAGTTCTATGATTGCAAGATGGAGGAGAACGGGTCTGTCAGTGAACATATACTCAGAATGTCTAGGTATTCAAACCGTCTGGCTGAGTTAGGGATGCCCCTTCCACCGGAGGCGATCACTGACAGAGTTCTTCAATCATTGTCACCTAGCTACAAGAGCTTCGTGATTAACTATAACATGCATGAGATGAACAAGTTAGTCACCGAGCTGTTTGCGATGCTAAAGATCGCTGAGTCTGAAATCCAGAAAGAGCATTAAGTGTTGATGGTCAATAAAACCACTAGTTTCAAGAAGAATGGCAAGGGTAAGAAGGGTAACTCCAAGAAGAGTGGCAAAGAAGTTGCCCCTCTCGTGAAGAAACCCAAACCAGAAACTGAGTGTTTTCATTGCAAGGGAACTGGTCACTGGAAGCGGAACTGCCCCAAGTATCTTGCCGACAAGAAGGCGGCCAATACCAAACAAGGTATATATGATATACATGTTATTGGTGTGTACCTTACAAACTCTCGTTGTAGTGCCTGGGTATTTGATACCGGTTCGGTTGCTCACATTTGCAACTCAAAATAGGAGTTACGGAATAGACGATTGCTGGCAAAGGACGAAGTGAGGATGCGCGTGGGAAATGGTTCCAAGCTTGATGTGATCGTCGTTGGCACGCTCGCTCTTCGATTACCATCGGGATTAGTGATGAACCTGAATAATTGTTATTTAGTGTCTGCGTTATGCATGCACATTATATCTGGATCTTGTTTATTGCGAGACGGCTACTCATTTAAATCAGAGAATAATGGTTGTTCTATTTATATGAGTAATATCTTTTATGGTCATGCACCCAATGTGAGGGGTTTATTCATATTGAATCTCGATAGTAATGATACACATGTTCATAACATTGATGCCAAAAGATGTAGAGTTGATAATGATAGTACCACTTTCTTGTGGCACTGCTGTTTAGGTCATATTGATGTAAAACGCATGAGGAAGCTCCATGCTAATGGACTTTTGGAGTCACTTGATTTTGAATCACTTGACACATGTGAACCATGCCTCATGGGCAAGATGACTAAAACCCTGTTCTTTGGAACAATGGAACGGGTATGTGACTTGTTGGAAATCATACATACTATGTGACTTGTTGGAACAAGGCAAAGTGTTTGTCGCTAAGAATGGAACATTTCTTGAGAAAGAGTTTCTCTCGAAAGAATTGAGTGGGAGGAAAATAGAACTTGATGAGGTTATTGAACCTTTAGTTCAACCAGAGAGTAGCACAACGCAGAAACATGTTTCTGTAGATCCCGCATCGGTTGAAGAGGAAGTTAGTGATGATGATCATGAAGCTTCGGATCAAGTTACTATCGAACCTCGTAGGTCGACAAGGGCACATACTGTCGTGGGAACGAGTCTGACAGTAGAAGATAGGGGTACAAAAGGAGAGGGCAGAGTCCTAGATATGGCGAGGGTGTACACCCGGGTGTATGAGTTCAGGCCCCTCTCGTGGAGGTAACAGCCCTACGTCTCAGTGCTCGGGAGCTCTTGTCATGTGTAAAGTATAAGTTACAGTAGGTGCGAACCCTTGTGCCAGAGGGGAGGGGTGGCTTATATAGAGTACACTGCCCTTCATAAGTGCCAGGCATCCAAGGGTTCGATCGTGGCAACAAAGACAAGCGTTACTGGTAACGTACATCATAATTGCTACTAATGATGACTGGCCTAACGCCTCCCTGTTGGCCTCCATGGGGTGGCTTTTGGTCTTTTGGTTTCTACTGCAAGCAAAGTCTTCTGAGTGACAAATGACTGTCGAGTGGAGGGAAAAGATACCGAGTGGATTAAATGTCGAGTGACTTGAGCACCATGAAGAATACAGTCAGAATCTCTCTTGTAATCTTTAAGTCCTCCAATATAGTGTCCTTAGGTAGGGTATGTAGGTCAGGCCTAGGACCCTACCCTAGGTAAATATCCTCTTCATTAGCCCCCGAATGGATCGGGGTTCGAGTGAGAAAGGGGATCGATATCAGTTCTAATAAGGCACTAAACTTCTGAATGTATTTCAGGGCTTCAATGAAATTTGCGTTGATTGAAATCTTTGTCATTTGCCCGGATCGATTCTCCCCTGAAAGTGTCCGGATGAATTCTAAGCATCAATTATGTTCCGAGTGACTTGAAGGAATCTTTAGAAGTGATGGGTTGCTGTGTCAGACCCGGATTTCACAGGATTCAAAAATTTGGGAAGCGCACACGTCCGCGATGATGACACCACGACTGGGGCAAGTGGGAGCACGATGCCTCGATTCACGTGCCGCCCATTACTCCATGTACCGTGCGACGCCTGTGGTCAAGATACATGAGGATTTAGCGGTCCCATAAGTCAGCGAGACACTCGACATAATATAAAATCCCGCTGCACCGCGGTCTGCATAGTCTTCTTCCTCAAAATCTCCTCTCCTCAGCATCCCCTGCTCTTAGTGCACTGCTCTGCTCTGCCTCGACGACCACCACCGTCGTGATGACGAAGGGGAATACCGAGAAGCTAGAGCGTGCCAAGAAGGGAATCACGAAGGGCAAGGCCAAGAATCCGTCAAGCGCACGGTTCACCACGCCGATGGGGTGGATCCAAGGGGATTTCCTCCTGTCGACGGTCACAGTTGCGGACATCGAGAACCTCATCATCGAGGGGCTCATAGTTGAGGGCTCGTGGAGGCTGTCGGAGGGGGAAATCGGGCCGGAGCCGCGCGAGGGGTAGCGGGTCCTTCTCCTCACCCACGTCGAGAGAGGTTTCTCCATGCCCCCCATCCTTTCTTCCGAGGGTTTCTGAATTTCTTTGGAGCCCAACTCCATCATTTTCCTCTGAATGCGATCTCTTATCTTGCTGCTTTCATCACCATGTGTGAAAGTTTCCTGGGTTGTCCCCCCATTGGGGCTTGTTCAAACACATCTTCACCATCAAATCTCAGTCGGTCAAAAATGCCAATCCCGAGGATGATAAAATCCATGTAATCCAATTATGTGGTGACTTGGGGATCCAAAAGAGGGCTAGGAATGCCTTTCCCTCCATTACTTTCCCTGAATCTGTTAGGGGTTGGCAATCGACCTGGTTCTACTGCAAAGATGTAGCATCTCCCAACATGTCGACTGGTCTTTCCCCTTTCACGTTAGATCGACCTACCGTTCCCAAATCCTTGACAGTGTTAGAGGGGAAGAACTCCAAGTGGGGATCTTAGTGGATGCGGTAGTGGCCATTGTCCATGGCGGAGTGACTGGCATGGACCTTCTGGAGACATTTCTCAGTCGACGGATCCAACCTCTTGATACGTCTCCAACATATCTACTTTTCCAAACTCTTTTGCCCTTGTTTTGGACTCTAATTTGCATGATTTGAATGGAACTAACCCGGATTGATGCTATTTTCAGCAGAATTGCCTTGGTGTTATTTTTGTGCAGAAATAAAAGTTCTCGGATTGACCTGAAAATTTACAAACAATATTTTTGGAATTAATAAAAAATACTAGCGAAAGAATCAACTGTAGGGGGGCCACCACCTGGCCACAAGCCTGGTGGGCGCGCCCACCCCCTAGGGCGCGTCGGGCAGGCTTGTGGGCCCCCTGCTGCTCCTCCAACCTCGTTTCCACTTCTATATATTCCTATTCGGGGAGAAAAAAATCAAGAAGAAGAGTTCATCACGTTTCACGATACGGAGCCACTGTCATCTCCTATTCTTCCTCGGGAGACCAG